>JAVKLA010000026.1:21053547-21075899 GCA_034782735.1 Sagittarius serpentarius
GAAACACTGGCACAGGTTGCCCAGAGAGGTGGTAGAAGCCCCATCCCTGGAAACATTCAAGGCCAGGCTGGATGGGGGTCTGAGCAACCTGATCTAATTGAAGGTGTCCCTGCTCTTCGCAGCGGGGTTAGACCAGATGGCCTTTGATGGTCCCTTCCAACCCAAGCCATTCTACAATTCTATGAAGAAAGCCCAAATTTTTGAGAAACATATGATCATCATTCATTTTGCTCTGCACCTTGAAAGCCCTTATCTCATGTCACACTGCCATCCAGGACAGATTCAAAAGAAAGCATGCCACGTAATGAATTAATACATTTTATCACAGCAACCTAAATGCTTACCTAAACAGAGTTTCAAGCTAAGACTGTAGACTACACTGAAGCCTATAAGGAATGTATATTACTTTATCACTATAACATTTTAAGCTGCTTGACTGACATATCTGAACTGTTAATAATACAAAGGTGTACCATTGGGGCACTTCATAATTTTTATAATATGTCTGGCAAAACCCCTATATATTTAGGAAAACAGGTCCATACCTACCCCAGGTAGCACCAGTATTCTCTTGTTCCCACATGAGTCAGACTTCTGTGAATCAGGTCTGCATAAAAAAAATACTAAAACATTTGGAAAGCTGCTTTCCCATGACAACACCCTCTACTGGACAATCATATAGTGCAACCGCACCTGAAAAGGAAGCGGCTAGCTGCCTCAAATCACTGCGTCAGACTTTACTCCTTACAAAACCTGTCTCTGTGCTACAAAGATTACAACAGCTTAACAGTGGAAGCCGCAAGAAAACATTGCAGGCATGTCTAGACAAACGCCTAAAAAACATGTGATGGAAGTCAGAGTCATTCTTCCTCAGTTTCTCTGTGCAGAAGCACTGAAACACACACCAAGCTTGCTCAAGGAAATTTCCAGAACACCAGCACATACAAAAGAAGACGAGTGAGAAATTTTGGTAGGAACATTAACATACAGACAGACTTCCATGAAGCCGACAGACTGCTTCTAGTACCACACTGGCTCGGGACTATCTGAAAATACACGGTGGTCCGCCTTTTCAAGTAGCTTTTTGTTCAAAACCACCTTCAAACATTTATCCCCTTGCGCATGCAGGAACACATTTCACTGACTGCTACGTTTTACCAGTCTTACCAGATTTCAGACCAGAAATTTTGAAGATGGCACTTGGCTTCTCATTAGTGACAAACCCCAGCAGCTGCCACACTGCCATCCCACTCTGGTCTGGATAACAAAAATAGACAGATCCTCCCATTCCTTCTGGAAATGGTATAGTTCCCAGCATGAAGACCACTACATGGTTGATATTTTCATAGTCTGGTAAATCAAATACAAATTTATCTTCAGCCACTTGTTGAGGCGCTGCTTGTACCTAAAGAGAACAAAACCTTTATTAGTATTATTATGTTTTTCATCTTTCAGTGTAACTGCAAATTTCCTTTTACAGAAATACACCTGAAGTGAAACGTAACAAGAAATGAGGAATGTGCTAACCTAAATAACAAACAGCCAGATAAAAGTCAAACACAGCAGAAAAACAACTGCAAAAAATACTATTAAAAAGGCACAACAGTCTTGCTCTACCTGCACCAAACACATATCCCACCCAGGACTACAGGATCAGAATACCTTCACTCCCCATGTGTGTAGGAGGAAAATAGGGTGCAGAAGAGGTTGCCAAGTCTACAAGCAGTGGCTGTTGACCACCTGGCTGGCACAACCCCAGGATCATGGAAACCTGTTCACATAGGAAATACAATAGACCTTGAGACAGGCAGTGGAAGGATGGCTAAATGCCAAAGCAAAAGATACCCTCCTCTTTGCCCGAGATGCCACATCCCTGCAGCCGACGTACAATCTACCCTTAAAGAGCTTCTTTTAAGCTCGCAGCTCGTCCCTGAGGAGTCCAAAGCTCTCCATTAACAGAGTGGACGGCAACTGCCTCCCGGCAACGAGACTGCCTCTGGGGATGAGTGGCAGCAACCAGCCGAGACGCCGGGCAGGCGCGACGGGGACGGCGAGGTCCGCTCTGCCTGGGGCCACCCCCGAGCAGAACCCAGCTGACGGCAAAGGCGATCCCCACGGGGCGGCCCTGCGGGAGCTCCATCCCTGCCCCCAGCAGGTTGAAGGCCGCACCCGCGGCCCGGGCAGCGCTCACCAGCCTGCCCGCCACCAAGCAGCCGAACATGACGGCAACCACCGAACCCCCTCAGACGCTTTCCTGCTCCGCGGCCTCCATGAGCGCCGTCTCCCGGAAGTCAACACGCCCCCATTCACCCCGGAGCCGCCCAGCCACTTCCGGAGCGCGGCCAGCGGGGAGGGAGAGGAGCAAGCGGACTACAACTCCCGTGGTGCAACGCGCGCCCACGCATGGAGAGGTGCTGCGCGAGGCGGAGTGGGGCCTGACGGGAAATGTAGTTCGCGTCACCGCAGCCAATGAACGTAATGGGTGGGGAAGGGCGAGATCCCCTCACGCCGTCCTGGGCCTGACCGAGGCTGCCGTCCCCTGCTCCATTTTCTGGGCTAGAACATGACTGATTTTCTCTGAGTACAGAAGAGCAGAGGACGTTTTGTATCTTCCGTACCTAGAAACTTGACTCTAAGTCAATCTTGCTGTGGAAGTAAAAGGCTAGATCCAAAGTGTTTAATAAATCCAGACAAAACTGGCCAAAGCAATTAGGAGCAAATACAATCTGCATTCAAAAATAAAAGAGAAAAAAATGGAAAAGTTACTCAGAAGGACTAACTGATTAAACACGCTGACGTACACCAAGTATGTTGAGAGACAGCTGCTGTAACAGGACGTGATGCCTTATTACCAAGAAACTCGGTTTGTCCTGACAGAGACAGTTCAGGTTCTGGCAGTTCACACGGAAGAAGAGGTGCACACATCGCCTGTATTTTCTCTGCAAACTGATCTTCAGTGCCATTTCAGAGTGCCCACCATTAGACTGCACTTGGTGCTCAGAGCACAACCCTCATTGACTTCAGTAGTAGCTTCCAACCGGTGAGATTTCCAAGGCTACATCAAACCTTCCACAGATGCCTGCAAGATAGTCTGATGGTGTGGTTAACATCACATATGCTCGCAGAGGCACAAACAAGTCTAGTTTTCCAGAGGCAAATGCAAAGACAGTCTTTGCTATGCCATCATCCTGTTCTTCCTGGCAACGCCTCTCAACGTCTTCCAGCTTTTGCAAGAACAGAGAAAGGTCATGACAGCAATAGCAGACATTAAACTTCAATGCCATGCGGCAGTGGGAGGTGACTGGAAACCTACTTTAGCGTTTCACAGACATTTGTGCAGCTGAGAGGTGATAAGCATCAGAGCATGTGCTCTGTGCCAGATTAGAAGGAAGAACCTTCTAGTAGGTGGGAACATCTGCTCACTCCCCTTGGGCTCAGTCTCTTCTGTCTCTGCCCAGGTTCCCCCTCCAGACCCACCTGCAGTCCTGAGAAGTCTCGGTGCACTTTCAGTTTGTCGGTCCGGTCCTCCCCTATTTTCCTAAGACTGTCATCCCGCAGTGTCTTGTTAACCTCTGTCTGCAACTGTTTCCAGTTGCTTCGTCCATCCGGAGTCTGCTTCCAGGACTCTTCCCGGGCTCCTCATCTTTCCCAGTTATTCATGGCTATCCCTTTCTCTATCGCTTTTAGCCTCTGCCTTTCTGCCATCCATTTCAGTCTCCATCTTGGGTATCTCATTTTTTCCACTACTTTCCTGCTACCTTTATTTTTTCCTGGCAGCATTTCTCACACAATTCCCTAAATTCCAAATCCCAATCTTTATTCCCCACCCTCCCAATTTTAGGTATTTTTGAAAGACATGCCACAAACAACTACAATGCAACAGATTGCCAGAATGTACCTTTTTCCTCCAAAGTGCTAATGTCTGGTTAAAGAAACAAGCAACTGAAACCAGGGGATTTCCACAGGGCAGTTTCACCACACATTGCTGCTGATTCCATTTACCACACAAATTTTAAAGCTAGACCTAACCAAATTTGATCTAACTGAAGGAGGCTAAAGCAGCTTCAAATGCTTTGAAAGTAATTTTTCATCAACTTTCACATGAACTTTCATTTAAAAGGTAAAGGTATCCCACCTCTATCCCATATCCTTCACTTAGCTTTGAGAAATAAAGGCAAATCTTCATATAAGCATTAGGTTCAGTTTGATTTTACACTTTATAATATGCAGAGTTAATAAAGAAATCCCAGAAATAGCAAATGCATCTCTCCTTGATCAGAAAATATTTTGAACATGTTCTGCTTGGAAGAATACTAGTTGAAATTTCTTCAACATCAAGTAGTCATTCATTACCCTTACAGTCAGACAATAAGATATCCTTGGTACATCTTCCAATTAATAAATTCATTGGCTAAGCACTGAAAACTAAGTAGCATATCGTTAAACGGAAGTAGGGAATCAACTAGAATTGGTGAAACCAGTGGTTACTATCGCTTTCCAGTAGGAAAGTCACCATGAAAATGGAAGTTGAAGTATTAGCTCCTCCTGGATGAAGGCTATGAAATAGGTTCATATACTCCAGAAGGAACCTAGCAGAAGAATACCAACGCATAAACAGAAGGGGCAGAGATCAGGTATCCAGAGCCCTAAGCTGATCTCCAAGCTCCTTAGGCTATGCAGAGAGGTAACTGCCTCTGCTGGCATTCCCACATCTCTTTAATGATTGCACAAGGTCAGCCTTTCCAGGAGGATTTGATGTTCTGCCTGGAGCCCATGAACAGAAAACCCTGTGTGCAAGGATGAGTCTGAATGGCCCTATATAGTAGTGATTCCTTTTTTTGTCTGGGATTCAACATGCTGAGGGCACTTCTTGGGTTGAACATCCTACTGAGGGGTGGTGTGGGAGGGGTGAGGTGGGAAGGAAGGATGGAAGGCAAGACAGCCAGTCCAGCAGCCTGCAGGCGAGCACACTTTTTCAGAAATAGGAGATACGGTTTCTAGGCTGTCCTCAGTTTGAGGTGGTTTGAACCCATTACTCTGATTCCCCAAGGCAGCACCTTACCAGAAAGCGATTCTATGATTCTCGACATCCCTCCTGTGGTAGCTGGGTCACAACATACAACAGAGAACAAGATTAATGAACCAGGAGAGAATTAACAGGGAGGCACTGATGAGGACTTCCTCTAAGGGAAAATACAGTCTGTAGTTGAGGTTTATGCAATTTCTTTTTCAGAACAGGATTAATTCTGCAGATACAGAACCCCAGAGCTCCCACATGATTATGGTCGGCAATGACTCAGTGACTCAGGAGGATCAGAAAAGAAATAAAATGGAAAGTAATGATCCATTTATACAGTGTAATTCTTTATAACTTTGTCCACTAATCAACAAGATAATCAAACATGCACTGGGCTACCTCAGCGGCACTATTCACAGATACTAATCTGTGTAAAAAGGAGGTGCCATACTGCCTTCTCCTTCATTTAAAGAAAAACTGATTCTTTGAAGTTTAAAAGCCCAAATGAGTAGCATCATTGCAGATATTTAACTTAATGACAAGTTTTTCATAAGAATGCTACTGCTCTAATGTGTTTCTTTTTCCATGTGTAATAGATGCCCATTACTTATTTTTTAGGTATATGCTTTGTACCTTCACTCCTTGCTAGTGCTGAAAGCAGCCCATCAGCTATTTAAGCTTTGAAGAATATCCAACGCTTGCAGCAGAAGCTGGAAATCAACTCTTGCCATCACCTACACAGAGCATGAAGGTGAATATCTAGGTGTTTCACATGAAGTGTAGAGGTGAAATGCCTGCTGCTTCAGCAGAGATGCTGGCTCGGAGCTTGCTCCTGGGAGGAGAGCGAAGGCTCCCGATCCCTGCTGCAAAACTGGGAGAAAAAAGAGATTTTCATTGGGGTCAGACAGATGATTGCTGTCTTCACTCGATGCCTTGGGAAGACGGCACTCACAAGCACCACCACCACCACTACTACTAACTACTAGCACCATGGGACATTTTGCTCAAGAAAGATTAAGGTTGTTTTAATTGGCCAACTCCAGGTTGGCAGCCAAGGCTCAAGCAGAGAGGCATCCTTCAGGATTTGGGGCCCTTTTAATATCTCTTTTAATTTGGTGCTAAGCAGGGCTTCCACTTGATTACAGACCACACCAAGATCCTTCTCCTGCCTGTTTATCACTGCTGTCATATCCATGGAGTAGTTCACCAGAGAAATGATCTCATTATACTCCTGGCAAAAGCAGTTACCACATTCAGATTAAAAACTAACACACTAATGGCCTTACCAGCTTTGGGAGTGAGGTGAAACGGTCAGATTTTGCCCCTCTAAGGGACCTCCCACACTCCATGAAGGCAAGCAACTTCTTGTTTTAAACACACAAGAGCTGGCCCCGGTGAAGAGACGGCTGACAGACGAGGTGCCTGACTGATCTGTGGACATCTGGTGCCTGAAAGCGGCAGAGGGTTGACCTCTCCCCAGATCCACCCTGCACCCGCTGCAGGAGACGTGCCTTTCTCAAAATTACGCCGGCCTGCCGCAGGGACAGCGGGTGCAGCAGCTTGTGTCTAACTGAGGCCAGCAGGTAGAACGCTGAATACTGAGCAGGGCAGCTTAGCTTATGCCAACCAGTCATCCGCAAGAGCACCTGTGTGACTGAAAAGCCGTATTTACGTAAAAGTGAAAAAAACAGCCCTGGCAACAAATGCTTCTTGTATCGTTCCTGCCTCCTGTTTTTCCTCAGGATTGCGTTTCACACATTCCTTCAGGGAAATTAAACACTTCTTCCTCGGTGCGCTTAAGCGCTATAAAAATAATTCCAACATTAAAAGTGCAGCACGCTCCCTGGGAGGGCAGAGCAGCGGCAGAGAGAGGACAAAGCGTTTCGGCCTGAGGAGAGCCACGGCCGTTGGGACCAGCCCTGCCCCTTTGCGGCGGCACGCCCGCGCTCCGCGGAAGCGGGGGCCGGCGGGGCGGGGCAGCGAACTACAACTCCCGTCAGGCCCCCCTCTCCGCCCGCGGGCAGGCGGCCGTTCCCGCCGCGGCGCTCCCACGGCGCTCACCGGCGCGGTGCACCCTGGGAGTTGTAGTCCGCTCGCAGCGAGGCCTGTCGGCGGTTCTGAGGGGGCTGCCGCCATGTGCGGGTGGAATGCCTTTCCCTCTGATGGAGGGGATGCGAGGGCCTGATGGTTCCAGGCTCACTGATGCCGAGGGGAAGTTTAATAACTAGCGTGCTTTAAGCTAAAGGGAGAGATGTGAGTGGCATCAGAGCATCTTGGTGAGGTTGTAACCAGGATAAAGCCATGTGGTTTCGGTATGGGTTAAGGTGAGGCCTAGGACAGTGCCAGTAGTTGAGAGTGACTCATCACAGCTGTTTGAGAAGGAGGAAATGGCTGACAAGAAACCGGCAGGAGAAAAAAAAAGCAGCTTTTCCGCAGCCTGAAGGAATCAGTGGATAAGAAGAGGAAGGATGTTTTCTTCCTTCGTGTAGTGAAGGAGAGACAGGTAGGCATGTTGCAATAGTCTCAAAACCAAGGCTGCTAACTCCTCAAAAGGCCTGAAAAAGGGCAGTGGCATTAATCTACCAAAGGTGCCAAGAGCATAAATCAGTGAGCTCTGAGGCTTGGTGCTCCTTCTGCCAGTTATTTAACATGTAGAAGTAACTTTCATGAAACCCTAACTCCTAAGTGTCTCTGTGCAAACGATGATCATAGCTGAAACTCATCCTAGGCTTAAAAGCTGTTGGTACAAATTGCCCTGTTTGGATCACGAGGGTACAAATGTCACTATGCTCTGGTACTGCATGATGACAGAGCCTCAATCTAATTTCTACCTAGAAGAAGCCAAGGTAAGCTAGAGTCTTAAGAAAGAGATGATTCCCATGTTGCCAGCAGTTCTGCTTTTCATAAATGACAGGGCTTGCACTGCCAAGCAAATGAAAATGAAGCTGACCATGACAGATTGCTGTCCTCCTTCTTGGGAAAGTGTGTTGTAAATGTATTTTTGTGGGTAACCATCTTTGTCTCAAGGATCACAGAAGGAGCAGCTTGCTTAAGCTTAGCATCCTGGGGGGACTATTGAAAAGAAGATAGTATGGTTGGATGTTTGAAGTAGGAGTGCCACCCCCTGTGCTCTGTTTTCCTCTGTAATTTTGGAGCAAGTGGCATAGGAAGGAAGTGGTGAGAGAGAAGGCAGGAGGAGAGCTTATTTCTTGCTTAAGGCCCCTAGACTGTCCTTTGCAGATGTGTGTATGTGGTGAAACGGATCACACTTTCTGCAGTACCGTTTCATACACAGGTGGAATGGACCTGTGCTTTTGATATGCTCAGGTGTGGCTGATAGCCATGGGAGAGCTATAACTAGCCAGAACAGATTGCATGTGTGTATGCCCTTTGTATACATTGTCTGGATTCCCATCAGAATTCACACAACGGACGCTGATCTGCAGGGTACTTTTGCAGTGCCGCTGCGCTGGGAGTCTTGTGGGCTCACAGCTGCATTTCATGCTTTTCACAAAAAAAATGACTTGGAATAAAACTCGGTGTTCAGGCTTGAATAATAGTGTTAACCTCTTCCTACACTTTGTTCTGTCCATTGTATGAGATTTTGGTCACATAGTTAAAAAATAAACCCTCCCCTTCACCAAGTACAGCTTTCACCCAGTTGTTCTCTAGGACAGGAGGTATAGAAGGGGTTTCCCTGTCCCGTTTTAATGTTTTCATCCTCATTGGCCTCATTTGGAGGTCACTGGAGATGTTAATGATGGGTTTGCCATAAGTTCTTTCAAAATGACTGTGGTCAAAGGAAGCCTTCTGGGATGAGAAGAGTCCTCTGGTCAAGGGAAAGTCTCAGGGGCCAGCACTGTGCAGTGAGCACAAGCTGAGCCCCAGCCAAGGGACAGCAGGTTTTGATTCTTGGTGCATCACCCTCCTTGGTGCTGTCCAAAACAGCCAGTTCAGGGCAAAGCCTGACCTGGGCTCCTGACCAGGGCTGCTGGCACAGAACGCTACAGCCCCTCTTCTGCCACATGGGTGGGGGTGACAGTGGAGTTGTCTGTGACCCAGCAGCACCTTTTACTGCCCCGCCACGATCACCTCACCTGCCTGCCAGTCACTGTGAGGTCCCAGGCGCTGGCTGCTCTTGCAGCTGTTTTTCTCTTGAGCTGCTTTGCAGTGTGAAAGAAGAGGCAAAGTGAGGCAGTGGGACAGCATTTGATGATGATTCTGTCAGATGTAGAGGAGGGTATAACTAAGAGGGGCGGCATGAGCACTGATATGAGGAGGCTCATATTTCCAGCATTCAAGAAGCTCACCTCTGATGGTAAGGCCTTCAGGATGCTATTTTATCAGAGCTCCTAGAGAGTGTTACCTATAGAAATTGCTATTGCGACCTTGGCGCCTGAGGTAGGAGAGTGGAAGTGCAGGCCTGGTGGCTGCAATGGGAGATCTGACTGATTTCCTTCGTTGGGGTGTTACTCTGCATTTTGAAGGATTCTTTTCTTTCCAGCTACTCCCCTCTTCTTTTTATTCGGACTGACAGCAGGGCGTATCCCAGGAATAAGATACCTCTGTGGCACGACAAGGTCATTCATGAAAGCTGCAGAGGGAATGTGGTGCCCTTCATACATACTGGTGTTGTCTTCCTGTTTGCAGCCTGTGGTGTAAGACAACATCCACATCAGCTGTGAAATCCACCTCTGAGGGACCTATAAAGTCCTCACAGGAGAAGGAGCAGTGAGACCAAGATAAAGTCCATGGCCAGAAAGAGTTGTAAGGTTCATTTTGTGTGACCTGCCAAAACCCACTGTAGGATTCATTTTCTGATTTTTGCTATGCAAACGACAGTTGCGTCATGTGGTTTATGGTGTCTTGAGTGGTATCAGAAGGATACGGGGTGGCCAAGTGGAAAGTGGAGTGAAAGCATAATCAAACAGTGACATTGCTGTGAAAATTGTAGGAAGATGATTAGGGTTATCCCACTGTTATGGAAATGTTCATGCCTAGTCGAATAATTAGTTTGGGCTTTATGAAGCCAAACTAGACCATGTGGGCTGGATGGCTGGCTAGCTCTTTCCATCACTAGCTTCTTGACTGCTGTGTTTTCAAAGTGTTTGAGAGAGGTTAGAGCCAGGGTAGTATCTTCATCTAATTCCTCTACAGATGGAACTGCTGTACAGAAAATTGCAAGTGATTAAGCTAAGTCAGCACTCCTATTTCGCAAGTATGTGATTGAGAAAAAGAAGTCAATGAAATGCCGAGAAAGTGAAAAGTGCCATGAAACAAGGAGAAGAAAAAAAATACTTTCTGTTCTTCCCCAGGAACAAATGAGAAGGGAACAAGATTGGTGGAGAGGATACTGGATGAGTAAGTGTGCAGGCACTAGGCCCACTTGGCACTGGAAAAGTAGGGTGGCAGAAACCCATCAGAAGTGCCAGGAGTGAAAACCACTGAGCTTTGGAGAATGATACTGCTTCCTCTGGTTGCTTGAGGCACAGGAATCACCTGAATTAGACTCTGACTCTAGGGACCTCTGTGCCCAAATGCATGCCAGAAGCTCATACTGAACTTATGTTTGTGGGTACAAGTTAGAAGGTGTATGTCTTCCCCCGCTCCAGGGGTTGTGGGCAGGCAGAAGCAGGAGTGTTCTCAGCCAAAGTATGAGAGAGTCTTTTTCCTTTCTGTTTTAGCTAGACTTCGTTATGATAGATCCATGTTAATGCAATCTTGACGTGGGATGAAATCAAGCAGACAGCAGAAGAAGAGCATGAACAGGGAGATGAACAGAAGCTGTTCATCTGGTAAATCTCCATACATTATGATAAAGATTCCCCCTCTCCTCCAAATCCCTTCCTTCCTTCCAAGCAGCTCTTTGGTGAAAGAACCTTTGCAACATCCCTCAGGTGACATCAGTAGGCTTTGGAGACAGACATCCCTCCTGTTCCTGTTGTTGAAAAATACAGAGAAAACAGTTACAGGCAGCTGATGGCTACAGGCTTCTCTGTCAGTATCAGGTGTTGCATTCTGCCTTTTCAAAGTGGATAGGTTGTCTTTCCTCTCTCAGAGCATGGAAGGCATGTTTGGTACCTGCTTAGGCAACGGTCTGAGCTCCTGTCTTGTTTAGCTCCAAGGTGATTTAGCTGCAAGTGTTACCTTGCTGTTGGCTTGGACACAAGGGGCCTGTATCCTGTTACAGGGACCACTGAAACTTCATCTGAAGCAGAACCAAGAATGTACGGGTTGAAATCAGCATGTTGTATTTCTCTGCCTTTCTCCTAAAACATAAAATGTAACATCTTTCTTTTAAATTCCTTGCTGCTGGGAAGATCCACCTACAGAACAAGTGCAAAAAGGTATAGGTATTCCAGGTTATATAAATCAGATATGAACAAGACTGAAGTAAGTAATATAAGATACTAGATACAATCCTAGATCTTGCACATCACCTCTTAAATTTTCCCTTGTAAGGAATTAGTTCATTCTTTCAATTTGCAATGCTGTAATCAATAATATGCCTTATTGCTGTTTATCACTGCTGATCAACAATGACCTTTTTGTATAAGCATATATTCTGTAGGATTTCCATGATAATTGTGTTTAAATAAAACAAATTTCAAATTTTCGATTGATACCCACCTTCTCTTCACAGGAAATAAAATACCGAGTGAGCAGAGTGTAAGCTTTGGAGGAGTGAGAAAGGACAGCCCAGGACACAAGGACTGAGTTTCAATCTCTGTTTATGGGGCAGTTGTCTCCCAAGTTAATGCAGTAACAAACTGCACCAGTGCTCTTTTGGTTGAGGGAAGCTCCTGTGCTTCATTGTTCATCCTCTCCAGGGTGTCAGAGCACAGGCTGTCTGGGCTAGATGGAAACAAATCATTCCTCAGTTTGACTGGGAACAGTGTTCTGCATTTTCTGTAGAAGCCATTCTTTTAAATCTTTCTGCTGTTTCTTCTGGTGTTTATACAGGTATTTTCATTCATGCTTCACTTTAATTATACTGGTTTTAGTATTTCTGCTACAAAATCTCTATGAAACTTCCCGCTTTTTACTGTGCCAGTGTACTGCTCTGCACTCTGAAATCTGTGATTAGATCTATCCCTGAAGGAAATGTTGGGGTTTTTCCTGCAGCCCGGCTCAGCTCTGGTGGACAGCTGCTGCTGTTGGGCAGGGTCCTGAGCCACCCCAGCCATCCACCACAGCCTTGCCAGGCCCCGGGCACTGCACCTGTGGTTCATGGTAGAGGCCTGTCACTGGGGAAGGTCCCAGGGTTACTTTTGTTGCCCGCTTTGCAGTAGTAGAGTTGTCAACAAAGGGTGGCACTGCCTTTCCAAATGCTAAAAACTTAAAAAATACAAAATAAAGACCCTGGTGCCTGCTACCAGATGGAGTAACCAACCTGTGCCTCGCAATGTGTTTACGTGTGGGAATTATGAGAGCAAGATTTATTAAAAATCCTGGTGCTAGCCCACTGTTATTTGTATGGGCATAATGGAATAAGTATTTCTGTCTGATTCACCTCTTGGATTTAGTAAGAAGCCCAGGTGTGAGAAGTGTTGAGGCAGTAGTGCAGAACTGCCCAAGTCCCAGGCCTCATTTTGGATGTGAACCTTTGCAAGTGAGTTCTCCACTTGGCAGGTGCTTTTCCAGCTGGCCCTGATGAACTGGAATGAAAGAAAGTGTTTTAAAGTTTGAGATGTTGCAAATTAGTGGAGGGTGGCCAAGCTCTGCAGTGCAGTCACTGAGGCACAACGAGAAATCTGCTAATTAGGCAAGAGCTAATCTCACATTGCCAATTTGCTACAGACCTCTGAGATTACACCATGTCTAAAAGGTGCAGGGCAACCCCATTTGCATGCCTGATGTCAGCAGGGCTCTCATGCGCTCTTGCTGAGGCATGAGTTTTATTTTTTTTATTTAAGTATAATTCTTTAGTATTTGCCTAAAACTTGTTGAACGTTCGTGCAAGAACAGCAGTAGAGCTGTTGCTGCTCCGTCTCCCAGAAGCTACTCTCAGCCTGGCTATGACGTTGCCCTAGAACGTACTTGTGACACTTTCGTCTCCACTTGAGCCCCTACTAAGATCCATGGCTTAATGCCATTTGGGCAAAAGCAGGTCATACAGAGCAGGCCTGTTCCCTGTGTGCAATAAGTGAAAGTATTTCGCATTCAATATTAACAGATAGCAGCACAACACAGGAAACAGTTATGTGTAGAGAATCTCTGAGAAGAAGGTGACTGTTCCTGGGTGAGGCAAAAGCATGAGTAAGAGGAGGAAATCCCAGGCAAGTTGAGTCCAGACTGATACAAAACTTCACCCATACAATGGTGGGTGGTGTGCCAGAATACGTACTGGGATCCTGCCTGAACACAGAGACCTGCAGCATCTATGGGTATCTGAATGTGTGTGCAGTGAGAAGTTGACGCTGGATGAGCAAAAGCTGTGACAAGTAACTTTTTTCCTGAATAAAGAGTAATTTTCATGTACTTGGAGATTGGTCTTTCCAAATTAGTAACAGTTGCAAAAGCAACAGTAGCTTGTAAAAGACTGGTGTGGTAGGTTTTTTTGTAGTTCTCCTTTCCTCCTTTTCTGAATACCTTTTTCTCTTGGTTTGTCAGTGTATTTTTCTGCCGTCTGTCTAATCTCCAGGCCATTAACGAGCTGATGAACCTATGTCACATCCCTTTTCACTCGCATGTTTTCCAACCTGAGGAGTCCTAGCCTATGTAGTCATTTATTGTGCAGAAGTTGTTCCGTATTTTTGATTGTTCTTGTAATTTCTAGATCACAAGGAAGTTGGGGCTTTGCACCTGCTTTTCCAGGGACAGAGATTTTTTCCCCTCTGCTGCTCTACAAGTGATGAAGGAACTGGAGAAAATTTCTTCTTAATATTCACAGTGTTTCAGGCAGCTGCAGCTGCCCAACTGTGTATCTTTCGGATTTAGGCTGAGCAAGCTGCCTGTGGTCCGTTTCCCCCAGATTCACTGCAGGGGACCAGTCAGCCCCGTAGCCAATTCTAGCTGTCAGCAGTCAGGCACTAGCCAGATCTGCCCACAGGTGGGTGTCTCTCCCATTTCAGGAAGGTGGTAAAGCTGTCTTTCGTGGCCATGTGAGATCAGATGTTACTGAAGAATGGACTCTTGAACTGTTCCCCTGACTTAACAGGCCTAGGATGTTTCAAGAATTGATTTCTCTGTGTAGCTGATATATCTCAGAGCTGTGCTTCTTGAGAGCTTGGGTGAGGTTGCGTAGAGACACCCTGGTGCCAGCAGGTAATAGGGCTGAGGGCATCTGGGGTAATGGAAATATGTGATAGGAAGGATGCAGTTGTGTAACGGTGAAGAAGGAGCTGCCTCATGGGATAGAGGAGGAACAAGGCTAAATGGAGCACGCAGGAACACGATGTTGAATGGTTCAGGGTCAGTGACTCTATGGTCATTTCAGAAAGAGATTTTAATTGTCTTTCTGCTGTGCAGTGGCCTGTATTTGTTGTGTTGCTGTTTTCCTCAGTACTGTTGACCAAGTGGTATTATTCTTCACCCTTTAGGAGCCAGTGAACATTTTGTTTACAGAAATAGTGATCAGGAAAAATTACCAGATAAATCTGCAGAGGCTGAGTATTTACCTGCAGACTGAAAAAAAGAGCCAAAGTGCCCAACTTAACTGCAGACTAGCTATGTTCTTTTGGGTCTGTTCAAATAACTGTGTAAAGCAATCAAAATCCAGAGACAGTGAACACAGGTGCAATTGGTGGCACTGTTTTATATTAAAAGGTTTTAATTTGCATTATAATTTGCCATTATCATAACCTTTCCATGGCTACTTCTCAGCTTTTCCAAACTTCAGCTGTTAGGACTAAAGTTCTTTTCACTAAGTGCCTGCCTTAGATTATTTTTTTTTTACGTGTGAAAGTTTCAGCCAGAATATTTCAGTTGTTCCCAAGACATGGGCCAAAACCCACATTGTTTCGCTCAAGCTAAAAAAAAAAATAAAATTGGATGACCTGTTCTTTCAGAAACCGTAATTCCCTCATGTTGTAAAGGAGGGACTTGCAATTTGGTGGCAGGTAGCCTTGAGTCAGAAATGATGCCAAAAAAATAAGCTGACGTGTATCTATGTAGGAAATACTTGAAGAACCAGTTTGTACGTGCTCAGGAGAAATTTAGATAGCATCACACACTCCATCCATGCTGAACAGGTCTCGCCGGAAGCTGCAGAAGTTCCTCTGTAGCTGCCTCTAGGTTGAGCACCAAGCCAAGAAGGGAGTACCAAGGCCTTCTCACTTAACTGAACAACCTGAAGGCAGTACCTAAATTGAAAACATGGTGTCCTTCTGTTCCTTCTAAATAGTGGCTCCTCTAAGACAGACATTGTACTCTGGAAGAGCATCTTTGTTGCCAGTGACTACAGGAGACATCTTGGAGGTACGGCCTTCTAACTGAGGAGCCCCAATTACGTTGGAATTTAAACGGGATGAATCCAATCATTTCTGCAGGTCTCAGTGCTGGTGTTTAGGTGTGATAGTAGGTACAAGAGAGGAAAGAAGGAATAGTGAGAGTGGGGAAGCCATAAGGGCATTATGTTGCAGCAAGGAGCAGAAAGAAGGGACAATATAGTTTACTTTTTAGTAGTGCTGCTTTTTTGAGGTTTGAGAAACAGTTTTAAGACACTCTGGGCAACTGAAAGAGATAATCACTGTTCTCACAGTGGTGAAAAAATGCCTGGTTTACTACCCTTGCGGGATCTTTTATTTTCCAGTGATGGAGAGGAAATCGGTGTCTGTGCTGTGAATTTTATTTCACTTACCAACAACCTTGAAGCCTTTGTCATGACAGTGATATCTGACAGCACCTGACTATGGTTCAGTGAAAGATTTAGCAATGACAGAAAAGATTAATTGTAGGAGAATATAGGAGATCATGTAATTTCTGTCTGTTCCTCAGATGACTTTTTGCGACCGGAGTTCCATGGAGGTCTCACATGGCTTTGCTGCCTTTAAGATCTTTGAATCTTTATGGAGAGGATTATTTTGTCCATGAAGTCAAAAGTTTTAGGGCTGAGGCTTAATTTACATTTTTTAAGTGAATGTCACCTTATCTCCAGCAGATGGTGATAAAATACCAGGGTTTGGCCTATTAAAAACCTACTGTTCATGTCAGAAGTTGAGACTAGCTCTGATTGTACCTCAGGGGAAAACCTGCTCATTCAGTTTAAACCATAATCGGGATGAAACAGTTTATAAATGTATTAATGACATGTAATTAACTGGCAACCAGTGAACTATACATTCAGGATCAAACTAGTAATACAACAGATAAACCATAGTGCTATACCCTCATGGAACGTTACTAAAGTTCGAGACACCTTTCTGCAGCTAATCCCAAGAAGCGTCAGTCCCCCTCTTTGCCATACACACACACACAGACACGTCACCCCCTCTCCCCCCGCCAAGGTCTGGATTACAAGCAAACCAACCTTTTCTGGGTATGCTATCCCAGTGCTTAACTTTCCCACTGCATTTAGAATTTAAAATCAACTTCACAGCAAAATTATTTTTTGTAGATCACTATGTAAGGATTTTTTGGAAGACATTTCTATTTGGTTATGTAAAATCCTCTAAGTTACACAACCCCATTTGAGACCTACACTGTCTGAGTGTCTCTCCAAGAACAACTTTTTTTAAACACTTAAAACAGCCAAGTCTGGCTTCCCCAAAGTTATTACCATCAGTTTAATTTTATTTAATCTAAAGTTGCTCTGCCTCCTTCCTGTATATGTGAATAAAAAGAAACCACCATACAACTGCTTAAGGAAAAAATTTGGATTGATTTATAGCATAATCAAGACACTCTTTCTCTGTACTTTTTTGATGGATGACAACCAAAAGTACTGTCCAAACATAGTTTTCTAGGTCCAGCTGTGCTAGCTCCATAGGTTTGTGTCTTCTGCCCAGCTGTAGATGTTCATCACTCCTGTTAAAGCTTTTTGCTTCTTCAGGTTGCCTGCTAAGCATTCCCCAAACTGTTTTGGGCAAAATAACCTGGATTAGTTTAAACAGATTCAATATTAGATCTCTGCTAACTGGGCACATTGTGAATGAAACATGTCTGGATAAAAGGAGCACCGGACAATGTGACACTGCAGCTTCAGGCATTGTTGTCCTTCACTGTTGTTGGTCTGCAGCGCATACCAAGGCTCCTCACCCTTAGTTCTTGTTTGCACTGGCCTGTCATCTACAGGTCATTAAATGCTGTCACTCAGCTTCTGATGAAGGCAAGGCCATGATGCTTCCCTGATAGGAGTATTCACAAGAGCCAGCAGATCTTAGATGCCCGAGATCCTCAGATAACATCAAAGATGGGCACAGCATGGCTCTTTCTCAGTGAAGAAAACGGCTTCTCTAGGAGGAGGGGTTTTCTACCTTGTGTGCTGTTGGTGTTGCCATTCAGTGGGCAGAATTGCCCTGGTTTTCTTACGGGTCTGAAAAGAAAAGAATGAATAAAAAATGCTACACAGGATGACTGTGTTCACTGTTGGAGCTGGGAGAAGGTGGGAGGAATGTGTAGCTACTTGAAGGTGAGGCGTGAACTGATCTTGAGGGTTTGTTCACAGGACTGCAGGTGGTTGACTTCACCTGTCTTGGTCTGTTACAGCTTAACATTGAGACATCGTAACTGACCATTTCTGAACTCATTCTGTCCCAGATGAGGAGGTAACCTCCTTGTGTTTCACTTTACAGCATGCAGTCACGTAGACCATGACAGCTATGTGTCTCAACTGACACATGCCAGCCTGCTGGCTTGCTGCGTATGGATTGGACTAAGCCTTGTCAATGTGCAGTTAGTAGTTAACCCCATGGGTTGTTAATTCCTGCTTTTAGAAACTGTAGTAACTCTTCATCATACCCGAGTATTTTTTGCTTCCCCAGACAGAATGGAGAACCTCTCTGCATGGTCGTTTGCCTGTGCTTTGAATCCTCAGCTTTGCTGACATCCCTCCTGCTACTGTTTTTTCTGTCTTCACTCATGACTGCAGACAGCTGCTCTCTAGGTGGAGCTAACCTGGATGTCCAGAAGCTCCCGTTGCATTTCAAAACTGGCCAAGTGCTTTTTGTTCAGCTTCGTCTCACTAGATACAATGGGAGTGAGACCAGTGTCAGCTTGAGCCAAGGTGCACCTGCGTTCAGGATCTGAGCTTGCTATTCATGTGTGCTGGAATACCTCCAGGAAGGGCAGGTGTAACTAAAAGAAGCACTTACTCTCATTATCATGCTAATAGATCGATGTTACACAATACATGTACTGCTGTCTTTGCAAGCAGAAATGTGGGATGAGAGGCTGAATCCAAGGCCTTCATGTATGAGCAGGTGGTGAGAAGCAGCAGTACTTCTAAAAACTCTGAGTGGCATTCCTCCACATAGAAGAATCAGCATCTGAGCTGAATACTCTAGGCCACCTCAAGCTGGGTTGATTGTTGGGTGGTTTGGGCTGTTTAACAAGATAAATGTAAAGGAAGGCAAAGTGATTTGTGTTGTAGGGGTTCATTTTAGAACGTCTCAAACTTTTAAAAAAATGTTTTATTCAACCTGAAAGAACTATTCTTAACAAGAGACCTTTCTTTTTTGGGAGGTAAGTTACTTTCCAGTGAAAGTACAGATACAACCTTGTAGCTCTTCCTTGTGTAAGCAGTCTAATGAAGTTCCATTAGGGTTACAGGACTTGCATGTTTAAAGACTTGATCCATAATAACTAGTCTCTGCCTATCTGCTAACTAAAAATATGCATTAAGAATGCGGTTAGCTTTGGCTTCCAGGATTTGGAAAAACATATTGAGATACATGGCCAATGCTGAGACGTGTTCAAATTCTTCACTTCCTGGTAAGTTCAAAGGCTGTGATGCTACCCAGCAACCCCTGGATGGAAGTCTGGAAAATCAGGTGGGGGGAGGGGGGAAATTGTTTTTCCTTTGGGAAAACTTACCTGGATTCCAGTCAGGCCAAGCTGTAAGTGGACACTGGCAAACACCATCATCTTACCAGGTGAATGGTGTATTGGCAACTTGGACAGACTAATGCTTCCTACCTAATGCTGGAGAAAGAGCATAGGGCTAGAGGATGGGTATGAAGTGTTACATGTCTGTAGACATTGACTTCAGTGAAATGTGGCAGTTTCCATCAGGGGAGGTTATTGTCCATGTTTGCCCAAGCTTCCTTCAGAAAAGCAGTGCTTGTGCTTCTGGGGAGCTTTGTAATTAACCGTCCGCACTACCACAGTGCTCATAGAAGAGTTTGGCTGGTATTTGTGTACTGGACGCAGAAAGAAGCAGCCTGAGTTCAGAATTGCTTTCAGTTTTGCAGCCAAATTGTGGACCTCTCCCATGGAGACACTTTCTAGTTTTTTTCTCTTGTACTCCAGCCAATCCTGCTGAGCAATCCCTCAGAGGGCTCACTATAACTTAGCTCTGTTTTAAACTCCTTTTAAACTGTGTGTCTGTATTTCAAATACAACTAATATTATTTAAACGTTTGCATGCATCAGTCCACTAGAAGAGATGGACAGTCCCACCCAGCCAGCATTTATAAGCTCCCTTAGGAAGAAGTGATGCTTTTTCCCCCTCATCTGACAAATCCCTGTCGTGTCAAAGATGTTGTAATTGATCTTTGTCATTAAATTCAATAACCTCCAGATTTACAGATCTACCTTGTTTCAGGCTAATGTAGATAAATGAGGTTCATGGTAAAATATTGACTTTTACTTGGCACCTATGCACCTCAGCACTTTATGCGTTTGATTAACATACAAGCAAGGCTGTAAAATCAAATAAATGAATGCAAGGTGTAATGTTTTATTCTCCTTAAATGATATATGAGACTTAGCTATTTATAGCAAGGGGTTGGGAGAGAAATGTAAAGCTAAGCCATTTCTAGGAATGCTGATACAGGAGATTCAGTGAAAAATTGATATTTGTATGAGGAAACTTCTGTAGGGAAAGTCAGAACACTATGTAGTGGTGTAAAGCTAATTTGTTCGTGCCTTGATCATGGTCTGTATGCAATACAGCCAAACATTACATAAGAAGCATTTCAGAGAAATAAGGCACATGTTTTTAACACTTAGTTACTGGAATACCTTGCTAGGGGCTGTGTTAGATCATTTCTATGGAAGTCTTTAAAGCAAGATTTTATACTTCTCTGCAGGCGATGCTGCAGCTCAGCCATGAATACTAGGCTTACTAAAGAAACTTCTCCAGGAGATGATCATTATCCAGGAGCCCAGCCTGGCCGATCATGCTGATCCCTGCATGGACGTGACACAGTCAAGTCAGAGAAGGCTTATTATGCAAATGCTGTGATGTGTCTGAGCTATTAAGAATCAACAGAAATAATTTAAGGAAGGATCCCCTCAGAGAGATGATTCCCGAAAGAGTGTTTATCCATTGCAAGGACAACTGCTCGGATCTCACTGAGCGCACAGCCAGGGGAGTTTTCAAACTATCTCACTTGAGCACAGGAAAAATACTGACTCATTTCAGACTTATTCTCTTACTATTTTGACCCATGCAAAATACAAATAGGCAGATCCTTAAGTTACGCAAATCGCTGAAGCTCCATTGGCATCATGTTGAAATCTTTAACAGATGAGAAGGATGCTGCCTCTCTGAGAAGGCTGCATATGAACTATTTTTCTCCACAAATAATGAGGACAGGTACAAAAATACGAGAAGTGTGACCAGTGTAGTCACAGACCATTTGTCTGTTTTCCTTGCCATCAGAATCGCTGTGTAAAGAGCAAGATTTAGACAGCAATCGGAGAATCCTATTCAGCTTTCATTTGAAAGGGGGTAGATTTTTTTCAGCACAGACATAGTGGAAAATGGCTGAATGGGGAACCTGAGCAGAACAGTTCTCCCACTGGAGTAATCCTGGAGTAGATCACTGTGGGGATACTCCTACTTCAGAGTGAAAATTATTTCATTGCAGATGCTTAGTTTGCTCCCAGAACAGAATCATTTTTCAGGAATAGAAACTTTTATTTTGGAATAAGGAGTCCACAAGGGAAGATACTGTAGAAGAGCAGTCATCCACCTCTGTATTTTGACTGGCCTGTATACAGAGGGTCGGAAAATTCTGCAACAAAATGCAGTAGAGGCACTGCTTATTTCCACCTCCTTAGTGATGTGACTGCCCTGGCCCTGTGCTCCAGAACAGCTTTCCTGGGCAATTTTCTCATACCAGCAAGCGCTGATATGAGGAGACCCTAGTTAAAATTCTTCTCAGACAACAGACTAGAGAAAAAAGAAAAAACTATTCAGAAGGACTAGATCTCCTCCAGAATCCATTTTGCAGATGCATCTCTTTAATGTCTTCCCAAAAGATTCCTCTCTGTCATGGTGTTTCTTCTGTGGATTTTTCTGCCTGTTGGGTTCCCAGCTATTTCAAAAGGGAAGTGACTTTGTTTCAGTAGGAAAGTACAGTGTCTTGAAATGTCGCAGGAGTCAGCATCGTGTTCTCTTCTGAAGTTAGGAATGAGCTAACATTACACAAGTGGGTCCTAGGAGGTGCGAGTTTGTTACCAGGTCTGTCAGATACATCTGTGAATCCTGGGGTAACTGAATAGGATCCATCACAACTACCAAATGTAGATATCTATTGAGTCACTGGGCTCAGTAGACTGGACTGCCTTTACAGCTACTGGAAGGAAATATGTGCTTTCATCTGAGCTATTCTAGATATTTGCCATAGGATGTGATACCCCACTGTCATGGTTTAAGCCCAGCCAGTGACAAAGCACCACGCAGCTGCTCGCTCACGCCCCCCCCAACTTTGGCCCCAGTGGGATGAATAGGAGAAAATATAAAGAAAATGCTGGTGGGTCGAGACAAGGACAGGGAGGGATCACTCACCGCTTATGGTCACAGGCAAAAGACAGACTCAACTTGGGGGAAAAAACCAAAATCAGTTTAATTTACTACCAATCAAATCAAAACCAAGGATAATGAGAAGTAAAACCAAATCTCAAAACACCTTCCCCCATCCCTCCCTCCTTCCCGGCTCTCCCGGTATTCTCTCCCTCCTCCCCCGCAGCGGCGCAGGGGGACGGGGAATGGGGGTTGGGGTCAGTCCCTCACACCTTGTCTCTGCCACTTCTTCCTCCTCAGGGGCAGGGCTCCTCACTCCGGCCCTGCTCCACCCTGGGGTCCCTCCCACGGGAGACAGTTCTCCATGAACTTCTCTGACATGAGTCCTTGCCATGGGCTGCAGTTCTTCACGAACTGCTCCAGTGTGGGTCCTTTCTGTGGGCTGCAGCCCTTCAGGCACAGACGGCTCCAGCGTGGGCTTCC
>JAVKLA010000026.1:21100185-21143174 GCA_034782735.1 Sagittarius serpentarius
ATTCTTCTCATACCACACTGAAAACACAGCACTGTACCAGCTACTAGGAAGACAATTAACTCTATCCCAGCCGAAACAAGGACAAGGAGTAGCAAAGAGAACAATGAACAAGTATCTAACATATACAAAAGGCAAGATATATAGTAAATTTAGATGTGACATGGAGCTGCAGACAGATTAAGAAAGAGCAAGGTGTAAAAGTATGTTAATAAACATATAAAATTGATCCTCAAATGGATCCATAAGCCCTAAATGGATCCTAAAGAGAGGAAGAAGAAACCATCAACATGAAGATCATATTCCTCCCAGTCAAGGAATCTGGATGCTGATGGCTCACCATAACACACCCCATTCCCACCTCTGGATCGAAATTACCAACACTAAGTTCCAGAAGAGCAGGGTGATGGTCAGCATAACATCAGCAAAAGGGGTAGAAATTAAAATGTGTATGTATAACAATTTTAATTGTATTATTGTAATTATTATGGGAACATATTTTTGCTTAGAGGTATTCTTTTTTTCTGTAATAATTAGATCTGGACTAATAATGATGAGGTGGTTAAGAATTCAGTTGTACTAACAGTAGATTCTTGGCTTTTTGTGTATCAGGTGTGCTTCCTTTTTGCTCATAAAATTTTGAGCATAACAAAACACAGTAGGTCTTAGGACCATTAGAAGGATAAAACAACTGTGCTTTTACCAAGTGTGGCTGAAACAGAAAAGGCACACAATGCTTATTAAAAGTCAGGCTGGAAAAAAGAGGTAGGAAAAGGTTGACTTATTTGAGAGTCCCTTTTATTTTTTGGGGGGGAGGTGGAACTTCCTATGTCCCCAAGTATCTCAACATGATGATACATGATTGGTATTGTGATGGTTTAACACATCATTGTGTGTTAGCTGAGCTGTGGTCACTGTCCCTGCTTTCCTGCTTAGTCTGTGATTAATATAAAGAAATGCAGTTTTGCCTTACCAGGTTTCCCTGTGGGATGTGAAATTATTTATCTTGCATTCGCCATAAGTTAAGGGCAAGCATGCAACTACCCAAGCTCACCTGATAAGGAGCAACTCACAAACTATGTGTAAGATTCATGTTTTCCTACCTACATTCTTGTGGTCTAGTAACCAGAAATGCCATGCAGCTGCATGAGGTATATGAATTCCTATACAAAAGTAAACAATCGGTATTCCATCCTACCTCCTTATCTGGCTCAAGTCTAGATGCAAATACAGGCAGTGCTGTAGAAATAATCACAAGTTCAGGCCTTCAGTTATGAAGTCAGAACAATTTATTAACAGCTCCTAGGGTCCTATCAGAGGTCTAATGTGCTTGTCTTTCCTCAAAATGTATTTTTTATTTTGCAAGGAGAAGCAATAGATTTCTTTCCTGCTGGATTCTTGTGCAAAAAGTCTCCCATCTCTCCAAGAGAGGAAGAGTAGTGAAGTTAGTACTGTTGGTTCTTGCAACATCTTTCACTTTATTCATATTCACTTCATTTCACACGTCCATCAATTAATCAGTCATTCTGCACAGTGGGCCATGGAAAGGGAAAAACTGACTGGCTCAGGTTGTATGGCGAGTTCTGGGTGGATTCAGGATGAAAACATGGGATGTCTTGGATTTTCTAAGCACGCTCTTGCCTCTAGCAAGTAGAGGCTGTATCAGATACAGGACTGAGGACTGCAAGCAGGACGTAGGCAACATTAAAATACCTAGGTTCAAAGTTCTGATAAAAGCATCTTGGTAATTCCCCTGTGGTATATTAACTCACTAATCACAGCCCTATTTGAATTCAAGGTATTTTAATTTCAGAGAACATTGCCCCTTCCTAAGGCCAGACCCATTTCTGCCTGTGCAGCTGGATTTTTAACTCCACAGTAACCTAATAGGGAACTAAATATCACCCAGAAGAAGCCTTCTGGAAGCCCACTGGGGCGGGTGAGTTGAATGAACTCAAAAATACACACAAAATACTTTTCTGTTTGCTTTCTTTTGAAGTGCAACTGCTAAGGATAACGTACCCCATGTTTTATTAGCTAGCCAAAGGATTAGATGATGTATCAAGGGATTAATGGTCAGTGCACTCTTCAGGCACATATCCGCATGGAGGATGAAAAAAATCTTGGTTAGCATCCCAGATAATCTGTTGCAGTAATTTTCTGTCCACTTTTATCACCCTCTCTCCTTCTGGTGCATACTCTAGCCCTTGAGCTGCAGGACAACAGTCACCTGCTGAAAGAAAGAAGCACCTGGCTAATTTTTGGAAGCAATGACTGTGGGTGCCAAGAAAGACAGAGGTTTTGGACCAGACCCCTCTTCTCCTCAGCCTTGACTACTCACCAGCAATGGTCGGCTCTTTGTCTGAACAGCAAGGATGACTTCTCTGAGGCATATAAACTCTTTACGCTCAGTGCTGTTTTCTGGAGTGCATAAAGCCACTGTGGGGTCTGTAGCATCCTTTAGGAATCTAACTCAGGTTTCAGGTGCAGCTGCTCAAACTGGACTCTCAGCTGCATTGTACATGTGTAAGTCTTACATGAAATCCACACAGAGCAGCTGGTGTTGTGCATCTCTGAGAAAAGACAATAAAAAATCCAGAATTTCAGAGTATTCTGCTAGCAGTGTTATGTGAGATATTTTGCTGGATGGTTTTTATGGTTCAAAGACAGTTACTTCATTCCTTGTAGAGTGTATGACATATATACACAAGGGAAAATCATGTTTCCAGTAGCCCTGGTGACATTAAAATCTCTCCAGTCCTCTGCCCCCTTCTGCCTAATACAAAAAGTATTTGATGTAACTAGTTTCACGTGGTTACTAACAGGTAGTTATAACAAGAGTATAACTAAAAAAATGTCCCACAACCTACAGGGAAATTGTTCTTTATTCTTTAAAAGACCATTGTTCCTTTCAGGAAAAAGCAGCTTCAGCTTTGTGATGGCATTATAAAAAATTCATGACTTCCTGCTGTTGGGCTCCAAATGTGAACATGTATGTGTTAGCACTCTTGCCACCAGAATCTGTGGGTGTCAATACATTCTCAGCCTGAAGCCTCCCTGTTGAAGGGTATCACTCTGGATGTCAGTTATCCATGATGTCCTTACATCTCGTTTCACACCATTTTTCCTCCTAAATCAAATGAAGCAGCTGCATTTCCAAAGGCTGTTAACTTTACTGGCAGTGGTACCCCCCTGGAGATATGTGCTTCTTAAGTATTAATTCTCTTCAATTAAGCTTCCTAGATCATGCTGCATTGATCAGGCAATTAATTGATTGCTGAAGACTTACCTGAAACAATGAGTCAGCTGTTTCTGTTCCCTGTGAGTTACTAACCCCCCTGTTTTTTAAACTCAGTACAACTCAGAAATATGGCATTCATTTGTAGTTAGGTCTAAACAGGCACCCTTTGGTGCACAGAGCATCTTGTTGCTTGTCTTTATTTCCTGACTCAAAGGCAAGTGCAGCCTTACTTCTAACATCACAGAAAGCTTACTGGAGGGCAGTAAATTGCTCTGCTTCTCTGTTTTAAGTAATGCAAAAATCAAGTGGCCATTAGATGGGGTCTGGAACTGTAAGCCTAATTCAGCTGTGCTGTGTTGTGGTGCTGTGAATAGACATGTTTCACCTTCCCTACTGTTATGGGGTAAGAGCATCTTGTTTCTTCTGACGCTGTGGGAAGTTATTCCCCCTATAGAAGCTATTTGTTTAAAATAAAAACTTGGAGAATCCTAGGATAAAAGAATATAAAAAGATGTCAGGCTGCAGCTAACTAGAATAATTGCACATTCAGCCTTTGCTCTGTAAGTCAGAATAAACCCCAAGGTTAGTAGCTTTCAAGCACAGGACCCGGAGAACTTGTATCTGGGGGATGTGAATTCTGGTGGCCAGCCAGATTAGCACGTTGTGCTTTCTGTTCACCAGACTTTCAAAGGAAATTTAGATTATCAGGGACTAGAAGATAATGTTTGCAGTAATAAAAAACTGAAGGGACAGTAATAAAAACCTGAAGGGAATGTTGGTTAAAGAATATAGTTTAGTAAGTGTTTAAATACTATAGCCAGCTTTCCTGGAGTCTGCTGCAGCCAGTGGGAATCCTTTCATAGTCTTCTGAGGGTTTTGGGTTGGATTGCTCATGAGCTGGAGAAAGGGTAATGTAAACAGTGATATTCAGATCCATGGTGGAGGCTGCTTAGATACACAAAGAGACGGAATTAATTCAGCAGTGAAGTCAGAACAAAGTTTAATTTCTGTTAGATACATCATGAGAAGTAGCTGAATGCTCAGGGAAATGTCCATGCACAGCACATGCCTGTGCTGATGCTGGCACAAGTCTTTAGCTGTAGACGGAGCCAAACCCAGGATTCATCCCTTTTTTGACAATAAGTTCTAAATTGGAAATGTAAATAGCAAGTGAACACTGCTTGCTTGGATAGTATATTGACACAGATACATGTCTGGCTGGCTCACTACAGAGCAAGCACAGCTGTGGGACTAGTTGCGCACATCAGTATGAGCATGCCCTAAATGTCAACAATAATAACAATAACAATAATAATGCTAATCAACCTCCTGACTGTAAATGTTGCTCAGCTCCAATTGCTCCAGTTGTGTGTTTGCTGACTTTTAATTACCCATGTTGAAAAGATTCCTCCCAAATGTGATAAACATTTTAGAGACGGAAGGTAAGCAATGAGGTAGGATTTTGCTTTCAAGCCAGAAGTAACTCAGATTAGGTTTGGAAGTCTTATGGTGATGACAGTTAAGAGTGAATCCTCAGGCTCAGAGGATTTCTGCTGACACAAAAATAATTTAAGGAAGAGGTGAATGGGATTTGGCATCTCTACTCCTCACATTCTACTGTATAAGTGAAAAGAGAAACAGAGGAATGGTGTACTATAACCATGATTATTGATTGAACAGATGTGCATGACATATACTTATTTAGGCACGTATAGGTTTTGTGTCTGGTTAGGATCAGGATGGAAGGAAGAAATCCTCTGAGAAATCTACGTATGAACTTTCAAAGTTTTATTTTTAAGGTTTTTGTTTTATTTTGCTTTCAGAAGGCATTTTTTTATAATCATTCTCCTTTGTAAAGGCTTACTTTAGTGGAACCCAAATTCCAGGTCTTTTGTGCTCTATTTATCTTTGCCTTAAAAATGAAATGAAGTCATAAGGGCTGTTCTTGGTCTTGTCCTTCTGTTCTGCAAGAGTCAGGAAAATTAATATGAATGAGATTTTAAAGACAGAGTCTATGGTAGCGACCTGTCAGACTTCTGTGAATGTGGTTTATGTCCATTTTGATTTAAAGCAAATTATTTGTTCAAAAACCAAAGAAGCAGAGAACTAAGTCCTATGGGAGGAATCATAGAATATCTCACATTGGAAGGGACCCATTAAGATCATTGAGTCCAACTACAGTACTATCCTTTGTGTCCCTACAGTTAAGGCCTTGACTAATGACTGTTTTCTGCTACTTGTGCATGCATAACACATGCTCTCCTTCTTTATGTCCTCGTGTTTATTCCTTGACATCCTCAGGGGCTTCATTTGCAGCCATACAGTGAAACATCACCAGTGACAGCAACCTTGCCACTCTGCTTCTCCTGCAGAGACTGTATTAACGTATTATTGGCATGTGACAGTTTAATCAGTCCTACCTGTCTGTCCAGCCATGTCCCTCTCTTGTGATAACCTAATCTGAGAAGAGCAAAAATGGTTTAAGAAATGACCTGTGTCAAACCAACATTTCAACCTACGTTTTCTATTTTCTTCTGTGAATATAGAATAGCTTATGTATTAACTGGGGAGGGCTATCTCTTGTATTTGGTTCTGTCTGCTGCTAAAATGTTTAGTGTAAGGATGGGATCATTTGTTGAAAGACCCACTCATCTTAATGTTGGATATTTCCAAAATTGCTTTTGGGGCATCTTTTTGATGCTTCCTTCAAGCTTTCAGCAAGATGATATATGGAAATAGCTATGTGATGTCTGTAAGAATATTTCTGGGCCGTCTGAATGCTGACTACACAGTACTTAGAAGATGCATATGTTTGAAAGATGTGTTTCTTTTCCTAAAGAGGTGAAACTTGGCCCAGCTTTTGACATTTGTGAGTTCTTGGCTTGTACCAGTCATCTGCTACCCTAGATGTTACCCATATTTGAACTCTCCACAAGTATATTCAGTGCAGTAGCTGCTGGGGCAGCTCATAGATCCAAATGAAAGAGATAAAAGAGAATCCTATTTCTACGGTCTGTGGACAGAAGCTACAGACCAGTTGGCTTTCTGCATCATATCTTCATTTTCCGATTGCTCACAGATGCCTGTGAGCATAAACTGCTTCGTATCCACATGCTTAAGGCCGTTTCCCTCTAGAGTTTCTGTGTTCTTGCTCCATAGTTCTTGGCGTGGTGGCCCTCCTTGGTATCCTGTGGTGACCTGGTGACACAAACATATAATTTTTTGTTTGTTTTGTTTTCCGTTAAAATGTCAGAAGCAATATGAAAGCTGTGTTATAGCCAGAATGGTGTTTTCAGAGGATAATACTGAGGCTGTGTGCTACATGTCATAAGAGCCTGTGAGGAAGTTTGGGAGTAGGGGAGCCTGCTGAAATACTGTTGGAAGACTCTAGGGTGGGGGAACCAAAGCTGGTGCAGTCTCACCCGTACTGCCATGTGGAAGCTGTGCTTGCAGGGAAAGATCTCCCAGACTGCTCCTGGGCTTTGTCTTGGAGAGGGAGTTAATTGGGTTGCTCAAAGTTAACAGAGGGGATCTAGTATTCAAGCTTGCTCCTTGGCTGTCTGTTACTTATTCAGCAGTATCTGCCTTCTAAGTTCAGACACTGGCAGATGAAAGTCAATGAAGAACAAAGAGGG
This sequence comes from Sagittarius serpentarius, assembly GCA_034782735.1. NCBI lineage: Eukaryota > Metazoa > Chordata > Aves > Accipitriformes > Sagittariidae > Sagittarius > Sagittarius serpentarius. Next base: position 21,107,059 of record JAVKLA010000026.1, read on the forward strand.
AACAAGTGAAAAAGAATAGAAATAGAAACAAAGGGTGGCAATGGAATTGCTTTCCATGGTCTGTGCAGAAGATGGGGGCTGAGGAGAATTCCTCCACACATTACAAGTGCAAAAGGTGCCTGAGGAGAAGGATCATGGGCTGCCAGAAAGACTGGCAGCAGCTGAAATGATTGTCAGTGGTATTATAGTCCAGAAAAACATGAGGAAGAAACCCAGCCAAACAATGATGGCACTGCTTATAGCATGCGGGAGTGCAGCTTGATCCATTTAGAGTAAACAAATTATTTTGGTCTCATCCTAGGAAAAAGACTCAGTGGACCTGATCCAATTAAAGTGGAAGCAGCGAAGCAGGAAGGACTGAAGTAAACCTTACTGCTGTTCCTGAGCAGCAGCAGGGGCAATGGGATCTCCAAAGCTCTTCTCTTCATTAAGTGAGGGGAGCAGGATGGATGTAGCTTGGTATCTTCCCTGTCAGTGTCACTCTGGGGAGAAAGAGAAGTGTGACATTAGGAAATTCAGGTTTGAAAAGGAACTGAGAATGAGGTATATGGACAGATGCAATAGAAGGAAGTGATTAGTCCTGAGAGACTTTTCCCTTCACAAGGTTAAGTGGTTAGAGAAGCTCTTTAGAGGAAGGTCAGTGACCTCTTGGCATTTTGGTTTCTGTGAGACCTTTTTACAGAAATGAGCATTTACCGACACTCTTTTAGTCTAAATATAACAACAATGCAATCAATTTCTCCAAGGCTTCTTGTACAGTTTACCTCTCCATCCTCAAGGCAACTTGAGAAGAATGGTTTTTAGTTAACTGACTTTGCTGATGCATTTTCAAATTTACTCTTCCTAAGAAGGTAAAAACCTTGGAGGAACAAAGAAGTGCACAAAAGGTTAACTTTATTGCTCAGAGTCACTTCAGATTTGCAAATGGCATTGCCATTCTTGCAGAAGCCCTGGAGAGACAGAGAAAGAGTAATTAGGGAGAAGTTCATAGTAGGCGAGGAATAATTAGGAGCTGCTGAGAAATGGCTGATGAGGACAACTCGGACAGTACCTGGGAAAAAGAGTACTGCAGCTTATATACACATAAATGAGATACACTTGCGATCAGAGGTTAGAGTTTAGATATAGGGTCTCTTTTTGTATCTGTCAGCACTCCTCAGTTCACACACCCTTCCTTGCTCTTGAACCCCAGTACCTTCTGTCTGCTGAAGCATTGTTACCCTTCTCGTTACAGTAGTAGTTGAACCTCTGCTTCCCAGATGGGGACCAGAGATGAGGAGGCAGCTGGACTTAGATGTTAGCAGGACATTAATGCTACCTTGGTATAAAGATTCTCTAGTTTGGCTCTAAATGCTATCCTCTGCGCTATTTGGGGGCTGGTCACTAAAAGACATCATGAATGCCCTCACACGTACTCTTGAGCCGACGTGACACTGCAGGCAGAAGAAAGATGCAACCCTAGCACTACTCTGCATACAGGGGTCATGCTGAGAAACAGGAGTGAATGAGGAGGCTTCATCAACCAATATATGCAATCCTTGTGATGGTGGATAGTTATTGATTTGACATTGTAAGAATACAGCACTGGCAATGATAGGATGTCTTATCTTACAAATCAGAAAGACTGAATGTGTCAACAGTCCTTACTGTGAGTAAGAGTGGTACAATCAACGTTAAATCCAACCATTATATATTTATTCCATTAAACTGACACATAGAAATTGAATGTGCTAAGTCCATTTCCCCCTAATTTTCCATACTGCGTTACACCTAATGAACAGGTAAAAGATTATAGACTTTTTTTTCATCTCCCAAAAGAGGGAGCTTCTCTAATCAGATCATCAAGAAAACTTGTTTTTCCCTTGAAGGACAACAATAGGAGTTATTGGATCTTCCTGCAGATGACAGCTGCTTTTCTATTCATCAGCTCAAGTGATTCCTATAAAATGCTTGGATTTGTATTACTGCTACACTGAAAAAAACCCAGAGAGAAATAATATGGTCAATCAATATAGTATAAAGGCAATATGGACACAAGGAAGGAAGGAGTTCTTTAGAATATGAACTCTCAGCAGTATTTTTGGAGTGAAATTCTTACCTATAGAGTCTACAGGCGGTATGTTGGCACACATGACTTATTTGTGGGTAATATTTCCAGCCAGAATTACTGCTTCTAGCTCGGGTCCCTGTGGCTGTGGTAATGTCTGGAGCTATTTTTGGATCCTCTAAGCAGGATTTGAACCACGGTGTCAGTATAATTGAACTCAGGAAATCCAAGGGTCAGTTTGTTTGCAAGGGGTGCAATAGGAGTGGGTCCGTGGAGTGACACAGCTGAGGCTGAGGACGAGGTGACCACACTCTGGGGTTTTGTACTCGGTACTAGCTCTGGCCTTCTCCCAAGGACTGAATACTGGTATTAGGTATGTTCCTGGAGCAGTCTATTTGGTTTGCTTTCAGTGGAAACAGATCCCATTCATGCTCTTGAAGGCTGAGAAGCAAAGCACAGTTCAGTGGGGACAGGCAGGAGAGTCACTTCAAAAGTGTACTCCTGATCCCGGCTAAGCACTAGAACAGATGCCCCAGACTCTTTCCGTGCCTCTGGTCCCCCTCTGTAAAAGGGAGAGGAGGTCTTTTCTCCTTGCTGGCAATGAAAATGGGATACGGCAGTCCTACGGGAGAAGGGAGCTCAGAGGAACAGCTGTGCAGACTGGGTAGCTTCTCTTCAATTTGACTTACCCTGCTGAGGATCCCTGATGAGGCCATCCCACAATCACTGGTGAGACTGCACTAAGATCTCTATGTGTTATGTGTCCTGTCTCCTGTCCCATACTCAGGTGGATGTGAAATTGTTCTACCTGTAATGTTCACTTGCCCATATCAAAAAAGATAGGATTTGTACCTCAAGAACAACATTTTCTTTGCCAATGAACTGCATATTGTATTGACACTACAGTGTTTAGCACTGCAAGCTGAAAATGATGTTATTGTCATCTTGGAATTATGCATCATGAAAATTCAGCTTCTTTGATTAATCTAGTATTGGCATTTAGGCATCGTGATCTCCCTTTAGCAACTTGTGATGTTTTAGGTAATTTCATACTCCTCAATTTACATTTATTGTTATCAGTAGGAAGAAAACTGTTTTTCTTCTACACGAGAATCTAAAGAAAAAATCTGTACCCATCCATTCTTATGATAGGTGATCTTTCTATTTTCATTATACTTTTATGAGATGAGCTTATTAAAATGTGAAAATAAAGCTAAGCAAATCCACCATATCAAATAAAATGCACCAACGCGTTTTTACTATCAACATGGAAAAGTTTTTTCTCCATCAGGCTACCTTGCTTTTCAAATTAAATGTCAAGTATTATGTCTCCTCCAGAGATTTGAGCTATAGAGCAATGTTTAGATTCGTCAACTACAGAATTATATTTACCTTAATGCTTATTACATATCAAATTACTGTGCTGTAACATGAATAAATATTGGATTTAATGTTGTTCCATTCAGAGCTTTACTGAAAGAAATTTCACTGCTTTAGTGCAGCTATTTGGCAGGCCAAAAAGTTCATGTGTTTTAAGGGAATATTCAGCTAAAAATACGGCTGTCCCCAAAGGAAACAGTATTTCTCTTGCCTAGTTATTCAGCACATTTGTTGTTGAAATGTTGCATCTGGGCACCTGCAATCCATATTGCAATTCCACTCACAACACTGTTACAAGGTAAATAGGCACTAAATTTCTTGTTTTACCAAAGGAGGAATTGCAGCGCAAGGACAGGTATTCACAGTAACAACCTGGCTGAAACAGGAGCCTGCTCTGCTCGTGCCCAGAATGAGGATGCCTGAGCTCTTGTGTTGGGCTCCTACGTTCAAAGCATGGACTTCAGAGGGGAAGGGCCATGTGGCTCAGAGCAAGTTGTGAGTGGCCCATGCACTAAGGATGGGACAACCTTGGCCCAGAGCTAGCCAGTGTCTGGGCTAGAGGTGTCCCCACTAGTCCCCGTCAAGAAGCATGAGAGGACATCATAATCTAGACCCCATAATCTTTATCATGTCTTCCTTTCACCAAACTCTACCGTTGTATCCCTGCTGCTTATTCACAAGCTACTGCTTAATTGTTAGACAATCTTTGCTTGTTTGGCGTTTATATACATTTCCCTCTCCATTCCTAGACTCATCCTGTTAAGTGTTGGCCTGTGGGTCAGATGTTATGCTAAACTCGGTGCTTTTTTATTTTTTTTATGGTGGGAGGGTAGTGGGGAAAAAACTGTTTTTGCTACTTTCTCAGTTTCCTTCTAGTCCGCAGCCTGGTTTGATTAAGGTCTCCTGCAAGTCAAAGTAGACGCGAGTACAGAATGAGATAGTGCTGTTTGTCAAAGGTCACGTAGAACTGTGAAGAAATATGAGGAAATTGGTGTTTGCCAGCTGCTCAGACTAACAAATCCTGATCTGCTGTTTCAGGCTTCCTGGGCCATTTACATTGGTGCAGTCTCTTTCAGAGAGAGGATCTCATAGGACTTAAATTGGCCTTGCTTGATTAATTTCTGATTTATATAAAACCAACTCTAAATTTGCCTTTATATTTGCATCTGAAAAAGACTGCTTTAATCCTGTTACCTAATATTAAGTTTTAAGGCTTCAAGTCAGGGAGTCATGGTTGTTTGGTCATACTGCCCTGGATAAAAATAGTGTGACATTATTCTAACAATATTAATCTTAATGAGATGTGCAATCTTACCACGTGTGTATCAAGGACACCATATTTATACGTTAACTTTATTATGCCAGTTAATGCAATTAGTGTAGTGTTGCTAATGGAGTTAAAAGTTTTATCGGTAATCATATAATCTCCAATAGGATAAGTATAAAGGGTTATTAATGCGGTAATTTATTATTAGCAAGTAGAGAGGCAGCAGAGCAATAAGCTTAGCCTTGCTGCTGTAATGCCTTTATATGCCAGCACATTTTGGATTTCATAGCATGACTGTGTCCTTCCTCGCACTGGCTACTGGCTGCTGCTGGATTCTAATATATAAAAAGGACTTGGCACCCTTTTGAAGATCTCACTGTCCCTCAGTTAGTCATGTGGTGGATAATCTTCTTTCACTTTTTCTTCTTCCTTTTGACAGCTTGCGGCAGGTCTGACTCTTATCTGATCAGGATTCCTGTCTGTGAGAATGATCTTTAAATACCTTCAGTTCAAGGACACTGTAGACTGTCTCTTTCAACTAATAAAAGGTACCAAAATAGTGAAATTTAATGAGATAGAACGCCAAACTGATTGTCTCAGAAAGAGTACCTGAGAGGGTAGTTAAGATGACGTGTCAATCACTTTGTCTTAACAGCTTGTACCATCATCATGTGACATTTCTACAGAATGACATGAATGCACTTGGTGTCAAAGGACTCGTATTTGCACCTTTGATTTAACAAGCAGTCAAAAATTATTAAAGGGCACGGACTGCTTTGCTTGGTTGAGAGGACAAAGCTTGTGTGGTTTTGAACAAATTAAAAATATTGATGAAGTAGTTTTAAGACAACTTTTAGTTTATTTTTCCATCACAAGAGTTAGCATTTTGAGTAGAGCTTGAACGTGTTTTAATTATGCTGGGTCATTTGGTGTCTGGGAGACAGACAATTATTCACCATGTTACAGAATAGTTATCTCGAGGCAAGGAGTTGAGACTAGTCCCCTTCTGTTTCATGATTTAACATGAGACGTGATCCTCGTAAAAATCTAATTAGATGAGGTGTATCTTCAGATTTTGCATCAAACTGAGTTGTCTTCCAGAAACAATTACATGGGTTGGATATGGGCTGGCCTGCTGTGTACCGGAGAGTGATATGATAAAGCTGGCTGCACAGCTGTTTCATGTCAAAAGAGCACCGTAAAACAGCTAGGTGACACTAGTGAACCTGGACCAGCAACTATGAATCTGGATCTGGGAGCTTTGCCTGATAAGAATTGAAGGATGAGATTACAGTGCTTCTATGTGAAGAGATACAAAGACAGTTCTTTTCCTGCCCTCCTGATTTTCTTGTGTGCATACCTGAATTCTGTTTCAGTGCAGGAAATGCAATGCATATATCAGGTACATGGTGCTATTTTTTGTGCTCCTGCCATCACAGACCATTTCTGCTTCAAATAAGGATGCTGGTAAGTAATTCTTAGGAAGGAGTTTTAAGCCTTGGACTTTTTTCTCTCCTTAGCCCTCCAGAATCCACCTTTGGTTACTTTCAGGATCTGCTGTAAAAGCACTGTGTAGGTTCTGCTTGTGGGGATGACAGTCTGAGAGAGAAGGGAAAGGGATTAGGAGGAGAGAATTTACTTTACACACTGCTGCATCGGGTACTTTTATGTGGATTAAAAAGAAACTCCCACCATTTAGGGACAGAATGCAAGGAGATGTAACTGCAAACACAGAAACACCTATGGAAGGGGCTTGTCTGGAAGCAGTGGGAAGCAGAATGGAATTACTAAACTGTGTAAACCTGGGCTGAGAATGAGAATAAGGTTTTAAGAGCTGTGAGGTTCTTAAATGACATTTAACTTAGGGCAAAACTCTCCTGGCTGAATTTAAGAGGGACTTTGGGTTATTTTATGAAACAGGTCATATCATCTGGTTTCTTGGATATGGAGTTTAGACTCAGAAAGCCAGCTGGTGTTCATCCTGTCTTTTTAAAAGCTCTGAATAATATGTTAGCAAGAGTAGCTTCTAGGAGAGTCTTAGGGATCAGGACAAAGCAACTGAACCTTATACAGAGCCATACACAATCTGTTCTTAGGAGAATATGAATTTTATACGTTAGTTACACCACACTGTGATGTTGCTGAAAATTTGTCAAACATTTGGGCACTTTCTATGCTTAATAATAATGGCAGCAATACAGGACTGAGTTATTGTATAGCTGTCTATTCAGAAAGATCCCAAAGCATCTATATGCTGCTGTGCTTAATGAGAATCACAGGCTTGTCAGCCCTTCCAGTGAAATAGAGCTGTCAGATTCTCAGATGTAACCAAAGAGAGAGGAAGAGAGAGCAAGAGCTACCCAATGACATTTAAAATTCCTTTCAAGTACGCATAGATAGTAAAATGCCAGCAACAGGGTTAGACAAGTTCATAACAAGCCTCATAAATGGGTTACTCTAAATGAGAATGTGGAGGTCTCAATAATAAAACCCACACACCTGCTTCCTCAAAATGAACCTTTTAATTGAATTTTCTGCTCTTGTCGGCTCCTTTTTGAATCTGTTTCCCCATCTCTGAGTTGTAGCTGTGCCCCCAATCTCAATCTGAGCCATCTGTTCCACTTCTAATATTAACATCTTCTATCATATAGTGTACCATAGCCAGCGAAAAAAAGAAAAGATAAGATCACTTTCTCCTGGGAGGAAACCTTATATTTCAGCAAAAGGTTCAGCTGTCACTTTAAACCGACACCTTCCCACACACAAATATGCACCTGCCACATTAGAATATTATTAATAATCCAGCCTTCATATGTTTGACAAGCCAAACAAAATTAACCAAAAAATGTGAAAAGGTCTAGGAAAGGTGAAAGCAAGTCAACGTTTCTTTTCAGTATTACAGCACCCAAACTGATCTACAGTAGAAAGGAATTACATTTGAAATGAAGTGTTCTAACTTAACTCCTTGTATACATTGAAAATTACTATTCATTTCCAATTATACAGCTATCTATTTAATCTCAGTGAAGTTTGCTGAATTGTGTTGACTCTTCTTAGTCCCAATCTAGACCTGCAAATCCCTATTCCTTCCCTGCTGTGTTGTTATGGTCCTTCACTAGCTAATAGTCTCCATCCGACCTCCACCGCTCTTAGTGTAATCCCAAATCCACAGGGGATTCGTGGGTTGGAGGAAGAGGTGACAGTGGTACTGCACAATTTTGCCTGTAACTGCAGGTTCAAGCTGAGCTAGAGAGTTGGCATCCCAGTGAAAGCAGAGTGGTAGTGGAAAGAAAGGAATGGACTCAAGGTTTGGGGTTGACCCTAGTAAGTTAAGGAAGACAGTTGTAGTGGGAAAGTCTTAAAACGTGATGAAAGCTTGAAAACTGTTTTAGGAGAATTAGGCTGGGATGAGAAAATAGAAACTAGAAAGAAATCAGGTAGGATCAGGAAGCAGTTCAGAAAGATGAGGTGAGAAGTCAGGTTTGTTTGGAAGAATCAGAGAACCTGTAATGAAACACAAGATGTGACCCTGTCTGGGGCAATTTAATTGAAGAAATATTATGTGACCAAGGAACTGAATTGTGTATATTTGTATATGCATATATAAGCATATGCACAGGTTAATTACGGTTAAAAAGGTCATCTTAATTTTGACTGCTGTTAGTTTCTGAGTTCCTAAGTTTATGAAGAATAATATTTTTAAACATAGATATTTCTCATGCAAGAGGAATGCATGGTATTGAGTTAGTCACAATTACCTACGTACTGTATCCTTTATTCTTCTCTTCATTTTATGGTTCATTTTTAGTGTTATCTTTTTCACAACTGGCTTCACCTTTTGTGAGTTCTCCTATGAATTTAGCATTAACAAACACTAAGAATAATGAGATTAAAAGAAAACACTGGTATCACTGGTATTGCTGGCGAAGAGGAAATGTCAAATCCTCACATTTGCATTATTCCAAAGGAAGTCTGGATTGAAGCAAGCAGATCGGAAAGTCACTGTTCATCAGATCCAGAGAATCTTGGTTTTTGGCTTGGAGAGATTTCAGCATTAGATGGCAGGAACTGTCTAAGGAAAGTTTGGGAGTCTTGGTGCACTTGATTCAAAATGCCTTTCTTGTTTTTGTTTTTCCTGGTTAGTCTTTCTACCTAATCTAGATACTCTGATTGTGCCCCTCGGGGGGGCATGTGTTTCTCTCATCCTGCAAATGTCATCATAGTGACTCAGACATTGGATTTCCATTTACCAACAAGGATCTGGAAATCCAAGTTCTGTGGATTTTTGTGGACATTAGGACCATAGAGGTACATAAACGTTAAAGCTTTGAATGCAGCCCAGAATAGCTATTCTGTACTAGTGCTTCTTGTGGATAGTCTGGTTTCGGCTTAAACTAAGCTGCAGAAAAGCACACGCGTGGCCAGCTAGTTACTGAAGTTATGGGCTGGGTTGCAGAGATCCCTGCATATTCAGTGGTAAGCTGTAGACAGAAGGCAGTTGAGCCAAGTTGAATCTTCCTCTGAAGTCTTTCTCTATTGATTAAAGAAGACATTTAATATGGGGTTCCTAAATTGAGTGCTAATAGTTAAATAGAATCTTAGCTGTAGGCTGGAACAATGCCATTAGCATTGGGGAATGGCACAGGGCAACTTATTAATTTTAGTCCAGCAACATATATACTGTCCACCAGCCAACAGGAAAGGTAAATGACTGCAGAATAGTTGTGCTTTACGTTCTTACCCTGGTTCACTTCACAACGACTTGGTGTTTGAAGATGACTTTTGAAAGCAGGGCCTGGGTTTCAAAGACATACAAATATTTTGGAAAACATTACCCAAAACCTAAACCATATCCAGGTTTCAACATCTTTTCACTGATCCTGCCTCACTGTATGGAAAATGCAGTGTGCTGCCTCAATTAATATGAGATTTATATGGTATAATTTACATATGTGATTTAAAATGTTTACTACTGGAACACAGAGTTTTCACTGTGAGCTACAAAGTTACACTGACTGCCTCTCTGTGGGAAAGTAATTAGTTAGCTAGAGGATAGGCTGCCTCTGGTTATTGCATGTACCCCATATTAATGAAATGGCTTCACCTACCATAGAAACTCATCTAGGACTGAGTAACTACCTATTTGACCAGCAGAGTTTGAGACAAAATAAGCAGATGTATTTACTGGATCCTACAGTAGCTTCAGCACCTTGACAAATGTTATGAAAAGGAATATAATCATCTGGCAAAGTTGAAAAAAGATGAGGGGTATATTTTCACAACTAATTCCTACTCCACAAATGTTTTAGTGTCTGCAAGGTTCTGGAAATGCAAGTAGCAAATTGAAGTTACAAGTAATGTTAGGACCTAAACCCAAGAGACTTCAATAGAAAGTGTTGTGTGTCAGAAGAAAGTCCCCCTGGAGTGCAAAAATAACATGCTGATTATTGAACAGAAATGTCAGAATTGCAATGATATTTTAAAGAAAGAAAGTACCTTTAAAAGCCACTTGTCTCTCCTAGGGACACTGCTGCAGTCAGCTCAGTTTATAGCATTTTGTCTTCAGAACCTCCCAAAGGACTGGCTCAGGTATGAGAAGTTCACATCACATGGATGGCCATGAACCATGTCCTTCGGTAAGAATTAAAAAAACAAAACAAAACAAAACAGGAGAGTGAGACTCAGGGATCTGGAACATATTTCTCACCAAATGGTCCTCAATTCCATTACAGCATCTATCAGTCTTGTTGCTTTCAGACTGAAAAGATGCTCTTTCTTTCTGACCTTGTGACTTAAGGTCCTTTTTCCAATAGTTTGGTCCTGATGAGCCCAAACTCCCATAATTCAGTCATTACTGTCTATAAAATATCTTTAGAACATATACAAGTTTCTTAAAATGTTAACAGTTTTTTAAAACCATGCCCACATATTTGGAAGTGTAATCACAGTCCCAGAAATTTAACAAAGCTAATAAGACACAGGGAACAACAGGTCTGATTAATACTGAAAACGACAGTAAGAAAAAGTGGAAGGTTTACTGAGTATCATGATGTATCCCTGCAGGACATGTCTAGTAATGTCCTATTCCAAATATGTTATTATTCTCAGGCATGTTTTTATTGCAATCATGTCTTAAGATAAAAACATGTTAATGTTATCACTTTGTGTTTGGTTATTCATTGAATAAGTTATAGAATGTCTCTACAGAAATTGAGCCTCAGCTTTGGGTGACTGATTACAGATACCTGGTATATCAGAGATACAGACAGCAGGTAACAATACAATATATCCAAAGCTACTTCATCTTTTTGGAGGAAATATTATTGTTAGAACATACAGAAATAATTTTCTGCAAATTACTGCTTGTAAAGAGAATCTATTGGCTAACACAAAATAGCCACATTTCAGATGAAAAAGTGTCTTGGAGCAAAATAAAATGTCTTAATACTAAACAGAATAGTATCCCTCTCTATAAAGAAAAAATATCTACTATTTGTGTTCGCATGGTTTCTTTTCTTAAGGGGAATACGTATGTTGACTGAGGACGTGAGTTAGCTTTAGAACAAAAGAGTTACCCCACTGGGCTGGACCAACAGACCTTCTAATCTGGTATTCTGTTTCCAACAGGGGCTGGTACCAGATGTTTAGAGAAGAGTATAAGAAACAGGCAGTATACAAAGGGATACTTCTCACCTTCCAGATATATTGTTTATGGACTTCCTGAGCTCGTGGCTATTTTCAGACCATCTGCTTACTGCACCCATTCTCCATGAATTAGTCTAGGGCTTTTAAATGCATTAGTGCCTTTCGTCTGAGCCTCCACAGCATCCTGTGGTAATGAGTTTAACAGTTTTATTATGCATGATGTGAAAAACTACTGTTGATGGAAAAAGGTATTTCCAGAGGGTGATTCATCCTTCCTGTCTTAGCAGAGGATTAATTACCCTTTGAAGAGTCTCATCTTTCTGCATTGACATTAGAGCTTTAGTCTATTACTTTACAGTAGACACCTACATTTTAGATAACTACAGATAGGGGAGAGTTATCCCAATATTAGGGTCAGTTTAATTAAATGCAATAACCTCTTTCAGTTAAACACCCTCAGCATAGTATTTTTCTGTGGATTTTGATGATAGGAAATACCGTAGATTTTTCCACAAAGATGTACTTGAATGAAAAATTGCTACCTACCTTTGTAAACCTGATGGCAAGGCTTTCCCTATGCCAGTTTAAAGTAATTAACTTTGTGTGTAGATGAGGCCTAAAGGATCATTATAAAAAGAGGAACATTAGGTTCCATTATTTCTCTTTTTTTATTGAAGGACTTTGGCTAGTACATGTGGATGGTTACATTACATGAACTGTGCTCTGAAATGGATGGCCAAATTCTTGTTGTCCTGTCAGTCAATCATTACTAAATAAATCGGATTTTAGAGGGAGAGACCCTCACTAGATTTTGGGAAGAGAGCCATATATCATATATCAACTATATTAACAAAGGGGATGTTTTTCACATTCAAAAGATAAAGGTTTGTACTTTGGGAGATGACAATGCATGCAACACTGATCATGTAGATGTAAGATTTTTACGCAAAGTAAGCTTTAAAGCTTTCTATGCACCTATTACCTCAAAAGAGTAATTAAATAATGTAAAACTTATTTTTAATAGTCCATGGCATAGACTGAAGAAATTATGTTATAATGAATACATATTTTTAACTCCTGGGATAAGAAATCTAAATAAAATATGCATTTACACAATATGCTGGAACCATTATAGCTCTGAAATTGTTCTTATTTGGCAAAAGCACAGACAACTACTTGGCGTTAACTAACTTAGCTCCTGTAATTGTAATCACGGGAAATCACTGCACGAGTACTCAGTTTCTATCAATAAGCTTCATAAAGCTTGTTAATGAAACTCACTGTTTAATTCTTTTTTGGTTTTGGAGAATAGTTCTTTCCCTAAAAAGTAATAAAGGAGCAGAAAAAGACCCAAACCCAATCAAACACCGCTTTCACTTAAACTTGACTCACTCCCCTAGCTTTCTGAAGAAGTGTCATAGAAATAGAAACACTGGCATATTGCAACTAGAACTGCAGCAGGATGAAATAAAATGGTTAGCTCATTAATGCACGCCCTGCGAGACCTGAATTTCTTGCTTAGTCGCAGAAGTCTGGTGTCCTTCTGCAAATGACTGGTGAATGGCATGGTACAGAGATGCCTGAGTTAGTTCTTAAGTGGGCTGGCCACTGGAAGCAGTAAGGCTGTCCTAGCAATGTGCCACAGGCTAAAGCACTGATGAAATAGATAGATTCAGTAATAGTTTTGCATTACCTCTGGAGGAGGGTAGAACTGCACCCAGAAGTCAGTGTCTGGATGAATGCTTTTGTTGACTTTTTGCATATGAGAGGAGCAGGACAATAAGAGCATGTTTTGGAGTGAATCTTGGATTGAGAAGGATGTTGTTAGACTGTTTAAGGGTTTGTACCTAAAAGTCTGAGAAAGCTTGGATGGAAGATAGATATGGAGCTGCCAAGCCGTGCCAAGGTAGAGCCATTAAAAGCAGAAACTCGATGGAAAGTTGTCTTGCAGAAACCCCACTTGTTTCTTAGGGGGTCTCCAGAGTTAGGCAGTAACTAAGTGGGATTAATTTCAGTGTCAGCGAGGTGCCCAAGTTTCTTTGTGGCTTTATCCTTTAGCTTTTTTTGTATTTCTTGTAAACATGGGACAGTGGTAGTTCTCTGCCTCACAGTGATGTTTTGAAATAAAAGAACGACATTTACTGTGAGAATGAAAGGCATTGCTGTAAGTCAAATATACAGACATCATTCAGAAATGGTCTTATTATTTGGTGATGTACTGTCTAACTATGGTGATTCCCTTTTTCCTTTTCCTGTTGGCAAGGTTAATTTTTTTGTAGAAGCTGGACTTTCTGAGAGCAGACGCACAGGATCTTGGCATTCGCTGTACTGACCTCCCTCATGGAAGTCAAGTAATAGACATTTAATGGTAATAAAAGTGTTTTGGGAGTCTAAAATGAATAGTATTCTATGTTAGCATAGTTGCATTCTTGAAACAATACTGTTTGTACAGCTGTGTTTCTAAGGGCAGCAATATAAGTCAGAATGACATTGTATAAATAGTTTACCCATTAAAACAATGTGTTATTCAGGAAATTGCAGTTATAAGCTTTGATTTCTGGTATATCTGGATGAACTATTCTATAGGAAGTTATTTGTTGAATTTCTATCTCTTTTATGCTTTTTGTGAGTACAGTACATTTCACACATTTGCAGATATTTCAGTTTGCAGATATTTCAGTTTGCAGATGGTGTTTGCAAACTACTTACCCTGCATTGCTTAATTATTGATAGTTACGATTAAAAATTTTAGCTGTATATATGGAGTTTGTGACAGATAGGGGAATGCATCTTTGACAAATGGTGGACTCTCATTTTTGTTGCCTTTTCCAGTTTTTCTTTTGGAATGAAAGTCAACAGCACCCTGAGCTGCATCAGCAGGAGCACAGTAGATCACTCAGCACTCATTAGAGCACACATGGAATATTGCACCCAGTTTTAGATCTGTCAGTGCAAGAAAGATGCTGACGAACTTGAATAACGGCCAGCAACGTGGTGAGGGGCTGGAGCATTTGCCCTGTGAGGGAAGGCTGAGTGGGTCTTGTTCAGGCTGGTGAAGAGATGGCTTCAGGGGGACCTAACAGCAGCTTGGTCCTACCTGGAGAAAACAATGTAGAATGGAAATGAACAGCCAGTTGGTGGGATGGCACTGAAAGATGTCAGTGTCAGATCAGGTCCGCAGGTCTCAGAGGACTGGGAGGCAGAAGGCAGGCTATGCGTCTTTATGGACTGAACTGTGGCTAAGTTGTCTGGTGGCTGCTTCCTAAGTCAGTGACTGTGACTCTTTGGGGTGAGCATTCATAAGGCACAACTTCAGAAAACTTTGAGTGTCTTGCAGTGCTGATGTACGACTGGATGTGCCAAACATTGCCCGGCCAAATTCTCCACTGGAAGAAATTCTCCTAAAGCCAATGAAGTTAGATCAGCAAATTTTCACAAGTGTGTTTGCTTGCTAGAGTATTTGTGGAAGTAAAGACAAAAACAGCTGAAGCTGAGGTAAGACTCATTGTCAGGGCTTGGACACGCCGTGTGGTGTATGATCAAGTTCTGGGAAGCACTAAGTGCCTTCTGTCAAGCCCCAAAATGCTGAGATCTTATTGACTTCTGATTATATTGTCTGAATTTAAAGTGATGTTTGTGCATGCCAGGCATACATAAACCACATAGTTTATGCATCTTAGTTTATCAGTATGCTGCTGATTATCCTCAGTCTCTATTAATGTCGATATATTCAGCTATTTGCAAGGGGCTCTGAGCAGCCTGTTGGAACAGGATGTCTCTCAGAGCTACGGGTTGGGTGTCGTGGTTTGAGACCAAAGTAACAGCAGACTATAGGGGCTCGGATTCCCACAATGCTTTTAGTCACAGAGACGTTTGGCGTTAGTGTGTGACATGGCCTCCCCATCCCATGGGGAGACACTGCAATCCAGTACCAGACTGGGGGCGGGGACAGGGTCCCCCTCTCCAGGAGCCTTCAGGCCACTTCTCAGGAGGTCTCTGCCCCCTTCTGTCAGTTACAGGATTTGGAGGCGGGGGATAGGGATAGCCTCAACTCTGATTGGCTCAACTTCCTATGGCAGCTGGCTATTGGCTGTTGCCTGCTGGCACCCAGGGCCCACCCTTCCGGAAGGTTCTCCCCACACAGCTGCAAACAGCTTAGGTACAGGGGCACAATTTGAGGATAAACCAAGCGTGACAAGTCCCAACTGTATGCCCAACTGCCGTTAAAACTTACTGTTTTTTGGGTCTGATCACCCATCCGGCATTAAGCTCCGGACATATGGAGTCGCAAATATGGACATTTAGGTGTAATGTAAATATAAGGATTATCGAAACTGTGACGCAAAACCCTTTTGGTGGAGTGAGAGTGGCCTTTAGGCTGAGCCCTTCAAGAGCAGCAAAGGTCTTTCTGGGTTTTTTTTCTGCGCATCCATCCGTCGTTTCTCTCTGAGTCTGTCCTCCTTCCTCATTGCCAAACTGCTTTGGATAATTTGTCCCAGTTAATTAGATCCCAGAGCTGTTTTCAAAAGCCTGTATCATTCAATCCCCATGCTGTTGGTTACCTATTAAATGACAAAATCTAGGATCCTATAAAGGAGATCAAGCATTTAGCTTACTTTTTGTCTATGTCCATAGTGCACCAAAGAGGTGGTATTTACATGGAAGCCCATCTGAAATGCTAATGCAAATAATTAACTCCAGCCTGCAGACTCCATTCAAATTGCTCGCTGAACCCCACACTGTCTCAAGAAATGAAACCGGAAGGGTTTTTTTAATGAGTCTTTTATTAGTACCAATTAAAACTGTGATTTAATCTTTTGTCTGTATCTTCCTTAATTTGAAGTACAATTAAAGGATGTCTGTAATTGCCAGTCCTTTTCTGCAACACCAAAGTTTTTTGCTGTTTTGTTCAGTAATTCTTTCAAGAGACCATGTAACTTTTAACAAGGCTTCCCAACCTCCTTTTTATTTCCAGTAACACCACCTGCCTTCTTGCGTCTCTAATGAATGTATCTTCCTCGTCTCACTCCACCACCTCATCACTTTCATTGTATTCCCCTTCTTTGACAGGTGGTCTTGTGGGTATAACGACATCATTAAGTAGCTCTAAAGCTGCTAGTAAGAAAATAGTTATTGAGTGAATCAGAATATCATCATGTGAGATACCTTTACTGCTATAACTGAATGAACGACTTAGAGTGTTTGCTAAATTTAACTTTTTCTCCTCTGATTGATCTTATCCAGGTTCATAGATTTTGTCTTTTTTTTTATTTCTATGAATCATGATAGAGTTTCATTCCTGTATAAAGAGCTTTAGGGCCACCTGAAATATTTTGGGCTGCCCTCCCCCCCCGCCATGGGGAGCAGATATGACAGAGGATGTCTGGGTAAACTACATCTTGGATAAACACATGTAGGGCATGCATAATACCCTGGAGCACCTACAGTAGCATTATGAGCCTATGTTTAGGCAACTGAATTCCCCCACTTGACTCACACATGACCATGGCTTGAAAGATGATTTGTTTCTTTTTCTACAGTTCAAAAAAATGTAAAAAAAAAAAAAGATGGGAAGAAGCAATGCTCTAAAACTAGTAGCCAGCCACAAGTAACTCCTGTCAAATATTCCTGATATTTATTATTACCACAAGGAAAAATGCCTATTGTCAAGCAGTGAAAATGCAAATCCAGGTCACAATTCAGTCATCCTTCAGGGATTCATCAAGGAGAAAGAGGAGGAAAAATGAAGCCACATCCAAGGAACATGGAAATTTGTACAGACTAGGAAATTTAGGTCTCTACAGGACTCTGAAGCACACTTGCATAAAGCATCCAAAGGGTTCTTTTGGACTGGTTTTCTCAGTGTGGAGATTTAGGTTTGGAGATGAATCTCAAGAAGTCTGGTTAAAGAAAAAGTTAGGAGTTGGAATGTTATTTAAACACATTCTATTTAACTGAAAAATTTTAATGGTAGTGAATAGAATGCAAAAAGTGGCCAGTGATTTGGGAGCTCTATCAGCAATAAAATCCCTGATGTGGCAAGTCCAGTGAGTCTTGTTTAAGATGAGCCCTAGCACTCATAAAAGAGCCAGGACAGACCTTTTGCACTAATTTGAAAGCCTAATTAACTGCTCTTAACAACGATTGCAACCTGAAAGGCCAAGTCAAAGTATGCAGAGGGTGTAGTCCCATCCTTTTCTCCCATTACCTAATGGCAGAAGTTCTGCTCTCCTCTCCTGGTAGGTAAGGAGAGGAAGTGTTAAATTAGGAGTCACTGTAGGAAACAAAGTTGCCACCACAACTAATCCCTGGCTGAAGACTGGCCTGCTTAGATTAGTTTTGTTCAATTTGTAGTCAAGCGGCAGCAGATGGGCCGCTGACATTCTGAGGTTTTGCTGTGGACGTTACTGCTGGGCATGATCCATCAGTGGCTGTTGAATAATGTTTCACATTTACATTTTGCAGTTCACAGAACTATGACATCTCGTGTCAGTGTAAATAAACCTGTCACAATCTGATACTGTATTTGAGGCAGTAGATTGAAAATTGATTGTGTGACTTGCCTGAATATAAATCACGTATTTATTTACCCTGAACCATAGACTTGCAATTAGTCAATACATATTCATAAAATATGGGTTAGGTAAATTAACACTTGCCTGTTGTAAATTACATCTGAGAATAATTTGCGGTGTCCAGGAAGTTGAAAATGCAGTTCATTTTAAAATGGATTTGATGCATTGCATTATTTAACCATTCCCTGAATAATTTCAAGCCATGAATTTAGATACAACACAAAGTATTGCTGACATGCAGAAGAAATTTGCGTAGAAGAATAGCCTTTCTTTTCCATATATTGATGCTCTTTTGCATATATGTTTTAATTGACCAGTTCAGAAAAAGAATTATTCCATTTTGGCCCATCTTGTTGGCCTTATATTTCTGTTACAGAGAGATCTAAACCCTCCATAAATTTCTGATACCTTTATCCATGCTACATGGCTTCTTCCTTTATGAGTTAAAGTATAATGTATCATGTATAATCTAGGTTAATACTGGTTTGCATTGCTCCCACCAGGATAAGTCATAGTACTTACCCATCCTGGTGAAATAATTGTTTTGAAATGTATGGAAATGGTGGCTACTGGGAAAAAGGACTTCATACTTTGGTTAGAGATTGCGTGGAAGGTAGTTGTAGCCCCTCTTTGCCTGATTTAAATCAGCCATTTGAATCTAACTTTTTTGCCTCTTGGCTGAATGCCTTGTCTCTGGACTACTGAACGTAAATGTGGCCTATGTGTGGTCTCTAAAAGTGGTCAATTGTTGTTGCCAGTGGAGGAGTATAGAAATGGCACATTTGGAGAGCTCTCTCTTCAGTGTATGTCTCAGCTTTCAGTAATGTGCAGTGAAGAGAATTCCTCAGCCAGCTGTTTTTTCCTCTGTGTTCATAGATCTTACTGGCTTTTCAGCCTATTTGAAGATGTTTCCTGTGTTCTTTCTCCCTGATATTTACTGTAAATTAAATCTCAGCCCTGAATGGCCTTTCAGAAATTTTCTCTGAGTACCTGTTTTTTTGGTGAAGTGCTGCTGTGTTTGTAAATTAGAATTTTTGAGTGAGAATTTGTTGTTAAAAAAATGCCACAAGACCAGCTCCAGTACAGAAAACATGGACTATGTGTGGAAATGGGGTGCGGGTGGATGTGAATTTCTCAGTGAAGAGTGCTTCAAAGAGGCAAGGGCCACACTGCGGATATTACATTCCTCTGCCAAAAATTTATGATATGATAGTCGTATTCTGCAGTCTGCTCTTCTGCTGAGTAATGTATTACTCTTCAAGCAGGTACTTGGGTACTGAAGTCAACATGGGTAAGAGAACTGGTATGTGGCCTAAATAAACATTCAATTCAACCACTACAAATATAAGGAGAGGAGAAGGCAGACTGCAATTTGTACAACAAAACTGTGGAATTGCAGTTTCTCGTGGTGAACATTAATGGACGTGTGATATGGTTTTGTCCTTCTGGGAACGCAGAAGTGTAGAATTTTAAAGTAGGTTCATGCTGAGCATGGATTTTACACATTTAGGCCACACACTGAGCAAATGCCACCCAAGGTAGAGTGAATTATTTTCTCTTTTCTCCATAAAATCAAGTTCTTTTAAAATAAAGAAAAAAAGTAAAATGCTTTTGTGATTGTATATCTCAACCACAAAACAATTTTTCTGTGGAAAGCTTGAAGAATATTGAATTACTCTTGGGTCAGAGGGTATAATGTCTATCTTGTCTCTGAGGTCATATGAAAAGTTCTATGTGGAATAATGAATATTATTCTATCTGTAATAGTAAATTAAGGAATGTTAGGTGGTTTGTCTCTGGTATTCTTGAGGTGTTGGCATTTTCAGTAGTACTTCCTGACCTGTTTGAAGGTGCCTAGGTACCAAACAAGTCCATATTTGGATTTTAATTCTAAATACCTACTTACTTCAAAAAGAAACCTAAAAGGTGAATTACTTCCTTTCTGTACCTGGGGCATATATATATATATATGTTTTTTTTCATTTTCACAGCATTTAACATATGTTCTCAGCACGCTGATGCTCATGGAGAAACGCTGCTGGAAATCACTCACACGGCATGTTGCTCAGCCAGTGCGGTACAGGTGTGTAAGGGAGAGTTCCAGGGCTCCTGAAAGGTGCTTTTTGCTCTGCTGTGTAGAAGCTTAGACCTGCTTTCACTGCCTCCCTTGGACAGTAAGGGACTGTCTGCTTTGGTCTTGAGGTGATAAAGGTACTCAGCAGAGGTAGCTGAACTTACTGAAGCAAAGCGGGATGCTTCTGTCGTGTGCCTCGTTGCCGTTCTCTGTAAAGCCTGTGGGTTCCTCTGCTACGGATGTCACTGCTGCCCGGGGGTTTTCTCTCTGCTCCTCCTTTCCTAGATGTCTGCAGAGCAAAGCAGAACACTTTCCTGAAGACTTCTTCCTTGCTGTCCCTTAGTAGCTGTGTTGTTAATTCCAGCCTGCTGCCAAGGAGCAGTGGTATGACAGAAAGACAGGCTGGAAACCTGGAATCAGTGTGGGAACTCTGGTGTGGAAGCATCACTCACTTCCATAGTGTAGAAACCTTCCCACCAATGACTTCCTTTGACTAAAAATAAAATGCACCATATGCTGGTAGTTGAACTGTTATATTTAATTTCATTCTTTTAATTGACATCAATTTCTGAAATAAAATTAGCTTGAAATAAAATGTCATAAGGTTACATTCATAAAATAGGAAACTACATTCCAAACCAAGAAATCATATTGTTTTAAAAAATGTTACAGAAATAACTTTTTTTGTTTTCCACAGTATGGTTTTGGAGTTGTTTTGGGTTTGGTTGGGGTTTTTTTTTTTGATACCTAGGAAAAGCAGTTTTAAAAAATGAATTTGCTACTGTTTGAAAAACACTGACATAGGTAAACTCTGTGTCTGTCTCAGTGAAATGGGAACACCTGCTCAAGGCAAGCTATGTTCTGTGTACTGAAAGTAGTGATATTTTCCTCTGTTTGTAAATTACACCACATAAAATAGGCAGAACTTTCCTAATAAGCAGAGTAATGTAAGGCATGTGCATCTGTAGAGGGCAATGCAAAATGGGGGACAGCATTTTATGTGCCAAACACTAAATAATTTTCACTCACCTCCTCTGTGTCTCCCTGCATTGAAGAGAAATGTGTCTAGTCTTCCCCTTTGCCAGCTTATAGAGTGAGATATGAGTTTTTACCTCCATTCCCAGGGAGTCATGTGGACATGAATTCACAGCACAGGCTTTTAAGTTTCGCAGCTCTCTGGCAGAGGTTCAGGTTAAAACACACATAAATCACAGGTCAGCCACCAAGTAGACACAGCCATAGTTATAACTCCAGAATGCATGTTGTCTTCAAGGTGCATCTATATTAGTGGTTTAGTTTGTGTCAGGAGAGAGCTTTTGAAGAAAACCATCTGTTCATCCCCTTTACTGTGCTTTTATTCACATAGCAAAGTAGTCTTGAAGTGCACAAATTGGATTTCTTTGGCATGAAAGTGACGACAAGATGTGCTCCAGGACTGCCCCAAATGCACTCCAGCTGTTAATGGACCTTCAGTTCACAGGAGCAGACTAGAGCTAGGCTAATGTGAGTCTCACTGACAACGTGTGTGTGAGTGCTGGTCCTTTCCACCAGTTGTTTCTCTCCAGATGCCTACCCTTGGGCCACTCACTAATGTAGATAAGTTTTTTCCTGTGCAGGAGGAGGAAACAGGGACTAATAGGTTGTTTCCCTGTTCTCTTTTTCATGTGTGCTCAGTGATCTGGCAGCCTGGCTCTTACTCATAGCAATCTGGCTCTTAACTGTTTCCTTCTCCAGTTTTGGTCCTTAGGTAGCTCTCTGCACAAAGCTGGCCCGGATGATTGCTCAACTTTATAATTTTATCAGGCAAATAGACAAAGGAGCTATGACCAGATCAGACTGAGGCATAGCTGAGGGAGAGCAGCTAAAGCTCAAGTTGTGGATGATGGCATGGGGACAGAGACCTGACTCACAGCTGAAAAGGATTCAACTGCACTTCCCTGAGGGAAAGGCTCAAGGGCGCGTCCAATCTCATACCTGATTTCTGTGACCTTGCCTGAGAGCAGATAAATGCACAGAGGTAAGGAAGGGAACAAAGAATCTGCAGATGGCAATGGATTTTATTCACCGCTAAAGCTGCCTGCCTTGATGGTGGGGCAGGTTGACTTCACCTGGGGCTTACCGTGAAGCCTGCTCACAAATTAGTACAGAATTTCCTTGACTATGCAAACCCCCTACAAGAACCTTATTATAGTTCCCCAGAGATTTATGTTACGTTATCTTATATTTCTGCTTCTGACTGTAGTCTGAGATGATGTTGATCTATATATAGGCAGTAAGATGGATCTCATATGCTGCCCAGTGGAAAGATGCATAACTGCACAGGTATCTGCACTGTAGGTAGAGGGATGCTTTTCCTGAAACTCGTAGGGCATCAGGCAGGTGTGCTCTCTACTGAGTTCTTAGATCTTGAATTCGTTTCTTTCAGTGATCCCACAGATCCAGATTATCCTCTAGAGTATGCAATTGAATGACACCTTTTCTGGATTTGTTTCTGAGGAGAATGATCATGATATGATAAAACAGAAAATGAGTCCTTCATTGACAGCTGCTTTTAATCATAATCTTATGGGCATTTTTAGAAATAAATACTTGTTTGCAGAAGACAAACCTGTAACTCTGTAATGATGTTCCATTGCTGACTTCTGAAGTCTTTTTGAGATTAAAAAGAAGTAGAGGCTTCAAAGAAGCAATTTTGAAGGGTAAAAGAACAAATATAAGTTTCTTCTCTGACCTTTAAAAAACTTAACCCATTGGTAGTTCCAAGAGAGTTACCTGGGAAAATGGCAAATGAAAATGTAGGAATTTCCATTCTCTTGAGTAGTTAACTATATCCTTCCTGCAACGGTAAATGGAAAAGAGGTGGATTTTCTGTTGATATTGAATGAGATATGCCCAGCAAAAAGACAGAAGAGAAGAGGGGTGATTTCAGGCAATCATAAACAGATTGTCACACATCCTGGGTTAAATGGGTGGGAGAATTTATGGGATATTTAGGAGACAGACTGTTCACTTTCTATCACAGCTGGAGCCCTTCAACACTGGTTTCAAATAACACAGGAGGGTTCCTGGCCTTAAACATTACTGAAAATTGAATGACGGGTAGTCTAAATAGATACATTTAGTAGGTTAGTTGCTGAGAAAGATGGTGAAATTGTATACTTGAAATATGTAACTTTATTTGTTTCATCTGCTTTGGAAAAAAAATGAAATCATTGTGTTGTTCATTTTACTCAGTGAGAATTGTATTTATCATTCTGTGAGACCCGTACCTTCCAAAATGCTTTCCTATCCCCTTCAATTTATAAACTTGAGGTAGTAAAATAGATTTTACCCTTCTCCTGAAAGTCCTCATTTTAATTTCTCCTCCTTGCTTAACAGTCTACTGAGTACTTCTTTGACTTCTCACCTGTGAGACCATGAATCACAGAATCTCTGCAGTTGGAAGGGTCCTCTGGACATGATCTGGTCCAACCCCTCCTGCTCACAGCAGGGTCAGCTAGAGCAGGGTGGAGACTCCGCAACCTCTCTGGGTAATTCATTCCAGTGTTTGAATACCCTCATAGTGAAATTGAATTTTCTTAATGTTTGTATGGAATTTTCTGTATTTCAGGTCATGCCCATTGCTTCTAGACTATTAGTGGGCACCACGGAGAAGAGTCTGCAAAGATCAAAGTGTGCAGTGCAGGGACTGTTGAGTGCAGAGACAGAGTCTTTCTAATCAGGGCTGTCATCCCCTCCTCTCCTTAGCTCTTCCCCTTACCCAAAAGACAGCTCAGTAAGGTCCTCTGTCACTGCTTTGACACCACTTCTTTCCCTTCTTCCTTGTTTTGGTAGCAACATGTGGCTTTGGTCCCTTCTCTGTGGAGGTGCCAAAAGTCAGACAGAAGGCTTGACAAGGTTCTTATAATCAGTTTTTACTTTATTTCTCTTCTGCGTGCATAAACTTTTCTCGTTTTCTTGTTCCTCCCTCCCAAAGTCCGTAGACTAATCTGACAGATCCAAATTACTGTCATTTATCTTGGAATCTGATGAGGTGGTCAGAGTGAACTAAACTCATCTTTTCTAAGCCAAAACATCACAAGTACCATCTACACAGGGCTGCCAGCTGCAGTTTCTATCCCATTTTCTATTAGAATGTGTCTATTCGATTTGCCCTTTGCATCTACTGAAATACTGCCCAACATTCCAGGATCTTTTAAGGTGTTAAAATCCTTTTTCTCCTAGGTTTATGTCTGGAAAGTGTTAATTGCGCCACCCGTGAACATTTCCAGTTAACAGCTCCTCCACTCTCTTCCCTTGAGAACTTTTATTTCTGTCATTGTGGTGTTTGCTATTTGCTTGTCACCAACAGCTCCCTTTGGTTTAAATCCGTGTAGTTATGTAGAATACTACCTGAGAGTGGAATGGAGCTGACAGTTGCTTGTACCATGTGGTGCACGGACACCTATGCGGGCACTGTTATTGATCCTGGAGCGAAATGTCATGTCACTGAACCTCCAGCAGAGATCAATGTGTGAGCAGAACTGCAAAGAGCAGTGAGATGTGCCAGCAGTGGCAGCTTAATTTGGGTCTTCACAGTGTCCTGAATGTAGCCGGATGGTTTATTGTGAATGAGATAGATCATATGAACTTTCTGAACTGCGTTTAAGTGTTGGGCTTTACACTCCTGTGCTGTAGTAGAAAGTTTCTTCACTGACACAAAGGCAAGAACATGACAGGTAATAATTTAAATAGGAGCTTTTATATTTTTATTTTCAATGCATTTCACAGCCAAAAGAGTTGCATTTGAGTGCTTTTTAATTTCTGGATACCCATGAGGAAAAATGGCTTAGGTTTTAGAAACTTCTTAGAGCTTTCCTAAGGCTCTACACCTCTACTCTGAAGCAGGAGATTAATTTCAGGGAAAATGTCTTCCTTGTCCGTCACCCTGATGCTTAGTGTCTGCAGCGTGAAAAGAGACAACAGTTAGAGACTGCTATGCAATCTGTAGTTCTGCCTCCTCCTATCAGTCAAATAAAATAGTGCCATGCCAGTTGTTATTATGGGGCATCTGAGTTAAGTCTACATGGTCTTCCCTTGATGCCTGTAGTCAGCCAGAGACAAGAGTGCAAATCGTAACTTTATCGGTATAAGAAGAAAACTGTTGAGCTTTAAGATGATTGATATATAAAATGGAAACTAACTGAGGTGATTGGTATAAAAAAATGAAACTGGTGGGCTTTTGGGTGGCTGGTAGAAGCTAATAGAGGAAAGGTATGGTCTGTCAGAGACTGGTGATGATGGAAAATCATATGGCAAGATGGAGGAAGAATATCTGGTTGGGAGACCTATGTGATGCCTCAACCAGAGTTTACTGATAAAAGCACAACCACTGGCAGGTCGATTTTGGGAGTGTTCTTCCAAAGACGCCAGAGGAGACCCTTCAGTAGATCTGACTGCCAGTTGGAGAGAAGAAGAAGAGGAACCTGCCTTCACTGTGTGCCTGAGACAGAGAAGCTATGCATGTGGACTCTGGGCTGGATCAGTGAGAGAGTATCCCCAAATCTGTGGTGCTCAGCCATCATTATGGGATACCCTCTGCTGGTCATCACTCATTCGGCATGTAAGAGCATGAATTTATGGTGTTGCCATACTGGTGGTGCCAGCAGTGGTGGTTCTGCAGTATTAAAGTTCTTGCTATTATCAAAGCATTAGTAAGAATATTAACAATAATAGTTGTAATATTGTTTTATGTAATAAAGGATAGTGTAATTGAATATTCTGTGTAATATTCCCTGTGTGGATTGTCATCTGCTCAGTCATCAGTCTCTCTGTGCAAATTTAACTTAAATTTCTAGAGCCCTGTGACAGTTCCACAGATAAAAGAGTCAGCCCACACTTCTGAGAGCTACCCCTTCACAGAATCACAGAACAGATGAATGTGGAGGGAAACTCTGGACATTGCCTAGTTCAACCCCACTCCTCAAACAGGGTCTGTTAGAGCAGGTTGTCCAGAGCAATGTCCCGCTTAGTTTTGAATATCTCCAAGGACAGAAACTCCTGTTCCTGTATCCCACAGGTTGTGCTCCACCCAACTGGAGAAGAGATCTCAACTCAGCTAGCCATGTCTTCTAGGCTGTCTGCAGACTATGGCAGACAGGATTGAACTAATTACATTGGATCATGGGTTTTATGTGTTTTTGAAACTGAAAGTATGGGAACCTCCTTAAACAAGAAAGCTAAGGAAAAAAAAAAAGTTACACCCCTTCCTCTCCTCCTGCAACAATATCCTGTGGCTGCTTGCATTCCAGCCCAGTCCCTGCTTTTAAGGGGCATAATCAAAATTAAACTGTCCTCCATCCCAAAATCTACACTTCAAAGGTGGTTCAGGCATGGCCTACCAACTATCACACTTGTAGTTGCTCATTTGCAGTGTGGACGTGAATGTGGGGGACAACACTTGACTGGACCTACTCCTCCCCTTGATACCTTGTGTACTTGTAATAAGGGAAGCCATTAGAGCTGGATACCTGGATTTTAATGCCAGCTCCTAGGCAGGAGGGGAATGAGTGTTGGATATTTGCTGTGGTCAGTGGCAGCCAGAATCTGTTCCCTCTGTGCTACGTAAGTATAACAAACAGGATTAGTTATGACAGATAAACTGAATTATATTTTCAGAATAATTAAGAGGCTTCTACCGAGAGGGTATAAAAGGAAAAACTGAACAAATAGATACAGTTTTCCCATTCATTAGGAAAGGGAAATAAATAAACTATGGTAAAAATAATTTCTTACCCTCTTTCCTCCTGAATTTTAAATTCTCAACCCTGGCCATGTCTGAGCAGTCAGGTATCTCAGGGATCCAGCTCTGTGCAATTATCTTCCTTGTCTGGCAGTCAAAAAAACCAGAAAGAAGTGAGATACAATGGTACAATATATAAGGCACGTTCAGATGTGGGGAAAGTTGTACAATTCCCTTAATATTTGTGAGAGTACACCAGGAGTGAATACTGAATAGGGACCTGTATCTTAAAGAGATCTTTTCAGAGGTTACTACTCAGCTTAATAATGGGCAGATCAGCACATTTTTACTTTGGAAACTCTCAGTTTTGCTTTTTGATCGAAGGCCAGAAACTTTTAAGCATGTGCTATTGAGATTATTTTAGTGAAGTTTTCCTAATGATGGAGGCAAAATGGGTGTTACTTTTTGAATGCATTGTCCAAAACCAATGTAAAGACAGCCATCATGATCAGAAGGACTATTTTTGGTGACATCCTAGTTTCTGCTATCTTTAGATTAAAAAAAAAAAAAATAGTACTTTTTCTCATTAAATGTAACCTACTTGTACAATTCACTCATACTGTGATATATAATATACTTTACTGAGGGAGAATGTGCACACAAATCTTCCAGAAAAGAAAGCAATTTTAGTCCAAACTCTTCTGTAAAGAAGAGAAAGGCCAGACATTCATTTGGTTTAGCTAACATAGTTTTCCTTGCATTTATGCTCTTTCCGTAATGTGGAAATCAAGTGAACTTCTTTATCTGTGAATTCTTTTCAGATTTTTCAGGGATGTGCCTGTGGTGAGGCAGCCATAAATGCCTGCGGGAAGGTTTGTGTAAGGATTGAAGTCTGCAGTATTGGGGTTTATGGCACCTGCCTGCTTAAGCTCTAGAGTCACCTTGGCTGACTTTGGTGTAGAAAAAATGGTGCAGCAGTTCAGCTGAGGAAAAGATATTGTTTAAGCTAAGAGTCTGTAACAAGCAATATCGAAACAACTTTTACTTTGGACATTGAATTAGATTATACAAAAGATTAGAAATTAGTGAGATATATTTAGAAGTCATGCGAGGCCAAACATTTGCTTGCAGGCTGGGTTTCAAGTTCATAAATGATTAAAACATTTCTTTTACTTAATCACTGGAGGGAGGAAAAAAAGAGTACAAAAATACAAATGTGTTAGAAACAAAGAGCAGCTTTGATGTGTTGGGTAAGTAACCATGTCTGTCTGAGGACTGCTGGAAACCCTTGAGGGACTGGCACCTAAAGATAGCTCAGTACTTCATTGTCCAGGAATGGGTTTGGGTTTAAAATGACCGTTGATCGTGGCAAAAAAATGCCATGTGTGTTTGAAAATGAGTCCTTGATATCCCATCTAGCGGGACTGATTTTGGAACAGAGGTGATGTCTGAAGATTTTGGAAATGAATAGAGACAGCCTGTAAAAAGAGATTTCAGGTGTATGTGAAGATTTAAGTGAGATTTATTTTAGGAGATTTCAGAAAGTATTAACTCTCCCGCCTGCTACCTGCTTACATCAGAAGCTACAAAATGTTTTCCAATAAACAGCTGTAGAAGCCTCAATGGAAAAAAAAACCCAAATACTCCTCCCATCCCCCCCCAAACAACCCAAATTTGTGTGCTTGGAAGACAGGGGAAGAGGAAAGATAGGAGGTTTGGAGACAAGCCCATCTTGCCAATGGAGCTTCTAGGGCCTGAATTTGGATCTATGAGTTGTGTGGGCTAAACCTCTCCTACACTTACCAGGGACAGGTTTTTTCCTAACCAACAACTCCCTAAGATGCTTGGGATGTAGATTCAGGAGGAAATTTTAGCTCATCAGCAGGCATATTGTTATATTGAAAGATGTGACAAGACATTCTAGGAAACCAGGATTATATAAACATTGACTTTTCCAGCAGAAACTGAGACAGAAGTACACTGTGCTGCTGTTCTACTTGTATAATTTTGTATCCATATGGAAGAAACTTTTTTTTTTAGATTTATAGATTTTTATAGCCAGAAGCTGGTGATCTTTTAGTGTGGTGTATCATGGTTATATAAAAGTTTATTACAAATAAGATTAAAAGCTTATTTTTATAGTAATCTTAAAATCATATAAGATTAAATAATTAAGGTTATTACAAATTTGCTCCTTTCCATGCCAGAAACACCACCTGAATAAATGTATACTTTTTGAAAGGAGATCCCAACCTAATTTAATATGTCATGTGATAGACAATCCACTGCTTCCTTTCATAGGCTACTCCAATGGTTTCTCCCTATTAAATATTACATGCCATTTCTACCTGGATCTTGCTGAGAGATTTTGTTAATTGTGTTTGGAATTGGAGACCTTTATGTGGTTTATAGAAGTCTATACAAAGATTTAGATTAAGCCTTTATAACTATAGAGGCTATATATATGGAAAAGAGAGGCAGGAAGGATGGGATTGGTATAAAGTAGCAACAGTCACTAGAAGGTCTTACGAGTCAGTTGGTGATGGATATGCTTCCTCTTCTCCCTCAGTATTTCTCCTGCCTGTATGTTGAAACCTATGACTAAGCTGTATAAAGCTCTACTCCAGCCGAGCTGATCTGGAAAATGAAAAGTGCTCTTGCTGGTAAAGAACATTTATTGCCTTTGTTGTAATTCCAAGACCATGATGGCTGACTGGAGTTTCTGTATGTTGGCCTGTGTGCTTACCTTACGCTGTCTTGGATAACAGTGAATCCGTATCATCAGTGCCGAAGAGATTGCTGGTCTCCCCTTGCTACTCCCCTCAGTACTTAGCCTCTCAGCTATCAACCACAGGAAGGACAGATGGTATAGTGTCAGCTTAAAAAGCCAGAGCAGTTGAGGCTGACAAGAGTTTAGGAGATGGCCTTCAAGTACTAAAGAAGTGATACTCTCTTTTGAGTCAGCACTGCTCCTTTTTGGGGAGTCATTTTGGGTGATGAGGTTTGCAGCCTTTGAGATGACAAAGGGTTCCAGTGCAGTGTAGTCACTAATGTTGCTTGACTGAAATTATGATCTGAATACTTTATAAAAATTACAAGCTAGATACTATTTTTTTCTTATAGATTGTGGAAGAGAATGGAAATATTGTTAGACAGCTATGTTATTCTTCTGAACAAGTAATGGCTACTAAAGCAATTTGAGTGTAAATATCTATGAGTGACTATGATGAAACCACAAAGTAATAGTCTGAAGTCCAACCGAAGTCCAACCAAAATGGGAGAAAAAAATAGCTTCATCAACTACCAGGCATGACATACAAAAATATGGAAAGAGGAACTAGCTTCTACAATAATATACTTCACTTGGAAATCTTAGCTTGTTCTCAGTCCAGATGTTAACTGATTTAGGTATAAGACTGCAGTGCCCTTTGAAACTGCAAAACATATTTTTGATATCAAAGCCAGGATCTTAGTAGTAAGTCCTTGTTCTTGCCATGGCTTTTAAAACAGGATCTGACATAAATCAAAATAAAAAATTGCATTTCTTTAAGAATTTATCCATTTGGGCCCTTTTCACCACCTGACTTCCAACATGCTAGAGAATTCTCTAACTCTCACTTCCAGAAATCTATTATTTTATGGGCAAAAGAGTTCTTAGTAAATTTTTAATGGGGAATTTATTCTGAAGATAGTAATTAATTTATTTGTTCAAGTATATCTAAGTCAAGATTAATAGAATCATTTTAATTTGGGGTAGAAGGCAATTTTTGTGGTAACTTTTCTTTTTTTGTGCAATATCTGACTGCACTTTCGTGGTATCTGTTTGTATAATAAACTTTGTTACTGATGGGCTTGGATGGCTGGCATGAAGTGCACGGCTGTAGGTTTGCAGAGGCTGTGACAGTGATTACCAACTGAGCCTTTGCTGCTTTCTCCAGCGAGCAACCTGTGAGAGGTTGCTTAAAGCTCCTTGAGCTCCTGTGGTGAGGCCAACCCTTGTTGCATTTAGAGAAAGCTGGTCTTGCCACCTTAATAGGTGACAGGAAAAATGAGCAAAAGCTTTTGAGAAGAAGTAAAATTGCCCACAGAAGTAGTAATGTTTGTCACGGAGGGAACATTCTTACGCTAGTCCTGCATAGCATACGGCAGTACTGCAACACCTCTGTGCAGGAGTTTGCATGTTTGCACCTCAAAAGGTGGATCAAGACAAGCCTATTGGTTTTTAGCATGCTTAACAGACTTCAGTTTCAGTAGCTGTGAGTGTGTCAAGTTTGAAGGCTGCCTTTGTGGCCATATATTACTTTATTTGCATATTGTGCATTTATAACCTAATTATGGTTCAAAGATCTAGACTGCTAGGTCGTTCATGAACCTAAAGCAGAAAAGTGATCTGTGATGCAAAAGACTTACATAAACCAAGAGATGACTGAAAACTACAGTCAACATGAACAATACAGTTGGTCAGCCTAATAGGTATCCGTGTCAGTACTTCAGCGGTCCAATCACTACAATAATTATCACTACAACGATTTTCAGGATAAGGTGAAGGAGTGGCTTGAGTGAGAGTAACAAAATGAGTTTACAGGTATTTGTAGGTATATTTACTCTGTACTGTTCATGGAAAATTGATCCTAATCCACAACTAATTAAAGCTGGAATGCTGTCTGAAGGATACTACCTTTTTAAAGGAAAGAATATAAAACTCCCACCATTTATCAAATAATCTTTCATAAAACCTCCAATGGTTTCTTCCAACCTAAAGTTTGCTGTGATTTTTAATGTATTTCCTGGTGCACAAAACCACAGAGGTCTTGAGTAGTGTTAAGTTCATGTTCCAGTCCCAGCGAGAAAAATGAGTACTTCATTGTAGGTATCAGTATTTTAAAATGGGGTTCCAAACAATGGAGCATTTTATTCTCTGTGATTACCCTGGATCTGCCTGAGCCAGCTCCCATCAGGTCTTCACAAGTTCTCTGTCTTTCTTCAAAGGTCAATGCCCTTGGTACGAGATCTGCCTCTGGAAGGTCTTCTAATTCGGAATGTGTTGCTGATGGGTGGGTTATGAGCTTTTTGTGCTAAAGTATCAGCCAAATTATTGCTTTGTTTCAATAAGTTTTTAAGTGGTCTTAACATTTTTTCCTTACTGAGGATGTTGACTTAATTCAGGTCTTCATCAACAAAAAATATGGTCATCAACCTGCTAAAAATAGTCATTGTGTTTGACAGGAAATTAGTCTAAACTGTGTAACATTTCTCTGTAGTTTGAAGGTGAAAATCTATTTTGTTCCCGTTTACTGAACTGATACCTGATTTATGCCAGGCTAATTTTTACTATTTCTCTGGAGTTTTTCCTGGCTAATATTGATGTAAATGAGAGCAGGGCCCTCTTCTACCATCAAGAACTGAGCATAACCATCATTAATTGCTGTTTCATCAGGCAACTGATAACATAACCTTCAGGTAAGAATAGCTATGTCTGTTTGAACCACTTCTAATGCAATTATGAAAGGGAGAAGAGCTTTAAAAGTGGGTTTAAATACATTTAGAAGTGGTGAGGTTCTTTGAGTAGTACACCTGAAGAAGACATGAATGATGACACTTCAGAAACTAGCTAGCAATGTTTAGGCTTTTCACAGTCGATACAAGATTGCAAGAATTACATGTTTTTATTTTTTATCTGCTCTCCTGTCAGAAAAAGGTTGTACTTACAACAATGTTTTTATGAGTCTGTATTAAAGAACACCAATCATCTATAAAAATCACATTTCTGTTTGAAGTTTTTTTTTCCTTTTTATTTTGACATGAAAATTGTTATATTGTGAAAGTTGCAAGTAAGGAGATTGGAGGTGAGACAAATCTGCTGCCTTTTCAGCTTTTTTTTCTTTTTTATGCTCACAGCTGACAGTGCACTGGGGTTAGGTCATTCTTTTTTGTCTCCTGTTGAGTCCACTTCCAGTTCCTCTCATGTGGGTCACATGTGGGTCCTCCCTACCATAAGGGAGGAGGACAAAAAGGAAGACCGAAAAAGGAAAAAACTTTACAAATTCATGGATGGTTTGACGTGGAACTACTTTGACATCATTTATACAAACTGCTTCAATTTCATGTTGGTAGTATCAATATAAAAATGAATGATTTTCTCCACCTCATGTAAGTAATTTTTATTTGAGCCAGGCGTGCAGCTAAAACCAACGGTGCAAGTCTATCACTTGCTGTACCTTGAGACTGGGCTTCAGTACGGAAGAAGGGATCCATATTCCAGATATCCCTGTGACTCAGCTTACTTGAAAATTGTATTTTTACTGTTTATTTTAAAAGTCTTTTCCCAAATGGGATTATTCATCTTGTTGAGTTCTTCCTGCATTGAAATTGGCACAGGTTTCTCTGTGGGATTTGTTAGGCACAGAGTCAGTTCCTAATTTAACAGTACTGCTCTACATGGTTTGCATTAAGAAATTGCCACCACTGTTAGTTTAGCAACTTTATGAATTGCCTCCACAGTGCCACGTTGATCTTCAGGATGTGTGGATGGTTGAAATCACACACGAATATGAGCTTCTGCTAGTCTTCAGAAAGCCTCATGTGCTGCTTACCCTTGTCTAGGTAGTCTGTAACACAAGTCCCCTCTTCCCAATTTCTTTTAATGTTCATTTCCTCTATCACTAAATGAAATATTTGGTTCAATATGAAACTTTTTTTTTTTTCAGTCTGTAGGAAATTCAAAGTCTTGGTTTGGATCAAACTAAAATAAATCTGGAATTTGAATGTATTTGATTGTATCTCTTTTTCCTTTTGCCACTTGGAAAAATCAGTTATTCACTTGATTCTATTCTCAGTGACAGCTGAAGTTCTAGCTAAATTAAACTTCTAACTAAACTGGTTAATGGACACTAAATCAAGATACTGTGTTTATTGTGGCATTTCTTGTAAGTATGGTGGGATTTGCATCAGCTTATTTTAACGATCTAAAATTTAAATGAATAGTCTAAAAAGTAGGCTAGGCTACTAAAAGCAACTGGGCTCTTTCTTTAGTCAAAAGAGAAAAAGAGACTGCAGAGAGTGCATTATCTCTTAAGGCAGGACAAATGAATCACCATCTGGAAGCACCTGTTTCTCTCTGCTGACTATGGAGAGAGAGAAAAATCAGCTTAGACTAGATGGCTAACTTCCATTATCACTTCAGGCAATGTGAATTCATCCTTAGCATCACTAGTGCCTCAGGAGAATTTATATTAAATATCTTGTATAAAATGTCAATTATTTAATGAGACTGAAACAAACTATTTAAAGGTTTTCACTTTTATTTTGGGTATTTTCTATTTGAATGCAGGTACTTTAGCATTCCAACCAGGCTGGAATCCTGACCTTTGTACTGCTAAAAGCCATGCTGGAATGATATATTCCATCCAAATAAAGACTTTAAAATGTTCCCTGTTTAAAAATTTAAATATTTTTTTCTGTTTGAATCTTGTTTCATATTTTAATAATGACCTGAATAATTTAACAACATTTGGGCTAAATAAAAACCTATATGACATGTTTTCTCCTTTGCCATTTGAGACACTGCTATGCAAAATAATGTCTATGCAGATGAACAAAGGTCTCCCCTGTGACCTGTGGTGTGTATAGTTTTAATCACAAGACTTTTGCTTCTGCAGGCACCTTAATGGCTGAGGACAGAAACTGGTATGAAGGTTTGTCTTAGTATGGCTGATATTCTGTACAGTTGTGTTAGTACTGTTAATTTGTCCATGTTATACTGCTACAGATCTCCTGTTTCAGGGTGGGGGATGGGGAGGACATAGAGAGTGAGGGATGAGTTTCTGGTCTGGTTTGTAGATACGTTCCTATGAAGCCTCCTGGGAGTAATATGTCTTACATATTTCTTGTGCTGAGGTCTTTAAAAAGGGCTGACAAGATCTGATCAAACAGCTGTGGCTCAAGAAGACTGCCAGGCAGCGTGTTTTACACTCTTCTGGGTTATATGTTTAGTCAGCCCCGCCCCCCCAAGTCATAAACCTGCACAGAGGACCCTTTGGATTGCTTAGACTTGGGACTGCAATACATTTTTACCAGGAGATGCCAATAAAAGCTATGTTCCCCTCATGACCTCAACATGAAAATAGCAAGTGATACAAGCTCTGGGACCCAATACTTGGCTGCTGTGATCGGGTGTATCTCGACGGAAAACTGTAGCGCTGTGCATATTTGCCAGCTGATATGCTATCCTAAGACTGTATCATGCCACAGAAGTAGACATTTTTATTTATCTCCATTGCATATTTGCTATTGAGTTATTGAATTGAAGCAAGGAAACAGTTATTCCTCATTTTGTTGAACTGGGAGAATTTCTACTTTCTTGTTCTCCATAAGGAGATGAAGCTGAAACATTAAATAGATGGTGATATGTAGAAAATATAGGCAAACTGACTTCCAGATAATACCTCATGTAATTGCATTCTTAGAATATCAGTGTGATCTATAGCTTAATAGTGGTATGGACTAATTTTCGTCCTACTTCCCATTACCACTGTTGCATTTCTACAGCCAAGCTGTGCCCATTTCTGGGCTCAGTCCTGTGAAAAGTCAACATCTGCAAAGTCGTTCTGAGCTTTCTTTCCTGACATCGACGGAAGAACAACTGTACCTGGAAAGACGAAGGGCTCATCTTGTCATCTTTACGCAACTTAATATTTATGGGATTCTGAAGGGAGACAAGCAGGTAACAAGAAAACATACACAATTTACATACTCCTAAGAATACTTGCACACCCACGCATCATGTACTAGTGTTGTGGAACCCTGGCTGGACACCAGGTGCCCACCAAAGCTGTTCTATCCCTCCTCTCCTCAGCTGGAGAGGGGAAAGAAAAATATGACTAAAGGCTCATGGGTTGATGTAAGGACAGGGAGAGATCATTCACCTGTCATGGGCAAACCAGACTCAACTCAGGGAAATTAATTTAATTTATTATCAGTCAAATCAGAGTACAGTAATAAGAAATAAAACCCAAATCTTAAACCACCTTCCCTCCACCCCTCCCTTCTTCCTGGGCTTAACTTCAGTCCTGATTTTCTCCACCTCCTCCCACCAAGCAGTGCAGGGGGACAGGGAATGGGGGTTGGGGTCAGTTCCTCAGTCCCTGCTGCTCCTTTCTCCCCAGGGGCAGGGCTCCTCACTCTGCTCCTGCTCCAGCCTGGGGTCCCTCCCACAAGAGACAGTCCTCCATGATCTTCTCCAGTGTGGGTCCTTCCCACAGGCTGCAGTTTCTTCACGAACTGCTCCAGCGTGGGTCCCTCCCACGGGCTGCAGTCCTTCAGGCACAGACGGCTCCAGTGTGGGTCCCCCGCGGGGTCACAACTCCTGCCAGCAAACCTGCTCCGGCCTGGGCTCCTCTCTCCACGGG
>JAVKLA010000026.1:21143315-21157416 GCA_034782735.1 Sagittarius serpentarius
GGCCTCCCCGGGCTGCAGGGGCACAGCCTGCCTCACCGGGGTCTTCCCCAGGGGCTGCAGGGGAATCTCTGCTCTGGTGGCTGGACCCTTCTTCTGCACTGACCTGGGGGTCTGCAGGGCTGTTGCCTTCACATGTTCTCACTCCTCTTTCCAGCTGCTGTTGCACAGCAGTCTTTCCACTTCTTAAATACATTATCCCAGAGGTGCTACCGCCACCGCTGCTGATGGGCTCGGCCTTGGCCAGCAGCGGGTCCGTCTTGGAGCCGGCTGGCTTTGGTTCTATTGTACACAGGTGAAGCTTCTGGCAGCTTCTCACAGAAGCCACCCCGGCAGCCCCCCCACTACCAAACCCCTGACATGCAAACCCAGTGCAGCTAGATAATGTGCTGGCTATATTTTGCCTTCCAGATAATCTTCTTGGTATCCATGACCTGTCATATTTATTACTGCAATATCATCACAGCTTTATCAGGCATCTCCTACCATGGCACATTAATTTTTGAATTTGGAGATCTGTGCTGCTGCACTGCATGCTGACAGCTTCAGTGGAGATATTTCAAGATGTTATTGTAAATGGAGAAATATCATGATTTGTTGCATAAAGTGGGATCTCAAGGAATCTGCTACCCTCTTAGAGCCATACATATTCTTTATCACATTAACACCGTAAAGTTGTCAACCGAAGCAAAAATATTTATAAGAAAAATAATAATGGGAACAGGTTAGTAAATTATGTCTTACTAGCATTCTAATAGTTAATTACACATTAAATATGTCATGCTGGAAAAGAATTATTTCTTCTCAGGTGCTACTGGGTAGTACATGCCTGAATGTTGACTTAATTACTGACTAGTGTGGTTATCTCTTCATGGGACTTTGACCATGTGTTCAGAAGATCCAGACTCACAGAAGAGCTATGGTGCTTCAGACACTGCTAGATAGCTAGCTTTGGGTTTCTTCCAGAATTTTGTAGAAGTCAAATTCCCAGAATCATATGTAACATCATTATTGCTTGAACAACCTGAGTCCCCACCACACGGGTTCATCGCTGAACTAGGATTGAAGTCTTAGGACTTAGCTGAAACGGATGTTGACACATGGTAGCAGAGTGAAGCTGATATTGCACTGAACCATGACTACTGGTTCAAAGGAAGTGTGGACATCTTTGTCTATGTGATGAGAATCTTAGGCACTCTTAAATGAGGCTACAGTAAAAGATCAACACATTTAATTCTGATTTCCAGACTTAACTCCTCCTGTTAAAAAGGACAAAAGCATCTTCATTTGTTAGAAGGGGAATCTCTGAAGCAATGGACAAGTTTTTAACTGTCTGATCCTTGTACTGTGTCTCGGAAGTCATTAGATAGGAGTTAATATTTTGATTCTATTTTGATTTCATTTATGTAAATTAATCTTAATTGAAGTCAGTCATCTTAATTTGTGTCACAATATCTGAGATCAGAATCTCACCTGCTAAGATTACCCTATTTGGATGCAGTATCTCATTTCCAGACAGAGTAAACTCAGGCAGAAATATTAATCCTCTCCTCATATATCCTTCTGGATATGATTGCTAATGTTTTACTTCCATGCAGACGTGACATCCCTTCAAGCTTCTTCTATCTAGATAATTTTTTAAAAAGCAGAGTGAGATTATTTTGGCATGGCCTCTGTAAACCCCTGCTTGCAGGGCTGAAACAGCAAATCTAGGGCAAAGGAGCTGACTCAACAGAGCCAGTTACATTTCTCTCAGGGCTTATTGTAATTTTTCCAGGATGCTTGGCTCAAAACCTGTTCTGTGTGCACACACAAACACACACACACACATGCATGCACACAAACACAAACATACCCCAGGAAAACAGCACAAGAAAGATCAGCAGCAACCATAAGTAACATCCATCATGTATTCCATGTAGCATATCAAAATTAAAAAGCAAAATAGAGTCATTGCAATGGTTTCTTTACCATACGGATACTAACTGCTGTTGTCAGGTTTCATCTTTGTATACTCGGATTTCCTTCTTTCCCCTCTACTATCTGTCATGATTTAGGAATGTCTTAATTGTGTTTGAATGGGTATTTGACATATCCCTATTTAGGTCATGATTAGAGAGATAGCTTGTGGGTTCTCTAGCAGCTGTCAGTTGTAGTGTGCTAGTTGTGTAACATTTACAAATTACATGAGGGACAATGGAAACGTCATTAGATTACAGACGCATCATTTACAATATTTCAGTATCTCCTCATCTGTGTTATTTGTAATGGCAACGATTTTTTAAGGCCATCTGGTTAATAGCTGTTCAGCATAAAAGACAAAGACAAAGTACAGGAAAAATCATAAACACACAGATACATAAACTGTAACATAGATAACAGAGCCACTAACAAAGACCAGTCACTGATTATTGGGCAACTGATGGAGCTACTCAAGCGTACCCTTGGAGAGATTAAACCTAGAATTTTGTATCTGGTAAGAAGGGAAACAAAATTATCCTGATCATTGCAATCTGTCCTGTCTTCTTATTAAACTCTATTTCTAACTATTTTCTGTGAGATCTTACTCTCTTCTTTGGCTGGGTGTATGTGGTGATTTGCTAGTGAACTTCAAGCTGGACTAGCCAGTGAGTAGGAGGAGACCAAAATCTCGAGAGACCCAGGGTGGGAGATAGAGGCTGGATAAACAGTGCCTGGGGTCTGTGCATGGATTCTAGATGGATTTAAGGTCTGGTGTAAGGTTTGAAGGGACCCATAAGTCTGAGAAAAGATTGAAAAAAGAGCCACAGAAGGACTAAGGACCATATCTCCCGAAGGAATTACATCCTAAATTCCAATTTAAGCACTTAAATCCCAATAAATCAAAATATACCTCCTCCCTGCAGATGGTTATCCTTGAAGATTCCTGAAGTCTGTAGCTCAGTTTTCTGTGTTACAGTTCAGGTGTGACAGG
Source organism: Sagittarius serpentarius (assembly GCA_034782735.1). Classification (NCBI taxonomy): domain Eukaryota; kingdom Metazoa; phylum Chordata; class Aves; order Accipitriformes; family Sagittariidae; genus Sagittarius; species Sagittarius serpentarius. The sequence continues at coordinate 21,146,266 of JAVKLA010000026.1, forward strand.
ACTGGATATCCTAGAAGTCCATCATAGGCTGAAACTTTACTGAGATCTGCAATAATGGCCATCTCCTTTGTATCTTGGGGAGGTCAATCCAAATAGTATGTTCAGAGCTTGCTTTAATGAACCAGAATCTGCACAAAAGTCACTAATACTTTCTTTTGGCACATCATGCTACCACAGAAAGCCAGTGGGGCAGTCCTAGACTACATTGTAGTGTTGTCATGAGCTCTGTATAAAGGGCTTTGACAGTTGTAGGTGTCAAAAGCAGAAAAAGACTCCCGGCGTGGAGAAAGTGAGCTGTGCCATTGCCTTGGTACTGCCTCCTTTATCTCTGGACCAGCTTCCCAAACACGGGAATGAGTGGAGATGCCCTAGAGTGGCTACTTTTCTTTGGCTGTGCATACACAATAAGAGTGGCCCTGGCAGAATTGCAAAGATTTCCCTCTGTCACTGATAATTGGACTCTCAGTAGCAAACATATATCATGCAAGGCATTACCCTTGAAGCAGATGAGTAGCTAAACCATGAAGGATGGTTAGTTTTCTGGTCCTGCTGGATGAAGACAGTAAGGTACAAATCACAGCAATGCAATCTTGTTCAGCTGCCATGTACCCTGCTCTATGAGAGGAAATATTGGGTTGCATCTTCATGTTTAATTATGCATCCCAAGCTAGCTGGGGAGTGTTCAGCAAAGATAACCCTTTCTTTTTATTTATATCAAGTTGACTTCTTCATTTGCCAGAATATTTTGCTTTCTAAATCGTTTGTTATTGCCAGCTACTACAGTGGAAAGGGTTGAGACAAAGCTTTTAGGGTAAAGGGGTTAGGAGCCCTCCGACCCATATCCACTCACTCAGCACAGTGTGCAGGTTGTATCAGGTGATGATACTGGGCTGCACGGCTGCTCTCCTTTCTTCCCCAGTGTAGAGAGTGGCTGGATATGACTTTACTGTATTTCTGCAGAACTGCAAAGACAGTTATCACTGTCGTCATTTATTGTTGCTGAAAGCTTGAGAAAGACCTGTGATGTGGGCATGGGGTGGTAAGCAAGAGAAGGCAAGTGGTTTAGGAGAATAAGATGAGACTGCTAAAAGAAATTATGTCAAAACTGATTTTCAAAGAAAACTGGCTTTTGACTAACCACACTTTTTTCACAATGAGAAGTGGATTTTTGCCACAATGCAATACATCATGGAAGATGCTGTCTGGTAAGGGTGACTGGCCCGCAGAAGAAGGGGGAGGCTTGAAACAACACAGCTACCCCTCCCATGTGGCACTGAGATTTTATTTTATAGTGATATATTTGGTTTTCAGTTAACTATTTCAAAATTTTTATTTATTTTCACTCAATAGCCTAACTTTCAAAGAAGAGAATAAACTGTCTTCTAATCTGTTCCATTTTTCATCTCTTTTAATTGTCAACACTCATAAAATATAGAATTAATCCAGGAAATGTATGTGGAAACTGAATCTGTGTGGGATACCAGACAGTATCTTAGAGAAGGATCTTTCTCTCCTGCCACAAGAAATTCTAGATGTTTCCATCCGAGCCAGTTACTCTGGGCACTATACTCTGATATAGTGAAAGAAATAGGCTTGTTTAAGGTTATTTTCCTTTGTCTACCTTAGGAAGAAACTCTTTCCTGTAAGCATCTCTTAATATTAAAGGATGATCTATTAACTAAAAAGTAGTCTAAGTATATAGTCTAGCTCAGATGTAGGTGCCTACATTGGAGACATCTCAAATTACAAAGAATAAACTTAAATACCTATTTTCTCTTATGCTTCAAAACTCTTTTGCATTGTCTGAGAAAATATCCTACCCTTCAAACTTGCTTCTTTGCTTCTGGTTTCCTACTTTTGACTAAATGTCCTGCTTTGAGCAAATGTTAGCATTAAAAATAGTCTTTGTTATCACATAAAGGTTTCATCAGCCTTCCAGCAATTACTCAATTTGATCTTCCACAGTCTTACAGTCAGCAGTGACCTACTAGTACATGGCTTCCGCTCAGTTCTGCAAGCAAGAGAGATTCCAGGTTTCTCACTCACAATTGTCATGAGCAATGGTGGCACAGAATCTTGTCTGGAAACTGCAATGGAAAGAAGGAGTCTGCTGGATGCCTCCGGGAGCAGCCGATATATTCACTGTGTTTCAGTCAGAAAAAAATGTCAGAGAGTTTAAGTCTTGTGCAGAGAAAGGAAAATCACTTCGATCAATACTAGGTAAAAATATTGTTGTTTTATTCCAACCAAAGTAAATAGTACTACTGCAGGCATTACTGTAGTCGTCCTTCTTTTCCCCTGCAGAATCTTGTCTATGTGAAAGAGGTGCAGAGTGATGCTGCTATGACAAATGAGGCTGCTATGACAGCCATTTAAAGCTCCTTTGGGTAAATTTTTGATACTGAAGTATTCCACCTGTAGTACTGGAATAAAAAGTGAATGAAATAAATATTTCACAGATAGAAGGGAAAAAGAGAACCAAAACTGAAGAGGATAGAAATATGACAAAAACGCAGAATCATAGAACGGTTTGGGTTGGAAGGGACCTTAAAAATCATCTAGTTCCAACCCCCTCTGCCCTGGGCAGCAACATCTTCCACCAGACCAGGTTGCTCAAAGCCCCATGCAACCTGGCCTTGAACACTGCCAGGGATGGGGCATCCACAGCCCCTCTGGGCAGCCTGGGCCAGGGCCTCACCGCCCTCACACGGAAGAAACAAACTCTAAGTGGACCGTAGAGGAGATGGGACTCAGCTGCATGTCTTGTCAAGAGAAGCAATTGATTCACCAAAAGTCTGAGAGGAGAGTTTTAAGGATTGGTTGGAAAAGGAATAGCTGTTTTTTTTATTGTCCCCTATGTCCTCCTGTTTCCCTTTTGTCCTGTAAATAAGACTGCTGTTTTTAGCCACCTGAGTCATCACTCACAGGTGAAGAAGTATGACTTAGTGAGTAATAAAGATCTTCCCTTAATGTTCCTGGGTTTCTTAGTAGGGTTCAAGTCACCATTTACTTGAGACTCCAGAATCTGAGCCTGGCCCCTGTGACTGCCAGTCAAGGCTTGGCAGAAAAGTTACGCAAATACATCTGCATATACTAGGTGGCTTTAGCCGCTGTGCAGTCTCCACTCCACATGGTGGCTGGACTGACTGTACAGGCTATGAATTATTACTGCAGTTGAGCCTGAAGCAGGCTTCTCATTTAGAAGGCAGACTAATGGGAGTTTTCCCTGCATTGACCTAGGTCAAACATCTCAGCTGGAAGTTGTTTCTTTGCACAACTTAAACTCATTTGCAAGCTTTAGAGTATTGCTAGCGCTAATATTGCCTTCTTCCTAGCAGGGAAGAGAATAAAGCCAGATTTGGCTAACAACCACGATTTCTAGTTGGAATTTGCGTTTAATTAAACTGCTAATGCTATTTGGTTTCAGTCTGAATCGACTGATTTTCTTCTGTAGGACTATTGCTGGTGAACTCAAAGCTCCCAGGATCTTCCGGCTGCTCCCCAGAGTTATGATTCTTTTTAGCCTGTAGCATACATACAGTCCCAGAACACCACCCATCAGGAATCCAGGCATCTTTTCGTCCATTTTTTTCTATAGAAGTGAACTGGAGAGCCAAGGCGTGGGCTCAAATACCGCTCCATCCCTGTCTGAACAGTTCCATGTTTTGCAGAGTCCCTGCTGTGGTTTTGGCTCATGCAGTCTAATGTTCTCCTAGACAATACCTGGGCTATTTGCAACAGGCAGAGTGGATGAGACCATGCTTTTTGGAGTGGAAGAGAGGTTCACTGTGTAGATCACTGTGCCATGCCACTTGCCCTTGAAGCCAGAGAAAGGGCCCTGTACTTATTAGTAAAATCATAACCTCTAAGTCTTACCTTGAATTTGCTGAGAGCTACAAGATACTTAAAGGCCCAGTGAAGTTTTTTAATGAAGCTTTGTGTCATTAGTCTCTCTACTTGGGCAATAAAGAAGTATAGTTATAACACCTCTTTAAAATCACGGCTCTCCTGTAGCGACTTTCACACTGCAGGTTCTGGAGCACAGTACAATGGATAGTATACATCACTACCGGTGAAATGAAGCGCACTCGCAGCTGCTGTGCACCAGTTAATAATCTGAATGCAGCAATACTGTGTAATTGGTATAGTGGTGATCCACAGGGAACATAGGTCATGAAACTCCCTACTGCTGTGTTTTTGCTCTTTAGCTTGTGGTTGTCAGTTCAATCAGCTAAGAGGCTTTACAGAGGAGTTTTAAGGAACAAAATGGACAAGAAAGTCGTATTCAGCTGAAATTATAAACAGGTATGGTTAGGGAAGATGTGAATTTTCAAGCAGGAGGAGCTCAGTCTAAAATGTTCTTGCAAGAAGTACTACAGAATGCTTAATGGACAAACGGTCAGGACCTCAGTACTACGTCTTGTCCAACAGCTGGCACCTTCAGAAGCAAAGCACTCCTTCCCACCACGAGCAGGGCATCAGTTCACTTCACAGTCAGAAGGAAGAGTGTCATTCACCAAATCACCGACTTCCAAGCACTGAGCTAGGCAAACCTGACTTGACTTTAAGGTCAAAAGTCAGCAGAGATAGCAGTGGCGTGGTAGTTAATGACCGTGTATTGCTCCTAACCTTCTGACCAGAAGTCACTGGTAGCTATGCTGGGTAATGACGATAGTATTAACCTAGATGAATTGAAGTAATACATACACAACTGACCCGACAAACCATTGTGTATTTACATTTTTACTTCAGAAAAATGAGGATGATTTACTGTGCACTGAACTAAATGTATAGGCTGTGGATATTGCATTTTGATGTATCAGATGGACAGCTTTTTCTTAGAGATAATTTGTATGAATAATTTAGAATTTGAGGGAGTGTTTTTTGTTTATTTCTATTTGTGTTTGTCAAAGTAACATCAGTCTCATACTGCTTGGTATGGACACTGAAAAACACGGCTAGAGATGCCACTGAAGCTAATAATTCAACTATATCCTGCTGTATAATGAACCTATCATCACATTAGTTTTACTGAAATATACGCAGCATCAACCAGCCATTGCTGTTTCCTCATCTGTATTTCAGCAGCAGGGAGACGTTTAGAGGCACTCGTGTTGTGCATTGTTGTAACGGCCTGCAGTGGCAAGAAGTGGTCTTTTCGGTAAAACTTCAGAAAGAAGAAACTGAGGGCTTTGTAATCATTATCAGTTGGTGGGTCTTTTCTTAAGAATCTTGTTTCAGATTCCAAAAATCTTAGTCAAGATTGCGCTTATAGTCTTTTTTCCCTTGTCCATTTGAAATATGTATCTGCTTTCCTGTTGGACTAAAAGGAAAAGAAATGGCATACGTGATGTACTGCCACTGTGTTGCCATCTTCCTGGTATTGGGACACAATATTTTCCATTGACAGATCATTTCTGCTGTGCTCTTATCAGAGAGAAAGCCTAGTAGGAGTCACATCAACAACACATTCCTCATCTCGACATTTGGGAACAGTGTCCTGGGAGCAGTGCCTTGGGAATGGTGTTTGCTCTCAATACAGGCCACTATTTTAATGCTTGTTCTGCTTCTTCTTCATTGCCCACACACATAGACACACATTTACATTCATACTGCATACACATCAAGCTTATTATTCCTGTTACAAATCTCTGCAAACCCATTTCTATGTTGGCTGGTTTCAAATGGGCGTAGCTGGCAAAGGAAAGAGACCACATCAATACTTCCAAAGGATTTCACTGTGTGGGGCTCTTGTCAGATTTAGAACAAGAAAGACAGTTTAAGCCCTGAAACTTTTTCAGCCCCCAGGCAATGAAAGCACGTTATTGTCTGTGCTGCGTGGGTGTTTTAAAAAATACGTGTCCTATGTGGAAATTCTGCAGAATGCACCAACATTAGCTATGACAAGCAGTTGAATTTCTTATTATTCTATCCTGTTCCCTCTTACTACGGCTATGGCTATCTAGGTTATAGCTAGCTCTTTTAGCCTTTCCTAGCAAATCAATCCTTCCTGCCCTCTAATTATTTTAACTGCTATTCTGCGAAACCCCTCTATTTTTGCCAATATCTTTCTGATACATTGCCTGCAGATGCCTTTGGTATTCCAGCTACAGTTGCTGCACTGACATCCAGAAAGACCTTTTATGTATTTGCCCTCCGGTGTTGTTGCACATGGCAGCTATGCTTGCTATGCTTTATCATCAGATTGTACCAAGCCTCAGTAAATGTATTCCCTCAATGGGACTTTCTAAGTTTCGCTGCCCCATTCAATATCTGAGTTGTGTATTATTTTTGAATCTCACAGTGAATCTTACCTTGTTAGTTTACCCTCATATTCTTTGTTACTCTGCTCCCCTCTCATTTATTACCTGCCCTTGGGAGTTCAAAAGTAATTTAATAAATATTGCTTTTATTTTATGTATCCTACAATGTACCAGTGGCACAGTGTCAACCAAAATTTGGGATACTGTCACACCACTGTTCCATCACTAAGAGGCAGTGATCTTGCCTTAAAGAGTTTGCAGTCCACATAGGTGCGAGTAACTGAAGTGTGTTAGAATATGTGTTTTACAGAGAGGAGACTAAGGAGCAGCGGGTACCATACTGGTGGGTACTGAAACCCAAGCAAAAGCTTTTACCAGGCCACTTTGAAGGGCAAGAGTAATGTGACAGAAATCAACAGATACTTTCAACAGAGAAGTCATGAAGATGCCTTGTATATTTAAAGTTCGATCTGCAAGTAGCATAGATTTCTGAAGAAAATGCACAGACGCTAAAAGGGAACTGCTTGGAAAAGCACCAGAAAAATAATAATCAGTCTATGTCTACATGGCTGCAATGTTTGGACCTGAAACAACTCTTCAAACAGTGGCTTAATCAAAAGCCTGTTTATTTTGGTAAGAATTGAGCCCTCTTAAAGTATTACCCTGCATGCCTGTGCCACTTGCATATTTGTAGGATGAAATCAGGTGATGTCCCCAAGGGCACACTGGTGACAGAGACCTGAATAAAGAACTTTTTCAGGCCTAACTTGGCACCTTCACCTTACAACCATTTCCGTGTTAGCACATCACTCTCTTCTGGTCACTTAATCTCTTGTAGGGTGGAAGCAAATCTTGCAGTACAAGACTTTATGCCACCAAAGTCCCACCTGCTTCTTTGAAATAACGGTGCCATTTAAGTAGCGGAGAAGCCTTCTGTTATCCACACTATGATAGACGAAATTACAGCTTGGATTATTTTTACTAGGAAACGTTATCTTGCAGCAGAGGAGAATGAGTGGAGGAGATAATAGGATTAAAACTAAGTGGCTAAACTGACTTGATGTTTGTTATATCTCCATTCTCATTTCTTTCCCACTCAAGCAAACACCACCACCTTTATCAGTAATGAAGCTGTTTATCTTGGTAAAGTGCTGAAGTCAGAGTTACAGCTTTGAAGAAAAAGGTTGTTTGAAGAAAAATAACATTTGCTTTTCTCTTGTTTGCAGTGGCATTAACACCAGTAAGTCCCCTGAAATCCCCTGAGAAATGTCTATACAAGACCAGAGAGGAATAGTGGTTAGAATACCGTCATACACCTCCCCTTCCTCAGTCCTAATGAGGGATGTCCCAGGCTCAATTCAGACATCCATTTTAAAAAAACCCACAAACATTACTCATTCCCATTTTTTAGGTTTTTATTCTTAATTATGACTTGAAATTATAAAGACTTTTGTCAACAGTAGTGGTGTAGGTACAGTAGAAGAGATCTAGCTAGTTGGGAGCTGTATTAAAAATGTAGTAAAAATGTATTAAAAGTGTAGTAAATGGATGTATTAAAAATGGAGTAAAAATTACTGACACATTTATTATTTTTTTAGGTTTTGTTTAAGTTTAAGTTTACATGGCAGTAAAATATCAGTCCAGAATGCTTTTAGAAGACATGAAGAGGATGTACTGATATTGAGTGTCAAGGGTGTCAGAAAACTGTCAAATGAACCTTTTCTGGCAGCAGTTTGTGATGAGGTATTTGTACGGCTGTTAATGGGGAATGACATAAATATGAAAGAATAAATGTTTCACCAATAGGATGAAGTATTCCAAAAGTTTCATGGGATACACACATACACACATGTGCGCACAGAGTTTAAATAAATATGTAAATTGCATGGCATGGACTGTAAAAATGTATAGTCTTTGAAGCTCTCCACAAAGTGTCCTTTCCACCATTTGTTTTCTGGCTTGTTCTGCCAGGCTGAGGATACTGTGAATATTGAAGACATACGAACTGCCAGCCAGCTTTTGCTTTTAAGACTGCTTATTTCGTTGCAGTAAAAAAGTCAGCTTTGCTTGTTGATTTGATTTTTTTTGTAGTATTATTAGCATGACAGACTGAAAAACAAATCTAACAAAGGTGGCAGGTATCAATTGTTGATTATCCAACCTCAATCTCTTTTGATGGCCAGCAGACCAGATAAGCTATAACAGCTTCTGAATCAGATTCTTCCCACAAGCATAATACTAAAAAAAAAAATGTTCTTGTCCCACACTGCAGCTTTTTCTTTCCTTTCTCTTATGCTGTTTTACTCAAAACCATGCAGGGACAGAGAACTATTAAGATAAAAATCAAAACCCTCCTGGAGTTAGGCTCATCTGACTCCATCTCCTATAATGTTGTCTTTAACTGGTGCCTTACCAGCCCGCTATCATCCCACCTCCTGCTGACTGCTGAGTTGTTTATAAAAACACATTTCTCTCTGCGTATGATACAGATGCTTTAGAGGGGAGAGGAATATATTAAGCATGCAGAAGAGATAGGCAGCCTTTTTAAGTTTCATGGGTCTTGGTAGGAAATCAAGAAAAGTTAGTGGCAGGAAAAATAATTCAAACTCTTTAAAGCTCTTTTGAAGTGATTTCTTCAAAGCCCCCCTTTTGCATTTTACTGCACAATCCTTAAGCCTGGAGATGCAAATCCAGGCATGATATTGTATCACTCAGGAAATTGTGCAGGTTAAATCTACTGTGAATGAACAGGCAGGCTGAGATTCATCTCACCTGCCTAGAAATTTAGATGTCTGTGCAAGCTATTTAGTTTCTCTTGTCAGTGGGAGACAAGTAGCTGAAGAGGATGGTTCAACTTGTCCTAAGCCGGATGTCAGAGAGGTGCTTGGAGTCATACTTTGGAAGTGCTCTTCTCTGTCCTTTAAATAGAGATCACTAACTTGAAGTAGATGATAGATAATTTTTAGATGGCTGAAGTCAGGTTAGATGGAGTCCACCAGCAGTGATCTGCTAGTGAGTGCCATGCTGCTAATACCTGACTGCTCCACTGCAGAAGAGATGAAACTAGATGTAAATCTTCTCTCCCATCCTTTTAAAGCTATCCAGGGTAAAGGAATACAAAACCATGCTTTATAAGCATATCTACACCAACGGTGTGGGAGACGGAGGAGAGTTCATTTCACATGATATATACTCAGCTGCCTAAATCTTTAAGTAACCTGTAAGTTATTCTGGACTTCCATTTCATAAACAGAATTATTCATTAGACTGAAAATATAATAACATGAAAAGTTTTGAAGACAAGATTTATTTCAAATGAGAATTTAGGATGTGAATTTTGAAAGTGTTCAGTGGTCACTGAACAACAGCTAGTTTCTACATCTTCTGCATGTGGATATGTCTTTAATTTTCATTTCTGAATAAGAAAGAAGGAAAGCCAAAGGAATCAGAGTTAGCTTTATCCCTCTCAGGATTTTTTTCTCAAGAAGTCAGTTAGCACTCATGTAGCAATGGGAATGGACTCGGGCCAAGGCAAATGACCTTTGAAAAATACCAGTTTAATCCTTTTAAGACAACTTTTCAAAATACTGAAATAAAGGAATTAAAAAGAATATTAACCATATTTTATGTCATTTTAATTTATGAGACCAAGAAAGATATTTTTCAAAAGAAGTGGTAGTTATTAAGTGAATAAGGAGTTGATTTGAGGGGTCACTGTATCCAGCTCTGTAAGAATTGACCTCTTGAAAAAGTAGAAGCTGGTAGAATCAGGCTCTGTTTTTCTTGCTACCACTTCAGCTATTCTGTCAGTTTTTGGACTTCTTTCCTGCTGTGCAGGAAATCTAGACTAGTCTGTTTGCAACAGGTTTTCTGGGGTTCATGTAGTGTCATGGCACAGCAGTGTTTGTGTTGCAAGTGAGGTAATAACATGATGGCTTTCTGAAATGTGGTATTTTCACAGGCAAACAGGGTACTAATGAGGTCTCCATGGACAGCTGGGTGATTTAAATATTTTAATTCCCATCCACCTCTTTTGTAGAAGTAACATGTTTACCATTTTACTGCTGTGATAACAGTAAGGACTGCAGTACTAGAGAGTGGAAAGGAAAGGCTCTTGTCTGAGCAGCAATTTTGGAGGGACTCTGTTCAATTCCTTCCAAGATTTCCCCCTGAGCAAGTTCCCCGACTCTCTTCGTCGAGGATTTGCTGCCAAATACAGAGTTGGTCTGTCTGAAATACATAGGGCAACCAGGCAATGTGGGGAAAAACAGTCAGCAAAATCTGCCTGTCCCTGTTCACTTTCTGTCCACCAGCCAAAAAAATACATCCCCATAAGCAGAGAAATTGCCCCTTGATATTCTGCTCTGTTCCAGCTATTGTCATGCCCTCTAGCACAGAAAAATACCTATTGGCTGTTGTCTGTATATACGCTACTGTCACTGGAGCTTAAACAGTCCAGAAAGAGTAAGTTTTTATTAACAAAACCAAATGTTTCTGTTAATAAGCTTCAGCCAGCTGCACAACAGTGTTGCTTTTGTACATTCCAGCATCTTGAGCTTTCTGCTCATGGTCAATGTCACAGCACTGTGCACATACAGTATGAAAAAGGGAATGCCATGTGATGCTGCTTCCTTTTGAAGAACACATTTTTGTTCTGAATGGTAAAGTCTCACAAAATGTCACACTTACAGAATGATACTTTTGTTCCTTTTTTTGGATGAAACCTAATCAAAGCTATTTCTTACGCTGTTGGGCTGAAGTAGCTTTTTGATTCAGATACTCTAATATAACAAAGGGTGTTTTGGGTTTGTGTGGTGGGGTTTTGGTAGCCGGGGAGGGGCTGCAGGGGGGGCTCCTGTGAGAAGCTGCCAGAAGCTTCCCGGGCTCC
>JAVKLA010000026.1:21164917-21176365 GCA_034782735.1 Sagittarius serpentarius
CCCCCCCCCCCCCCCCCCCCCCCCCCCCCCCCCCCCCCCCCCCCCCCCCCCCCCCCCCCCCCCCCCCCCCCCCCAATGATCTCCTAGAACCCACTTAGTGACTACTGCTGAGTAGTTTGGCATTAAAGGGAACTATTCTGCCTTATTATATAAAGTTCCAGTTACTCAGAGCATGCAAGTGTGTGTTTTACTTTTAGCTGGTGAGTAGTGTGGTTCAAATAAATGGAATTATTGGGTCCCTAAACTTACCCAAAAGTTCAAAAGCTTTGCTGAGTCCCAGCCTATGTAAACACAGTGTGCATCTTAACAGGGGATTCAAATCAGGGCTCAGTTTCATGCCTTATAAATCACACAGACTACATGTATAAATAAAATTTACTGAGCTGCTCTTTAATATAATGGCCTTATGTATTAATCTTCTGAAGCATTCATGTGTTTGTTTCTTTTTATGGTACAGTTATTTTTCAGGTTTCTTTGCCTGCATTAGTGCATTGCTGAGAGGGAAAGGTTGTGCTTCCTTAAGTACTACATACTTAATAGCAGCGATACTTTTTGAAGACAGAGAAAAATAGCTTTGTACACTGCATCCCAGAAAATGAAAAAAAGAGGTATGTTAGACACAATGTATTCAGAATTCTGAAACATACGCAGTCACTTAGCTGGATTGCAGGGATATTTGGCAGAGAATGAAACCCTACAGGTTTCCACAATTAAGTCCTACCCAGTAGATGGCATCCATACACCAACACTCAAGCCTATGCCCGAAGTACAGTGCAGTGAAGATTTTTGCAATGTTTTATTTATGAAAGAAAATTAACTTTGAATCTTTGTGTTTTGCCTCAGGCAATATAAACAGTAAACATGATTTTCACACCAATAGGTAACAAATAGTTTTCTTAACAAATTAGATGAACCCTGATGTCTGGTTTCAGATTACTTCAGAGCAATGTGTGTATAATACATTTCTCTTACATTCAAAATCTTTCTGTTTTACACAGGACAAAGTGAAAATGACTGGAGATATACTGTGAAGCATGCATTATCTTTTGGACAACTCACTATTCAGTTTTTAAGACCTGTTTTTAATACATGTATAATCCGTTCAATTTTTTGGCTGTCTGGTGCTTCAGAGGTGTTTCGCTTTCACGTATCAGCTTCCTTGATATTATCACAATATATTTCACAGACATTGCTTAATTGCAGCTTGCAAGAAATATCCCTATGAGGCATTGCCAGTCTGTAGTGACATATCTATACTCATTTGATAATGGGGAAACAAGGTATTGAAAGAAGAATGACTTGGTGTATCAGTGCCAGAGTAAGGAATGAAGCCCAGGATAAGTGACTTCTGCTTCCCTGCCCTGTCCATTAGAGATGTTCCTCACAACTGTCCACACCTGCCCTTACACAGTTGACAGCACTGCGACACAGCCAGTATAATTGCACTTGTCATGGTAGGTAGGAAGTTTCTTGTAGTCTCTTGTATACAGAAATGCATAGGGAAACAGGCTGGTGAGGATGCTACACAGATCCTTTGGGACTGGATAGCTTTTAGATTGTGTTAAGTGATTAGGGATGCTTGGATTCCAGTCCTGCATTTCTGACTTCACTGGAGAGACATCCTGGTTGCATTTACTCAGGGTCTGAACTGAACTGAATACAAATGATGAAAAACTTGTGACCATTTATATCCTTTCCAATACCTTTCCAATTTCTTTTTTGTTAAATATCACTTTTTTTGAATTTTCCATGGAAATCTTTTAAAAGCTGGTGTTCGTTTAGAAAAGATGCTGTTCAATCCCTCAATCTGTCTCCAGAGCAGTTCTGAAAAACCTTATTCCTTTGTACCATCCTGCTTGGACATATAATCCAGATCCCAATGTGCTGGCAGTGAGTTCCACTCTGGAAGCATTCTGATGACAACTAACTTGGGCTGGATTAAATTGTCTACTGAGGCCCTGACCTTTCTCTGCTGGCGACAGAGAAATCCTTCATTAGGCTTGCACTCAAATTTTAGACAGCTAAAATTAGGGGAAATTAAACTATCTTTAAGAGGTTCATGTTCATGTATTATTAAACAACAGGTTCTCTTAGACTGGGTGTTTTATCACACTCAGTCTTTTATTTCCTTTCTGAATCAAAACTTTATAGGCTGGTGTACAATTACCCAAGGTTTTCTTTTAGAGGGGTCAGCTGGCTTAAGGTCTCCAGCCACTACGCTGGGAGCTTGGACATTACCTCCAAAGACATCAGGGAATTAATGTCATGTCTAGGTTATTTTGTTTCCCTGGATACCATTATTTAACACTGATTCCTCCTTTAGCCTAAGGAAATAGGAAAGCTTGATACTGGCAGTCAGGCAAGGTACAAAATTACTGTAAATCCCTTTGAATAATTGGGAAAATAGTGAGTTTTTTCACCTTCAATTTAACTCTACCATTCTTTATGCTCTATGCACTGTCTTCAGGGCATGATTCCTAACAAAAAATATTTTTAAGCATCAAGATTAGAACAGTTTCTCTTCCTGGTAAGATTTAAAGAAACTTTCTAGTAATTCTATTCTATGGCTGTTCCTTTGTGAACAGTTGAATGTGTTACACAAAAGATGACTATTGAGTTTGCAACAAATTCAGCCTTCTTATGAAATATTATGCTTGAGACCTTGACTTAATGAAATTCTTTAACAATGCATATCAGAGCACCAGTGCTGCCTCTATTACATTCAAACAGATATGTTTCAAAAAATTCTCTACTCTTTTTAGTGAAATTTCCCTGTGATTAAATGGTGCCTGAAGGTGAATTTTCTTTTTAAAGTTTGAACAAAAACTGTGAAATAATTTGTGACTTATATCCCCAAAATGAGATTTTCCCTACAGAAGAATTATTGCAATATTATTTTGCTCTTTATAAGTAAAAAATGGATAAAGTTTGAGATCTGAAGCTTAACTGCCTACTGAACAAATCCCTGATGAAAAGTGGTTTGGTTGCTACTTACGAACTGATGTGAAGAAAGGTAACCATGGCATGTTTAAAATAATAGCAGATTTAGAATATGTTTTGAATGTGCAAATTTCAGTTTTGATGACTTGGCATCACTATTAGTGGTGACTGCATCTTGATCCATATTCCTAAATTATTAGCTGTAAATTACTCAGATTAGCCAGGGATCAGACACAGAGCCCTGACTGAGCAAAGGTTTACAAACTTCATCCGGGCTCGTAAAACTATTTCAAACAATACAGACACTGAGCAGTTAAAATTTAGAACTGAGCATTCATTATCTGAGGAGGTAGATTTTGTCTTCTGAGGGCTGAATCATGGGCTTCTGGGGCTAAAGACTTGAATGTGGATTATTGAGAGCTGGGAGAATCCCCTCTAAATCAGAGACAGAAGAAGGTTTGTCAAATATCCAGAGACTGAACCCACAATTTATTGCCAGATATGTTAAAACAAACTGGGTTCAGTGATTTGCTGCTAAGCATGTAGGTAAGACATCTACTTAAAGGAAAGTTAGGGCTTTTTTACTTAAGCATTATTTATTTTGAATATAATTACTTCTAGAAATGTTGACCTTTACATGCCATAAATAGGGTGCTGTCAAGTTTTGTGTGTCCCAAAACCAGGTTCTGCAAAAAGAAAGGCTAAAAGAATGGTAGAACAATAGAAGAATAATAGATACATTTCCAACTTGTTAACTTTGGAAACGAATATTAATTTTAATGTCATTACTTCACTGTGTTAGAAGCAAATGACAAAACCTGTCTTAGTACAGAAAAACAAAAACCTGACATTGAGTATGACTGGTCTTCCACTAAGCTCTGTGCAGACCTTGACACCTCCACATTTCCAGGGAGCTTTGTGAGAGTTTCCACAGTTGAGGTGCAAGGGCAAGAGGAAAGAATCTTCCTAAGAGCCAGTAGAAGGAAGAATGAGTAAAAAGATAAGCCATGTTTATGGCTTTGAAAATATTTCATTTGGAGTATTGGTCCACTTTTGACAATGCAGAGTCAAATTTAATGTGGTGCTGAGAGTCCTTTTCAAACAAGCTTAGACTAATACTACCATTACCATACATACCTTATTGCCTTGGGACAGTTTGTGCAAGAATTTTGCAGCTATCCATACAAATGACTGAGAGTGAAAGCATGCATTAAACTCTCTTACAAGTTAAGCACAGGAAATTTGACTGTGTCGCCCTTACGATAAAGGCATTTTTCATGCCCTAGTTTTATGTGGTGCAAAGTAGAAGGCAAGAAGAAAGAATGAAAAGAGCAAATTAAAACATACCTGGTGGATAAACATGGGGACATTATTTTTTGGTCTATATGTTAATTGCTGTGATGTGTTAAGGTAAAGAAAAATGTATTGAGGTGATGCAGACACCTGGAGAATTGTCCCTCCCCGTTGTTTCTGATAGCCAGAAGAAAAGCAGCCAAGCAGAGTCTGACATTTATGCAAAGCTAGTGGCTGGAGACTGGATTTCAGTTTGGGAATGTTTGACTTCCTTGCCACATGGGGGAAAAAAACACATGCCACTTCTCAACCATTTTTTTAATGCTGATCTCTTGAATTTCTTCCATTCGCATGTCCCAGGCTCTGCCCTTTGGGTCCTAAGGTTGTCCCAGATAAAGGGGACAGGCCACAGTAGCAAGTGTGCCTGCTGCTATGGCCTGTTGGGTGCTCGGGGTTACAGCCTGGCTCTCTGGTGTTCCACTTGGTGTTGCTGCTCCCCAAAAGAGCTGTATCAACAGTCAGCTGTGTCTGGCATGTGGGCTAATGGAAGAGGTGAGCGATGCTGTGGCTATATGTGAAGTACAGACCTAGCCATTGAGGACATCTGGTGGTCTGTTTATTAGTGAGCATTACTTTTGTATCTCTGCAAAAAACTTATTTTAACATAAAAGTCTGCAGGTAAAAATATACTGACGGCAGAATTTCAGCGTGAGCCATTAAAATGCACCTGAAGATGACCATCCTGCTGTTGCTTTGAATCTCTTCCTGCAGCTTGCTGTGGGCTGTTAGTCAAAAAGAAAACACTAAGAAGAAAGTCTAAATTAGTCCCTGGATAATACAAATGCAACTACATTTGAGTTCATATGTGCTGATTTCACACTGCATTGCCTGAGGATATAGTGAGTGCTAGCACAAGGCAATGTTCATCCTGACTGGTTAAAGTTGTGTCTTATTGCTACAGTCATAAAATTCACTAAGTGAAAGGTCAGGCATTTTATTTCGGGAAAATGCATGAAGTGATTTTCTCCAATGGGAATTTGTACCAACATAGAAGCAATCCTTCCTAGGAAACTTGGAATGTGACGAAAAATAACATTACAGCCCTGTTTGGGGGTTTTTAATACTCCGAAAAGCATTGTCTGATACTAACTGTTGCTGAGGATGCAGCATGACTGTCACTGTGCATGAGGCAATATTTATCAAATCTGCTTTCTTCACTCTAAAGAGGAACATCTGCTGTTTAACCAAAGTGAAAGTCCATTTTGTTGAATATTTTCTTTTTGAAGATTATTTAAGCAAGCATATTAGACAACAGCAAACTCATAGGGAACCAAGAGCGTTTTGCTTTGAAAAAAAAGAAAAAAAGAAAGCTTTCTGCAATCCAAATCACTGTTTGTGTACTTTCTGAAGCCTTATAGCCAGTCTGGGAAGGTACATTTCCTCTCGTCTGGCAACAAGACAGCTCTCGGGTAACACAGAATTAGTCTTTTCTTCACCCTTGGCTCACCTTTTCCTCTCCTCCTTCCCCTGTAATGCTTTAGTGCCTTGAAGACCAACTACAACTGCCGCGCTACAGTTGCCTGTATGTGCTAGCAGTGACTTGCGTTTTCATCCAGCTGCCAGGAGAATTTGGACTGACTGCAGGAGAACTGGGGCATCAGCTCACAGCTTCTTCAATGGGAATCCACACTTTTCAAAAGTTTGCAAAAACTGGCAGAGACAAAAATTTATTTTTCTATATTTTTATATGATTTTTTTGAAATGTTTACATTTAAAGGGATGCAGACTGGTAGTGTTTAGTCCTTCCTTTCCTTCATTATGTAATATAGAGATGTTTTTTCTCACTAACTTAAGGAGTCATTTTGGAACAGTTCTCTTGCTAAAATTTCAAGGAGACGTGGTCAGTGCAGAGACATTGTCTGGACAGAAAGGTCATTTAATGATTTCTTTGAGAACACTGTATGCTCTCTGGCTCCAGCCTGTGTTGATCTGAGAGCTGACTCTCAGCTGGTGAGGCTAATGCACTGTTCCTTTGAAAATCTTCCCACTTGTAGATATGTACAGACGCTTTTATGCACATACCTAACTGAAGTGCCAGGTTTGCAGCACAAATAGAATTGAATTTGAAATAATTCCTGGTACAATTGCAATTCAAAATGAATGCTATTCAAAATGAATAATACTGCACAATGTTATTTTAATAGTAATGGCTCCCACAGAGACAGTAGTTCTGGAACTATATTATTAGCAAGAAAGCTTGAATTACTACCAATACCTACATATTTGCAATATACTTAAAAATATCGCTGTTTCACTATTTTTACCCTGCTTAAAGGATGGTTGAGATGTCCATGAACTGTGAAGCAGTCTTCTGGGCAGACTTTTAATTAAGTGAATTCTGTGGAAGTGAATTTGGTATTAATAAAGCAACCACAGAGTTTTTTTAGTTTAATGTAAATGTTTTACGTGTGTGCCCTATGGGGAAATAAAGAGAAAAAAGGTACAAGGTGTATAAATACAGCAGTATAAGAAACAAAAATTATCTCAAGTCTACCTCCACTTTGGAGAAGAAACATGATTATTTGCAAATATTA
Source organism: Sagittarius serpentarius (assembly GCA_034782735.1). Classification (NCBI taxonomy): domain Eukaryota; kingdom Metazoa; phylum Chordata; class Aves; order Accipitriformes; family Sagittariidae; genus Sagittarius; species Sagittarius serpentarius. Next base: position 21,171,745 of record JAVKLA010000026.1, read on the forward strand.
TACTATTATCTGCTTGAATTTTCAGGTGAACAATTTGCAGTAAGTTTACCTAGTCAGTTATGCATCCCCAGGACAGGACATCTGGGCTTAGTCCATGCAGTCCTGTATGAGAAAAGGGTATATCATCTGCACATTAAAAACAGATCCCATAGATACAGATAGCTCAGGTGAGTTCCTCGAAGTCCCACAGGAAGTCTCAAGTGAGCCCAAGTAGACAACTGAAACCCTGAGAGCTCTCATTCAGTGCATTAATCCCAGAGGAACCTTTTCTGTTGTTTAGTTCACCCGTAATAGAATGACAGAAAAAATGCCACCTCTCCATGAAGCTTTTAAGCAATATTGACCATAGCAATATGATGTGCTGTTGCCTATTGTTAAGCTTTGGGTCAACCTGTATCAATACTACCAGTCCTCCTGGTGAAGGTGGTGTTGAATTTTTGTGTTACTCTTCAGGTGCTGTTCTCTGAGAAATTAATGGGACTGGTCGTTTTTCCTTATTCTAAATTTTTAACCTCTTTGGGGAACAATACCCCCTCAATTTAAAATTTTCATCATACGTGCCTGATTTTCAGCTCTTCTGTGGTACAGATGAAGTTTAAAACTTCAGAGGTGCCTCTGTGTGTAGGGTCGGCTCAAAACCTCTCAGTAAAATGGATAATTCCAGCGTGAGTGACAGACTCTCCTTCTCCAGAGACTTTGAGTAGGTGCCATACTCCGACATCTGGTGGCCGTGGCCTTGATGCCTTGCATGGCCAGCTTGGGTTTGTGGCTGTTTCCACCCTTGCTGACCCAGGGAAGAGGAGCAAAGCGAGTCTCTGGTGTCCTTCATCTTCCTTTCAGTGGCTGGGGTGACCTGTTGCCTCCACTGCCTCAGCTGCTGAGGCAGGAAGAAAAAAATCTGAGAATGGAGTCAGGATCTCCGGTGAAGTACCTTGGGAGCTTGCTTACTTCCTAGTGACACAAACCACTCAGTTGGGAGTGGACCCTAGGAGAAGAGCACAAGAAAAGATTTTGCTGATCCCGTCAATCTGCTGCTGTGGGAACCTTCTGGCACTCCTGTGCCAGAAGTGCCAGCTTCACAGTCCATCTGGTGTGAGGCCAAGACTCTTCTCAAGTCTTTGCATCCACTTTGCTTGGATATTAGTTTAGGCACAGTTGTAAGCTTGTCTGGAATGGCTTTTGGAAGAAGAAGAGCTAGGCCTAATCAGCCTTTTAGTCCTTACTTGCAGAACTGTTCTTAATTCTTTAAGGTGTAAACATATGCAAGTTGATTGAGTTCCCCTGCGTGACCATCCTTCATTGCAAATAAATATTATCCCTGTATTTCTATCCATGCTTTCCAAACAAAGTCTGTTGGGTTGCTTTCTAGATAAGGCAACCAGGCAAGAGAAGATGTTTGATATCGGGGAGCAACCACCAGCACTGCAGGCTGGGGGCTTCAAGTGCAAACGCATGCTTGTTATCAATCTAACAATCTATCTACATACAGTGACAAGCTTTGTAGCTATGTATGGAAAATGCCTGAATGATTTCTGCATGGTAAAAGCAGATCACATCTGCTTTGAAAGAGGGGCTTTGTTTTCTTGCACAAGCTGGTTGGGGGAGTGAGAGAGGGCATGCAGGACTCTCTAAAGCTGTCCATCAACTGACTTTGGTATCCCAAGGGGAGAAAGGAGGGAAAGTTGTACCTCAAAGCTCCAGATGTTTTTCCAAGGCTTTCTTTATTTGGATTGTCATGGCTTGCTGTTATTTTTAAATTCTGGTAGCACCCATGGGCTCAAAACTGGATCAAAGCAATAAGCAAAGCCAGGTACACCATTGTTAACAGGGATAACATGGGGAGGAGGTGGAATCTTCCATAACTTTTGCCAGCGACAGCTTCTGGTCTAGATTAGTCCATTTTGACTCTGCCTATATTCAGTGCAAATGTTTTGAAGGTGATTCATCCCATCCTAGGGTAAGTATCTACTTTGGATGAGCTACCCACTCTCATTGACTGTGGAGGGAAACAGCATAGACTGGTGCTAAACAGTTAAAGACTGAAGATAAGTAAAATATAGCCCACCCATAATTCTAACTAGGGGGAATTTTGGGTCTTCATTAAATCTAGCTTGTAAAATAGTAGCACTGTGGGAGTCCATTGACCTCACAGACATGAAGAAAATATTTTTCCTGCAGATGACAAAATAGTTTGCCTAAGATAGATTTTATTTACATACTCACTAATATGCAAGTTAGGCTTTAAGTAATAGGTCTCTTGTGCAGGCTGACTATTCAAACTGATAACTGCCCCAATTCTGGTTTCCTTTGTTCAAAAAGAAAAGAATGCTCTCTTTGGATACATGCAGGGACCACCAGGGAAGTATTAGAACTTCAATGATCAGGAGAATGCAAGGGTGTGATGCAAAGAGGTTTAAATAAGATGGTATTTAAAGTGAATGACATGCTTCTGTTTCTAAGCAAAATATCTTTAAGCTGTGAAGAATTTGTAACAGAATGACTGATAAAGACAGGAGCATTTTATTCCCATCCTTTGATTTCAAAGTCTTGCAAGTCAGAATTGATGAGGAACCCTCTGAAATAAAGAGAAGAACTAAGTTCAGAGCTGCTCTCTGTGAAGGTCAGAGATAGAAGTGAACTGTGTTAGGAAGCTGCAGGTGATTGCTTCGTAATTTAAGAAAGGTGGTGAAAAGAGTTTTAACCTGAATCTGCACGTAAAAGTGATTAGAACTAAGATAATTAAAAAAAAATACAGGCCATTGCCATTTAAAAAAGAAACAAAAAAGTAAAAAACAACCCCAGACTCAAGTGCCTGTTGTGTGCTTGTGCGGAAAGACAAACCACAGTATGAGCAGCAGCTCAGTAGATGAGCAACAAACATTAACATGCACAAATGTGTCTTCAGAGAGGGTGTAGAGAAGACAGAGGCAAACTCTTCTCAGGGATGCACAATGAAATGACAAGAGGCAATGGACGCAAGCAGAAACCGGAGAAATTCTGGTTATATATCAGGGTTTTTTTTCACCAAGAGCATGGTCAAATAGTGGAACAGGTTCTCAGAGAGGTTTTACAGTCTCTGTCCTTGGAGATACTCAAAAATCAGTTGGACAAGGCCCTGAGCAACCTTTGCTAGCTGGCTCTGTTTTGTGTAGGGGTTGGACTAGATGACCTCTGGAGGTCATTTCCAACATAAATTATTTGGGAGAATCTACAAAAAATGCATGAAAACTTACTAAAGGTTTGGGTGGTCTGCCTATACTGGGCTTATTAACGTACATTTACTGAAAAAAAGTCCGTTCCCTGAATGAAAGGTAGCTTACAGAAGGGTTCTGTTCTCATCTATCTTGTGCTCTTTTTTTTTTTTTTAAATGATTCCCAATTGCCAGAATATTCCTGTCCTTTTTCTAAGATTCAAAATAGATTTTTGTTTCAGGAAAGCTCAAAATGAAAATGTTTGGAAACAATCTCAAATAAAAGGTTTGGGTTAGGGCCATGCAAAGAGTTTAAATTTGTCTTGGTCCATGGAAAAAAATGTGAGTCAACCCTTCAACTCTTCCCAAAAAGAAAATCTGAAAAAAATTCTTTTTTGAGGAAAGCTAAACGTTTTCTATATGACCATAATTCCATATTTCTGCAAATTATTTCAAAGTGTTTGTATTTTGGAAGAACGTTCTATGTTCAACTGATCACTGAGACAAAGAAGCTGTGTTTGTAGCAAGAGCACAGCAGAAGGACATGGAGAGAAAGCAGCAAGAGGTCAAAAGTCTTGGAGACAGTCTTTCCTTCCAACTTAGCGTCTGGGAACTAGCCCAGACTCAGCAGACTGATTTTTTATTCTAGTTTTCCAATGCATCAGGACAAGAGTATGAGAAGGTGCCAAGTGACATCCTCTCCTTTGTGCAAAGTGTCAATACAGCTCTGAAGCTGTAAACTGGTAATTAAGCTCATTATGAGGAGGAAATACATCCAATTTTCGTTCCTGCTCTGGTGACTAGAAAAGTTTCATGTAATGTTTTATGCTGCAAACCAGTTAAAATTTTCCCTCAAACATGTTGCTCAATCTCAGACTGCATCATATATGTTGATTAGGACATTTTAGAGAGGCATGTCTTCCCCTCCGACAGAAGAAAAAAAAGAACCTTCATCTGCAAAATCTTGAGTGAAAAGGTCTTTGGGAGACATGCAGGAGATAAGGAATATCTTGTCCTCATGCAACAGTTTGCAAATCTGAGACTATCTTTTTTCCAGCATAAACCTATGTCACTCTATTGAATTTGCATGACAAGGTTTTGGTAGCAGTGGGGCTACAAGGGTGGCTTCTGTGAGAAGCTGCCAGAAGCTTCCCCTGTGTCCGACAGAGCCAATGCCAGCCAGACCCAAGACAGACCTGCCGCTGGCCAAGGCCAAACCCATCAGTGATGGTGGTAGCACTTCTGTGATAAAGCGTTTAAGAAAGGAAAAAACTTGCTGTGCAACAGCAGCTGGAAAAGAGGAGTGAGAACATGTGAGAGCAACAGCCCTGCAGACCCCCAGGTCAGTGCAGCAGGAGGGGCAGGAGGTGCTCCAGGTGCCGGAGCAGAGATTCCCCTGCAGCCCCTGGGGAAGACCCCGGTGAGGCAGG
>JAVKLA010000026.1:21176465-21188927 GCA_034782735.1 Sagittarius serpentarius
GAGTGAGGAGCCCTGCCCCTGGGGAGGAAGGAGCGGCAGAGACAAGGTGTGAGGGACTGACCCCAACCCCCATTCCCTGTCCCCCTGCGCTGCTCGGCGGGGAGTAGATAGAGAATTCGGGAGTAAATTTGAGCCCAGGAAGAAGGGAGGGGTGGGGGGGGAAGGTGTTTTAAGATTTAGTTTTTATTTCTCATTATCCTGCTCTGATTTGATTAGTAATAAATTAAACAAATTTTTCCCCAAGTTGCGTCTGTTTTGCCCATGACAGTAATTAGTGAATGATCTCTCCCTGTCCTTATCTCAACCCACAAGCCTTTTGTTATATTTTCTCTCCCCTGTCCATCTGAGGAGGAGAACGATCGAGTGGCTTTGGTGGGCACCTGGTGTCCAGCCAGGGTCAACCCACCACAGTCACAATAGGCTTTTGTTTGTTTGTTTAGTAGTTTTGCAAATAAGCTATTTATTGGAGACGCTTTCACTGTGTCTTCAGTTGGTCTCACTGGAAGTATTTTTGTATTATGAAGTGACAGAAATATCTGGAGTTTTAGTTCATCTCATTTTAACTCAGGAAAAGTTTCTAAGTTTATGTGTCCAGATAAACTGTCAACTGCACGCCCAGAGAGCTTCAGGAGCCACTCACTGGCCAGAGGAAATCGATGACACCCCATACTGCCGGTGCACAGCTAGCTGCCATTTTGCCATGATTATGCCATAGTTAAACCAGTCATCAATTAAGAACTGCCAGAATTTAAAAATGTCAGCTATAATTATTCTGACTAAAGAGCTAGTCAGTGAAGGAGGTTAACAGAGGATCATGGGATAACTAAGGTTAGAAGGGGACTCAGGAGATCTCTAGTCCAACCTCCAGTTCGAAACAAGGTCATACCAGGAGAGCTTTATGCAGCTGGACCTTGAAAACTAGTGAGGCCTGAGATCCCACAACCCTTCTTGGCCCTTGTTCTGCTGCACAACTGTACTTGTGGTGCAAAAATTTCTCTTTATATACAAGCCTGAACATCTCTTGTGTCAATTTATGCCTGTTGTCTCTTGGTACCCCACCATGCACCACAGTGAGGAGCCTGACTTTATCTCCTTGATGACTTCCCTGTAGGCACGGGGGGGCTGCTGCTAGGTCTTCCTGAAGCCATTTCCTTTCCAGAATGAACAAGACCCACTCTCTCAACCTCTCCTCACTGGTAAGTGCCCCAGCCCTGACCATCTTGGTGACCCTCTCCTGAGCTCGCTTCCCTTTATCAACAACTTTCTTGTACTGGGAGACACAAAAACGCATGTATCTTGATGTGGTCTAGCAGGGGGATAATCGCTTCCCTGGGTTTCCCCAGCTCTGCTCCTGACCATACAGCCCCAGATTCTATTGGCCTCTTTTGCAGCCAAGATGTAAGACTGGCTCATGCTCAGCTTTGAAAGCACAATAGGGTTACGTCACTGACTGCAACATGCCACTCTCTCCTTGTATGATCAAATGCTTCTTTAGGCTTTTTTTACCAAATAGTACCTGCAGGTCTGCAAGTGCACAGTGGAGGACAGAAGAGCTACCCAAGAGGCCTCAGTTTGGGGCAGGTAGGAAGAAGATGACCCTATGGGAATGCATCTCGCAGCAGATCTGGAGGCAGCGCAGTCAGTGGGACCGGGGATGTCAGGTACCAGAAACTGCTGCCAACTGAAGAGGTATCAAAAGATCAGTAGCACTAGAGCCTCAAGCAAGACAGGGAGTTGAGAGAACAGGGGAAAATGTCTGAATGTCTGAAAGAAATTGCCTGGCCCCTGATTTGCTCAGCACCGTGGGTCTAAGGAATCCTACCTCTTCAGTGAGCAGAGAAGCTAACCAAGGAACTGGATGCAATATTTGGGAACAAGTGTCCAGAAGCCAAGTATAAAAAACGGGAATAGGAAGAATATATTAGGAGATAAAGGCGGATGATACAGAAAAAAACAGCCAGACAGGCATGGAGGAATCATTTGTGAGGAGAGGGGAGAAACAAATTCACAGGAAGCATGAGGAGGAGGAGAAGTAGCAGCCTGGAAAACAGGGAAACGCACGCAAAGCAGAATATGGGATTAGAAAGAGGTAGCGTGAAGCAAATTGAGACTGTAACACTCTTCGTACTCCCTGCCAGTTGGACATCTGTCTGTTTTCCTGAGGGGAAAAAGAGAGGATGGTTGTGACGGGTGATAATTTTGTATGTACACACAGGGTTTTCATCTTGAGAAGAAAAAAAGGTCTCTGTCCTTATGTTTTAGGCTTTTTGTTTAATTACACTTAATGGCGTCTTCCTCAGCGCATTACACAATAGAGCAGCTGTCACCAGAACAGGATCTTTCTACTTTGAGAGTTTAATGACCTATCATTTTTGCTTTGATGGTGGCAGGAGCATTGCGCTTTTGTGAACTACTTATGATTGTTCTTGGTGACTTTTTTCTGCCTTCTGTCCTCCCAGTGAAAACAGAGAAGTTGCTCACAATGTTTTTTTGAGAGATATTCTTTTAGACTTAGCTGAAACATCCTTCTTGATGTGAGACTGCTTTTCCAGCAACCTGACTTCTGAGATTAGGGTGAAGAATTGATTACTAGTCTTTTTTATTATGAAATCCTGCTTCCTCTGCCTTCATCATGAGTGAAACAAAAGGTGGACAAACTTGCTTGGCTTTCTGAAGTATAATAAGCAAGACTAAGAAACTTCTTTTACCAGAAATGAGGTCTACAGTCAATCTTGAAAGAAGTCCTGCACTCCTGGTGTCATGGCAAAAACTACTGAAGCATTATTATATGTACAAATGACACAAGTGGCAAGTGGTGGTTATCTGCATAAGAGTTTTGCTAAACCTAACAGGAATACTGTGATGGGTTCTGCTGTCCACACTTTGAAAACAATCTTGAAGAGTTGAGAAGAGTCAAAACAGTTGCAAATCAGAGGCTGTACCATATGGGTGCACTCTACTTTTCTAACATTTTCTACATTTGTAGAACAACCGCACATGAACTGGCAACTGAAATGAGAAATATTCAAAAAGGAAGTAAGATGCAAAACTGTTTTTGTCAATAAGATTAAATAGCCTTTGGATCCTTACTAAGGGGTATGGTAAATCACAAATGCCTGCCTTTAACTCAAGAAGAGATGTCTTTCTAAAGTCTTTGAGCTAATTGAATTGCAAGCTTTTGCATATGAAAAAAGGATTAACATTCTGGAATTCGTATGCTTCAGAGAGCACATTAGAAGAGTGTATTAGTTTCTTCTGGCCTTATAATCCTGGCTTTGTTTACATTTTTAGCTGAAGCTTGGGTGTGAGCTCCTGATCAAAACAAGACTTGCCCATTTTGGATGCTGTTTTCATGCCTTATGCCTGCAAGCAGGACCGTGGACATGTTAGATCCTCTACACTATGCCCCACATGTCAAAACATGTCTAGTGTGTTTGCAGACCCTCAAGTCTCCTTCAGTACGTTATGGTTAGGCTCTCTGCAAGGCAATGGGAGAAAAAAAGGAGCAAGTGGCCACTTTATTATCTGATAAATTGCTATAACCTTTACAGCTAAAAGGAAGCTGGTAGGATTTTCTTTCAAAGTTCTCCTAGCTATTAGCAGAATAGACACCTGATAAACTGCTCAGCCTGTCACATAATAAAAGGACAGTTATGTTACATCATAACTTTTCCTCACTGAATTCCTGGAGTTGTGTGTAACACAAGGCAGATTTGTCCCTGGATTCTTCTCCTGCATAATGCCCATTAAAGTCTCTTGCCTAGGAAAGCGTAAGATGGAAATACAGTGACTTATGCAGCATTCCCGGAGGGTCACGGTTGTAATGTCTGCCTAATGCAGTGTCACAGATGTCATCTTCTCTGCATGAGTATTAGTATGTCAGTGTTGTGTGGTGCTTTTAAGAAATAGAGTGCTACAGAAATGTGAAGTAATAATAAAATATTTATGCATTCTTATCATGTAACCCTATTTTCCCTGTCTTTAATCACCATATATGCATCTGTTTCTACTGTAATTTAAGGAAGAATTTAAGCATAGATTTAAATCAAAAACTGTTTCTTGTCATTGTATTTTATATTTCAAGTTGAGCACAGGTCTAAAAGCTTCTTAATTTCAGTCTGTACATTTAACCTTAATGTTCAGTTGTGGCTCTGTTGCTAAAATGCAGTAATTAAAAGGGTTATGAGATAGGTGCAGTCAGCAGAGAACCTGAAGGGAAGTCCAAGTGCAAGTGTTTTGATTTCCTTTTTAATTATTCCTTTTAGGATGTTTGACTTCAGTGAAATTCAATATATATTTTTATTCTGGCAGCTGAGAAATACCATTAAACTTCCAGAAACTGGCTGCATGGAACAAGTCTAACTATCATTATAATTTCTACAGTGCCTTGTGTCCTTTTTTCAGAGATGTTTAGCTGCTAATGACATAGGATTGATTCACATCTGACCAGGGATACCTTTGAAACTGAGCATTCTGGGTTTTATATCACAATATTGAACTCAGATCTCCCTGCAAGATCTTTGTCTGTGGTCTGAAGACCTCCATAGGCATGCTGTTGTTAGATTGAGTGATGAGTGAGCTGCTTATTTAAGAACTCAGCATGGAAATGGCCATATTAATGACCCCTATCCACTTATCACAGATCACTGTTACTATAGGTCTTCCTCCTGATGACTGGCTATAGAAATAGAAATAAAAATGGACTCAGCCATTTAAACCTTTACAGACTGCAAATCCTCATTCAGACACTGGTAGCATAATAGAAATATAACAAGGTGATCACAGGAACTAAAGTTTCTGATTTCTTTTTTTAATTGGGGAAAAATGTATCATATGAAGCAGGAAATTATGCCTGAATGTCAACATGGAGTTTAAACAAAATCCCAAGAAGCCTAAGAAAAAACATTACAGTAGAATCCTTTCCCTCTTCTAAATTTTGTCCCATCTCTAGAATAAGTTTTGAAATTTATGGTGCAGGACTGAGGTGTGTTTTAGTTACCCAAGTCTAAGAAATAAATTCTCAGAAGCCTTGCCTGAACTTTAACATGCCTGAAAACTCAGATACATTTTGTACATTAAAGTTCTCAAGGTAAAGGGGTGGCGTTTATCTCTTCTCACTGAGATCTCCATCTGAGCTTCTTACTCTAGGTTCCCTGTATAACCAATGTGAAAAAATAAGCCCTCATAGGATGCAAGGTAGCTGATTAATTTTAGGCCTATAATTTTACTCAAGAAGTGACTTCAAACAGTGCATTACTGCATTTTCAGAAAGGAGAGATAGGTACTGTGTCCTGTCGCAGAGGCACATAAATTATGATTATTTTTTAAACCAAGTCTTTTTCCATACAGAGTTCATTTGCCTTTTCTTTCTTTATCAGATTTTCCCAGTGACTTCAGGTGTCCTGGCTCCCAGCCTAGTGCTTTTTTTTTGCGATGCTATAATCAGTCTTGCTAGTCTGGTGACAGAAATGGTGGCAAGGCAAAAGGAGCTTTAACCTCTTTTCCAGTATTTTCTGCTGGAGTAGACACATTCTTCAGTGATACGGAGGCTACATCTGCCCTTATGTGTAACAACTTTGTATGATTTTCCACATCCTCCAAATAGTGCTATCATAAATGCATTTGTGACATTTGTCAGTCTGTATCACCAGGTGAACGTTGAATCGCTTTGGCATATAGAAGTCCTACAGCAAGAATGAGAAATGGTTGCAAAGGGGGCTATCATGTCTGAATATTATGAAGAGAGGAAGAAGAAGAGCAGAAGGACTTCTTCAGAAAGACTGCCTTTTCCTTTTGGGGGATCTTAACTGCAATATTTCACTGTTCTGTTGTTGGGCATGTAAAGATGATCGAGAGATCACTAAGATTTCTACTTTCAACTTGCCCTTCAAACAAGAGGACCGCAAAGGCTTTCTCCTGTTGTATTCGAATAGCTTGGGATATCAGTCTTGCCAAGCACTTGCTATCAACCCAGCTGGTAATGCATCACATCATTATCATTCATTAGGTCCACAGAGTAAAAAAAAGTGAATAAATGCATTCCCTCCACAAATTTAAAATCATGTGAAGCCAGAGGTCCTACTGATACCTCAGTGCTCAAAGATAAATGCTTTGGTTTAAAATGGCTGATTACTGAGCTAAGTTACTTCTCTCTTAGAGCAGAGTAAGGAATATCCATGGAAAAGATTAGGAGTGCTGTGCTCCCATTGTTAAAGTGGAGAATGAAAGTGTCACAGGTGATTTTCTCACCTCTGGCTTTCAGCAGAGGTTAGATGGATCTGCAGGAGAAAACTGAACCTGTGTTAGGAAAAGAGTCACGCAGGAAAACAATCTCAGAGTCCATTTGCCGCTTGCTTAGCCAAGACTCAGAAAGTGACCTTAGGAAACCGTTTTGTCCATTCCCTTGATTCAGAGAGGATCAGTTATGTTACATCACTCTAGATAAAATTTCTGTCCTCTGTTTTGAAATACTTTCAACAGCGGGGATGCCACTAGCTCCAAGGCAATTTGTTTTATGCATAGTTTTTCCTGTTAGAATGAACTTCCAAATGTCTGCTTTGAACGCCCCTTTTTGCAGTTTAAAACTATACTTATTTATTTGTTGGTTGTAGGTATTTACATGAAGAGACTTTAGGGTGAGGACATTAACAGAAGACTTAGCAAGTGCTTTTAGTGGTCTCGTCTTTGCTCTGGCCTCTGAATCTCTCAATCCTCTTTTTCCTTTTCTGTGGTTTCCTTGTGCTCCCACAGTATTTTCAGATCCTTACTGGACACAGCATTTTGTCTCTGATAGCAGCTCCTGTTGCCTCACTTTTCCTCAGATGTCTTCCTCTAAGATTTCTATGTCTTATTAAAAGTAGCGGTGTCTAGTGCCTTATCTCCTTACCCGATCCTCTCTGACCCTTCTTTTCTAGAAGTCTTTTAACTTACTTGCTCATTTCATGTAGCATTGTCTTTTACTTGCAGAAACTCTTCCCCTGGAGATGATAAAGTGGTTCTGCTGAAGTGACCTAGGCTTTTGTCCAAACTCAATAAATAGGCTTTGGTGGGACTGATCCAGACAGAGTTCATATCTGTGCTTTGTACTGAAAATTCACTTATTAAAAATTAATAAGAAAGAAAGCATAATACCATGTAATTGTAACTGTATGCTCCAAATAATCAATTAATATTCAGATACAGAGTCAACTGTAGAAGGTTTGAAGACAGTTTTTTCTTTCCTCATATTTTGGTATAACTAAGGTCCTGCACATAAACTAAAGCAACATGTTCAGCTATTGCATGTGCATTAAAATAAACCGACCCAAGAAAATAGCATCTGTTCCTCGTCACACATCTTAGGCAAGCTCTTGGAAAAGAAGATGACATAGACCCCTTATGCTCTTGTGGTACCAGACAGCGCAAACTCTGTACAGCGGTGTTCCCTGTGGCAGTCTTTGACAACTCTCTACTGCTTCTATGTCACTTAAGTCAGTTTGCAAGTGGAATTAGGTCCAAAACCTGGTTGCCAGTCATTACTTAGCAGCAAAAATGGGTTAAATTGGGAAGGTAAATCCCTCACAATGAATAATTCACCCTAGACTAGTCTTCTAACCTCTCACCATCGGTGGTTATTCATGCATACACTGTGTGTATTATTTTCCTCTCTCACTAGGACTGTATGTGAGTTAAACCATGCTTGCAAATTATGCTGTAGTATATTATACTAAGTGGCACTTGGTACGGGCTCAAGAGTTAACATTAAATTTCATTTAACTTAGGGCTTACACCAAACACTTCATCAGTTCATATATAAAACGCTAGGAAGGTGATTACTGTTATTAGTATGCTGTTAGACTAACACTTTCTATGTGAAACCGAGATCTGGTCCCCATGATCCTAACCACTCTCTATGAAAGGTGACTCTCACAAATTGCTTAAATTGGAAAGACACATGAAAAAACGAGAGGCTGGATTGCTGTGACCTGACCAGGGTCACAGTGGCAAGAGATAAATACAGCTCCCCCTGTCCCTTTCTTTTTTTGCCGTCTGGGATATTAGGGCACTTACGTTGTGCTTTGCAGGGACACTGCTGTATTCCAGCTGCCTGTTGTGGAAGCCTTACTTGAGCTTTGCAACACTCAAATAACAAGCATTTGGCCTTTGAGGATGCTTTGGAGAACCTGAAGAATGAATGTGGGCTCCTTCCATGCCAAGGGATAAAGTGATGGGCTTGACCTTGCTGAGTAGGGGCCAGATTCAGTTCCCTAATGTCAGCATCTGGTGTCATTTTGGTTCCCTGGGGAATCCTGCCCTATCTCCAGCTGCTAATCCAGAAGGGAAGAGGTCATGAGTCATCTCTGCCAACCCTCTGCAGATGTCTCAGGTACCCTAGGGCAACCCAAAGGACACTGGACGCCACCTTATGGCAACTGCATCAAACCCTTATTAACTATTGACAACAATGGGAACATGGATGCCTTGTACACATGCAGATATTTATCTACATCCAAACCCTGTAGTCCAGCTGAGGTCCAGGCCCCTCTCCAGTGGCTAGGCAGGGAATATAGGTGCATTTCTTAGGTCGGTTTTATAATCCTGGTATGCTAGACACCCGTAATTTGGTTGGACTTTGCACATGAATTAGGCTTCTGTGGTAGTGAGTACACAGCTTGTTTTCTCTCAGAAATGGTTCTCTTCTAAGCCACCAGTGTTAAATAATAGGTGGGAGGAAGAAATAGGAGAAGCCGATCTAAATATTAAATATATCTTTAATAGCTGACTTTCACAAGTCCTTTATCCCAGATTGTTTCTTCCATTAGCACCTACAAGAGTTGATTAAATATGAGACGTGCCGGATTCATCAACACTGACATTTTTTTTTCAGATTGTATGTACCTACCAAAAAGAGAATGTTGCCATTTGTTATTAAAACGTTCCTAACTACACCTCACAGGAGCAAAAATAACTTTGTTTTTTATGCCCCGTAGTTTTTCTTGCCCTTGATAGCACAATCGACAAATTAACAGTGATCTCGTAATTTATTCCTGCAATGTTCATTTTATTTATAATCCAAAAGCTATTAAATTCTCTTTTATGCCACATTGTCCTGATGACAGATGTGTGGTTACCACTCAGATATTTGATGGCTGACATAAATCATCCTGCGATCAAAGTGTCTGTTGACTTGAGAGCCTGTATTTGCAGCAGATGCCTCCACATACAGAGTGACAAGAAAATTCTTCATGGGAGTCGCATTTCAGTTAACCACCTTGCTTCACTCTGACTTTGCAATCTGACAGTTTGGTTATTTTATGACAGCCAGGACTCTTCAAATGTATATTTACAAAGCTACCAAATGTGTCACTTTGTCAGTTACGCCAAATAATACCTTTGATAGAAAAGAAGTACATTAAAATTTATAGGGGCACAGTGCTTAAAGAGCAGGAATAGATAGCGAGTTTAACAATTTGACAAATTTATCCCCAAATGTTGGAAGAACTGCAGGATATTTTTTTTTACAATTTTGCTAAGAACAATATCCACACATGTAATAATTCCCTTTCCCCCTGTCCCCTCACCACTGTCTCTCACAGTAGCTATAAATTAGACTGCAATGGGAGCCAGGAGTCTTCGACCGCAATTAAAACAGAGCCAAGTCCTGGGCTAGAGCTATACAACTTGATTGTCTGTACTGCTAATCTGTGAGGAAGCCTCTGTTGCAGTTTTAGCCATCCCAACTATTGCAAGAGGTTTGGGAGTTAGTGCAGTCCAGAAAACATTCCCTGGAATCGTTTTTTCTATGACTACATTTTTTTGAAGGGAAGGGGATTTTTAATATTGCATTTATTGCCAGATGGTGCCAGCTAGTCTCACTGTTGGCCAGAGAATGAGCTCAGGCACTGTTTAGTTTATTAGTATAAAAATAATATAAGGCTATATGAAATAACAGTCTAAGTTAGATAGGGTTAAGGTGTGAGCTTGTGTGAACTGGCCAAAGAGAGGTTTTGGCTCTGGCCATTTAGTGCAGCATGAGACAATGACCACTTGCCAGGCACTGTTCTTAGTCAACAATATGGACAAGTCCATGATCCGTCCAGTCTACAGAGTCCTTCAGGACTATCTCAGTAGCTCTTATGCTCTCAAATACCCCTACATGCCTTCATGATGTGTCTCAGGACACCTGCAACGTCCATGCCTTTTTACTCTCTACGGCGGTGGGCTGTGACACAGCCTCATTTTTTGTGCTCTTTTGACAGAAAAAAAAGCAAAATAATAACCATGTCTGGGGCCTTAGAGACACTACAGGGGGTCCAGAAGAGATCCAGGGCCAAGCGCTGTGAAATGTAGATGGATGTTAATTGATGCCATTTGGCTTCAGAGTCAGACAGCGATCCCAGACCCTGTTTTATTTGGTAGTGTGGACACAGCTAAAGAGAGGAGATCTCTGCTGCAGTGAACCTGCAACCCCATACAGGCTGAGTTGGCCATGGCGTAACAGGCAGGGGAAAGGCAGAAATGACATAATAGATTTTTTCCTATTTGTGATGGCTGAAGAGATGATTGAGGAAGAGATAGGAACAAGCTGTTGTTTCTAATAAATACATCAACAGTCAATCAGTTGGTTATTTAACTTATCAACCCATATGAGATGCACCTTCTGGGTTAGACCATGTGGTGGAAGTGTGACAGCTGAAGGATCACACCAGGCTGACACATTGCCTGGTGACAAACAGGTAATCAGCTGGATCTAATTTGCAACTGGAGAGATGCTGTGAGTAAAAGGCAGCACCACTCATAGAGGGAGCCTGAAATTCAACTTCAGTATTGGTCTCAATAGAGGCTTGGTGTTCTTTGGAGTTTTGGGGACCTGACCAGTTTCTACTCAGCGAATTGTATCTTCTAGTTGTGGTTTAGTTCATGTGCTCCCTCCAGGCTATGAAGGGGAAGGAAATTGTTTCAGCTTACTTTGCAGTGTGGCCTCTCTAGATGTTTCATGTTGATGCAGGGAAGTAAGTGCTGTGTGCTCATTTCTTCTTTCCTAGGTGAATGTATAATGAGCATTTCTTTGGGTCTCTTTCCTTTTTATTTCCAAAGTACCATTAAAGGAGGGGATGACAATTTGCTGTTAACCTGACTCTGTAGTGAAAAACCAGCTTGGATCACATGGGAATAATTTAAGGGCTTCCATAGACGCAATACCATCACCTGCATGGGGCATGTGCTTGTTGCAGAACCTAGCCTCACAGGTTGGCCTAGTTCTTGTAATATTCAAGTCTTTGAGTTAACTCCCTAGAAAGAAAAAATCTGGGCATGCTACTGTGCCCATGGGGAAGTTAATGACATCAGAGTTTTATTTTGTGCTATTTCTGGAAGGGCTTTAGATTGCAATTGGGCTTCTGAATTCTCAGTTGGATCAGGATCAAGAACTTATTAAAACTGGGGAGTGTTAATAACTTTTATGTAGTACTTATATACGTATAAAGCATGTCATCATTCATTACAAGATTTATCCTTTCAATTTCTAGTTCCATTGTGATTATGTCATGCTGTAGAATAGGAACATCACTCCTCTTATTCCTTTCTATGCGTAATTAATTTATACTAGTAAAGAAGGATTTACACAAAGTGGAAAAGTCTAGCTTTAAAGAAAGGATCATTCTGTCCAGTGCACTGGGTTTAAGTATTTTTTTCTTGTACCTGCGGGAATAGACCATAGGAAAAAATAAACCTTTTAACCAGAGATTTTCAACATAGCCGTTAGCTAGTGCATCAGCTCTCAAGGGCTTTTTGTTTGTTTGTTGAGATTCTTCCTGCTTTCTTTATAAAAAACAGATCACCACAATAAGAACATATTTCTCTTTTTAAAAACTGGTTAACAAGTGATAGAGGAAGTGCTAGAGAAAGTACTATGTATGTAAAATAATTTCACACTACTGAAATAAAACCATTTCTGGGGTTAAGGGCAGAGTGAAATGTTTATACACTACACACTGCATTGTCCTAATGTATGAACACATCTCACTCCAGCACTGTCTCCATTGACACTTCCCACTTACTGTAACCTTGATAAAAGTGTGTTAAAATGATGAAAATTGTTCCCTTTAAAAAGTAAAAAGTAGAAATATTGAAATCAAAGTTTTTTTCATTTATTACAGTAATATTATTTAGTGCTTGAAGGGTAGAGTACAAATATTTGCAGACTGGACCCTATTTCCTTAGGTAGTTGCTTTCATGTTGTTACCGCTCTATAGCTGCTTTTAGGTAGCACCCAGATACTCACATTCCAAATCACAGCTTGTAAAAACTCTGGGAATGACACACTTATTTCCCTGAAAAACTTATTTCTTAGGAGGTTTTCATGACCCCCACTTACTTCTGTGTGCTGGTTTTGGTTGGGACAGACTTAATTTTCTTCACAGTAGCTGGTAGGGGGCTGCGGTTTGGATTTGTGCTGAAAACAGCGCTGATAACCGAGGGGTG
>JAVKLA010000026.1:21189104-21208287 GCA_034782735.1 Sagittarius serpentarius
AGCAGATAGAGCGGGGGGAAGAAGAGGAAGGGGGGGACATTTGGAGTGATGGCATTTGTCTTCCCAGGTCATTGTTATGTGCAATGGAGCCCGGCTGTCCTGGCGATGGCTGAGTCCTGCCTGCCCGTGGGAAGTGGTGAATGAATCCCTTGGTTTGCTTTGCTTGCGTGCGCGGCTTTTACTTTATCTATTAAACTGTCCTTATCTCAATCCATGAGTTTTCTCGCTTTTACCCTTCTGAGTCTCTCCCCCATCCCCCTCAGAGGGGAGCGAGTGAGTGTGTGGAGCCTAGTTGCTGGTTGGAGTTAAACCATGACATTCTGTGAAAGCAGAATTTATATAACAGCAAACACTTTTGTCAGTTCCCCTCACAAAGATGTGCAACAACAAATGCGCAAAGAAAACACAGCTCTACGTAATCTAAAGCTATAAGGGAGAGATGTGGAGGCAGACACATTGTTCCAAGATGTGATGCCAGGACATTACCCCATATTGGGATTGAGGGTGACATGTACTGGACACGGCACTTGTGTAACTGATTTCCTACTCACGCTTTTTTATGCTCAGAGTCAAGACTGTTTCAGAGGTTTAGGTGCCATACCTGCTTATTGTGATGCACCCAAGGAAGACAAACAGGAGAGAAAACTTAGAATTCTCTCCCGTACAAAAAACATGAAGACCCTCTACAGCAAAGAAGATGGGAAGAAACATCCATTGAAAGCTGACATATAAAATGACATCACATCTAGCTTGGAGTCTGATACTATTACTTTACTGTTACTCTCTTGCCCAGTTCTTATGCTTAGTCTTAAGGATCTGCTAATGACCAGAAATCAGTACATGGTGGCCTTTTGGTTGCTCTCAAAGCAGAAGTCTCTCTGGGGCCTCTCTGCTGTGTCTTTTCGAAATTGCACTGTCTTGCACTTTGGTGAAGTAGAGGCACTTGATTTTAGAAGGAGTCACACACTGCTACAGGAATGGGCAAGATGATTATATACTTTCTTAGCTAGAGCAGGATAAAAAGATTTCCATCAGAATTTCTTTTCAGTAAAGAATGTGATATTCTATGAAGAAAGTTTTGTTTCAAAATAAAGCATGAGCATCTCATGTTTTCATTCCTTTGCGAGGTTCAAGGTCTCTGACTGAAGCCCATCTTCTGTCTGCACTGTGATCATCAGTCTCTCATGAGGCACAGCTTCCCCCTTTATGAGGAGGAAATACAATGGACTGCGGGATCTCTGAAAGGGATTTCTATGTTTTGATTATTTTAATCGAAGGCAACAAGTTGGGGTTTTTGCACTTTTTTTCACCATCTCTGTAAATGATCTGGCTTGGAAAAGTGCTAGGTAATCCATACTAATATTAAAGGTATGGGATTGATGGAAACTCAACAACTTTGAAAAATCATAATCTATACCTCTCCCTCTATTGATGGTTTCCTTCGTTTTCTGACTTTACTAGGCATTCACAAAGCTGCTGAATGGCTTACGCTGGAGAAGCGTGATAGCTTCAGCAGTTGCAGAGCACAGTAGGTCCTCAGCCTGCCCCTGATCCCTGAGCCAAAGAGGCTATTTTCCACTTGGCTGAGTTTTGTAGAGATTGGAAGGTGTATCAAATTAAATTAGTTCTGGTTTGTGATGGCATTTGGCACTTGAATAAATAAGGTATCGTGAATCTGTTTAATTCTCTTTTTCTCTTGCTGAGGCAAAACCAGCATCAAAAGAAACTGTTCTGTTGGTATTGGTTCATTCAGTGCTGCTGGGTGTAATGTGGGTGACTCTATCTGATGTTCAGGAACCAAGTTCACTGCATGTGTTACTCCAACTGGAGAAAATGAATTCAAATGAAGCTGTTGGAGTGGATGGTTTCAGAGATAGATAAATATAGTTTCTGCATTGCTATTTCGGTCTGCTATTACGTTGTTTAATTCATCTTTGTCTTCAGCTGATTAATCTAGAGACAGGGCAGTGAAAATTAACACTTACAGCTCTCATATTTGTTTACTGACCTACAGATCAAGGACTTCATAAACTTTTGAAAGGAACAAATAAGCAGTTACAGCTGGACATTTGAAGAGCCTTTATCAGAAGTAATGTGGGGTAGTATTTAGAACAGGGGACTACAAATCATCTGCCACTGAGTTCCCATGAACCAGAGCATCATTGTCCCATGCCTCCATATCTTCATTACTTTGTAGAGCTAATGGTAGCTGCATACTTTGAAACAGTGAATAAATATACTTTGTCTAAAATTCTGTCATCCTTCAGTAATTTGGAAACTGGTGGTGTTCTTGTAGCCTCAAAATGTTTAGTGTTCGGCTTTGATTTGTCTGAGTACTTGAAAGATGGGAGCTGTATTAAAAAACCGTAAGATGTTAGCATTTGCAAAATTACAGTTCCCTGGTTGTGTTTAGTTGTGAGGTGGAATGCAAACAGATTTTATTGAGTACTGCAGAATAGGTCCTTGCTGTCCTTGTAGAGCCTACAAAATGCAGGGATTTACCTAAAGGGAAGGTGATCTCCATAGAAGCTAACTGAACCTCTCAGAGTGTGATGGTAACTTCCAGTTAAGATGTTCAAACACTGCAGTAATGGACCTGGTATGCATGGAAATCCACGGAGGGATCCTTCGTGGCTTGACTGTACTCTGAATCAGGCCCTAACTTCTGATGGGGAAGCAAAGAGGGAAAACAGAGGAATTCGGTTTAACTGAAAAACAAAAGACCCTGTACAATCTGTGGAAAAGCATTTGGGTAACATATTCCTTACCAATTATTTTCTCATTTAATTTGCTGACAACAAATAAACCATTAATTTTGTTCTCTCATTAAGTGTATACAAACTTAGAAAGAAAAATTTCCCTAATTTGGAGACTAGCCAGAGCTTTAGAATTTAGTCATGGATTCCAGACTTTTTCTGAATGAAAAAAATAAAATGTGTCCAGAGTTGCAGAATATGGGATATGTCATTTATCACAGCCTAACAACACTTGGCAAGTGTTTCTTCCTGCATATTTTGTAATTACAATAGTGGTGGACCTTTCTTTCCTTTCCCAGGAAGCAGGGTAGAGCATTTCAGTATGGCTCTTCATGGGAGCAATGCCACACGGTCTTTGGAGCTGCACTGCACAAGACCTCAGTGAGGACCATGGACACCATAGAGGGACAAGAATTGCTAATGCTGCAGCATAAGCTGCTTTTGCAAGGCAAGGCTCAGGACGAGCAGTCAGAAATCAAAGCAGAGAGCTGTAAATGAGGTCTGAAATGGAGATTCCCCTCCCCTGTTTTGGCACAGAGGAGAACCCATTTAAATTCTTGTATAGTTCAGCGTTGCGCAGGCATTATGTGTGTATTTTTAGTTGACTCTGTAGAAGCCTCTGAAGCCTGTACTCTAAATGGTGAACAATCAGTAAGTCAAGTAGAAGATCAGATGCTTAGGAACAGGCTTCTAGATTTGGCCAATTTACATAAGGTATATTTAAAATTATATGTGTGTTCTCTTATATGTTATGTATTATGCCTATATATATAATATACTATATACTATCTGTATATCAATATATAATTCTGCATATTTCACTGATACCCCAGCTCGTACATGTAAGACTTTCATATGTCAATAAGTAGAAAGAAAAATGCAAAAAGGGATGCATATTAATCTGGCTGACTCTGCACTGAGGCAGATTTTGAGTGTTCTCCCAGGCACCTACAATATTTCATTGGCAAATGTAATGTAAGAATATACAAATTGGTCAGACCAAAGCTGCATCTGACTCAGTATTCTGTCACTGAATTGGCTACTGGGACATGTTTGGGAAAGAGTTGTGTATTCACGTGACTCACAGAAAATGCCATGTCCATGCAAGACATACATAAATTATATACCTTTTGCTGTTGGCTCCCTGCTTCTGTCCATTAGTTTAAGTTCTACAGGCTTGAAGGCCACCAGCTGAAGGGCACTAGGTTACCTTCTACAAAGTAGTGAGCACTGAGGGGTCAAATGCTTTTCAACTGTTCCAGCTCCACCTCCAAACCAAACCTGCTCATAAAGAAACATAGAATCTGTCACATAGAATCACCATGCAGCCACTCACTCACTTCCCTCTCACCCGGTGGGATGGGGGACAGAATCAGAAAGAAAAGGTAAAGCTCATGGGTTGAGATAAGAACAGTTTAATAGAACAGAAAGGAAGAAACTAACAATGACACTAATAACAACAAGAAAATGACAATAATAATTGCTCACCACTCACCGACCGATGCCTGAGCAGTGCTCCTCCCCTGGCCAAGTCCCTCAGTTTATATACTGGGCATGACGTCCAATGGTATGGAATACCCCTTTGGCCAGTTTGGGTCACCTGTCCTGGCTGTGTCCCCGCCCAAATTTCTTGTGCCCCTCCAGCCTTCTTGCTGGTTGGGCATGAGAAACTGAGAAGTCCTTGACTTGGTCTAAACCCAGCTTAGCAACAACTGAAACCATCAGGGCGTTATCAATGTTCTTCTCATACTAAACCCAAAACACAGCACTGTACCAGCTACTAGGAAGACAATTAACTCCACCCCAGCTGAAACCAGGACAGAATCATGGAATGGTTTGTGTTGGAAGGGACCTTTAAAGGTCATCTAGTCCAATCCCCCTGCAATGAGCAGGGATATCTTCAACTAGATCAGGTTGCTCAGAGCCCCATCCAACCTGACCATATCCTCAGCATCCTTCAGTGTATCTCAAGATGTTCTCCCAGACATCAAGGACTTCTTCTCACCTTGTACTGAAGAGGTGCCAAAACCCCTCTGATCTCGGTGATTAGCATTTCATGACAATGTAACCGGTATCCAGGGAGTACGGGGTTCAAATTCTGGCTTGTAACTTGCTGTGATAACGTATGTCATTTACACGTGGGAATAGGAGTGTGCAGTTAATACGAAATCAGGAATAGGTTCTCAAAATCAGCATGGAGTACTTCTCAGAAGTTAAAATAAGCAGTCTAGCAAAGAAGCAATATGCTGGCTCAGGCAGTTTGGTGATGAATGCTGAATAAACAGGAGTCTGCAAATTGGTTTTGCAGGGAGGTGAGCAAACACGGAGGTTAACAGAGTTTAGCAGCATTCAGATTTAAATGTTATGCTGGTGTAAGTTTTAAGACCTTCCAAGCAGAAAAACCCACCAAACTAGCATGTGGCAATTGCTCTTTTCTCTGGGATACCACTTTTAATAAGAACCATAGAAGTTTTTCAAATAGTTCTGGACAAGGAAACTAACACAGTACCGAAATCAGCAGATAGCAAGGAGATTGAAGGGTATTTTAAGAAAGCTGTAGTATATTAAAGTTCCGTTAAGTTTGCTAGAAACATAATTCATAGTGCTGCCAAGGGGAAAGGATAGTATTAACTTGTACATGTTCTATAAATCCCTAAGTTTGGAACAAACCCCACACCTCTTTTATCAAGTTTAATTTATATTGTAAGATGAAATAAAAATTTTATGTTCTGTATGGAAGAACTAAAGGTCCTTAGTGAATGATCTTAAATTATCTCCTATTTGAATGAGTTCATTTTACTGGGAGAGTTCCATCAAACCTTTAATTAGGCTTAAATTGTACATCTAAAATGTCAGTAATTTGACAGTGACCTCCTCCAAACACATTGATACAATTTGATGGAACAGAGAATGAAATGTTAAAAATAAAAAGCTTTTTCAATTTAGTCATGGGATTTTAGGTTTAGTGTGAAAGGTTGGGGCAAGTAACAACTATTAAAAAGATGATGTTTTAATTTTTCCCCTCTCAAAGAAGTTTCTAGTGATAGAGGTCCAATTAGTTAATGTTTGTACAGCACTTCGATGAATGTAAAGTGCTCTTTCGGACTTGATCTGATTCTCAACAAATTTGACAGTGGACTTTACATTGACTTCTGTGAGAGATGAGCTGCACTGCTAGAGTCAAGCTTTCTGAACTTCCAACGGAGAGATTTTGAAGAGCTCAAAGCTCTGCTGTAAAGTAGATTTTCAAACACACTGATGTCTTCATTTCTCATTTGGTCCGTGATGAACCCCCAGTCTCTCAGAAACAGAACTTATCAGTTTAAAGTCCCCCATCACTATCAATATGACCTTTCTTATTTCTTGATGTATACCTCTGTATGCAGCTGCATTAAAACATGCCTAGCGGAAAGCTCTGAAGCAGTCTTCATTTGTACATCTTTTTTTCAGTGTGATTTAACACACTGTGCCTCCTGCTAGTGTTATAAGCAGTGGTTTTATAGTTTCTTTAAAACCATGATAAAAATATTAAAAAAATTGTTTTATCCTGATTTCTGCAGAACCCCATTAAGGCAAACATCCAATATAGTCTGATCAATGCAGTTTCATTTGCTAGTCACACTTAGAAATTCATCAAGGACAACATGCAAGCTTGTTTGAAAAGTCCTTTTTTTCCCATAAATCTTTGTTTGTAGACTTTGCTTAGATTTCTGTTACTAAATTCTTTATTAATCTGAATTCAGTTTTTCCTTTCTCCACTTCAAATTCCCACACAATGTTTACAAACCGGACTTTCCATCTTATCCAAGTCATCTTGCTTGCTCCATTTCAATGCTGCAGAAGATCAGTACTCACAATTCCAAGGTGTATTCATTTTTTTGGTAAAATATGTTACAATAGTTTTCTAAAAAAGTCTACATAGAACATGGTGACATTAATTTTTTCCTTGATCTGCACTTCAGGTTTGCGTACTATATTTGTGAGAATGAAATATAAATTTCTTAAAAGAAATCAGAAAAAAGACATGCATTTTAGCACTAGATAGTAATAGAGAAAAGCTTAAACTTAATTCTTCTGGCTGAAAAATACAAATAAAATTTGAATTTGGGGGGAAAATCAAAGTCATGGGAACATTATTAATGAAGAGGATTCAGATCAAGACGCTGATCAAAAATTCACTCAATTATAGATAACAGAATTACTTTTTAGTATTTCCCATGTCAGTGCTCTGGTCTGTGGAAAATACTATGTTCCAGACTCCTTAATTCATCATTAACTTGTGTCTTGGGAATCACTGCTGCTTCTAAATCAAATCTATTTGATTTGAGGACAGATGGCATCATCCTGAATAACTCAAACCATGTACCAAACAATTTACTGTGTAGCACCTCTATGTGTGTTTGATTTGCACCTTTTAAGGGGTTAGGGAGTTGACTACTCATTCCACTTACTAGTGGAGACTTTGTCTTCTCCTTAAAGGGCAGATTTGGGGATTGTTTATTTTTGAACCTGAAGAGAGATCAAGGACTTTAACCAATGGCTGGACATTGGGCTGTAGGTTTTTTGCTGGTTTTGTGCCCTGCCTCAGAGACAGAACAAGAAGATAGTGAAATTTGGTCCAGTGCTGAAATGTTGAATGAGACATTTCAAGTGAAGCTATTTTTCTTACACTTTAACTTTCTTGCCAACAAGGCATCCTAAAATGACACTCCGTTTAAAATTTTCTATATTTATCAGAGTAAGACAGGGACTGAAAGATGGTAATTTTTTCATTATTTTTCAATTTGGAAAAGAAATAGGAGATGTTGTGAAATCATGCTGTGTCATATGGACATTTCAACGTGTTTGGGTGCTTGTGAAAAATAAAATGGTGAGTTTTACCTAGGTTCATCTGCAGGTACTGCAGTCACTTCAGAATGAAATAAATGAAAGACAAAATTATGAATTAAATCATATATTTACAACAAGCAATATTAAAAAATGACAAAATTTATTGTTAAATTTTTTTATTTCCTCTTTCAAGAAAAAAATGAGCAGGTATCGGGTGAAATATGTTAGCAGGTTTAAACAAACATAAGGAAGTGCATTATTGTACAGTGCCTTATTAAATGCTGCAACTCATTGCAACAGACATTGTAGCAGCCAAAAATGATTAGAGATTTAAAAAGGAATTAGGCAAACTGGAAGAAAAATGGATACTGGTGACTAATACAATGACCTAGGTACCTTCTTTCCTCAAACCTGAGGCTTGAATGGAGTAGCATAGAAGTGACAGTCTCAACTTTTTCCTTCCTTCTTTTCCTTTTCCTTTTCCTTTTCCTTTCCCTTTTCCCTTTTCCTTTTCCTCTCCCTTTTCCCCTTCCCTTTCACCTTCCTTTTTCCCATCTTCAATTTCTATGAGCTACAGTTGACTAAATTGGAAGTCCTTATCTTGAGTGCCAGTATTTTCTATAAGAAGCTGGAATTTTCAGGAGTTCTGTCACCTAAAAGAGCTTCCTTGAGCAGCCATCACAGTTACCTTCATCTTGGCATGCGTAATGGAACAAGGCAACAGAGAATAATATTTTCAAGAGCCATTTTTAATTCCAACTATAAAGATTCTCACAAAGTTAGGAAAAGACATATGTGCATAAGAAAGAAGTTTTGTGCTCAAATTTTTTCCCATCAAGAATTTCAAGCAGATTACCTGAAGGCGAATGTGACTGATTGCATTTTATGTTTTCAGTTCTTTTAAGAGACTAGGTAGAATAGCTGTTAAAAATTTTGTTTCATTGCTTGCTTATTAATCTGGAGTGACATAATTGCAAATCCTTGAAAGAGCAGTGGGGAATTACTAACATTTAAATTGTAATTTCAGGCCCTGATGACTTGGCAGTAATGTCTAGCTTTAGTCTTTTAGTCATTCTTTGAAGCTAATTTTAATTTTTTAATAAATATTTATTCTAGTTTAAAATTCCTATTGAAAGGTTTAGATCAGCAGGAGTGTTTGGGGTGTTCAAGTGTTGGTCTTTATTTCCAGTGCCCAAAGGCATCAGCCCACTGAAAGGGCGTTGTTGCTGTCCTGTGACCAGCCCTTTCCACTACCCGGTGCACAGTGGAGGAGACTGACAGTATTTCGGTTTTCAAACTGTCTTTGATTAATTGAAGAGACTGAATTGTACAGTGGGTGAAGGACCCTGGAAGTCTGGAGCTCATGTATCTCTCTCCATCCCCCCACCTTGAGTATACACAGAGCTGGTAGAGCCCAGCTACAGGACCATTGGTAGATACCTGCAATGGAGGCAGTCTTTATTTCTCCTCTCTCCTTCAGTGATGTTATTCCTTCCTTCTTCTTCCTTTATTCTGGTGACTGTAGATGCAGCCTCAGATAAACTGGGCTAATGATGGGTTGACAGTAACTTTTCACAGCATGGGATCAGGGGAAAAGAGCATTTTTAAGGCTCATGGTGACCTAAAGGGGCAACTGGGATGAATCTGTGCACGGAAAATATTAAAGAAGTTAAGTTTCTGTACAGACTGAAGTCACCATAGGTGTTTGTCACAGGCCCAATTCTCATGTCACCTGGCTGGTTTACCAATACCAACTTAATAATGCGTTATCCTGAGAGCAGTAGCCTGCTGAGATAAGTAAACGTAACATGCAGTATTGACATTTCTAGTCCTGGCTTTCCCATTAAAATATTTGTAGTACACTGTAGAAATGTGGATATGCTTACTGTGCAGATTTCCATAAAATTATTTCCCTGCTCAGTTGGAATACTGTGTAAATTGCCTGAAGACATCAGGTGAGACCGAAAAATACATTAACATTTTCTTCCTCAAAATGCAGCAAAGAGGTTTCAATATTGCTTTTGGAGGTTATTCTCTCCTCGGGGCACAAAGTAACGTGGAATGGTTTAAGTTCTTTTGTTTTCGAGTGTCCTTCAACTTGTTAATTTCAAGGCCTCACTGTTCTCTGTGATTCATTGCAGCAGTGAATAACGAATGTCACTAAAATAGTGAGATCGCCTGAGCTATTTTAGAAATTAATGGACTGACTGTGATATACTGGAGCCTCTTTCATGCATCTATAATTGGAGTGCCAATTTATTTCCAATCATTTCAAGCACTGTAATTATAGTGCATCATTGTTGCCTGCTTAACATTCATATGGGATGCTGGCACAATAATGCTGGCAGGAGGCCACATATTTTACAACTGAAATGAATGGTAAAAATGAGAGGTAATATACAAAGGAACAGAACTTTAAATTTTGTTTAAAGGTTTTGTTCTGGCTAACATGCAATGGGGTCATGGTAGAATGATATGGAACGAACTCACCTTCATAAAATTTCAATAAAAATGTTTTCCAAACAGACTGTAAATCAGTGAGGGGAAAAAAAAAAGATAAATCTAGTGTTTTAAATAAAAATCCCGTAGTCTAAAATATCCAATCTTTTATTTACATTTCAGCTGGAGAAAGAAGTCAATTTATTTGCCAGGGGAAAAAAAATGCAGCAAGATTTTTTTTCTTTTTTCATAGCAGTAAAATAAAGAGTCATGGGGCCTGGAAGGGACCTCTCAAAGTCATGGTCTTGAAAAGCTCAAAGTAGAGTCAGATAGAGCAGTTTTCTCAGGGCGGTGTCTAGTCTCCATAGATGGACACGCCATAACCTCTCTGGACAATCTATTCCAGTGCTTGACCATCCTCAGAGTAAAACTTTTTTTTCTTGTGTTGAAACAGGATTTTCTGTATTTCAGTTTGTGTCCATTGCCTTTTGCCAATTTATTGCACACTAATGAGAGGAGTCTGGCTCCATCTTTACACTTTCCCATCAAATACTTATATGCACTGATAAGATAACCTCCTGAGACCTTTCTTCTCCAGGCTTACAGTCCCATCTCTCGCAGCCTCTTCCTGTTTCAGATGCTCCTTCCCTGTTAATCACCTTTGGGGCCCTTTGCTGGACTCCAGTATGTCCATGTCTCCCTTGTATTGGGTAAACCAGCACTGGACACAGCACCCCACATGTGTCTCTCCAGTGAGGAGGAAGAGGGGAAGGTTCACCTCCCACGACCTGCTGGCATTGGTCTTCCTAATGCAGCCCAGGATGCTGTTGGCTGCCTTTGCCACAAGGGTACATTGCTGTCTCATGGTCAACTCGTTTTCCACCAGGATTCCCAGGTCCATTTCTGCAACACTGCTTTCCAGCTGGTCAGTCCCCAACCCATACTAGAGCATGGGGTTATTCCTCCTCAGGAGCAGGACTTGGCATTTCCCTTTGTTGAACTCCATGAGGTTCCTGTCAGCCTACTTCTTCTTGTTGAGGTCCCTCTTAATGACAGCACACTTCCTTCGTTTGTCCATAGGAGACAGAGTGGAAAACCATATTAAAATCAAGATAGCATCCACTACTCTTTCCTCATCCATGGAGCTAGTCGTCTCATTGTAGACATCTATCAGGCTGATCAAGCATCGTTTACCGTTCACAAATCCACGATGAGTACTCCCAATAACCCTCTTGTCCTGGATTTCAACCT
This sequence comes from Sagittarius serpentarius, assembly GCA_034782735.1. NCBI lineage: Eukaryota > Metazoa > Chordata > Aves > Accipitriformes > Sagittariidae > Sagittarius > Sagittarius serpentarius. The sequence continues at coordinate 21,200,381 of JAVKLA010000026.1, forward strand.
GTGTCTGGGAAATTAGTTTCCAACAGTAGAGCAACCTCAGCAATGCTTTTCTCTCCAGCACTATTAAGACGACTTTTTACCACAGTCAAATGCCATGACTGTCTGAATCAGATCCCAAACATAGTCTCAGTAGGACCTTTCTGACAATCTGTCCTGAAAGACATTCTGACCTCAGCTCATTCTTTTTCATTTGTGCTATTTCCTGTTTTGTTTCCTGCCTCATCTGTGTATGGCTGTATCCTACTATGTTTGTCTTATTGGTGCATTTTGGCAACAGGACTTACTCTTCAACAGCTATGTTCCAGTCACCATTACTGTTCTACAACAAATGCTGCTACCCTTATTTGGTATGAATAACTGTATCCAAACGGAAGCAGTTTCCTGGCTTAGATGAATTCTATCACTACTTTTTCTGCCTGTCTAGCTGTTATTCTCATCATTCTTACTGCCTACCTTTTTCCCATCATTTTTTTCTGTATTAGGTGTAGTTCCTCCTACCATTATGAGAAATCATCAGGACTCCCTGAGCTTCGCCTGTGACAGTAACTAGTAAGCAATCTCCCTCTGTTTGTGTCAACGAATGAACCTTTTCATCCTGTTTTCTCTCCCTGTCCTGCTGAGGAGGGGGAGTGAGTGAGCACTTGGGTGGGTGAGTATTTGGCTGTTTGGCAAAGCTACTACCTGAGCCAAGATCTTCCCTGTAGTGTGTGGTGGGAAAACAACAGATAATGGGCATATGTTGATACAAGAGAGGTTCAGACTGGATATGAGCAGAAACTTTTTCACCATGGGGACAGTTGAGCAGTGGAACAGGTGTCCAGAGAGGCTGTGGGATCTCAGACCTTAGAGGTTTTCCAGACTCAACTGGTTAAAGCCCTGAGCAACCTGGTCTGGTTTCATGGATCACCATGCTTCAAGCAGAAGGCTGGACTTAAGACTTCTTGAAGCTCCATCCAACCTGAGTTATCCTGTGATTCTTCAGCTTTCTCTTCTCACTTTGCAGTCTCATGTGTTTCTCCTCAGTCATACTAGCCTCATTCCTAGAAAATTATGAAGCTAAGTTTGAGCCTCTGAGGATATCTTTTTGGTTAATTGGTACCAGTGGTCAGATATTCTAAAATCTTCCTTAAAATACCATGCTTTTAGCTACCTGTTGAACATGATTATCTCTTGTTTGTGGGTAATTACACTCAGAATAAACCCCTCTATTTTCTGCCATTGATCATTAGAGGCATTTCTCTTTCATGGAATAATTTAAATTTACCTCCCTATCATGTATTTGCATGCAATAGTGGGTAATAAAATTTCACACTTTTAGGTGGTAAGGGGAAAGACAAGTATATTGCTTTAAGAGGTGACAACAGTGTGGACAAGACTGAGATTCTTCTGCCTTGTGGATTAAGTGCTGAATTTATTTTTCACATGCTGAGTTATAGAAATCCACATTCTTTTTATTCTCCATCTTTGCTTTTGTGTGTGCAGTGATAAACCATAACAAGGAAGGTTTTGCATAGAGTCAGATAATATTGACAGTGAAAAGATAACAAAAAGGAAGATGTTACCTTCTAACTTTCATTTACACACGGGGCAGACTTGCAGAAAGCAATGCAGGTGCTATCTCCAGAGAGTACTGAAAAGCTTAATATTTTCTGATTGGATCAGGAAGGTTGTAAATATGAATGTTTCCAGATATACACTATGTATCTAAACAAGCAGGCAGTTTCATAATGAATAGTGAGAAGATTCACAAGAGGGTGTATCTGAACAATAAAGCTGATCCACTCCAGAACTTCTACCCAGGTCATCCATACTACAGATACAGATAATCACTGGAGCTTTCTAGCTCCAGTGTAGAGCTAAACTAATAGTTGCCTGTTGGAGAAATCCTGGTGTGGGAAAGAACTTAAATCACTTTGGGACTTGTACTTCTCAGACACTACAGATGCAAGAGAGAGACCAAGCCTGGTGCCCAGGCACACAGAACAAGGTCAATACAGGTGTAGTCAAAAGCAGTTAAGTAGCTAGTCACTTACTCATATGCTTTTTTAAATCTCAGTAGGCTTTTTCTGTGTCATTAGACACTTCCCTAAATCTGGTCTGATCCATTGTTTAGTAATTTTTTTCAGGATTTAGGAATAAGAGATAAAGCATCTATGAAAAAAAAATTCACAATAAGAATCCTCTTGTTCAAGACTGCAGCAGGAAATTCTTGGGAAAGGAGATGATGGAATTTGGATGCAGATTAGAATTCAGTTGCTATGGCAGGGCAGCGAAGGAATTCCCTACCTGAGAGCATTGTAAAGTCTGAGAAAAACATCACCGTTATCCAGAAAGTTCACCAAAAGAAACCAATTAGAATTCTGGAAGGAATAAATCTTTAATAATGCCCTCCATGGAAAGGTCAGACAAGAACTCTGCATTGGTCTCTTACTCCCCAGAAGGCATTGGAAGTATTTTTATTTGGTGTAAATTGGTATAACTCTGCAAAAGTTATTGAGAATTTGTTCTTCTCTGTGCCAGCCAAAGGCAAGCACCTGTTTGCCAAACACAGGCAAGCCTTGGCTGCTTCAAAATTGAAAAAATTGTCTTCTAAAGTAACTGGATTTTCCTGCATATATGCCACATGTACAACTGTGTAATAATGGAAATGTCCTGCAGTATAAAAATGCTGTGTCCAAGAGGATCAAATTTAATTCATAAAATACTTTTTGTGTGCTCTGATGTGCTGCATGACCTGTAAGATGCAAAACATTCAAGTTTTCCAAATGAAACTATTTCTCACCATGCATATGACATTGGAAACAACTTTAAAAAACATAGGACACCTTTAATGCTTCCCTTAAAGTATTTGAACATGCAGTGAGAGCATTCTGTTGCCTCCAAAGCCAGAATATTCTCTTTTGAACCTTGGGGGAGCCAAATGGAGGAGACCAGGGAAACAGAGGCATGGGTGATTCCTTCAGGGACAGAGAACTGTCACTCTAGAAGGCTTTTGGTTGCTAAAGAGAAGGAAAATGTCAGCATAAAACATAAATCCGGAGAATGCTAGGAAGAGATGGTGGTGACGAGATGATGAGCAATGTGAGATGAATAAGAGAGACGACTTAGAAGCCAATTTAAACTATTTAACACAGGAGACTAAATACTAACCAAAAACCTATATTGCAATCTGAACTTCATTGAAAAACGTGTGCAGGACCAGTCAAAGAAGTGGGATAACAGGATCAGTATCTCAATGTATGATAGAGAAACAGTTACAGAGAAAAGAGGTGTCCTGTTATTAGGAAGCAGGGAAATATTTAGATTTGGTATAATCTACGTTAGAAAGGTGGTAACATAAAAAATCTATGTTCAAATTAAAATTGCGACAGAAGTTCATAAAATGCGGATGAAGCAAAGAAGCAGCAAAGATGAACAGATTCAAGAAATAAACACTCAGTTAAGCAGGGCACTTAAAAATATGTAACCAGACCAAGGACAAATACATATGTTCCTGCACAAATTCCAGAAATCTAAAAAACAAAAAGGTGAACCAGATGATAGTCTTTTATTAAAAGAAAATATTCATAACCTTGATTCATATGGTAGCTAGTGACACACTGAATTTGCAAGATGCAAATAATATAGGAATGACAAAGTAAGTTATACTGATGAAAGAACATCATTGTTCATTAAAGAAAACCGGATATTTCAGGAAGAATATTGTAACACTCGAGGACAGACTCTGCCCCTCATAGCCTTCACAAGAAGGGTGTGAATAATAGTTTTGCTCTGAACAGAGGTAGACCTTTACACTTAGTACGCTCAACACCTTACCCCCAGCCTGCATCTGTGCACATGGGATGGTAGGCAGATGTGGCCTTGGGAACAGACGGAGGCTTACGCTTAAAGATGATACTGCAATAAAGGAGGAAGCAATTAGTACAGAGATAGCTGATGACTCCTGGTCAAAGATGGGAAGCTTTTCAAGGCTAGGACAAGTCTATATTTATTTGAAGAGCAGCTACGCCGCTAGGGCCTTTGCAGGTTACAGCAATGGTGGTCAAGAGGGCATGGGAGACAGTTCAGGGTCACGCTGCAAGTAGCTGGCAGGGAGGGCAGAGCAGCTGGCAGGGTGCAGTCCCAACTGTCACTAATCACATATAAGAAAATAAGCTATGTACTTATAAATGTCTCATGATGTGAGGCAACTGATGTATCCTGGGCAGTAGGCTGCTACTCTTTTCTTAGCTGGTGATCGCAGGTTACACATATATGTACCTATACAGACACACAGTGAATTAGTACCTACAGAATGTGGTACTAAGTCATAATATGAACTAAAAGACTTTGTAGTGCAGCTCAGGAAAAGATTATTTGCTAATCAAGCACGTAATTACTTAACTTTCATGCTTATTACATTGTCATTCAGTTAATGGTAGCATAGCAGGAAAGGGAAGAAGCCCTTTATCAAGACCTATCTGGAATGTGCAAAGGGACTTACCTAACGAATGATGCCACAGCGGATAAACTGCTTACACAATAGTAGTTTTGTCTATTTGCGTTGCCAGCTGTTTATCAACATTTTTGTTCACATGTTAGCCTGGGGAATTAAAGAACGGCTAGTGTGGCATGAAAGCAAAGAGAAAGCTTCTTTGGGGACCTGCTGTAAAAATCACTCTTTCTCAAAAATATTTCTGAGTTTCTTCTCATGTGGTTGTAAAAAACCCAAACTCATTCTTTAATCAGGAAAAAGTGTCAGAAATCAGACGGAGCCATTTTCCAGCGAGGTTAGCAGCTCTACTCTGAACTATGTTACAGTGGCAGCATATAAACTAATACCAACACTTTAATTAATACCAGCATATAAATTCAGACACATCGTATACTTGGGACCACGTTGCACTGCTATGCAGCCTAATAACACCATATTTCCTCTCCCACCTCCAGTCTTGAGTTTGAGTAAGAATCATGATTAGGTAGCATGCAGATCCTTGCTACTTCTTAATGGCTTTGAAGACTGCAAGGCTTGCATTTTCATTATTTTCCCCCTGAAATCACAAGAGTTTGCAAAATCTATTAGCAACACTGAAATCAAAGATTTTCATGTGATCAAGGGCTCCTAAAGTTTGGGGCTTCAAAGAAAAATTCCAAATACCCTAAGAACTATTGACACTGAAATGTATTCATTGAAACTGAATAGACAGAAAAGTCCTGTGAAGCCAACGTACCCCAAGGAAAATGGAGAAGTCTTGCAATGCTTGATTGCTGGAATAGCATCCTCTAAATAACTTACATGTACACACCATGTCACAGTTAGTATATCTCCTGCTTAACTGTGGATCCACACAGGCTATTTTCTCCTTCAGCAGGGATTCTTTGACAGTGGAAAGGAATCAGATAAGGATGCTCAATTAATTAAAGTGTAGTCCCAGGGCACTGGCTATGTAAACAACTGTCTTCTGGTCATAGGATCCAAATATTTCTTATATCTAAAATTTATTGCAGGAAGATAATTAATGTTTGTCTCAGATACGTGGACTCCGTGGCTACCTATCTAGTACTAGTACATTAAATATGCTTAGGATTGTTTTCTGGTGATAAGGACAACTGGCATGAACTGACTCGAGTACATAATATGAAACCTGCATCCAAACTGCCTATTGAGAATGATCTCTGGTGCACGCTAACTCCTGAACACTTCCCAGAAATCACTCAGGTGGGCACTGCTCAGGCTGGGGCCAAAAGCATGGCCAGGGATTGCTATAGCAGCTTACCTGTACAGCTGATTGAATTCCGGTCCCTGAGGATGCTTTCTGGTGCTGTTTATCAGCCTAAAGGTAGCATAAATGTAATTTATCAGTATAAATGTAACCTCTGTGTTTTGGAACAAGAAGTTTGGGTTTTATTGTTGATTTTTTTCTCGTGAAGTTATGGTTTGCTGGAAAGCATGGCACTGAACAAACTAGATTTGAAAACAACTGAAGATGCTAAAAAATAATCCGTCTTTCTAAGAATATTGGGGAAAAACAATAAGAAAAAATTACGTTTTGATTCAAACCCTGATATCTAGTTTCTTTCCTTAAACAGAATGTGTGCAACAATCCTTTGAATTCTGCTCACTTATGCAGAGCCCATTAGAAATAAAGCAGAACAGCAGTCTTGGCCTCCTCCATCTTGTAAGATAAAATAAAATTTTGAATTATAATTATATGATAACGTTTGCAATATCAACTGCAATTTGCAGTGCCTTCTGGACTAAATGCTGGGACATCCAAAGAGTAGGAGCCAAGCAATCTGAGCCTTATGTAATTCCTTGTGACCCTAAATTCAAGATTGCTTGGAGTTCATTGTGTCACTGAAGCTGGGAACTATGCTTTCCATTCCTCAGGGATGATGCACTACATATTTATAAAGAAAAAGTACTAGTTTCTTAAAGCATCTCTGTGCTTTCAGTGTGGATACACTCAAGCAATATTTTAATAATTGGGCTAAATGCATGGATGGCCTCTTTTTTTTTTAACTAGAAGATTAAAATTGAGGTCTACAAAGGTGTGTTGGTATATAACTCCTTTAGGAGTTAGGCACTTAGCTACTGCTTACTCCTACTGGGAACGAAGAGCTAAAATAAGTTACAGGCATAAATCTGCTTAACATCTGAGAACCAACAACTGACAATCAAACTGACAAACTCAAGACAATGTGCATAGCAGCAATGAGGTGAAACAGCTTAAAAGGAACACTCCTATCTAAGTGGTAGTAAAAGTTTTTTCACTACCCATATGCCTGACGACATGATGTAAATGCCTTAACTTTGAAACCTCATTTGTAATTGAACTTTGTATCATACTGTACCCTGGTGGCATAATATTCAGGATAAGTAGCAACTTACGGACGTGTTCTCAAGCTGCATGCATTTTAAACAAAAAGACTCATTAGTGTAAAGAGAAAGACACTTCACTCGCTGAATATCCACATTACTCAGGTACCAAATCAGTTTTGAATGGTACAGAGTCTCAGTTCCCACAGGACTGTACAAATTTGAACTTTCAATGCTGCGGTGTTTTCCCTGGAAAACTGAATTGTCCCATATGGGTTTCAGCCCAGCAGCACCTGAGGAGTGTAGAAAGCCAAAGTAATTTAATGTACTGTGACTTATTTAATCTGCTTTAATGTTAACATGATAATTTATTTTATGTTCCTTCCAAGCCTGTTACATTATGTGTTCTCTTTCCCTTAATATAAACCAGAGATGTATTTGTTACTGCTTCAGCAGTGCTTTTGTAACTGCTGCTTCAGGGGAGGCAAAAAGGTTTTGATTCTTCTCTGAGTATTTTTGGAGTATTTGTCAATTCCCCAGGTTGGTCAGCACTAATTTCTGTAGGAATGGAACTGGGCCAAAACTTGAGGTCACATGTTCACAAATATTTAGGTACTGAAAGAGGCAAGAAAGCAAGCAGTAAAATTTACACATGGGTCAATATAGATTAAGGTCCAGATTCACAAACAGATGAAGACAGTGACAGCTGATGAGGAGTGTGATGATGATGTATTGGGTTTGCGTGGCAAGGTTTTGGTAGCGGGGGGGTTACAGGGATGATTTCTGTGAGAAGCTGCCAGAAGCTTCCCCTATGTCCAACAGAGCCAATGGCAGCCAGGTCCAAGATGGACCCACCACTGGCCAAGGCCGAGCACATCAGTGATGGCAGCAGCGCCTCTGGGAGAACAGACTCAAGAAGGGGAAAAAAAACCCCTGTGCAACTGCAATTGCAGCTGGAGAGAGGAGTGAGAATAAGTGACAGCAACAGCCCTGCAGACCCCCAGGTCAGTGCAGAAGGAGGGGCAGGAGGTGCTCCAGGCGCTGGAGCAGAGATTCCCCTGCAGCCCGTGGGGAAGACCCCGGTGAGGCAGGCTGTGCCCCTGCAGCC
>JAVKLA010000026.1:21208673-21249926 GCA_034782735.1 Sagittarius serpentarius
TGCCCCTGGGGAGGAAGGAGCGGCAGGGACAAGGTGTGAGGGACTGACCCCAACCCCCATTCCCTGTCCCCCTGCGCCGCTGGGGGGGAGGAGCTGGAGAAAACCTGGAGTGGAGTTGAGCCGGGAAGGAGGGAGGGGTGGGGGGAAGATGTTTTAAGGTTTGATTTTATTTCTCATTACCCTACTCTGATACGATTGGTACTTAAATTAATTTCCCTGAGTTGAGTCTGTTTTTCCAGTGATGGTAATTGGTGAGTGACCTCTCTCTCTCCCCTTATCTCGACCCATGATCACTTCTTTATATTTTCTCTCACCTGTCCAGCTGATGAGGGGAGTCATAGGGCAGCTTTGGTGGTCACTTGGCATCCAGCCAGAGTCAACCCACTACAGACAATCTCAAAGCAACATGCTATATCAGGGAACTGATGAAGAGAAAAGAGTATCTGAAATATAACCTGTGAGCTGCGTTTCATATGTTACATTCTTCTCTACACAGTGCCTAAGCTAAACCTGAGGTCTGAGAAGTAAATTTGGTCCCTTGTGTTTTATGCCCTTTTTGCTAATTCTTCTTCTATTACATACAGTTGAAGTCAACAAATAACTTTGGTATTGATCAGGACATTGTTTGCAAAAGGCAATATGTATTTCTGGGCACTGTACAAAAACTGTCCCAGCCAAGGAATATTAATGCTCAGACTAAGCTGACTTCAAATGTTATTAAACTTTCTAACTTCCAGAAGGCAACTATGAAAATAATGTTTATTTTTTCTCACAGGTACAAGAGGATATCCAGTGAAATTATCAAGTGTCAGGTTAAGAACACACAACACATAGCTAAACTGTGGAATTTACCATCACAAGATATTGTGGATGTCAAAAGTTTACAAACACTCAAAAAACAATTAGACAAATTTATGGGAGAAAAAAATCATTCAAAGGCTATTAAGCATATAGTGCATCCAAGCCACAAAGTGATGGAGCCTGGAAGAGTATGTCAGGGAAATATCACTGTATGTGCCTTCAATTAAGTTTATTACTGTGTTTTTTCTAACTATTTGCTTTTGACTACTTTGACAGAGAAAATATTTGGCTAGATGGACTTTTTCATGCCCCACGATGGCCATTCTTACATTCTTCTCTTGGGAGGTGAGAGCACAGTATTGCTGCAGAGAGCTAAATGATGGAATAACAATTTAAACATTAATTTCAATAGTCTTTATAGAGACACTTAGTTCCTAAATGAGTTTGTGAGGCGCTCACAAAGAAAAAAGCATGTTTAAAACACCTGGTTTTTCTTGAAAGGCCTGGATTTCCTCATATGTGGCTCATTCTCAGTTCAAGACAGAGGGAATTTGTGTGTGCTCTACAGTCCAGTCTCAAAATTTCTGCCTGGAAAGTGCAAAATTAGTGAAAATGCTCAGGTTGGCTTGGGAAGAGTTCAGACATTTGGGCAGGAGCAGGAATAAAGACTGTGAAGGGTAAGGGGCTCTGACATAAAGTGGAGAGCTGGGGGTCACCATGCTGTGTCCATGGTTCAGGAATCCATGTTGGGAGCAGGGTGGTACCCCCAGTCTCATCTGCGCCCTTTCTGAGTCCAGATCCAGAGTCTTCCTTCCAATTTTGAATCTCAAGTACAGCATGGTGGATTACTTTGCCCATGGATCTCCACAGGAGCAGGCTGCTAACTGGCTCTAGCTGCACTAAGAGCTGGCACGGCTGTGGTGTAACTCCATGGGAACCAATGGATTGGTTCTTGCCTGTGCCGAGTTTGGACTTGTGCTCCCTTGTACAGAGTTAGGCACACGTCCTCTCCTGACTGGGGCTCCATCTCTTACTTGTGATTTTCTTCTATAGTTGCTAGATTTATTTGTTAATTATTATTTAAATTGTGAGAATTGTTTGGAAATAGCTTGTTTTCCTTTTTATAGCTCATTAGTCTGGAAGCAGTATACAGGAGCAATGATAAACAGACTTTAACTGCAGTTTCCTAAGACGGTTCCTTTAATGGGCTCATAAATACAGTTGCTGGTTGTTTATTCTTTCATTACTGGGATCTATGGTTTAATGACAAACCTCTGTTGAATCTACAAATATCTGCATTTCCCTTTGTAATGGATATAGAAAACTTGGGTGCGGATTAGCTCTGGGCCAATGTTCTTCAAGTTTGAGTTCATAATGCCACAGGATGTCTTGAGCTTGGAAGTGAAAATGGAGATGACGTAATGCTCTCTCCTTGCATTACTGTGAGGAAATCAGTCTGGAAGAGGGGAGCAGAAAAATCAGGTGGAGGTTTGTTAGGCTTCCTGAGACCCAGACCATGGGTGAGATCTGATGCTCCATGGTATGCCAGGTCATCGTACATATTGCTAGGCATCTTCCACATTTCTATCTGTTACATAATTTTAAAAGAAGATAACTAACTTACCATTAATTTTCTTGAATACAGTTCTTTATAATTAATATTAATGAGCACATTATCGCAATATGACATTTCCTTGTAAGCAGGATGACACCTGCTGTGTGCGATCAAATGCCATGTTAATGAGAGGTGTAATCCATTTCACTTTGAAGGAGAGGTGAATTTGCCCATTTCTGTGTGAATGACAGGTGAACTTATTCTGAGTCAGACATTAATACATTAATCTTTGGGGCCACCCTATATGGCAAAAGCTTCTGAACTCCTTTACCCACTTTAAAGCTGAGCTCACAAATTGCTGTCCTTGAGGGTGAATGGCATAGATGAAAAGATTTGAAGAAAAAGTTAAGAAAAGTTTGTCTTCTTTCTTAATTGAAACTTTTGGTGTGTGAGTACTTCCTTTCATAGTTATCTATACATGCACCTGTAGTGTCCAGTAGCACACGGTCTGCTGCCCTTCTGTGCCTGGAAATTCTCTACTATGAAAGTAAAAATACATCACATTTTAGGATAATCACTAAATTTTTCATTTTTAGATTCCACTGTTTCCTTTTTCCTTTGTGGCCTCCAGTCTTCATTTTGGTGAAGGAGGTCTTTTGCTGGAACTTGCATGGCACATTAAAGCTTTGATATGAACTTGTTTCCCAAGAGGCAGGTGTCTCCTTTCTCTTCTTGGAATGAAAGCAAAGCTATAGGCTCTCATGTTGTGTCATTATTCAGTACCTCCCAAAGTCTCCATCTTTGAGATCGTGGAGATGCCCTCCTACATCTCTCACAAATGGTGAGGTGTCCTCCTGCATTTTCTGGTGTTCTCTAGGCACGATCACATTCATAGTAAGTGCAATACATGAGATCTTATATTTCTGAATTACCGGGATGTGTTGGAACACAAAATTTAATTTCCCTGGGTATGGTTATTTTAGGGTTTAAACCCTCACGACAGCTAAACTGGTGGAAACTTCTTGTTCTCCCTATTTTTTCTTTTCTGTTTCATTTTTGCAAAATGATTCACTTTCTACAACAGTAAAGCATTTTGAGAAGTCTACTTACATATCTATTTATATCTACATGTTTTTGTGCAATTTACTGGTAATACTCCTCAGTATATGCAGCATGCAATGAAGACTGCTTTAGAAACAGTTTCTTCCTGTAGGTTTTTGTGGATTCTTTCTTTTTCAGGTGCTGAAGTGAATATGTGAAATGCTGCATATTCTGTAGCACTGGAAGAACATCATATAGTACAGAGACAAATGTCATTGACCTGAGAGAGTTGGCGTTGTTGAGCCTGGAGAAGAGAAGGGAGACTTTATTGTGGCCTTTCAATACTTAAGGGGGCTTATAAGAAAGATGGGGACAGACTTTTTAGTAGGGCCTGTAGTGATAGGACAAGGGGTAATGGTTTTAAACTAGAAGAGAGTAGATTCAGACTAGATATAAAGAAGAAATTTTTTATGATGAGGGTGGTAAAACACTGGCACAGGTTGCCCAGAGAGGTGGTAGAAGCCCCATCCCTGGCAGTGTCCAAGGCCAGGTTGGATGGGGCTCTGAGCAACCTGACCCAGTGGAAGGTGTCCCTGCCCAGGGCAGGGGGGTTGGACTAGACTGGCCTACAGACTATGAAAATAAAAAAAAATGCTATTCTTGACTGGCATGATTCAGTAGCAGATCTGAGAAAGAGCTCCAAGCTACTGACTTTGCATTGGCACCTGATTCTTCACTTCAGCTGTAAGTTCCCTGGCTTTCTCCTTTCAATTGTTTTATCACCTGATTTTAAAAGTTGGCTAATAACTTTAAAATTAAAAAGCTCATTCTTTCTATAGCAAAGGATGTCACAGAATCGGATAACGATGAAAATACTGTCTCCAGGATTAATAACAAGATTGCCCCAATCCAGACATGAGGCTTAATGCCTTTTTTCTGGCTTTTTTCCTTGCATTTTACAAGCTCAAGGCCATGAAGGAATGGGAATGTAGAAGAGAAAAACCAATGGCAAGCAGCTGGGTTCTGTGTAAAAAACAGTGCCGAAAACTCATGTCTTACTTTCTGAAAGCTCTGACAGCTGCTAGGACCAACTGCTTTGCTTTCAGAGCCACACAGGGTAAACAACAGCCAACAGTATTAGTTGAAGTAATTGCAAGTATTTAAATTTCCAAATTATTTCTGAAAGGCGTCAACAACATATTTCTTGAGCCATCCTACCCACCTGGGTTATTTCTTTATTAAAGACAAGAAAGACAATTTGTGTTCAGAAGGCTTTTCCCACTTCTATTTTAGTCAGTTGTTTCCACAGCAATTCACAAAACCGAACATTAAGCACTTTAGAAGAGCTCTGCCTGATGGATATGCAATAGTTTGGAGGACAAGAGAGATCTGTAATTTATTTTGACCTCTTGAATTACCTAGACAAGTAATTCACTTCTGCTCTGCTCCTCTCATAGCTGTTGGCATTATGAAGTTTTTATGCAAAGGGAGAGACTCTTCCTGTGAGTTTGAAAAGTCTCAGATCCAACAGGCCCTTAACTGTGACTGGGACCTCTAGAAGCTATGTTAATTTAAATAATAATAATTTCAATCCAGTAATTTTTCAATTCCTATGGAATAAACTAAAGGTGAAGGAGGCACAAAGGGCGTCTTCCCGCTGGCTTTGCCCACATCTGCTCTGGGAAGACGGCTTGAGACAATTATTGCTACTAAATTGCCCCAGCACAAAGGAAGGACCGAAGAAAGAATGAGTGAACTCTTTACCCTTGTTACTTCAGTGCCGGAGTTCTGGCAGTTTGTTATATGTAAGGGCAACCTTTGCACATCCCAAGGAAAGGGCCATATGCAGTGTTTCTCTTCTGAAAATGATGGACCTTGTAGTCCTCCCATGGGAGAGACTACATTGCTGACCAGTTGTATAGTGGCTTTGAGCTTTCAGGTATTGGCATTCCCCCATTTTGGAGGAAGTCTGGGCATCTCTAAGAGTGTTCAAAGAGGAGTTTTTTTCACCTATGAAAAAAATCACAGGACAAACATAATTTTCAAAACAATTTTTGTTATGGCTGTAGGGTAATAAGCTATCAAGTGATCCTTTGTGGCTGCAGGGATAATATTTTATAGGCTGCAGATGGCAGCCTGGACCGACACCTGGTGAATTCATGGTAAATGTTTCCCTGCCTGTTCCAAGGAGCTGCCACACCGCACTTACGTCTGTGTGGCTTTTGGCAATATGGTGATTAACTCACACCACTCCATAGTTGCCATGGAAGGCAAGACTTCTTTTATAAAACCTAGCTGGTGTATTCAGCACCATTGCGGTGATGTTACACTTTCCAGCAGCGAGAGCATCAGCAAAGATCAGATGGGTAAGCTCTGTAAAATAACAAAATCCTTGCACAGTGCTCAGATAAAATCAGGCTAACAGATGTCATCATTACTGACGATCAAGAAAACTGAACCAGCATTCAAGCATCTGTGTGAGTGTGGCATTACCTGCCACAGAGAGAGTGAATTACCTGTCCATCAGTGGGGAATCTTAATCCAAAGACTGTCTCTTTGGCTGTAATTTGCATAAGCTTCAACTTAGAGAGGGCAAAGGAGAAAGATTGTTTTATTAGCAATAGGCTGGGTGGTATTAATCTGAGAACTGTGGAGAATTCTTAAACACAGAGTGTTGATATGGAAAAAAGAAACAGAATCAGCTGACAGATTATTTGCTGAAGAGAAAAATTTGTCTTTTAAGTGTCCTACAGCTGCAAATAATCTAATGGGAGTTTCTTTCTAACAAATATGATCTATGCCTTTACCAGGATGTTAATTTTAAGAAAGATCTTTTATAAAATGACAGTAAGAACTGCTATGTTCATTCAAAACTCAGTCTTTCACTTGGTAGTTTCTGTTCAGTCTTTCTGCACCACGCTTAAAAAGCCATTTAGTACCTGAGACTTTGTTTGTCCAAAACTGTTTAGAAACTTGATGAAAATATTGAACCAGACATCCAAACACCTTTGCTTGTAGGGGAAATATAAGTCTTATAACACCTAAGGGGTTGCCTGAAGTGATGAATTTCTTCCAAGCTTCCAAACAACTTTTAAGCACCTTCATTCTCTGTGCTGTCCTGTGCCACGCAAACATGCCTCAACTAGTTTATGTGAGCTGCCCCAGCACCTGAAGCGGAAGAGCCATTTTTGCAGAGTTCTTCATGAAAACTGTTCATCCACTAACGGTGTTCTGGATATCTCCAGGAACTTCAAAGATTGAGGAGAACATTGCCTTCTTCAATTTTAACTCCTGTGTACCCAGGTCTTTGTATTTCACCAACTCATCCCCACGTTACAATCTGTACATGAAGTTTAACTGCAGAGGCACTGTTTTCCTGAACAAAGCCTGGAGGAAGGCATCTAGTATTTGCTGGCAAGTACTAGAGGATGGAGAAACTACCACTGCTTCTGGAAATCAGCCTTGCTGTTAAAAAATTGTGTGTAAAGTCATTAATATGTCTATATCTGATTTAATCTTCTAGCTGGATTAGAATGCTTTTTATCACTGATACCTACCTAGATCAGTCTCTTCAAATATAGCTAAGGCATCACTGCCTAGGTTACAAAGCTTTTCTGTGTCCCTTTTCTGTAAACAATATATTTTTTTGTTATGCATAACAACAGGCAGAGGACAGAACTACTAACACGGCTTCTTTTACACCTTATTATGGTAGCATCAGCTCTCTCTCCTCCTGATTTCTTCTTTGTTTATACACACACGGAAATATGTTTCCCTTTTTCCCCTCAGACTTACACGAGTTCCTGGAGACCTGCTTGTGCACCCCACCCTGTCAACCCTCCCCAAGTCACCATTTTCCAAGTTTGGAGATATAATCATTTGTAGGTATGGTTCACACAATACAAATCCAGCAGAATCCTTTCAGAAACACCTGCACCTGGTGATGATGGCTTTTCACTGACATCTCTTTTGTCGATCACCCAGAAACCACTTAATATGTGCACCAGTGATATTGTGTTCATTTTTTCCTGTGACTATCATATGGTAGCAAGTCAAACAAGCACCTTAATAAATCCAAGTATATTGTCAACTGCACATATATGATAAAGTCAAATAAGAAAATCAATTTTGTTTCATGAGCTGTTCTTATGAAACTGTATTGACTGGTGTTAATTATATTTCTACCTTTAATTTTCATTAATTGAATCCCATATCAACTTCAGGATTTCTCTGCTGGAGAATGAGGTCAGATTAACTGGCCTGTAGTTACCTAGATAATCCCTTTTTCCTCTTTGAATATCACTGAGAAGTAAGCCTTGCTCTGTACTAATGCATCTTAAGGTGTATTTTTAGCAGCCACCAGAATTCTTGAGATCTTGGAAATTTCTTTCAGGATTCCTGGCTTTAAGTTGCTTCGGATTTAGGTTACTTGAAAACTTCAAATATTTAGCCAGCTGATTCCCCAGACTGCTGTGGTTTTTGCCCAACATGACATCCAGCTCCCTTGGCGTGTGAGTGCCTTTTCTCACCTCCACCCGGCGGGCGGCTCTCAGGTGACCTTTCCCTTTGGCTGTCTGCCTAGAAGCATTGGTGAGAAGCCAACCAGTGGGTTAGCCAAGCTGCTGTCTTGCAGGTGGGACTCGTGTGAGCTCCTTGGATGATTTCCTAAGGAACCAGCTATCTGGAAAGGAATTGTTCTATTTTGCAGGAGAGCAAGCTTACAACACAAAATTAAATGCCAGTCAGCCCTAATTTCTCACCAAACACAATTTTTTTTTTCTGGTCAGCTAACAAAAAAAAAACCAAACCCAAACTTTTCCTTCACATGGAAAGCATAAAACAATAAAACATAATAAGCAGAAAAACTTCATCAAGAAGGGAAAGTGCAATTGTGACCCCTCAGCACAAATTGTAAGATGTCAGATCTAGAGGGCCGGAACCCTGTCATTTAACTTGGAGCATTATTTCACACATTTCTTGAAATTTTATCTACTTAATAGGCAATCTGTCAAAAAAAAAAAAGACAGTTGACATTCAAGCAATTTCTCTTTTGTCTCCTAAATACACTAGCAAGAAATGGAAGGAAATACTGGTTTTCTGTAGGTAGCAATTTTTGGATACAACTGAAAAAGCAAACATGACAAACAGGGGTCAGCTGAAATGCCCAGTTTTACCTGTATCAACTGACTGGAATTTCCTTTTGAAAAAAATAAATCCTGAATAGTTTCAGTCTGATCATACGTATTGCTTAAAGTTTTCTGCAACTTGTTAAAAATGAAACTCAGTGGTTTTTTATGTGAATTCATATTCATGTGTTTTATAAAGGAAGGAAAGATCATTAAATGTATTTCAGAGAATATGAAATGGCAAGAAATAAAATGATACCATGTGTGGACAGCACAACTATGATCTCTGCACTGGTAGACTGGGAGTTACAATTGCGAAGCATGTAGAAGACCCATCCAGAAGAATCTATAAGAAGTGTCCTGGCAGAGGTTGGAGCTCTGAGGCTTACCTAAGGAAAGCTGTTGTGTTTTACTTTGTTCTGTTTGACGGGGAGAAAAATACCCAGACTCCAGAGAGCCAGCTCAACACTTTTGTTTACTGACTGAACATTGAGATGAAAGATTTCCCTGCTGTGCAGTCATCTCTTATTACAAGACCAGTCCAGAAGACAAGAATAAAACAAAGGACAAAGAAAATGGCCTAGATGAGAGGTGGTAGGGAAGACAAATATCGAAAAAGTAATAACAATAATGATGCCAAAACAGGAACGGAGAATGAAAGACCAGCTAAGCATAAATGAGGGAACCAAGAAAATAGGATAATGGAAAAGAAATAATGATTGGAAGAAAGACAAACACTGGGATGTATTGAAAATTTTGCCCAAGTGATGCTTAAACTCGCACCATTGTTTTGAAGAACAGCTGTGTAATACTCTTGGGCCAGGTGTTGATAAACTTGTTAATGCTATACCTACCAGTGAGGGGTTGATCTACAGAGATAAATGGAAAAAATTCAGCCTCAGTGTACAGTTACTGGTATTTCTGTCCTTTGGGAAAAGGTCTTAATTTACATTTGTCTCACGTCTGTCATAATTCTCAGATCTGCAACCAAAATTTTGCATGGCACTAGGTGAATTACATGAGCTGTGTCTATACGTTGAGGACAAAAATAGACTTGAAAATTGTCTACAGCATGCTAAGCACTGTGGTTGGCTTTCTTTCTCTCTGTATTTTTTCCTACTGTGGCTGTAGATCATACTGAGAGGATCACCTTGGGAATACACAGCTCAGGTTTCCTGTGAGGGCAGAGTACCAACTCTATAACACTGGGGATCCCAGGCTCTTCTCAGTCTCTTCTCCACCAAAGAACTGCAGAGATCAGCTTATACCCACTCTTGAGTATGCATAGCCATTTAAACAGTGGGAGTGGAAAAAGAGAATGAACTTTGATCCAAGTCTAGCTAAGAGTACGGCTATAGCTTGGGTCAGTTGTTAAAATCCACAGGCTTTTAGTCTTTTGGTGCCTGTCTGTCCTGGTTTTGTCTGGGATAGAGTTAATTGTCTTCCTAGTAGCTGGTACAGTGCTGTGTTTTGGGTTTAGTAGGAGAAGAATGTTGAAAACACTGATGTTTTTGGTTGTTGCTTAGTCGGGTTTAGACCAAGTCAAGGACTTCTCAGTTTCTGGTGCCCAGCCAGCAAGAAGGCTGGAGGGGCACAGGAAAGGTGGGAGGGGACACAGCCAGCCACATGGTATGTGCCCAGTATGCAGCATGGATCTTTGGTTGGCTAACAGAGTCAAGAGCCTTGTGTAATGCTGCGCAGATACAGTCTCTCCATTATCCTGATTTTGTTGGATGATAAAGCTCTAGTGCTTTTTTTGTTTGGTGGTTTTCTTTTTCATTGCAGCTCTTCATGTAATAATTTAATGTGCTGATAACTGCTGAAGCATCTCATTTCATGACTTCCGAGTTTTGTGTATTACTTTGTACGTGTATGTGTGATACAATTCTTGTCTTAGTGTTATTGGCTCTGAATGTCTTTGCTTTTAATGTTTAAATTGTTCATTTTAAAATTTACCAGTGAGGTAGGACTGAGTGTCAAGGAAGAGGAAATCCTAGCAATAAGAATGACCCTGTTGTGGAGAATTTGTATATGTGTCAGTAAGTCAAATGGTACATTGAGTATATTCTCAAAGGGCATATTCTCAATTTTCAGTGATGTACCTCCTATCTTTAGTGAGAGAGAGGATAAACAATAAGTCTGAATATCAAATTAATTTGAATGCTAAAAGGAAGTGCCTTGGCACCCAGTCAATATGGTGTATCCTCTGTAAATATAACTCAGGTATCTCAAATTTCTGCTGTCCAACAGTGAAACAGCTTCTGCAGTGCTTCAAGGGCAGGTGATCATACAGTCACAGAATAACTGCAGCTGGAAGTGGCCTCTGGAGGTCTCAATCCAACCCCACTGCTCAAAGCAAAGGCAGTTAAGAGCAGTTTGCTCAGGGCCCTTTCAAGTTACAGTTTGAACTTCTACACGGATGGACACTTCATCCCCTCTTTGGGCCTTTTTCATAAATTTGACCACACTCATGGTGAAATTTTTTTGTACCTAATAGGTAATCAGAGTTTCTGGTGCTGCAGCTTGTGTTTGTTGCCTTTTGTGTTATTGCTGTGCTCCTCTGAGAAACAAGAGAAGCTCCATCTGCACTGCACCCTGTCATTAGGTAGCTGTAACACTCTGCAATAAGACAGCACAAAGATTCTCCATGAACATTCTCTTTAGGCTGAAAAAACACACCTCCTGCGGTTTCTCCTTGTATTTCACATGCTCAATATTCATGACGGTCTTCATAGCCCTGTGCTGGACTTGCTGGACCTGTATGTTGATGTTACTTGGCTTCAGTGTTCCTGGGCACCTCCAACTGGTGCAGACATGGGCAGTGATTGACTGGAATTATATGGGGCTAATGCCACCAAAATACCCAAGGTTACTGTGTGGTTCTAGAAAAACATGCAGGTTGTAACTGGGATAATGTGTGACAAAATGATTCCAGAGAAATAAAAAACACTTGACTGGTGAGAGCGGGGATCAATGTTATACTCAGAATTAGAGAAATTCTCTCTCCCTTGCCTGAAACATGACTTGGGAAGGAGAGCATGGACAGCTGATTCCATGTTTCATGAAGGGCAGGAATGAATTTGTAGCCATCCAAACCTGATGTTTTCAATCATTTCTTGAAGTCAGCACAATTAATCAGTTGTATCCTAATGGGCTTCAGTGATTTTTGAACACAATGCTTTTTACTGAAATAATTCTGGCACATGATTCTTTTCTGCCTTTTGATCTGGGTAAGGCAACTCATATGGGATGGTCAATGCAAAAGAAAAGTTCTCTCCCTCCTTCCAGAATCTCTTTTCAAAGGAAGTCTATCGACCTGCTTTAGTGCCCATGTACTCCCAGTTATACTTCATATTTTCTGTTCTTGTTTGTTTGTATGTAAGCAGCTGTTTTCTCCCTGCTGTGGTTTAGTTGAGAAAAAAACCTAACAAATGTGATTTCAAACTGAACAGAAATTATGTTCCAGCTAAAAACTCCCCAAAGAAATATGAAACATTAAGGCAAACACACATCTGCTTTTGAATAAAACCAAATCCTCCAAGTAATGTTCAAAGATGTTGTTAAAGTAATTAGTATACTAAAAGTGAAGTCAGGTAACAAACTAATCTTTTAAGGCAAACAGATAAGACAAAGCAGCTTTTGAAAACTTGGACCTAATTCTTCCTTCTAAAATGTTCAAATTTACATGGCACAAATTTATAAGACTTTAAATTAAACTTATGATGAAAATAGCCAATGAAAGCAAAATTTATTTCAGTCTGAATGAGTTTTAAATCCTATATTACTTTTTTCTTGAAAATCTTCCTGGTGGAAGGCCAACAGAGTTTGAAGTTTTGCCGTTGGATAGTTACTGTTTAAGCAGAAAAGATCCTTCTGCTACCCAATGGTAGCTGTAGACAGTTGCTATTATTAAGCAATGTATTACGGTGGCACTCAGCTCCTCTGTGCTAAATACTGTGTGTGTATACTGTTAAACACAATCCCCATCTCAAAAAATGAATAATCGCAATAACCAAAGCCGATAAAGTCTCAAAGAAACATCGTAGTCTCTGCAGCTTATAGAACAGAGACTGGGATGTACAGAGAAACTCTATGGCTTTCCCACAAAGGATATCCAGATCAGGTAGGAATTAATCAAAGAGTTTGCACTTCGCACTTTAGTGCCTCTAAAAGTTCAGTGTTGCTGCCAGGGCCACTCCCTTAACAGCAAACGTGACAGTCATTTTCTTGGTGTGTTTTGTCCATCCATACCTCCTGCTGTGCTGGAGATGGTCAGGTTACTCTTTCAGTGGGCATGGAAACAAGTATAGCAGTCTTGTTTTTCAAAGTCTTGTGATATTTTAACATTTAAGTTGGAAAAATACATGTTTTCATAGCATCCAGTTTCCCATCCCAGGGTGAGCACTGAGCCCAGTCTTAATGTTGAGTTTCTCGGTATCGTTTTAAGGCTTCCCAGTGAATAACGGATATCGTTAAAACAAATCAAATTACAATAAAAACTGAATAGCTGTTATATTTGCACATGAAGTCAATGTTAGTTTTTGGCAGGACGAGGTCAGGGAAACATGGGGTCACAGCTCCTCTGGCCATGCTTGGAGGTGATAAGTCAAAGTCCACCCACACAGGTTGTTTCATCTAAGCTGCATTTATGGCAGCGTCACAGTGACACGCCGAAGAGGCCTCTGGGATATCAATGCCAAGTTTATCCTGCTAGTGATC
The DNA here is from genome assembly GCA_034782735.1 of Sagittarius serpentarius. Taxonomy (NCBI): domain Eukaryota; kingdom Metazoa; phylum Chordata; class Aves; order Accipitriformes; family Sagittariidae; genus Sagittarius; species Sagittarius serpentarius. Next base: position 21,221,916 of record JAVKLA010000026.1, read on the forward strand.
AGCTTGTGGAGTTCTGCTATATTTACTACATCACAAATAACATTGAAGAGATGTCAATACTGGAGTAAAAAGGGAATGTTCTGTCACATGCTCTCTGTTCTGTTCTCAGTTTTATCACTGTAAACCAGGAGGAACCTAAATAACAACAAAAAAGTATAAATAAACTGTGTAGCATAATCTCTACACTTTTTGTCCTGCTTGTGAGCTGTTACTTAGCACATCCACTTTAAGAAGCAGAAGTCTTGAGATATCTAGGATGGTGAGGTGGGGTATAGCATTTTCTGCCTGGCACATGACTAATCTATCAAACATGAGAAAAAGCTAAAGACAAGCACATTCAGGTTTTCCTCTTCAAGGTATTTTTCTTGGTCAGTCAATCCAAGGCTGTTCCTGAGCACTTTGCTTGTTTGTAAAGTGGGTTGTGTGACTGTGGCTGGGACACTCGTGAGGAGATCTGTGGTTCCCCGGGTAGGGAAAATGCCCCCAATGCCTCTAAAAGAGGGAAGAATAACTAAAGGAAATATTCTAAAAATACTGGGGGCTTGTTGAATAGGGATCACACCTCTTTGCCTAATAGTCTGGTAGATCTGGCCCAAGTTTTTAAAGGGGTTCTGTTCCTCTCAGAGCTTCAAGGTCTACATGCTAATACGACCAAGGGAACTTAGTGCTACAGAATATACTCTCTATGTTTATATTTGTCCAGTGATGTTGGATTAAATACATAGGGTCTCTATACCATGTGAAGGGACAGAGAGGCATTTAAGGAACGAGGCCTAACCACAAATCAGAGGAGTAGTCTAGCAAACCTGTTGTACCTGAACAATGGCTCTCTTGAGTATTCCAGCAGTAAATGTCCCAGTTATTGTAAGATGAAAAATATTGTACTTAGCTGGGAGAAAGAGACCTAAATTTAGTCTGTACTGATATCTGTATGCTAGATACCACGTGTGAAATATTTACTGAAAATAAGATTGGTGTCAAGATCAATGCTCTTACAAAAGGATGTGGAGTGACTTAGTTCAGTCAGTATTTTGTGTTTTAGAAAATTCCCACTGAAAGGACTGAGAAAACCTTTCTCCTATGTAGCCTGGAGCCAAACACTGGGGTGCAAATTCCCTCAGGCACAGGATTTAGTTGAACCTGGGCCTGTCTCATCCTGGGTGAATGCACTGACTCCTGATTAAAAAAATTTTGGACTGAATCCTGATTTTAAACAAAATTCTGCTTATGTGTGTGCAGCACTTGGTCTGGAAGTTGTGCAGTGAGCAGGCATGCTAAAACAGTCTATGCAGAGAAAGGCCTAATCAGGTATTTAGACGGTATTTCGGTGTGAGATAAGTTCTGATATGCTCAGCATCATGAATGGTTCAGGAGTGGACATTTTCAGGGAATGTCCAGAAGGAAACTTGAGATATACAGACTTTTTCAGAACTTCAGGGGTTATCTGGCAGTCAGTGTGTTTGGGGATCTTCCTTCTGGACATCTTTTGTGGACTAGGTAGAGTAACTTCATGGCTGTGTCCCATCATCCAGTTAACTCAGGCACATTAAAACCAAATTGCCCTTGAGAGTCATTGTTCATGCTATTCATCTTGGACTTCCAAGGGCCTCCACTGGGAATGGCAACACTGCTAAATATAAGAGGTCAGTGATCGATCAAAGCCAAATAGTACAGATGGGCTCACATCAAATCTGCCGAACAGATCTGTGTCTAAGAGGACACTAAACAGAGTGTTACAAACAGAGACATGGAGTGAGAAAATTAATTAAGCGGTGTGGAGAATGAGGGTCCAATGCTCAATCTTTTTCCCTGGTTCTCTTTACTTAAGGGGTGGGGATGTACCCTTAAGAAAACATGCTTGGAAATTTTTGTGGTCCTGTAGACCAGCAGTCACGGAAATACATCCGCTAATAAACTCTCTCGGCTTCAGAAACAGGGTGGCTTCGTGCAAACTGCCTTTCAGAAATGGTCCTCTGAGTGCCTCAACAGGCAAACTATGTCCAGCAACTGTTTGGGAGACAGAGTCAGACAGAGACAAACTAATTTCAGGAATGTTTTTGGCATTTTTGTGATACTGATGATTTTATTCCAGTGCCTAGTCTGTTTCCTGGGAAGATTTTTACAGTCACAGCCTTATTGACTAATGTGGAGTCTGCGCAATTGCAGTGTCCCCAGTTCTGGACCCTGACTGGGTCTTACCTACATAATAAAAGACCAGTTTGCTTTTCTTGCTCTTGTGCATCCTTGAGAGCATAAAGATTTCCTTCCAAAGCTACACTAGAGAAAACACCATTATCTGTCACTGTGGTTGTCCAGGAAATTGGATTGGGGAGCTCTGTCGAGCACCTCCTTGCAAAGTGCAGAGTCAATGTAAGAAGAACTTGGACAGGAGAAATTTGCCATCTAAGCTTCTTCAGCTTTGCAATGCACTAGAACACAACCTGGGAAAAAAAGAAAAGTGCTTAAAACCTGGGTTTAAATTATGTGTCTACACATGTTGCACAGAAAGTATGTGGTGAAATATAGAAAAGAAGCCAGAAACATCATTTTTTTCACATTAGTACCTAAAGCCTGAACCATATCCTTCAGATAGTGTTAATTCTTCCTGTATTTCCCTTCACAGTGCGGATTTGTTAGAGCTATAGCAGAGCATTTCCACTACATACAATTTTGGGGGCAAGAGCTACCCTCCAAGGCCATCTGCAAACTGTTTAAATTAAATAAGGCTGATCCATTTATAGAAAAGTGAAATGGAAACATAATTTTAATGTGCTCCATGATATGAAGCAAGTGAGCTTAGAACTTGAGCTTTGCTGTTACCTAGAAGAAATAAATTCAGCAAAATCTCAAATCCCATTTCCATATATATTGCTACTCTTATCAGTGTTTTGTCTAAAATGTTAAAGTAATCTTAATTATCTGAACTACAATCAAAAATAAAATTCAGCACTGTGCTCCATCTTATTAGAATTCAGGGTTGGGATAATGTTACCTTGGAAAAACCTCATGTGTATGCCATAAATTAAACTTCGAAGATTCAAATAAATTACTTTCCCAGCCAAATTATTTTCTCATGTGCAAAACAGGAACATTGGAAAACTTTCATTATAATGGGTACATTTGGAGTTGATTTCTGAAAAGCAGTAATTAATATAAATGAATATACACAGCTTTTTCTAAGATATTATACAGGAATTGATGCATATGGTTTGCATATGTAAAAATAATTCTTAGCTTCCACCAACTGATTTTGAAAACTTCCTTTGGCTGCACATATACATTAGTTTCTCTGTGATGAAAACAGCTACTGCAATAATATGTGAACTTGCAAGGTTAATAAGTATACTGAATCAAACTGTTTCTATCATTCCCTGTGGTGAGGTGGCAAATGTTATAAAACTTCTGCTAACATATTTTTGCATTCCTAAGAATTCTGATTTTTGCCTGTCCCAGTTTTTCAAGTGCAGAAGGTAGACTTATGCCTGGTGATATACCTGCTCTCAATTTACACATTGCTTTTATCTCTATATCAATAGTATAGCTTCATATTTATGCATTTGCATGGCAAGGAAGGTCCCATGCCCTAGATTATATATGTGCAAAAGATGAGAGGTCGTCCTTGTGTTTAAGCTGTTCAACCATAAATAGACAAAGGGTGAGAGAAAGGAAATGTTTATATTTTCTCTCTGTAGACAGAGACTTCTGCCTGCAGCAGAAACAGGAATCAATCCCAGATCATGAATCCAGTCATTCACCCCAGGACTACGCTTCCACTCTCTCTCTATGCATGAGTCTCATTTCCATATTTCATCACATTAATGATTGTTTCCCACAGTTGCATGCTGATTATCTTGCCAGTTAAATGGAAAATCCAGGTTTATATCATCTGCAAAGAAATTAAAATGCCTACACTCTTGACAATAGATTGTTGTATTTGCATTACCATTCTGATATCCAGCTGCACCTGGATCAAATAAAACCCTGTTTAAATTGAATGACAATATTTTCTTAAGACCTAAGAGACTATTACTAGGGACTTTAAATGAGTTGATCCAGTTTCTTCTACAATTCTCTAATAGCAAACTACTTTCCAAAGGTTTCCTGTCATTTTTCACTCATTTAGAAGGGCAAAGCTGCAGGAAGAAGTTACAGATGAACATTAATTAGGGTGAAGCAGCAGGGCTATGTAAATTATGAAGGAGATGCTTTTTGCTGAGTTACAGATTGATTCCTTTTGTAATCAAATCCCATTTTCAGTACAGCTTCTTTTAAAATGAGATAAGCAGAGAGGAGATAAGCGTCTGGTGAAATACACTACCCACTGTTTCAAATTCTTCTTAGGTGGTTGTCTAGAACAACATGACTCAGATTAAAAAAAGAAAAAACAACAGAGGAAATAGGTCAGAAGTTCTCAGTATCAATTAATTTAGCATTCAAAAAAGAATAGGGATGGTTAAACTTCATGGCAAATTGAATCAGCCCAGAAATGTGAATAAAATGCTTAGCTAATAGGAAAAATAGTTCAAAATGAGACCTTATAGACATCAGATATGTAAAACTTTCAAGCTCTCATGGAATCGGCAGGCTATTTCAATTAATATCTGTTTAAGAATGTAATATTTTCTCATTTTTTGTTTTCCAGCAGTTAAAAAACATCACTGTACATCCTTCAGCAACTACTCTTATCCAGTTCCTTTACTGAGGGCCATGTGTGCACCAGTCATATATGGTATTACTCCCGACCGCTGAAATGCAGCCTCCTCCAGGGCAATTCGGTCTTTGTTGATGCTTATAAATGGAGTCCAGCTTCCTGGTATGGTTCCAGAAATTTAGACCAGAAAATTTTCAGGATGCTCTTTTGTCCCAGAAGTTTGTTTACAAGTGGGATTTTCCATCTGCTTCTCATATATGCATGGAAACATAAAACTAGTACCTCAACAGGAGAATAAGTGACAAGGGACTGAGCTGATACATCAAATCACTTCACTGAATACAAGGACTCATTTTCCACCTCATGACCCAATGCAAGTGTGCTTTCCTTGTCATTTGTTTAGCGAGAAGGACACGCTCTAGAGAAAAAGTTCCCTGTAGTGTCCATGGGAAGAAGCAGCCTTGGTGCTTATGTTGCATTCGTCTTACAGATAGCACCCTTTAATCAATGGCTCTGGGTAAAGCATAGCAGGAAGATTGCATTTCTTTCTTAAATTTAGGTACTCTAGGGGATGCTACATTTTACTTTTATTGTGATTGGCCTAAATAGGATCTTGGGCCTAACTGTGATACCTGAAAGGAGATTAATATTACTAATATACTACAACAGAAGTGTAGAAAGTCTCCAGGGATGGAGGCTCTTATAGCAAAGGACATGGCAACTCAGATTTTCTCTCTAAGATTAACTACATCTATTTTTCTTTACCTCTTTTACTATTTACTAAGCAGAACGGCATGGATATGGCAACTCCTTGCCCTTAGGGAGTCTTTCCAGGTTATTTGGAGCAAGCTTCCTTAACACCTGCTCCTCTTCCTCATCCTTCCTTCTTCTACCAGGCTTTTCCAGTAGTGAATAGTGTCAAGCTGTTAAGGCAGAATCAATTTGTCCTCTAATAGCCAAACTGCACTGGGTACATATATAACCATGAAAAACTGAGCATTGACATGTACCTCCCATTATCAAGACCTCACCAATATGTATCACAGAATTGAACAGTTGCCTTATCTGTTGCATTTCCAGGCACACTTTTCTCACTTTGTGTAAGCAGAGTGAGGCTGTCACTGGATTACACTGGAAGTGTAGATTTTGCTGAGGAGAGGCAGAAGGAAGAGATTCCAGTCTGACCTTGATGTCTCTTTTTTTTCCTCTAAGGTATAAGAGACCAGGAAGGAATGCATACAGCTGCTGTTTCCAGCCCAGACTTATGAATCACCTGAAATGCGATTGAGTTTCAGCAGCCTGGGGGCACTGATGGCTTGTAATGGGAAATGGATGGAGACAGGCATTACAAAGAGGAGAGGGGAAAAAGAGGGAAGAGACAGGAGGGATTCCTCTGATAAAATAGGTATCTCTGTTTAAGCCAGACACTCAAGGCTTCCATTAGAACCTATGGAGAACAATAAGAACATTTTTTTTTTGGTCCTCATCCTTAGAGTTCTCACTTCTCCTCTTTTTGCGTCAGTGAGGCCCTGACAGGTTACACACCCTACTTCCACAGTGACATTTCCTCCATTGCTGTTTAGTCTGGAAATGAGTCTTCTCATTCATCACTCCAGGAATATTTACCGGCACTGAATTTGCAATTAAGCCAGGAAATGAAGAAAAGGCTATGAAAATGGGATTTGGGTAGAATGGTCTATTTGTAGTCCTTTTCTTTTTAGTTGATGGACTGCCTTCTCTTTGTTTAGTTAACCAATTTCTAAATAAATGAAAAAAGACCTTTGAGTAACCTGGCCTGGACCAGGTTTTCTGTGAGATAAATTGGGGTAAATTAATTTGCTTTCTTGGCTTTTTGTTCCATACTGGCACAGAAGTATATAAAAGAATATTTTCAAATATGTGGTTCCACAAAAATACGCACTCATGCAACTTGCATACATTGAGTAGTTTTTGTTCCCTCTTTTATCAGCTCTGCTATCATAATAATAGGCTACAGCCACATCTATGCTAGTAAATTAAACAGTGCCAGGGTATGCTCCTGTGCCCTGGAACTCAGTCATCTCCACTGTTGTATTGTGAGAACAGTCCCTGGCATGGTTTTGGCTGGAGGCATATAGCGTTCTGTCAAATGCCTCCCAAGCCAAGTTGGGAAGCTATCAGTGATGATTCCCAACAAGCAGTGTGAATATGGACATGCTGCACTGGAGGCTGAGAGAGTTTATGGGGATGGATAAAAGCTGTACTGTGCCATTTGGCTTCATTGTCAGTGAACAATTCCATAATATTTTGTTCACTTGTACAGACATTGCCTGAGAGTTCTACCAGCTAATGGAGAACTACCATTAACTCGCATGGTAAAGAACTATGCTTTTGGTGCTGAAAGTCATGATGTCAAATCACTTACCTATGAGACATTATTACAGTGATGTAAGGTTAATATTTATCTATCTAGCCAGGTAGAAATATGCACAAAAGCTCTGTCCCACGCACACACTTTGCTATCCTCTGAATGTATAAAATCTACTGTACATTATCTATCTATATGGGGTGTATGTGAGCACTAGACTTGACACACGATGGACTTCTTAGACTTATGGATCATGAGTAGATTGTAAAATACATCTAATGCTTCTTGCACATGCCAGGTCTTACATGCAGTAGCATGTGAGCTACAGCAGTGATCTGCATGTGTGCAAAGGACAAGTCTGGGATTTCTGAATGCCTGCCAATCTGGTACGAACGTACTATGTCATCAGCTTTCACCTACCAAATTTTCTAGTCTATAAAAGCAGAATGTGAAGAATGTACTAATGTTATCCCTGAAATTACACATCAGATTCACTTGCTTGATCCTGCATTTCTACCTAAAAATCTTACAAAATTGCTCAGGCGAAATGATGGCGAGTTACCAGTAACGGCATCGAGTATTTGCCAGATGAAGAGGTGAATGGGCACTTTCCTGTAGGTTAACAAGGACTCAATTACATGCAGATTTGCCAATGTGGACTGGAATTAGTTCAAAAAAAAACCTTTGGGATTGACACTGGTCTTTAATGCAGTCTAAAAAAGTGATGTTATTAGCTTGGTAATTTATTCAGACTGAGAGAAATAGAAGACACTGAACTTCATCTCGCAGATTTTAATGTCGCATCCTATTTCAGAACAGCATCAGACTTCAGAAGTGAAAGTGACACGGGGATGTCTGGAATACAGTATAAACCAGCTAAGTGTTTTTCCACCAGTGAAGGCTCTCATCATTTATTAAAAAAATTCATCAGTATTTAAGGACTCCCTCTCTGCCCTTTGCCTCCCAAGACAGAGAGGCCAAATTCATTTACAAAAATGCTGAAGTCCTAAAAATTAATGATATCATTACTATTCAGTTGCAGTTCGCTGCTGAACAGAGAATCATGTAATGAATAAAGTTCTTTTATCCCATCCTGATCCAGCCTAGTGCTTTAAATACCTGACTAGTTCTTCTCACTTCAATGCAAGTAAACATGGCCTATATTCAAAAGGAGCACTTAAACCTGTGTGGGTAATTCTGATTGAGATCAACCGCTTGTAAGGTAAAATCAGTCACATTCTTAACTGCTTACCTTTAAAACATGTGCTTAAATGCTTTGATGAAGTGAAATTATCCAGTCCCTGAGGGCACTACGAGTCCTTACTGTCCCTGCCCACCTCCAACAGGCATCCTGCCCATGGCCAAGGACCCCAGTTCATCCTTGCCCTGGGCCATCAGTCCCTGCCACAGTGATGCTGGTCTGCAGCCCTGCCACAGCCCTGCCCTGCCTGGCCCTGAGCCATCGGCTGATGTCCCGACCTGTCTTCATCCCAGCCCCATCGCCATAGCCCTGCTGGGAAAGGAGAGATGAAAATTTTCAGTAGAACTTCTTTCAAAGTGACTCTAAAAATTGCCTGCTGTATAATCCATTCATACGGGAGATGCATACCTCTTCTCAATTTTTAATATTATGTATTTGAAGTAGGTTTTTTTTTAAAGGCTAGACAGAGTGATTTACACCTCTTTGTAATTAGGTGTAGCAATAAGAATAATGTTTCACATTATACTGGAATGTTCTTTTAAGCTTTGTCATGTAATTTTAAAAAACTTAATAGATATGGTGATTGGTATCTTAATTCAATTGTTACTTGACTTGTGGGCTACTTTTTGATTTGCTTGAATAAATGGCTAAGTTGTCTGGGACATAATTGTCTTCTGTTAGGGCTTTCTGTGAATGTATTTTTAATTTCTAAGTGGTTCATTTTCCTCCCTGTCTATTCAGGCACCTTTTTCTTTTTCTAGTAACATTAGTGCCAATAATGCTAACTGGGTAATACTCCTGAATAAATCATACATTCAACAATATACAATATCCTAATTTTCAGATCTCTTCTTGTACTTTCGGTCTCATAAGTCCCCATTTTAAAAGGGAAATGAGTACTATTATCCATATCTTCCAGATAGAAAACTGAGCACAGAAGTGAAATGTTACATTTGCTCATTCCATTTCTAGACGCTTGTGAATCTTGACAGTGCCTGTCATTTCTCTGCTGCTCTCCTGTATACTGAAAACATGGCTGAGCTGCTGAAGACTACCACTGTCACGCTTTGGTGCTTTGGCTATGTTTATTCTAGTAATTAGATGTGTGTGAGACCATTATCTGTGAGACCAACCAGCATACAATGATCAATGCCTATGTGAACAAATTATCTTGGCCTCCAAATGGGGGCAACCTGTCTATAGGATCAACAATGGTCTCTAGTTTATACTATCATTGGTGCCAGAGAAATGTCCTGGACAATGCTAGTTGCCCTTTTCCAAAAGCTATGCCATAGACTGTTATAACAAAATAGATAATCATATTCCACTGTCTTTAGATTTTCACAAGCATTGTCATATTTAGCAGTACAGTCTCAGCTTTTGTGTCTACAGGTCTGAGTGCTCATCAAACTATCTGCTGGAACACCACATTGTTTTTCAGGAATGCTGTAATCACATATGAAACCTTCTTCCAGATAGCAGAGGTTAACCTGCATAGTGATGTACTAGGTGTTGGTATTCTTTTTTGATCTTCACTCTAGTCAAGGAGTTGGTGATCATCATCTCTGAAAGTCATCTCTAGCAAAGGTCCTATAGACATGTGATATACAGGTTTGATATTAACAGGTTTGCCATTTTTGGCATACACACCAGGCAAGATATTCAGCATTTTCTTTACGCTTGGGTGGCCATCATTCAGAAAGACTTAGTAAAAGCAGTTTTCTGTGTGCTCTGATACCTGCACATCTCAGCAAAAACTGTGATACAGTCTGTGCCCTGTCACGTGTTTTTGAGGAACTGTCTTCCCTTACATTCTGTGAACAAGGAAAGCACTGAAGGGACTGTAGCTACTTATTGTTCCCCAGATTTCAGCTGACTAATTATCGTGGTGCTATGTCATAAAAAGGAGGATCAGACTGTGGACTTCTAGAAAAGAATTATTGGTTGGGGGTCAGGGTTCCAGGGGCATGGCATGAAAACGTGGCCTTTGGGATAAGGTGCTGTCAGATGTAGCATACCTCAGGCTATGAGCTATAGGACTGCACACAGGCACAACCTGGAGCAAGGGCTAGGTACTCCTGCAGATTTGTACTTGATGTTTCTCGTCAGATGTTTTCAGTATCCCTCAGAGGATAAACTGAGGGGCTGACAATGTGGACAATCTGGGAATTTAGCTTCAAAGGCACAGCCGAACATGCCCACCAGGACACTGGAAATACAATGGAGTGTATAATGAGTCCATGTCTGAGTAATGGAGTCTATGTCTGAGGGAAGAATCTTACCCTTGTGTTATTGACAAAGGGAGAAAAGAAATGGAGCCTGTTTGTTTTCTGCATTTAAAAGTAGAAAGGATTATTTATATATGATTTAGTTCAGTTGATCAAGTAACTTTTTTGCTTTACTTTTATCGGGTTTGCCTGTCTGTGAATGTAAACACTTTTGTTACCGAGGTCTGGAATGATATCTCACTGTAATACACACAAAGGTAATGAGGCCCTTTGCACTGGAGGGAATAAATCACAGGAGGTTTGGTTTGCCGAGCAGCAGATCTCACTGTGTTTGTGCGTGCTATAATGACTCACCTCCATCAAAGCCGTCTGACCGAGAGGCTACTCTTGAAGTATTTTATTCAGCAGTGTGTTGGACCTCACTGGGATAGAGTTAACTTTCTTCTTATCAGTTTGGATGGTGCTGTGTGTTAGACTTGTGACCAAAACAATACTGATAACAGAGTAATATTCTAGGTGTTGCTGAACAATACTTGCACAGAGTCAAGGACTTCCCTGTTTCTTACTCTGCCCTGCCAGTGAATACACTGGGGGGTATGCAATTGGCTAGAAGTGAACACAACCAGGCGCATGACCCGAACTGGCTGAAGAGATCGTCCGTGCCATAAAACGTCATGCTCCGCAATAAAAAGGGAGAAGAGGGAGTTTTAGGAAGGTTAGTTTGTTTTTTTTTCTCGGGAGCTGGCTGGACATTAGCCTACGCGTGAGAAGTGATAAGTGATTGCCTTTGTGTTGCTTGTTTTGTTTTGTTTTCTTTCTCTCTTCTTCCATGTAACCTTCACTTATTAAACATTTTTTTTAATCTCCACCCCCAACTTTTCCTCCTTTTACTCCTCTTTTCCTCTTCCCCCAAACCACTGGGGGTAAGGGAAGGGAGTGAGCGAGCTGCTCTTTAGTGCTTAGCTGCCTACCAGGGTGAACACACAACAAGCAATTAAACAATACATTTGAGAAAACAAAACTGCAGAAAACAAAACTGCAAAACAGAGTGCACACTTACTCTCATCTAATCTTGTGCTTTGCTGTGAGCTCAACAAGATAAAGCTTCTTCTTGAGGTACAGGAATTAGCTTGCATACTTCTCTGGGGACAGGGAGATATGGCTACATTGGAGACTCTGAACAAGCTGACTTAGAAAGTGGAGCCATTTAATGATGGTAGGATGGAATTTCTCAGCAGGACTAATTAGCCCCGGCAAAGCGCAGTTTCAGTGCAGTGCTTCTAGCATCCTGATACTGTGTGGTAAGTTGTATAAACATCATTCTCCCTGTATCCTGCCTGGCCTTCAGGCAGCTCGGTTTTCTAGTATCTTCACTCTCCCTGTATGCTCAGAGCCCAATTTCTGTAATGCTCGCTCATTTCTTTGTGTCAAGGCCTGGTTATGACCTCTTCTTTCCATTTCTGGCTTTTTTTTTTCCTCCCATTAGTTTCCAGGCAGGTAATTCAGGAAATGTCTCAGTGACAGTGGTGTTGCTAATTAGAAGCTGCTCAGTCTTTGCAGCATGTAAGCAGTGCTCTGCACGACATAGCTTGTTGTAGGGTGAGAAAAATGAATCATTCTTCTCTCTTGAGAGTCTGACACACCATCATAGAGGTTCACTGCTGAAATTCCTATCTTATAGATGCCTGTCTTACAGAAGCCTGCATGTACGTATCGGAAGAAACTGAAACCTTCATACTAACTCAAAAAAAAGGGCAAGGCCCATTTTCCCACTCCTCGTAAGAGCACAAGTAGGAATGTAGGATCTCTTTACTCTAAAGAGTAACTAAGTTGTGGGTATTTTCCATCACAGAATTAACTTCGCCTAACCTTAGGCATCTAAATATTGGACAACTAATCTAACTAATCTAACTTTAGATGCCTTAAATTTAGGTGAGACGAATCTCAATTTAAAGGAGATTCACTGTTCAGTTTCAGTGCTTTGTTGCAGCATGAACACCATGACACATTCTAGCTGTAGATGGATTTTATCTCCAGCTATATACAGCAGTATTAAAGTCTCAGTCATTCTTATGTGGAGCCAGTGCTAGTGATCTACTAGAGAGAATCAGTCAAGGCTGATATGCCTTCAGTCCTTCAATCATTGAATTTGTCTTTGTATGACTCAGCTGCCAATTTGTATATTCCTTATTTAGGCACTTTAATAAAAGCAGCCCAGTTTATTGATCCCATCTGTAAATGTTGTTTAAAATGCATTGTTTCTGTGATTGAATAACAGGTTTGTTAATTAAAATTAAGTAATCTTCCTCCTGGAAGCTGGGACTTGAAGCACTTGGGAGGTGCGGACCTTATGTGCCACCCACTACTATCTCTTGAAACATTTCTTTGCAGATGAGTCTGCAGTGCTCGTTGCAAGAGCTGACTGCTTCATGTCAAGGAATCAAAGAAAAAAGCAAAGTGCTTTCAAATGGTTATAATGGGTAAGGAACTGAACATGAACTCCTAGAATGAACCTGTGGAGAAAGGTAGATGAATAAGTGCAGTAGAGAGTGATTTTGGTCTGGGATACAACTTTATACTATGTGAAACTCAATGTCCACAGTCAAAAATACTGATAAAATTGGAAAGGATGGAGAAGAACCACAAGAACTATTCAAGGACTGAAATAAAAAGACTTACAGTGAGAGAACTTAGCTGGCTCTGTGTGTCAAAATGACAGGAGGGTATGACTATGGAATTTAGGAATAAAATATTGAGTAACAGTCAATGTTTTATTGTAGCAAAGATGGCTTAATAAGAACCTAGATTGGAATTTGAAGTCAGGCAGACTTAAATGAGAAACTAGGAGGAAATAGGCTTTAAACAGACTAGGAGGGAGGAATGCTGTCCTCTTCCTGGAAATGGGCCCTCCTTATGTCTTTGGATTAAGTCTGGAAATGTTGCTGAAAGTTGATGTACCAGACACAAATTGCTGCCATCCATGAGGGTTAAATCTATAACATGCAGGAGATCAGACTAGTTCTTCTGATGACTGCTGGGATCATAACCTTTACAAACTGCTGATCTCAAATAGTGGCACTATGATTTTTCATAGATGTAGGGTTGCTTTACGGACGGGAGTAGGTTGAAAAATACCAATATTTTTGTGTTAACAGTTGGAAATGTTCAGTACTTGACTGTTCAGGAGTTAGTACTGTGGGCTAGATTTTTATTCAAGGTGAGGTTCCCGCTGGCTACAGCGGTCACTGTGAACGTTCTGAGGCTTGTGTTGGATTTATATAAAAGTTTGATGGTTAAAGCTTTCCTAGTACTACCTACAAAATGTCTGACAGAAGCAAAGATAGAATGAAGTCTGGCAAAGACAGATTTTAACTGTATTGCTGGTAACAGCATCTTATCTTTTCCTGTAGTTCCACCGCTTATGACTTTATGGTGTCCTAACACAACCATTGCTTGATGTCAATACACTCTCTGCTCTGAAAAGGCCAGACCCTGTATAAAAAGACTGTAAGTGAAAATGTTGTTAAGGACTGTCTCATGTGCTAGGAGCCAAATTATTGCACAAACCCTCACAAAGATTTTTCCAAATTGGTTGGCGTAAGCCACTTCAAGTCGCTTGTCTATTCAAAACAGTACTGTCCCTTTAGGGACAATAACTATTCTAGTAGGGAAAATTATGCTGTGTAGTAAATTCATACTAGATGTTCTTTGGTCTAGGGACTACTTTCTTATATATATATGCAAGTCCCTGTTCATGGACATGGAATTTATACCCAAGGCATAGGATGCACCTCACCCCTTTGAGGTGCCTGTCTCAGTTGTTTATTGGGAGAATCTATGTGATTGCTTTATACTAAATACATACTATAGGAAGAAGGACAGAATACATCTTACTTGGTTAATTGTAATGCAGATGCTTCTTCCTTTGTGGAGAGAGAAACAATCAAGTTTTCTGCACTGGACTTTGTATCATTTCTAATCAGTTATTCGGCTCAGATACTGATATGCATAACATTATGGGAACAATAGGCACGTGGAAGAACCAGAAAAAATAATGGCATTTTATATTCCAGAATACAGAGTATGACAAAGCTGTGAACAAAAGAAAGCAGCAAGGAGAGGATGACTGAGAGCTGAGAATTGTAATATGTCTGTGAGCCAAGAAATTATATTGGTATTTAGGGCTGATGCAGCACAGATGATATGAACAAAAAACTCAAGGTGATAAATAAAGTCAGATTATTCTTGGACAGTCACATAGATTATATAGCAGTGAGACAAAATAGTTCAAGAAATGCTGATTAAAAAAAAAGTTTGCAAGGTTAGATGAATTTTAATCATGAAGAATTTTAATTACACTGGTATTGATCAGTATCACAACTCTGAATATCCTTCCCCCACACAAACTCTGAACACCATGCTCTTGAGGGAATGAGTCTGCTTATACATGTTGCTGAACAGGCTACAGTGCATGTGACCGGTTGCCTTTTTGGCCTTTTAAGCCATCACAAGAAATGAGCCAACTATACAACTTATATTGAGAAGACTGGTTCTTCTGTGGGGTTAAAGAGTTGAGGAAACCAAGGGTTCTTTTCTTCTGGAGTTCATAATCATTTTAATGCAGTTAAACATCCTTTATAATATAGAAAATTGGTGGCGTTGCTCAATTGCCCAATGTTACTGATTAAATCTGGTGGGAAAATTGGTGATGAAGACTGTCATAATCAGAAGTTCTTACCCTAGTATGATTTACTCCTCATTCTTCTCCTTCTAAATTTGTTACACTGTAGAAGATTTCTAGCTGCTGTTAAACCATGTCAAGGAGCAATGGGAAGAATGCAAAGCTTTCTCTTGCTGAAAAGAAATAACTATATTGATTTTTACAATCTTAGTGTATGGGTTAAAGCAACCCTAATAAAATAATATTTATTTGTGCTTACAGAAAAAAGTAAGAATGCAACAGAACCCAAATTATGTAGTAGTTACCATAGCCCTCCTGCAGCAAAGTAGAAACCCTCTTGCAAGGACTGCATGCATCTTTCAAGTTGATGTCTTCCTCGGTTTTCAATGATGTTATGGGGAGCAGAAAATACACAGTATCAGGCTGGATTATGGCAATGTATAAATTCACAAAACTGCGCTTCAAAGTCTGTAATATTAAGCAAGAATCTTGATATGAGAACTTTAAAAACTGTGCTTTTTCATAGTTTTTTTTTAATAAAAAGCATCACTCAGAGTTAATCTGACCCCCAGTATGAACCAAAGACATTTTCCATGAAGCCCTCTGAAATATGTGAGATGCACTTTTGACATGTGAGAAACTGCAGTCTTGAGGAAGCCACTAGTACTATGACTGCATGAGTCTGAATGTGATCTGACATGTTTGAAGTTCGAAGTGATTAATTTTTTTAGGTCTTAATGGGAATGTGACAGGACCCTAAATTATTGTAGGTCATAACGGACCTATGGCAGGGACTCTTCTTACGATTGTGTAAGGAACTCATTTATTATGAAGGACTGTTTAAAAAGTAGACTATTTAATGCAGAAACAAGACTAAATTCAACGGATGCATAGATTTAGCAAAATGTTTAGACTTTTAACTTTTTTTTTCAGCCCCTCATTTATTCTTGAAATAACTTGTTGAATTTGGTCTGTAAGGTTTTGTCCTACCTACAATGTAGACATTTACAGCGTAGACACTTTTGGGCCTAAATCTAGCCTGTCATTTTCTAAACATTGCTTGTACTGCTTTTTTCTCTATAACAGGTTGCAGTGTGAGAGTGTCTTATTTGTTACTATCAGTAAGATTGGTCTTGGGCTAAATAAAAACAAACATCAGAAAGGCTGACATCAATGTAGAAAAGAAAGAAAAGTGAATCTGAACAATGTGAAACTAATTAATAGACTTTTGTCTAATGTCTAAAGAATATTGAGATGCTGAGAAGCAAGAAGGCAATTGGAAATGATTCAGGCACAATATAACTGCTGAAGACCATTGATGTAATTATATTGACAGAATTCAGTGGCTGTTAAATGTAATTGGGGTTAAGAGACATCTAATTTTGAAGAAATTCTCAGAATTTGCTTTTCCTTTTTGAAATCTCAGCACAGGCCTTGGGTCTAGTCAATTGTAAGTGGTTCTGGGGTTTATCACCACAGCATCAGCTTCAGTTTAGACATTATACCTTCAGCTGTTTCCCTTGCTCTTCATTGTTTTTCAGCAGAAAGGGAAGACCTATGAATTTAATGTACTTTTCTTCCTGTTAAAAACTCCATGTCAAAAACTTCTCTGACTCCATGTTGTATAATTTAGTGCCACAGGGGAACTAAGCTTATTCACAGTAGCTAATGGTCTGTATGATCTAGTGTGATTATATTCAGACTAAAAGGGGCAAGACCTTTAAATGACTATTGAAATAATTTACAGGAGGGACATTTTATTTTTTTTTCTCCCACTAGTTTGGTCTTTCTCCAGAAAAAGAAGTCTATATGTAGACAAGGAACACTATATTCCCAGGAAATAAATCAGAAAGCCTTAAACCCAGCTCATTTACTTATTCTTTTGTGATTAGAGAGTTTCATTCCAGTGTCTCCACCTGGATTATTAGCCAAACTTCATTGTTAACCGAAGCTTTCTAATAAAAAACCCTAATGCAAACAAGTTACCAAAAATAAATTATTGGCAGACAGGTATCCATGAAGGCACATATACCTAAAGACTCTTCCTTGCAGAAAAAAAGTGTATTAACAGTACATCTCACTCCACTGAGTAATACAGATGTACTTCACAGGTTTTAAGGAGACTCTAGTGAACTGCTGAGCAGGGATAGAGAACATATGGAAGTCAGACTTAACACAAAATGTAAAAACTGGACTCAGTAAGTCAAACAACCTGATGAGATTGCCTTCCTGCTTCATCTATATTTCAGCAGGTCATACGCTGGCTCTGTACTACTGGAAGGGAGGCTCCATTGAGAAAGGCTGTACAGCAAAGAAACATCAGGAAGATGTGAGCCTAAGCAAATGCAGGATTAGATCAGCTGCAGAATTTGACAAACTTTCTCTCCTATTAACATGTGGAACTTCTTTGCTTTGTTCTTCCAGGCCAACCTGAAGTAAAGGTTTTAGAATATTACTAATACTTGTTAGCGTAAGCCATTTTCTTGAAGCTTTCATAATGTGACCTGTCTATAGACCTCATGGACATTAGTGTGCTCTCAGTGTGCTCTCAGTGTACTGTCAGTATTTTCTATAGGTGGCTAATTCTATCATACATTTTTCAATCACAGAATTCCATAGGATCAATTTCAATAATCAAATATTCCTGCCTTTCTAATGACTGTATTATAAAGATTCCCACAGACGGAACTGAAGATTTAGTATTTATCCTAATTTTACAGTTATATCAAATGCAGAATTTCACATTTTTTAAATGAGTCAATTTTAGATATGAAGAAATTGGAAGAGTGAAAACATTTCTTTAATAGTCTTGTTCATATTCAGAAAGATTGTTACTGCTGAGTGACAACATAGGAAGTTATACAATTAAATTAAATGTAAAATGTTGGAAGGATTGCCATACTCCATAATCCAAAGACTATATATAGCATCTAATAATTCTAGCTTTACTCCATGGACAGGTCAGACTGCTTGCAACTTAGGCTGTAGCTTGATCAGCTAGAGCTGAGTCCCTTAAATAGCACCAAGGAATCTCCAAGCTGGACACAACATCTAAGTGGTCCTGTGAATACCTGTAACAAATATTGGTGATTATATCTAAAAGCTACACATCTTTTAGCCCTAAAAATTCAGTGGCTCATATTATACAAGAGAGATATTTTGAGTAGGGAAAGGAACACAAAGCCCATGACACACTTTTTTATCAAGCCTTGCAAAGGAAAAGGTGCTCATTAAGTCAGAGGATCACATTTGCCATTTCAGAGGAAAGGGAATTAGGGAGAGGACACCTCATCATTCAGTGAAAATAGAAGTGTCATCCGCATATAAATGCATAAGGCTTCCCACAGCCATCAGCCAGGTTTATAATAAGGAGAAAAGTACAGTACGAGATAGAACACTGACCCTGGTGATACAGATAATCAAATAGGTTTGGGGAAAAAATTATCTCAGAGTAAAGGTCTGCAGGATGAGTGCACCTGTGAGGATGCGAAGGGAGAGATACCAGACTGAGACAAAAAGCAAACATCAGGTTAGGAGATCGTATTGAGAGGCAGTGAAAATGAAAGCTTAAGTACTCTGTTTTATTTACCTCTTTTTGTTTTATAGTAGAGGAGACATGATTTTCCTTTAGAGGGATGATTCTGGAAACAATAATGCAGGTCGCTGAGTGGGAAAAGTCAGCAAAAGAGTTTGCTGCTGATATTTCACCATGAACAGTGATGGACCTGCTCTCTGAGTTGGGCTAACTGAATGGGGCGTGTGGTGGCTCTGCCTCATCGTGCCACTTTTTGCAGAAGAGTCAAGCAGCTCCACAAGGAAACAGACATTTAGTGAACTGTGAGATGGCACATCAATGGCCATTTTGGAGAGAGGAGCAACAACTCATTTTGCTTTTCTCTCACCAGCAGAAAACCCTGGAAATTCTTTTCATAATTTCCAGTCTGATTTAACCGTGAATTTCTGAGGGAGGCTGGGCTGAGACTATGCAGAACTTGAATCCATTTCCAAGACTTGCTTGCATGAACTTGGACAACCTATTTACTCCCTGTGCACTGATTTCCGTGTCGTAAAGGGAAGATACAAGTCCTTCATTTTACAGGAGTTCTTTATTTAGCTAGTGAGCTTCTTGGTACATAAACTGTCCCAGGGGTGTTGTTTACAGCTTTGATATAGTCGGGTCATCTACGTATACATATTGGTGAGACAAGAGCAGTCATAGAAATAGGTCAAGCCAAAAGACTTACAAGTCAGGCTGATGACACAGACACTTCCTTTTTCTCAAAATCAGCAGAAATGTGGATTCATGTAGCATGTTAATCAGACTTAAAAATCCTCACTGCATTTAATGGAATGGGCATTTTTTCCTTGGTAAAACTTGCTTTAACCAAGTAAGGAAGTTTTTGGGTAGGGAAAAGCTCTGCACTGACTGTGTGCTAGCTCAGGTTTGGATTCATGAAGGTAGGTGGGCAAGGTATCCCAGGAATGGATGGAGGAAAGATTTAAAAGCTGAGTTAGATTTGAATTTTTAAGAAATGGTAAAACATTAGGAGAAGATCATGGTGAAAGTGGACCAGAGTGACTTACTAAGATTGCTGGAGGACACCAGGATATTACTCTGAAAGAGCAAGAAGCACTCCAAATCCCTGACCACTGGCCTGGCTTGGCTTAAAGATTATATAATTAACAGAAAAAACAACTAAAAAGCCGATTTAATTTATTCAATGGCTTTGAACTTTCAGGTTGCAGATGCTTCACATTTTCAAACCTTTCTGTTCTATTATATAGAATGTTGTCTTTCATTGCTTAAGAGGTTTTGATGTTTTCCTAGTCCTAGAGCTGGAACTTAAAATACTGAATATCAGTGAGAAGAGAGAGAGACTGAGAATCGTCATGGAGGTAGATCTTACACTCAAGCTTGGCAGCTTAAGGGATCTTTGACATTTGCTTACAGGTTCTTAGATTGCGCAGGATTTATGTTGTTTGCCTCTCTTTGACCCATCTCCACAGATGGGATACAGAAATAGAAATGGTGCTTTGAATATGATTTTCTGCAGAGCTTTTCCCACTTCTCAAGGGTTTCCTTCTTCTCCTGTGGGAGGACTAGTTCTTTTTTCCAACCATATATAAGTCGGGGCAAACCCCAAATAATTTTGCATCCAAGGCTATGCATATCACTTCTTTGCAGTTACATTTGCATTACATTTCTGGCAATGGTCATGAATGACTGGCATCAGCTATGACTCATTATTCATTCCCTGAAGGACTTGGCATATCAGCAAGAGGCAAAAAACCCCTGTTCAATTTCATATTGTTTCTTCCGACAGGCAGATACACCATGAGCAATTTTGCTGGAGGAATCAGCTGGGGTATGGAAAGGGAAGGTGAAACCTGGAAGTCCCCAAAAAGGGCATATTTCTGTAGCAATTTAACTCCTGCAAAGAAAATGACTGTCATCGAAAGGACTACAAATGACAACGTTTATCCAGCTCATTCAAATAGAAGTCCGACAGCTAGTAACCACACTGGATAGTAATTGCTACTGTAATGGAGCCACTTCTGGTGAGTGACAAAACAGCACTGTGACAGAGAAGAGTGGGATAAAAGGAATGATTATACAGATTAGATCAAAAGTAAGTGATACATGTGACAGGAAGTGAATGTGGGTGTTACAGCCAGAGTCTCGGAGATGTTAGTGACCTTTTCCTTCTTGATGTTCTCTATTCTTACACTTTTTGCTTCCCGTTCTGGGGGCCTCTTTTGAGCAGACTTTTAGCAAAGAAGTGAGATTCCTCCTAGACTTATTAAACACTGCAATAAGCCCTAATTCTTCATTTTCATAAGCCAGTCACACGTTGCCATCAGCAATGAAAACTTTCTTGCTCCTCCCTTTTGGCATCCCCTAAAGGCTCTGTAAGCATCTGTGGACTGTGTCTTCACAGCCATGTTTTAATTATATTCCATCAACCTTCACTGACAATGTTATTGACAAATGCCTTTGTGACATCATGACTAAATTAATAGTAGCAAATGTGTCAATTAATTTGAAAATACAGAGAATAACCCCCCTTCCTTTTCAAATGATACTAACACAGACCAAGACAGACAGAGTCATTTATCAGCCATTTTTCCTTAATTCCAGACATCTTCAGTGATAAATGCTTGGTTGATTAAAAGGGACAGTCATTCATATTAACTATGGGAGATAAGACTATCAACACTCAGCTGAACATTTAAAGCTTTAGGAAGCAGCTCTGTGAAAGGAATCTTTAAAGGAGTTTCTGTCACAGACAGCTCTGTAAAGTGGGGTTGGCTGGCCTTTCTCTTGCCAAATATCAAAATCCTCCTTTAATCCAAGACCCACTGGTTCAAGAGGAGGAGGTGAGCCTTGCTGGTCCTACCGCAGAAAGCAGAGAAGCCTGCAGATCCTTCCATCAGAAACAGCTACACAGGGCAGTGTTCAAGCAGAGGCTTGAGATCTTTGCTTCTGCAGAACAAGATAAGAGAACCGCGGGTGGCAAAGGCTATCTACTCCCACATCTAAAGGGCAAGAAAATGAAGGAATGAGAGGCTAGTGACTATGTGGGAAATTGCACACTCATACACACAGAACTACATTAAAAAAGCGCAAAGCCACTCATTTCAAAGTCAGAATTACATTTGCAAGTACAACCTCAATTCAGTGCTGCGTGTACATGTTTTAGAATTAATTTTTGCATTACAAAATCCTGTATAATTTCCCACCTGGACCCTTGTCTCACTTCCAGAAATAGAGACTCAGGTATCCACCTGGCATATAACAACTCAGCCCTAGCAGTTAAAGTTCAGCAAGGTCAGAATCGCCTGCAAGCAGGACCTTGTTATGGGAAATATGAGGTAACTGCAGTAAAAGAAAGGCTCACCTACAGCTATTAAAAATACATGGAACGTTGTCTCCCTCTAGAACATTGCCACTGATGTTTTTCAATTACACTGATGTGAGTTTTAATCAGATTGAAATATGTCTGCATAATTAGCTATAGGGACATTTGACTGATGTAGCAACATCAGCAGAGGAGGAAAAAACCCAGTCATAATACCTATAATGCTATGATAATGAACAATTAGAAACAGCAATGTGTCATCTGCATTCTAATTGCTTTTTGTAGAGCTCAGAGAGGTTTGATCAGGGATGATTTTTTCTGCTTAGATTCTTACGCAAAGCCCATTTACAGCAACAGAAAATTTTATGTTGGCTTTTGTGGGCTTCAGGTGACGTCCTTCTTCGACAAAGAGAGAGAAGAGCACAGAAACTAAGGTTGGAATTCCTATGTCTTCAGAATAGGAGCAAATCAGAGAATCTTTTCCTATGTCTGTGATTTAAATTCATTCCAATTTCTAGCTGATCCATACAGTTCTGAGGCATGGCATGTATGGAAGGTCCTGCATGTGTTGTGCTGTGCTGCTCTTTCTGTGTTAGCATTATCTTTGGCAGGGACGTTTTATAAAATGAAGCCAATTCTTCACCCCAAATGTTATGGAGGCAAGAGTTTGTAGGATCTTCAGTTAGCTTCAGCTAAGTTCAACCTGAAAAGGAGGGTTATGGGCCCTCTAAGCAGCTGTTGAAGAAAGAAAGGAGCTCATACACTAAGCTCTGTAGTCTGTCATTGGCAGAGGTTATGGTAACCTTATAGCAACCCCTATGGATATGCCAGATGGTGAGATAAGAGGGAACAAATTGCTCACTGGAGAAGATGGTCCTACCGTGTAGTTTATTGCCAGACTCAGTCCCAGCATAGGTCCTGTGAAACATAATTTCCAGAGGTAGTAGATGAAGCTGTGGTTTTAACTCCTGTTGGGATAGCAGGTGTGCAGGCAGTCTAGGAACAAAGGGACTGCTCAAATTGCTGCAACGAGAGCTGCCTGAATTCACTAGAAGGAAAAATGTTGACTTTCTATGAGCAGATTGAGAAGATGAGGCAGATCCGGAGAACTTTCCTCAAGAACCTCCCTTAAGAGGTGTCTCAGGTTACTTCAGTTAAATATGTTGCACTCGCTTTTGTTTACAGTTGTTCATTCATGCCTATTCATTCACACTATCTAGATTCTGGCTCTGTACACATACATTTTATGTATTTTTTTCTCATTACAGGTGAATGATTTTTGGCAAAAGTCAATAACATTGTGAATTAATTGCCAGAACGGGGTATTGATCGCCTCTTTCCTGTAGGAGTTGTTGAACATTTTTCTGTTAACATATTAAACTTAATGTTGCAATTAAACTTCCTTGAGTTGGAATCATCAATGTTTTAAAAATACCTCCTTATCTTTATTGTGAAGAATTCTGAGTGTCCAAACTTCTCTGGTTTTATATTTTATCTACGGTCAGGTTAATTCATTAGCTGACCGAAATCCATCCAGATAAAATATTGGCATCTATTTGTATACTTCAGGCCTGTTCAACCAACTCACTCTGTTATGCCAATTTATAAAGCTGGCTAGCTGAGTGTGTCATCTGTATTACAGTGACACATCCTATAATCAGTAGAAAGTAAAACAAATCTCCCATAAGGTAACAGTTTAGTCATCCTGCTACAAGAAACAAAATGTATGTATGTACCATTTTTCCTTACTTGTTTGTGGTGGACAATTGTTGTAGTTTGTAGTTTAATTTCTCCATTACATGTGATAGGATGTGTTAAACATTAAGAATAGCTGTATTGAATTGACTACCTATTTTAATTAAATGTTGGGTTGTGGGGACCTATATGATGAGTTTTTAATTTTGTGATGTGGGAAGAGGGAAGTATCAATAATCATTGGAACAATGAATTGGCAAAATGCCTTCAATCTCAACAGAGTGGACTTGGGGAAAAAAGCAAACTAGACTTGGAATAATATCCCCAGAGAAGAATGCCTGCTGCATTCAGGGATGACACAGGCCATTAGACCTTACTTTGCCAAAGTCTTGTCTATACTGTATAATTAACAATGGGACCCATCATAAAGTCTATAAATTTAGGTTTGCCTTCTCCTTGGGCAAACATTCCCACAAGAAAGCTGCTCCTACCTTGCAATCTCTACATTGTACCTGCCTTCTCCAGAGTGTTTGTGTGTATCTGTGTGTGTGAACATAGATGTATGTGCAATGGTTTGTTATGATGAGCAATGCTAGGATCCTTTCTTCCTCAAGTATCTCAACATTTCTCACTTTTAAAGAGGAACTGTGAGAAGGTACTAGAGACCTACCTGTATTCAGTGATTTTTGCTTACCTGCTTATTCCAAAGAGGACAGTTTACAAACTGTTTACAGCGGAGTTCAGGTCTGGGTTGGATTATATGATCAAACTTGTGACTCCAAGCAAGTAGTCAAGATTTTCTGTAGAGATTGTAGAGGAGAATAGACTGTAAGTCAAGATCTTAGGTTTATAATGCAGTTGTAGAAGTATCCGTGAGGTACTACCTATCGATGAACTGTCTTTGTCTTGAGACCACTTCCTGGAAAGAAATATCAATTTTAAGCCCTCTGTGGCAGGTGAAGCTCTGAGCTGAAGGAAATCTTAGTAAGGATTTTTCCATGGCCAATGTGAATATAAAAGCCTTTGTGGTTAATGAGACTTTTGGAATGCCTTAGTATCTTTACAACACACATGCCAGATTGTGTCCCAAATTTAGCTGTGAGTATTATTCAGGAGAGATATTTTTGGTTTACATTTTCCCCTTCTCTTGCTATAAAGTGCTGCAATGTGCTTCTGGCAAATGATGTTAGAAGAACATTGCACCTAAGTCTTAGTTAATGACCCCTTTCAGTACTGCGAAGAACATGTATTTACTCACTATTCTTCAAAATATATTCAAAATAGCTGTCAGTGACCTAATGCCTCATGGCTTTGAACTTGTTCCTGACTGCACTGGGAAAGCATTTTAGTTAATAGAGAGCTGAGGATAAAGTTATGAGGTCCTTCTAGCTCTGTCCGGATAATAGAAACGGGCCTAACTCTATTACACATGTGATGGCAGGTTGGCTTTATTAGAAAATAATAGAAAGAAATAACACATAAAGAAAATTAGAAACACTTGGTCACCATTAAGTATCAGCCATGATATTTCACATACCCAGTAATTGCTAGTATATTGCTAACTGCCATGTAATTTCAAATATCAGGTAAATAATTAATTCTATTGAAATTTCAATTGAAATGTCTGAATTACAGGTTACTTGAAAAAGAGACTATCTATTAGAGCTGAACAAAATGTAATAGAATCATACATTGTCATTGGTGACTCTTAATGGATGTGTGTGGACTCTCAAAAATCTTATTAATGAATCCTTTATATGTTTTATTAATGATATTAAAATAGTCAGGATATTTTATTAATAGTACTACTCCAGACTTTCAAAAATTATGGGATATATTAAAAAGGGAATGACTATTAATTTTGGGCAAAATATAATGAAAATTTTTTATTGGGGGATTTACAGGGTGCATGCATGTGGTCTCAAATAACTCATTAGTGATTAGTATTCTTCCAGATAATTTTAATAAAGGATATGTGAATACTTGATAGTGACATGTATTATTATTTTGAATTCTAGTTTTGGTTATGTTTACTGAGTAGTTTTCCTCCCACTGCTCACAAAAATAATTTTAAATGTGTTCTTGTTTATCCATTTGGTGAATAGCTGCTGTTGCTGTGTATATTCATGTTTGTATATGAATTCGGGCATTGATGAAAATGGAATATCTTATACTTGTTATCCTTTGCTGAAAATTATAACCAAATGGTGTGGAGCAGAAAAAAGCCATAGAAAAACCCTCTGTGATTTGAATGACCAGCTGTACAGCACAAGACTCCTGGCTTTACTGGGGTTTGACTGGTGGTTGGATCTTGTGCTGGAGAACTGTCAATTTTACCCAGAGTAAATGAAGTGTAGAGCCAGGGAGCTATTTGTGAAGAACAGTTTGAACTAATGAAATACGAAATAAAAATATGTTCAGGAATCATTGGCCAACAAAAGAGAAGGGCTAATTAATCAGATTAATTGACTGATTTTATCAGCTCTCTTGAGCAGGATCTATTACAAGAGAGTGATTTTGCACCCGTCCAGGCAATCAATGTATTGCTTATGCACTGAACCGTTTGGAAACTTTGGAGTATTTTCCAGTGTTTAGAGAATTCCAGATTCTCTAAATCTTCTGAATCCCTGGCATTCCTTTCAAAGTTTCATCCAGCATTTAACAAAAAATTGTTTTAATTTTTTTTTTTTTTTTAATGGTTGCAGAACAATAATTTCATTACTTACTTTGGGCTTCTCTCTGTTTCCATGAAATGATACAGCCATAATATTTGTTCTGTGTTTCCATCAGCACTATCCACATCTGACCTCTGACTCCTCAACTTTTCCTTTATTTGGATCAAAATCATTTCAGAAGCATCCCTGTTTGGATTTTGGGCCAATAAAAATGGAGTCGACCTTTCTGAAACAACTTGACTGCAGCCTGAACAAGAATGCAGGGAGAAGGGTTTCCGTAGGGCTGGGAGATGATGACTGCAAACTTGCTTAAATATTCATAAATATTTCCTTATTAAGAGGTACTAGACCATGCAAAATAATTACATGTGAGAATTTTCAAGATTTCTCTCAAAACTATTGCACTCTTGAAAAATTTTGTAGTTCAAGACTACAAACTATGAACTAACCTCTGTGGGCAAGGGAGCCTAGATCTTTGTTTGACTGAGCCATTTTAATGCCTTATTCACCATCGTATAACACTAGCTGCACAATTAGTCTAATCCACTGCAAAACAGCACGTAAGTCAATAGAGTCCACCGTCAGCCTTACTACATGGTGAGCCCTTCCCAACATAGGTATCCAGAATCAGGGTAGGTAGGAGCTCATGCCTTAGGATGGCACTGGCTAAACTAATTTCTTTAGCTTTTTGCTGATCCTGTTGCTCAGCTTGTCACCCAGTCAAATTCCACGTGAGAAGACGCAGAAAGAACGGAACAATCAGTTTCTATATCCAGGCTTTCAGAGTGCTCTGGCTTCCTATCTCCAGGGATGCCCTTCTTGAAAGGCACTTGCTTTCAGTCCTGGCTGGAAGAACACACTTTTCCTCAGCTGTACCCTCCAATCCTCAACAGAAATTAAGGTTCTGCTTACTAGTGAAATCATCAGATCCTGGATAGGTTTCCAAGTCCATAACAACTGAGGTAGAGCTTGAGGAGCTAGCCCTTTGCAGATAACAAAAGAAACAGTTGATGTTAAAGCGTGTAAGAAAACTAACAGCCAAAGAAAATCTGGTCTTTGGTCTTCTAAGTGTTAAGGACCAGAACTACTAGCATGGTCTTGTTACTTGTGCTGTTCCAGAGATGTGCAACAGCTACAGACGAAGGTTAGTTATATTTTTAAAGCGGATTTCCAACTGCTTCATTTTACTGCGATGGTACAGAAATCTCTAGACCACTGGATGACACTAGGAATCTATAAAGAGGTAGGGGAGATAGTTTTATGTGAGGGTGTTTCCAAGCCAGTGGTTATTGAAATAAGTTTTAATTTGACCCTATTACCAGTCTGCTGGCCTGTGTGGACCCTGGTAATGTTGATAGCTCAGGATCTATAGGTAAAGAATCGTTTGTGGAACGACTGATAAAATCTGGTTAAATACTAACCTTGTGTTACTTGACCAAAGAGTTTGTGCTCCCTTCCTTAGGCACAAACCTTATTTTAAATGGGACTGAGATGTCTAAATGCCTTTTAAGATTATACTTAGGTTTTACTGCCTCTTTGTCCCAGTTCCCTATGTATAAAGTGGGGAGAAAACCAGACTCTTTCTGTTAAAGCCACTGTCCTGGTTTCGGCTGGGATAGAGTTAATTGTCTTCCTAGCAGCTGGTACAGCGCTGTGTTTTCAGTGTGGTATGA
>JAVKLA010000026.1:21250026-21266923 GCA_034782735.1 Sagittarius serpentarius
CATCCCACTGGGTGGGGGGGGAGCGAGTGAGCGGCTGTGTGGTGCTGTGTTGCTGGCTGGGGTTAAACCACGACAGCCACCTAGAGTGTATGTTAATTTTGGAAAGCACCACCCCTCCGTGTGATTTGTAAGGTGCCTACAAATATGGGCTTGTGGCTTGTAAGGATGTTTTCAAGGAATGTGAATAATAATGTGGTCTTAAAGCCAGAAGAGAAAAATCCAGGAAAACAATCCAGAGATAAAGAGAAAAATAGTGCTTTCCTCAGCTGAAGGTAAGCTGATGCAGGCAAGCACAAATTAAAAAATCTCAGTGTAGTCTGACAATATGAAGGTTGGGAGAAACAACAGCCCTTCAAAATAAAGATCTTTGCGTGGAACTGCTGCACACAGGAAGTTTAACAAGAGTATTTAGAGCACTACTATAAATAATAACATCCCTTCCTGTTTTTCTTGAGCGCGTTATTACCACTGATTATTTTAATAATTATGAAAGGTTCCTCTTTAGTAGAGCTAGCAGCTTTCTAAGGAAAAGTATTGTTATGTTAATAAGCAGATATAACTTCACCGATCCAAAGCCATAAGAAAGGATTCTTTAAATTCCCACAATTCTAGTAAAGACATAAAGAATGTATAAACATTGTGACTGTAGCATATAACATGCTGAAGAACTTCAGCTATTATGTGTCATAGCAACAGAAACACTGTATAACTGATTTTAATGTGGCTTGAGAAAGGTATTTCAAAATATTGTTACTAAAGATATTATTAATTCTGTACTAGGCAACCTGGCTAGGTAACAAAAGCTTTTCAGAGGCTCTTGAAGACCACACACTTAAATTCTTTCTCCATCACATGACCGGGAAGGTATCTTTCAGTTTAGGAAGCTGTGAGCAGCTACTACTGTGCTGGGATTACATTCACTTACATAAGGAGAACACAATCTGATGACAAGATCCATCAGCCTTGGCATGCTACTGCAGTTGTTTTCATCCCATGACCACAAGACAGGCATCCTTTTCTACATGATGGACGGTTGGATAGTCTTATGACATGCTGTGCTAGGATTCCCCATAATTTGATTCCCTTATGCACACATTTCCCTCATATAAGGAAAGAAATACATATTAAAAGACAGGGGAAGCCTGCATATTGATCATGAGACAGATGCTTTCTGGTCATCTGCTGAAGGAAGGATGATAAGCTGCAGAAATTGGGGAAATGACAGTGTTCAGGAAAGGGGAAATCAAGAAACAGGCTGCTACAACAATTCATGACACTTGTGACCCATTCTGTTGACTTCTGAGTTTCTTCCCGTTTAAAACAAACAAACAAACAAACCCCACTCCAAAACTGTGGTGATAAACAGCCTATGGTTTAGATTTATTGCTTTGAAAATCAGATTGAGCCCGTGAACTGGTGTATTTTTGTCTGTGGTCTGCTACATCCATACATTCGTGATCAAAGTACAGGTAAAATAATTTCTAATCAGAATACTCAGCTTTTGAGTTTACAGGTTTAAAATGATACAAGGGAGACACTCATTCAGGTGTGCCGATTATAGCTTAAAGCTGGCATAAATGCTTTACTGTATATTTGTATAATACATAAAATTTTCAAACTCTTTAATTTTCCCACTTGTCAGTCACTGCAAAATCACAACCACTTCTTCACTTTGTCAGTCTGCCTCCACAATGCTGCATTATAAATTTTGCTCAGGAATAGAAATTGCATTAACCTTTGTGAGTTTTGGTGCTTTGTTGACTTAAAGAAATAAGGTCAAGTGCATTTGTACTGATGGCAGGAGACTGCCAATGCTGACAAGAAGTTGTATAAAACTCCAAGACTTTAAAATCTATTAAACTTCTTTTTTTTCCTTTTTTTTTTTTTTTACTATCCAGTAATTCAGCTGCCTCATGGATTCGACTCATCTCATTTTCCAGCCAGAGAGACAGCTTCTTCTCATGTATTGCAGTTCAAAATTTTTCTTTTCTTGCATTTATTTTCTGTGCTCATGAATTTGAATGTTTTTTCCATACATAGCCTGACTGCAGTCCTTGATCACAGGCATAAGAACCTACAATTCTCTGTTCCCTGAAAAAAGATGAATACATTAAGGCATTGTTCATTCAGTTCCAAAACACTGCTGTGGCAAATGTTCTCACAGTATGGATCCTGAAAAACCTAGTGACAACTGCTGTTCCTCCTGCAAAATATCCAAAATCCAGCAGCTGGACTCAAGTTTGGTAAATCCCCAGCATTATGGCAGTCCTGATGTGATATCCTAGATAGAATTTGTTTTTCCTTTGAGTAGTTTGACTCAGCATCTCTTTTTTTCTTTTGGTTCCAAGTCATGTTCAAAGGTACATACCGAAATGTCTCACTGAAAAGCAATGGTCATATATCTCTAAAGTTCATATACCAATCCAAGAAGCAAATTCCAGCTAGTTGACAGTTTAGTCAGAAGACACATTAAGAAGGCCTTGAAATAAGAAGACAAATTTCTAAGAAGACATTCTATTGCACAAGTCAAGGCAGTTGTTTTTTTCAGGATAGAATGAATATTAGAAGGCAGCAATGCTAAATGCTGAAATGGTGATATAGTGCAGCATATTATACATGATTTTGCTATTTGAAATAGATCGGGAAAAGCTCAGATGGACATATTTAAACATAAGAAAAACAAAAATTATTGTGAGGGTGTTTGAATGTTGGAATAGGCTGCCCAGAGAGGTTGTAGAGTCTTCATCCTTGGAGATATACAAAACTTGACATGGCCGTGAGCAACCAGCTGTAGCTGACACTGCTTGAGAAGAGGGGTTGAACAAGATGATTTTCAGAGGTGCCTTCTATAAGCAACTGTTCTGTGCTTCTACATTAACAACACCCACTAGAAGCACTTTGTTCAGTTTTCCTGAAATTTTCTCTCTTTGTGTGGGAACCCAGAATTTGGTGGCACTGGACTGCAGGGAGTCTGCTCCCTTGACAGCAGACATC
Source organism: Sagittarius serpentarius (assembly GCA_034782735.1). Taxonomy (NCBI): domain Eukaryota; kingdom Metazoa; phylum Chordata; class Aves; order Accipitriformes; family Sagittariidae; genus Sagittarius; species Sagittarius serpentarius. Next base: position 21,253,021 of record JAVKLA010000026.1, read on the forward strand.
ATACAGGGCACACCACCTAAGGTAGGCAGCTGGAGGGAAGAGTATGATTATGGCTTTCAAAACTCTCCATGGAATGAGGGAATGTAATACATAAAGGTGGATGAGCTAATTCAATATTTCCAGAATTTGGAGAGAATCTTTCTATTAGACTGCTTTGTAGATTATGGCTGGAATGCTATAGTCACTTCTGATCATCTCATTATCACAAAGATATAGATAAAGTAGAGGGTACCCAAAGAACAAAAGTAATGATAAAGAGTCTGGAAGGTATGACTTCAGAGAGATTAAAGCTCATTATTAAGCTCCTCATTCTTACTGTGAACAAAAAAGTTAACATTACCAAAACATGAGTAGTTTTTAAACAAGTTGAGTGGTGAACTTGTGCAGATTACAAAAGTCATTCTGTTGTGAGCAATGAATAAAAGAAGATGGGCCTCACATTTATGAATATTTGCATGAATAATAATTTACCATTTAGCAGTTTAATAATGTAGCATGGGAGGCTGAGGTATATAACAAAGAGTCTGAGAAAAATAAGAGAAGGTATGTAGGCAACAGGTAGCAGAACAGTTAACCTGACAGGTTATTTATCTGTTAGAGTAGACATCCCTCAAGACAAGGAACAGACAAAATGGGACAAAACCAAATGGGACCAAAAAAATGGATGGAAATCATATGCCAGGGAACAATCCCAACAGTAACAGCAAGGCTTTAGATAATCTAATTGTCCTTCCCATATAGCTTTTAGGACTCTGTGGTTCTGCAATTATGAAGGAAGCTATGAGGAAGATTTGACATCTTCTGACAAAGTATGCAGACTGTTAGACTGCGCTCACCAGTGAGCTGTTTGTTATCTGTCAGTGTCTAGTCCAAAACAGATCCTGCAAATTTAAATTTGTAGTGATCATATTGTTGTAAGTCATCAAGGAAGAGCTGGTAACAATTTTTTTAATATATAAGCATTTTAAAACAGACCTTGTAACCTCAGTATAGCAAGAAGTGCAAAATTCTGCTGGAGGCTGGATTCTGGGGTCTTCACAGTCCATCTTAGTGTTCAGCTTGTCAGTAGTCATTGACCGGAGCACCTGAGTGCTCAACTACCTACCTCTGGGGAAATGTGGCAGGCCAGATGGAGCAGTCCTATAGTCCAAGATCAGCCAGTAGATAACTAGTTGACCCAAAGTGATCTTGGTTTGTAGTGGTTTCACTTTCTCTAGGGATCTGATACTAGAAATGGTATCAGATTAAGGAAAAAGTCTCAAGATTAAGAAAACAGCCTAATTAAATGCATGTCCGTGCTTTTAAGCATGTCTATTATTGCAATGAGGGAAACTGTCCTCCAATAACTATGTGCTGGTTTTGACTGGGATTGAGCTAATATTTTCTGTATTAGCTTGTATGGGGCTATGGTCTGGATTTGTGCTGAAAACAGTGTTGATAAGACAGGGATGTTTCGGTTACTGCTAAGCAGTGCTTACACAGAGCCAAGGCCTTTTCTGCTTCTCACCCCACCCCACCAGCAAGGAGACTGTGGGCGGGGCACAAGAAATTGGGAGGGGACACAGCCAGGACAGCTGACCCCAGCTGACCCAAGGGATATTCCATACCATATGATGTCATGCTCAGCAATAAAAAGCTGGAGGAAGAAGGAAGCGGGGGGGGCATTTGGAGTGATGACACTTGTCTTCCCAGGTAACCATTATGTGTGATGGAGCCCTGCTTTCCTGGAGATGGAAAGTAGTGAATGAATTCCTTGTTTTGTTCTGCTTACGTGTGCAGCTTTTGCTTTACCTATTAAACTGTCTTTATCTCAACCCACGAGTTTTCTCACTTTTACACTTCTGATTCTCTTCCCCATCCCACTGGGGGATGAGTGAACAAGGGGCTGCGTGGTGCCGAGTTGCTGGCCGGGGTTAAACCATGACAAACTACCACACAGACAGCTTCCCACTCGCTGGTTTGTGTGTCAGTGTGTTTGTGCTGCCACTCATTTCCTAAGATCCCTCCCTCCCTCCCTTCCTTTGCCTTGCCAGAAAAGTAGAAGTTGACCTTGTTAATGTACAGTATTTATTTGCATGCTAAGACTGATTCTGCAGGTTGTGCAGAGGATTCCAAGGTCATTACTGTGAGTTCCTACTAGAATGGATGACTATAAAACTGGATCTCTAGCTGTATATTCTCAATAATGGGTAATTCATGCTATAGCTCATTTGGAAGGAACATGAAATGCTTAAATGTGAAAGCAGATGATGCATTTAAAACATGTTATGCTTATGCGGCCTGTACAATATGAAAAAGGAGACCCTTTCCATATGAGCATAGTTAATAGAGGTCATATAGCTTGTCATCAAGTTGGCTTAAACAGTACGTGGAACTTTTTTGAAAAACAACTCATTTAGAGACTGTAGCCTTGCAGCCAAGTGATATGGTGTTGCCCTTGCTAGTAATAGATCACAGGCTTTGCAGTGAGTTTGCAAGGCCTTGGGACTGAAGCTTGTCAGGCTTGGTCTGTCTGAACTTGTCCTGACCCGACTGTAGCTTTGTTTTAACTTGGTTTAGCTATGTGGGGTACCCCAAGGCTGTAAACAGCTCAACCATGAACAATTAAAGGAAATTCACATCAGGAGCTGGACAAAGCTGGATTTAGGGATAACGAAGAGAACTAAGAACAAATATGCAACATCCATAAAACAGCACTTATGTATTAAATTTGCATGTAACATGAACGTGCAAACCAAAGAAGAAAAAGCAAGGTGTAAAAGTGTGTTAGCAAACAAAAAAACACCCCAAGCAGATCCCAAGCAGGAAGAAGTCATCACCACTAGCATCATACTCCTCCAAGTGAAGGACTTGGGCTGCTCTACACCCTTCCCCTCTCCCCCAACCAGATGGAAGCCATGAACTCCAGGCCTGGATGGCAGTGGAAAGGTGAACATAATACCAGGAGAAAGGGTAGAAGATAGAGACTGTGTGTATAACATTCATCTTTACTGCTTTATTATTATTGAGACCTTTTCTGTATGGTGGTATTTTTTAGTATTTTGTTTTTTAAATACTTAGACAGAGACTAATAATAACTCTTTGATTAGCCTGTTAAGATTTCAATTATAGTAACAGAAAGTTCTTGGTTTTGCATATAGATTGTGTTTCCTCTTTCTCATAATAGAATTTTGAACTTACCACCAAATAATACTCTTTTTTTTTTCTGCCTAACTTAAAGCAGTTTATAATCCTTCACCCCCAACTCCCAACAAACCCAGCTACACAAGCATTTCTATGCCCTCCAGTTGGTATTCAAAGGAAGAGATCTGTGAGGTACTTCCACCTGATCTGTGGGCCTTATGTCCTCTGTCAGCCTTATAGCCAAAAAGGGAAATAGGCATTTTCTGAGTCCAAACTAATTTTATCTGTCTACAGTGACAGGATGAATCCCACACATCTTTCACTGAACTCACCTTCATAGATGCCTGAAGGCTTTCTGTCTTCTGTCTGGTTGGCCATTGGCTCCAGCTTCCCCCACCTAGTCTTTCAGGGATAGCTAGACACTTAAGTGCAGCTCCATTTGATTTTTTTAAGGAAATTACATCACCAAATGCAGCAAAAAAAGGCTGTGCTCTCAGACAGAAAGCACAAAGAGACAGCAGGAGAAGACAAAACATGGAAGTCTTTCACTCTGTCTCCTGTTCATTCATAGGTCATATAGCATTCCTGCAGCAGACAGCTCTGTCACAACAGTTACTAATATGTTTTCATCTATTCTGTGCATTGTCTCTTCATTTCTTCCTCTTGCCTGCAGGGTTACCTAGGTAAACATGTCATTCAAGCTTCGACAAGTAGGATGCTGATTCCAAGTGTGCAGGAAGTTGACCTCCAAGATTGTTTACAACACCAGCCATCCTAAATTAATCAGAGTTTTGTCCACCCTTCTTGGCTATATAGTCCTTATGTGTATGGCAAAAGAATATTGCCAAGTCAGGTTGAAAGGGTGAATGAAGTTGCAGCATTCTGTGGTATTTCTTCTAAGTTTAAGCATATGCTGTAGCATGGGAAATAATTTGGCACAATCTCTCTTCCTGGCACTGAATCTCACTCTTCAGTTCTACTTTAAGGGAAAAAGAAGGCAGAAAAATATCCTCAAACACAAACCATACATGGTTATCAATGGGAGAGGTTTTCAGCCAGAAATATTTATTTTTAGACCTACATCTGTGCTGTATGATACTCGTACACAGATATTTGAAGAGAATGATAATAAAAATATCTCCATGTGGCTGATTGCTGTTGGCACTCCTTGGGAACTGAGGGCACTCAGCCTCTTCGTGTGTTCAGAGCAGTCCAAGACACCCCAGGAACGGAGAGCTTTTAAATTTACAGTCTTCTGCTATCACGAGTAAGCTCAGAAATTATGTAGGGAGCTGAAAATAGACAGGCATGAAAAGAAAAGATATTATTGTGACTGACTAAATCAAGGCACAATGAAGCAGAACAGCAAGATCCTCATTTGAGATGTGAAGTCTCAAGGGAGAGCAAAAGCAGCAGAAATATGTCAGTAACATCAGCCCCCCGTCTCCCAGACTTTATATTCTCCAACAAATTTGAATTCCACAGATCTCAGGAGCCGTTAACCTCTTGTCACAGCAAAATTCACGAGGGCTAATATCTGGGGGAGACTTCACGTGGAGATCTTGCCCCAGGAGCCAAAATATCTTTTGTTACTACAAGCAGGATTATCATAGTGAAATGCAGCAGTGTAATTCTGAGGGAATTTGCAATGCTGCAAATACAAATGTAACATTTCTAGGCTCAACAGGGATGCACTTTCAAGGGTACACCAGCACTCTCTGGGAAGGAAAGTCAACAGCCAGATATTTGGTATCCATCCCAGTACTTGCAGAGCTATACTGGAAAGAATTATTCTCATCTGAATATTTGAAAAACATTCTCCAAAGCTTTTTCTTTGTAGTTATTAGTGGTGATACCTATAATAAAATCTTTGCCTTACCAGATGAAGAAGAGAGAATCAGATTTTTTACATCCTGAACTGGATTTTTGAAAGTTCCTATTAAATACAGGTGCCTTTGGAAGCGTCTTAATAAGTCTTTCCCCTTGTCAGAGTCACAGAAAAATAGCCATTTAAAAGAATCACAGAAAATCACTAGTCCATCTGTCTGCCCCAAGGTGCGATCAGCTATTCCTATGTCATTCTGAGGGCTGTTTGTGTAATTTATTCTTAAAATGGTCTAACGGTTGGGGTTCCAAAAGCTGCCAGGAAATCTGCTCCAGTGCTCCACTATCCTCACTGACCTATTATAGTGTCTTAGCTTATTTTTTTCTTGCTGCAGTTTCAGCCTTTAATTTATGCCCTATCTATCATGGATATCATGTCCATATGCAGGACTTCGAGGCTTTGAGGACATTTATGATGTTATCTGTCAGTCTCCTCTACTCTAGACAAAAAAATCACTGTTCCTTCAAAATTTCCTTATAGATCATGACTTCCAGATGACTAATAACTCTGTACTTTGCCCTCAGCAGTCTCTAATTCACCCATACTTCTCCTGGTGTTCAATTTTCAGAACTGAACACAAGGTTTTATTAGAGAACATATCAGCAGTGAGTGCAGTGGAAGGGTTAACTCATGTATGTTATATACCACACATGAGAGTGTAGATATTTCACTCTACCATTCACATGTACACAGCTGGTAGTAATCCACCAGAACCTTAGATCTTCTCCTGGGTTACTGGTTAACTAAGCCATCTTTTCTCCAATCTTTTTTTATTTGCTTGGTTATACTTATGTCCTCTAATTGTTCTCATTAAATTGCATCAGCACTTTTTTTTTTCTTCTCCAAAATATTTCTCCCTTTGGAATTTTAAGCCTTTCTTCCAATGTGTTTGCAGCTTAGTATCATCTGTGTATTTAATAAACACAGTCTGTATTCCTTTGAGCAGACATGTAAGGGTATTAGGCTAAAGCCAAACCCCTCAGGAACTCCACCTTATGCATCATTCTACTTTAAAGGCAAACCCTTGATAGCTACTCTTTGAATATGATTTTCCATCCACCTTTATACCCAAGCTACAGGCTTTTCCTAAGCTTCCTTCTGAGAACGGTATATCAAACAGCATGAAAGCCAGGCTAGAATCAAGATATAGGTTATCTGTTGCTTTTTCCCTGTCTGTAAAGCATGTTACCCTGCCAGGGAAGGAAATTCAATTTATTTGACATGATTAATTCTTGAAAAAGTCATGTTGGCTGTAATTTGTCTCCCTGTTCTCGTCGAAGTATTTACAAATAGTTTATTTATGATGGTACTTTCCTGGGACTTAAAGCTCCCCTACTCCTCCTTTTCTCTGACTTTAAAGATGGTTACTTCATTTTTCTTTTTTCAGTCTTCCAGAAATTTTCTCATTTTCTATGAGATCACAGAGTGGTTCTCTGAATACTAAAGAGAGGAGATCATTGGATGCAGCACATTTGAGAGTACACATGTTTCTAATAAATATTAAATTTATTCTTCCTTTCTGCTTGTGTTAAATGTCTGACCACATTTAACTTTTTAACAGAAGACTGACGCAAGCAAGGCATCAGAGGTTTCTCCCTTGTAGTGATAGATTCATTGTACAGTAGTCATTGAATCACCTATTTCTTAGTTTATTTTCTTACTGAAAATGTACTTACAGAGAGTTTTTACTTCTTTATTTTGTCTGTGTTTCTGCATTTTTTCTTTTTTACTTTATTTTTAAAATTCTGATTCCATTCTATTTTTATTTACCCATTAAGTCCAACTTTGTTTTCACTTCCTATTTGTTGTGGAGAAAGAGTCCCTGATGGAGCTAAATGGACCTCATACTACTCTTCGTGTTCCTATTCCTCTGCCACGCAATAATTTTCATGTCCAAATTTAATGTTTTCTTTTAAAAGAAATGCCAGTATTACAAAGCCTCAGCCAGTCATCTTTGTGATATTTATGGTTGTTTCCTAGACTGCAATTCAGCATTTTGTTTCCTTTTCCTGGATCTGCTTATTGACCAAGACACTCTCCCTGGCCAGTCACTTTGCCTCAGTTTCCCCATCTGTAAAAAGGGAATAGTAATATTTATTCCTTTACAGCGCCCTTTCACACCCACCAGTGAGACACTGCGAGGCATTATTAGCTAACAGAATTATTGAAATTCCCTAACGTCTTCTGGAATTAAATACTATAACAAAGAAAGTCATTTGTATTAGTTCAAAGCTGCCATTTTGACTATTTTAAGTGTTTTGATGATCTGTGTTTAAGCAAGTAAATGGTTTAAGGGAAAAGATAGTTGTGAAATATAATCTTTAAATTTAAAAACACTATTTGACTCCTCTAGCAGTTTCAGCTGAAGCTCGCAATAATATGTCTAAAACGCACATTTATATTAATAATATTTTCTCATTTATCCTGTTTCTTAAGCTGGTAACAATGCTTGTTAATAATTAACTGGAAGTGCTAGAAACTTCAAAACTGTGAGGTGTTTGTCATTCTAAAATAAACTGAATTTTTTCCCTTTAGCTTGAAAGCAAAACTGTTCAGGCTGACTATTAGATACTGTCACCTATAATTTAGAGTTTTTTGCAAATGTGAGCTACTGACGGAGGAATACACTAGAGTGAGAGTGAACTGTATGGCAGACCATTCCATGTCTGATGCATTGCTTCAGTCGATTGATTGTGCCAGCCAGCATGTTAAATTCTTAATACTAGTCAAATTTATTTACTGTATAATCCTTTTCTCCCCTTGCTTTCCTATCAGTGGTTCAGAGCCTTGAGGGCTTACAGAAAGAACTATTGATGACCACAGTTCTCTCTGTACATCTGGGATAATTCATTGTTAACAGTGACATTTCAAGTCTGTGTTGAGATCTGTTTATGAAGAAAACACTGTGCTGATTCTCCAGGGACTGCAGAGGGGAAAAAAGAAAAGGGACATGAAAAAAAAGTTATAATGTGGCTTTTATGGAAGAAGATGAAAGGATTCTTTTGTTCTCTCTCTTTTTGCCTACATCAAAAATGCTGTTTATTGTGCAAAAGAAGGTATGATATAGACTTTAAGAACTGATTGCTTTTGCATTTGCTCAGCTTTCAGAATAATATTGACAGGTGGAATGGGGACAAGCAGAGAACATCAGGGACCTGTATCCTTGTGAGAGGTGAAGTGGGAATGTGGGTCCCACACAGAGCAGAATATCTTGCGCAGGGCTACGTCACTCATAAGCTTTTAGACTTGTTTTCTTCTTTTGGAACTGACTCTATTGGGGAAATGCAAAACAAGGACCTACAGTGCTTTTGTTTTGCCCTTTGCAGCTCCCTTTAGATAAATAAAAGTGACTCTGTAACTGTTTATGTAGGGGTTTTATTTTCCAGTAATAGTTTTTTTCTTCTTCCAAATAATCTAGTTTTAATCATCCTAGCTACATGGAGTTCTTGGGAGAAAAGAGTCTGAAGAGGAAGCTGGAACATGAGCTACAGCTGGGAAAGCTGAAGCAGTGGGTTGAGATTGGAGGCACTGTAGCACGTGGAAACAGGGTAGTGTCTTTCTATCAGGTGTCATAGAATGGAAGAGCAGCAGTCCATGTTTTACCATTCTTTGATAGTTTTTCAAGGTTTTTCCCTAGTGAGGACACTTTTTGAGAAGAAAAAGCAGTGAACTTCCTTACATCAATTCAGCTGTATAAGATTTCTATCCATTTACATGAAGGTCATTTTGTAAATGATGGTGAATTTACCATGAGCAAGGTATCATATGTTGGCAAAAAGATAAAGCCATTCATACCACACATCTGTGAAAGCTCTACACCTTACAGAAAAAATAGGCAAATCCCAGAAGCTCAAGCTCCTAAAACAAACTACTGAACAAGGTGTGGTGGGTTGACCTTGGCTGGCTGCCAGACCCCCACCCAGCTGCTCTCTCATTCCCCAATCCTCAAGATGACAGGGGGAAGAAAATAAGATGGGAAAGCTTATGGATCGAAATAAGGACAGGGAGATCATTTACCAGTTACTGTCACAGGCAAAACAGACTCAATGGGGGAAGATTAATTTCATTTATTGCCAAGTAAAAATAGAGTAGGATGGTGAGAAACAAAGACAAAAATAAAAACACCTTCCCCACACCCCTCCCTTCTTCCCAGGCTCAAATTGACTCCTTCATTCCTGACTCTTCTATTTTGTCTTTCTATTCCCTGAGAGGCATGGGGCACTGGGGAATGGGGGTTATGGTCCTTTCATTACACTTTGTCTTGGCCGCTCCTTCTTCCTCACCCTGTTCCCCTGCTCCAGCATAGGCTCTTTCCCACGGGAGACAGTCCTTCATGAACTGTTTCAGTGTGGTTCCTTCCCATGGGCTGCAGTTCTTCAGGAACAGACTGCTCCAGTGTGGGTCCCCCATGGGCTCACAGGTCTTGCCAGAAAACCCGCTCCAGCGTGGGCTCCTCTCCATGGGCTGCAGCTCCTGCCAGGAGCCTCCTCCTGCATGGGCTCTCCGCCGACTGCCTCTTCCTTCAAGGCACATCCAGCTGCTGCAGCATGGGGTTCTCCATGGGCTGCAGTGTGGGTATCTGCTCCAACACGGTCCTCGGTTGGCTGCAGGGAGACAACGTGCTTCACCATGGTCTTCTCCACTGGTTTCAGGGGAACCTCTGCTCTGGCGCCTGGAGCACCTCCTCCCCTTCCTTCTTCACTGACCTGGGTGTCTGCAAGGCTGTTTCTTTCACATTTTTTCCTCACTCCTCTATTTCACAGCTGCTGCACATCATTTTTTACCCTTTCTTCAATATGTTATCACAGATGCCCCACCAGGGTCACTGATGGGCTCAGCTTTGGCCAGTGTCAGGTCCGTCTTCGGGCCAGCTGGAGCAGGGTCCCTCTGACAGGGGGCATCTCCTGATCTCTTCTCACAGAGGCCACCCCTGCAGCCCCGCCACTACCAAAAATGTACCAAGTATCCCAATACATAAGTGGAACAATATTAGGACATTGTTACAAAATTTAAATCTAGAAGGGACCATTTATACCATCATTTGTCACAAATCGTTGTTTTCATCCATCTTCCCTAGTTCAAGGCTGCAGTTAAACCAAACATTTTACTTTAGTCAAACATAAATCACATAGCTGATGGTAATGCTAAAAGACATTAAGGACACCAAATCAATTAGGTTAAAAATGTCCTATTTCAGTAGACAAAACATACCTCATGAAGCAGAAAAAAGCAAAAATATCTATCAAGATCTTAACCATATTGAGGCAATGGAGAATTGTTTCTGACTCAGGTGAGCAATATGAATAAGATGACCAGGTAACATCAGCCAGGTAACCGAGATAACTCCTACTTGAGTGCTCCAGAAAGAGGAATTATTGTGCATAGAGGAGTGGTGAAACTGGTGCTTCAGAAGTCCCAGAGTGAGGAATTGCTAACTGCAAGAAAGCATAACACTGAAGAACCACTATTTCTTTGCTTTCTTTCTGCATTCTTCCCTACATAACTAATTTTGGCAATGGTTGACAACAACCTTGAGCTAGATGGACCTCTCCACCGACATGGTTGTTTTGTATGTGCCTATGATAGCAAGACATATACACCTGCCCCTTTCCCACTCCAAGAATGAAATTATGCGCATTTATTCTTACATCTGCAGGAAATGCTTACCCCGAGGTCATATTGTAACCCCCGTCTTAGTATGGCCTCACGAGCATTAAGAAGACAACAATGGCAATACAGACAGCAAACTTGCGGGCTGTGAGCTATAGATACTGGGCCAGAACAATTATTGTAGACTTGCAGACAGGCGTGGGCCAAGCATGTCTCCCAGATTATGGCTCAAGGGTTATCTTTTAGAAAGCTGTGTAATTTCATCTCTGAGGTATGAGGGGACTGGAGCAGAGAGATTCTGAAGTACGCAGGAGCAGGGTCACTTCCCTTCTATTTCTTTAGCCCTCCCAACAAATTATTCTTATGTTTCTCTGCCTTCAGTGGTAGCAAATTACATCTTATTTCAATGTTGAATTTGTCTGAGTTCAACTTCCAGCTCTTGGCATGGTAATAAAGTATGGGAATGGTATTATAGTCTTGGTATAGTAATATAATAAAATTTTATGAAGCTATCATCATGCCTTACAAAGTAGCAACAAAGGACACAACCTTTTTTTTTCCTTCTTCTTCTTTGCAGATCATCTACTACAATGACAAGAACAATTATGGAAACAATTATCGCAGGGAGGAACAATGATACTGAGGCCTAAGTTGCTCTGCATGAGCCTAGTTTTACACTAGTTTAACTTCAATAAAATCAACCACAGTAACAGGAAAGGGAAATTGGGTGAAGAGGATCTTAAAATCCGTCCTGATGACCTGAACGGAATCCCAGCTTCTTACCAGGCTTGAATGGGTTCAGAAATATTATCTTTAAATTACATGTTAACTCAGTTGCTGCTGTCAGTGATCAGAATCCCTGTATACATTTGCTGTTACCGTTTTTTTTTCAGGGAGCTGTTTCTTCTCCTAGATATCATCAAATAAATGAAGGTCCTGGGGAGCTGTGCTCTGCAAACATTTTATTTTTATTTTGTTTCTCTGCTTCAGGAATCTGCTTTTTTTTTCAAGTTTTGGTTTGTTGGTTTTTTTAACTTTTATCTTATGACAAAATTCTAATTAGAATTAGGTCTCCCACAAAAAATCTACTCTAGTAGCTTCAACTGCACATAGAAGTTTCTTCCTGTTTCATAGCGTAAGTTTATCCATAATATTGTTATGTACTTCTGGTTTATTTAAAGTTATACCTTGTTAAGGAGACGTGAAAGAAGAGAGCTATTTGTCAAGCAGTGGTCTTGACTATCAAATCTTTTAATAAAACTATTTTGAAGCAAGCGAAAATAAAGAATGGGATGGGCAGCAATTTTTATTGGCTAAGAAAACAATTAGCCTTACCTGATAGGTTTTGCATATTATTGTGCAAATTGTTGATTTGATTAACTCTGATGAAGTTTAGCTTCCTCTGAAATTGGAGTTACAAAATAACAAGGTATTTCAGCAAGCCAGCAAAACCCACAACTTTGGTAGATTGGCTGAGCATGTGTTTCGGTAGACTTTAACATAGGTTGTGCACACTCAGCACCTCAGTGAATCTGACTAGAAACCAGGTCTGCTCAGAATTGAAATGGAGGAATTACGAGTCACTGAAGATCTTCCGTGTCTGTTTGTATAGGAGAAGACACTCTGTGAGCTTAGAAAGAGAGCAGCACCTGTTGTCCTCAATTCACTGTTTGCTTAATGTTTACCGTCTGAGTGCAAATTACATTCTTTCCCATTAGTTGCATGTCAACAGAAGATAAGATATAGATTGTCAACAGTATGCTAACGCTTTGAGTTACCCTGAAAGTGCCAGAGACACAGTCTTTACAATCTGCTCCTTTTCTTCCTTGCAGAAATGATTAATGTTAGCAGGAAGAGGGTCAGTACTGGAGGGTGACCAAAAACCCAGCATGTCATTTAACTCATAAATTAAATTATAACTTTGCCCCTGTGCATCTCCCTCATTTTAGTTTTCAGTTACGTGAGTCCTGATCTTCCTCTGTTGCAGAAATTTAGACTTAAACTTCCATTATGGTCATAGTACTGCAGCCACAAATATCACGCCCTAAGTTGTCACACAACCAAGTTTTCACAACTGTGTCCTGCTTTTCTGTCCATAGAACTGACCTGACCAGAATCTGAAGAATTTTTTACATACGGCTTGGATTTTTTTTATGTGCAGCTGCTCTGATAGAGTTACAATTTAGTAGCTCTAATCCGATCTGTGAGACACATAGAAAGCCCAGACAGATCAGCAGCACATTCTGTGCACATTATGTCCAACACATCTTGAATGCACATCTGTGCATGCAGCCACTGTAGGTGGAATCCATTAGACTTGGTGTAGAATCTACAAAGTTGTTGTCTCCATCTGAACTCAACCCCACACTTCCCTCTGCCGTCAGTGGAGAAAGGTGGACATTACTGGCACACAGTTTGTATGACTGTAAAGAACAGGGCAATTCTGTTGTGTAAACGTAGGTGGCTAGTTAGGTGTCCTGCCCAGCTTCCAACTGCCTCTCCAGAGCAGTGCAAGTGCCTTACAGGTCTTTCATTCGTTACCGTGCTGGTGTCTTGAAAACCTCAGGACACCACAGTTGGCCTATAAATGCTTATGTTTAGACAATGAAATCCCCTCCTGGGAAGATACAGGCAAGGAGTTTGACTTGTGAAAGGGAAAGGAGGGCCCAAAACCAGTGATGCTCCTGTTACACCTCCAGACTCTGTGAAAACATCACTCTCCTTAAAATTTCTGAAAGCACTCCAAGCTGGCTTGATTGTGTTCTCATTGAATTAAATTGCAAATATCTTAGAATGTTGAAAGTTTTTCTCTTGCTACCTGTCGTAGTACATTCAGTATCTGAATAGTGACACCAGTCTTCAGTCTGCCTGTCTTCCTTACTTCCACCACTGGCCTGCTCATTTTATGAACAAACAGCAATGTATTTTGTCCCATGGTGATTTTCAAATTTATAGAAGGAGCATCTCAGAAACATTTAACGAAATAATTCTTTGTGACAATGTATTGGGTTTGCATGGCAAGATTTTGGTAGCAGTTGGGCTACAGGGGTGGTTTCTGTGAGAAGCTGCTAGAAGCTTCCCCCATGTCCGATAGTGTCAGTGCCAGCCGGTTCCAAGATGGAGCCACCGCTGGCCAAGGCCGAGCCCATCAGTGATGGTGGTGGTAGCACCTCTGGGATAATGTATTTAAGAAGGGGAAAAAAGTTGCTGAGGCACAGAAACTGCAGCTGGAGAGAGGAGTGAGAATACATGAGAGCAACAGCCCTGCAGACCCCCAGGTCAGTG
>JAVKLA010000026.1:21267293-21279260 GCA_034782735.1 Sagittarius serpentarius
GAGCGGCAGAGACAAGGTGTGAGGGACTGACCCCAACCCCCATTCCCTGTCCCCCTGCGCTGCTGGGGGGGAGGAGGATGTGGAGGAATTGGGAGTGGCATTGAGCGAGGAAGAGGGAGGGGTGAGGGGAAGGTGTTTTGAGATATATTTTTTATTTCTCATTATCCTACTTTGATTTGTTTGGTAATAAATTAAGTTAATTTTCCTGAGTTGAGTCTGTTTTGCCCATGACAGTAATTGTGAGTGATCTCCCTGTCCTTATCTCGACCCAGAAGCCTTTTGTTGTACTTTTTCTCCCCCTGTCCAGCTGAGGAGGGGAAGTGATAGAACAGCTCGGTGGGCACCTGGAGTCCAGACAAGGTCAAACCTACCACAAACAAACTACTTCCTTGTCATTCAATACACTACAGGATGCTTCTTCTAAAACTGCCCTTTGTTGTGGTATAAGCAAAATACTTGACAGAGGAGGAGGAGTAGTAAATTGATGTGATGAGACCCAGTTACACTGAGTAATATAATCTCCGTTTTCTTATGTTATCTTGTTTGGATCTGTTTTTTTTTCTCTTTTCTTAGAGATGGGCAGAGATCGTCTTGCTCTGTGTCTGTTGGCATCAAACTATAGTGTCTCATCATGAACAGGGCTGGTAAGTGCTATGTTACAAAAAAGAACTCTCTTGATCAACTTCAGAACTTTACAGTCACTACAACTCCCACTTTGCGATTCTTCCAAACAAAAGCCCTAATGAGCTGATATTTAGGTGGTGACCAGATAAATTCTGGACATCTTAGCATGATATGGAGATAACCTCTATTTCCTCTCTGCATGTAGGCTGCAAAAATGTGATGCTGGACATAAGCTACAAAACTTTTACTTCCTATTGAAGTACTGCCAAATCCTGTCATGTGTATTACAATGGGAGGACAACTGATTAGCTCTAGTAATTTACATACAGAATAGTCTTCCTTTCACATGCTTATTAATAGAAAGATTACTAGTGTAATTGACCAAATCCACTCAGCACAATTAAAATGGATTTTAAGGGCTTTGATGTACATCACTGTAAGCAAAGGAAGCAATGGTTAAATCCCCAATTAACACAAAGAAAATATGAGACAGGATTTTGTATCATTTCATTGCAAGCAAACAGAAAGAGAACAAATCCCCCTTCTGTAACATAGTTTACACCCTACAACAAGCAAAACCAATTTAAAGCTATTGTAAATCTTAAATTATTCATTTCATTCTCAATAGGTCATTAAAAAGCCTCTTCTGACTTCTAACATTTGAGTACAGTACTTGGTCTATGGTGAAGAACGTACAAGGGAGAGAAAGAAGTGGAAACCCCAAAGGAATCTAAAAGCTGAAAACACAGAATGAACAAAACAAAGCTGAAGGTCTTTTTATCCTTGGGATTTTCAAAGTGGTTTGAGAGGATTTACTGAGTGTATCAGACCCCCTTGCTTCTAGTTGGTTGAAAAAGCGTCTAAAGGATCAGCAATGTGCCAGGTACCATCATAGACTTAGCAACCCAAAGACTGAGGGTATGTAGGTAACATGCGTCCCGCTGTGGCTACCCTGGTAGGAGAATCAGGACAGGTGAACACTTGCAGAGCACAGTGCTAATGTGACTAAAGCTTGCTCATATAAATCACTCTGCTCTACAGACAGATCCGAACAGGTATCAGTTCTGTGATATCAATCAATTTCACAGTTCTGTGAAATCACGCAGCTTCTCGATCTGGGGCTGAACCTCAGCTCCCAGTTGATCAATCTGACTTGCAAACTTTATCTTGTTGCCTACAACTTTCTTGGCCATGAGATACAGGAATTGGTCTAGCATCCACATCTTTACCTTCCTACCTGAGTGTCTCACAGAACCTTTCTGGTACATGTCTGGAAGTATCTCTTACTCTGTGGTTCATGTGTGAGTACTTCTATTCGATGTTATCACACAGAATATGCATTTTGAGTCTTAAGAGAGCTGTGAACTACAACCTTTGAATATCCTGGTTGTTAGCAACCTATGGGATACCAGCACCCTTCATAGTACAGCTTAGGGACTCCCTTGATAGCCCTTCTGTGATAGTGCCATGTGTGAATAATATTGACTGTGGAAAAGCACGTTATTTGTTAAAAATAATTACATGTAGTGTATAAAACCAGCTTTTCACTTGAAAGAAGTATATTCACTCAGGTGGGAAACATACTGTAAGGTCTACTGTATTATAAGGTACCTTGTCCACCATCTCTGATTGCAGAGTAACCTCTGCAGGGATGTGAAGAAAGGGTACCACAGTTCTAATGTGACTGACAGAATGGAGCTCAGGAGGCAACTTATTGTTTAAAAGGGGAACAAAATAAAGCAGTTTATTTGTAGCATGGGCTAGAAGCCAAACCCCTCCCCAAATTCTGCCATTTCCTTCACTCAGGCATCATTTTTCTAAATATGCAGAGACATTATATGTGATGGAGGTAACTGCTAGCCCTTCTGTGATCTTTTTACTTTGTTTTCACTCTGTGATGTGGCTGTAAGGAACCTGTTATACACATGTATCAAGCTAGGTAGAAGGCTCCAAAGAATTGGAAGAAAAATACTGGAAGCAGCAATACTAGAATTTGTCCTGCAATAGGATCGGTGTGAGGCCTCTTTGCCTTTGAATCTGTAAGGAGCACCTTTGCACTATGATAATGCAGGTTTTTAGTGCCGTGTCTTTAATAGGATAGAATCTGATTGAGGTTGTGCTTACATGGAAAGCATTGTCCTGAAAGTTTTCTGGTGGTTTTTTTTTGTGAGTTTTGTGGTGTTTTTTGGTATTTGGTTGGGGGGTTCTTTTTGGGTGGAGGGAGGTTGGGGTTTTTTTGGGGGTAGTGGGTGTTCTTTTTAAAGCTGGAATATGTGTGTCTGCTTATTAACTCAGTTGAAAGTGACTGAATGAGTCAGTCAGTCTTGCAGGTCTTTTCCTTGATTTAGCACAGACTCTCCGTGTTTCCTTGGCCTTCAGTACTGAGTCAGGGAGAACTCCGACCAGGTGCAGTTACCTACACATGGACTAGTTACCTGGATCAAATCTCCACCATATTCAGTGGAGAGGAATAGACATTTTTAAGCAGCAATTCTTTTGCTCCTAATACAGATGCCTAATATAGTTCAGATGAATTGCACCCCAAAAATGACTGTGTCTCTCCAGCTGTAATGCAGGGAACCTGGCATGAGTACCACAAGTGTGAATATTTTTACTGTCTGAAATTAGACAAAATTAAATCCAGGCTGTGTGCCAACCTATTATGGAGTCCTCAGTGGCAAAATCCCACTCTCAAGGAGTTTGAAACTATCTACACTCTCTATTCTCTTTGTAGCACTTAGTTCCTGTCTTACTTACTCTTTGTCTCCAGCTTCCAAACAAAAGAGCTAAGATAAATGTTAGTGAATGTTTCTGCTGGCTAGACAGCTCAAGAAAAGTGACGATGAACCTTTTGAAGAGTTTTTCCCTTTGTACAGGGATCAAACTAATTTTAAACTAAAGGCCTGATTACAAAATAAAAGCATTGCCACAAAGAATTAATCAGGAAGCACTATTCTATTTTTAATTCACAGTCTACTTGAAATAATGTTAAATTGCAAGGAAAGATTCAACTCTAGATAAAAGCATCTACATTTACATCTTTCTATAGGTATGTTCATATATTTTAGGTGACAAACCTCTCATTGCTGTCAGTGAATCCTGGAAAGTAATTCAGCTGGCCAGCCAAAAGGTGTACTGAAGAGTGGGCTAAACTTCTCCCAAGACTCTTCACTACACTAACTAGAGGGTAGGCTAGCCTGTAAGGAGAGCTCAGAAACTCAGCTTGCTGGAGGACACCTACACATAGATAATGCTAGTCCCTTAACCTACAACTGCATTTCTTAGTATTTGGAAACCCTCAGCTAAAAGGAGCTAACATACCAGTGAAGGCAAGAATTTCATACACATTAACAGGTCAAGATAAAGATGATAAAGGAGTTCAAGGTTCCCCCTCAGTTCAAGAAGATGCACATAGTAAGTTGCTGCTGCTTCTGGGTATGTTACAAACAAACATATTTTTAAGTAGGTAGTTTATTAAAGAAGAGTGAATCGTTTTGTTGCCCATAAAAACAGCATTGAAAATAGAAGGGCTGGTGTCTGGCAAGTTTAATTATGATTTAAGTGGATTATGCTGAAATGTTTGTTGTTCAGTCAATTACTTAGTGAAGGTAGATGCAATTTCCTTCAGCTTTCTTACTCCCTGGTAGCATTTCTGATTGAATCGACTGCAAAATGAATTCCTCTGAATTGCTGCTAACTCTGCAGTATAGATTGGATACTAGCACTCTGGGATTCTTCAGCAGTGAATTTTCAAGATGAACTACGTGGAACACAGCTTTAAATACCCTTATTCAGCATAGCTTTTAACTTTTGTCTTTACCATGCTACTGGGCACCTAATCAGTGAATAATTTACTGGGTTTTGGCAAAAAGTATTTCAAACAAGCAACAAATAAAAGAGATAAAGAAATTGGGTTCATAAACTTATCCCAACAGATAAAGAGGGAGGAAAACGCGGTTCCTTCCAGATTTCAAAGTGTTTGGAGAGAAGGAGTATAATATTTTTTATTTTATATAACACTTTCTTTTCTGATTTATGAATCATCAGGATTTGTAATTATGCTGAGTTATCTTTATTACAACTATTACAACTTTAGCATAAGTTCTTACTGTGTCTTAAATACTTAGAAGTCCTAAGTGAAACTGTGTAAGTAGCTGGGCAATATAATCTTCATTTAAGGTTAAGATTATGTCAATGACATTGTGCTTGCCGTATGAGCTCTGTTCATCTCCCAAAGCAGTTGGGCTAGATGACCATTGTAGGTCCCTTCCAAATGAAATATTCTGTTCTGTTCAATTCTGTTCTATTCTGTTCTGTTCTATTCTATCCTGCAGCCCAGCATGATCTGTTTGTATCATCAGTTAATATTCAAACAATAATTTTCCATATCTATGTATAAAGCATAAATATGACAACCTCACTGTGATCTGCAGAATTTTATCCCATTTATATACTTCCATGCTACTCAAATTTACCGCAAATGAGCATCTAGCTGTAAAAGTTTGCTACTAAAACCAAAATTGCCCTATATTGTATGCTGGTATAATAAGAAAATGTGTGAGAAGCAAAGCACTATGTCTCCATTTGAAATAGCTGTCTTTGCTATATATTGTGTAATATGATTCTTATTGATGTGCCCTGTTAGGTTGTTGGCATCAAGCAAAACTCAACACTGGCATTTTGAAAAGTAGAGTTATTGACAAAGAGTCAGGGAGAAATTTAGAGGTTAAAGCCTTCTCATCAGAAAAACTTCTTATCCATTGCCACAACATATGTATGTTTTTATTTTTCTTCTGCTTTTTTATCACGTTCTATTCTCAAATTGTAGCCAAAAAGGATACCATGCCAAACCTTATTTTCACCAGTTAGTTAGACAAGTAATGGAATAATTTATCCTATTTTGCTATTTATAAAAGGTCTCCAAATGATTGCAAACTCTTAGATGGATTTATTATCTAAAATCCTTTTCACGTTTCCTCAAAGAAGGCATCAGAGAGCTATAGATCCCCTGTGGCACCTTATTAGCCACAGAATTGAATTACAGATGTTGTCTTCAAAGCCCTGCATGAGGGAAGTAATAATTATTTTCGAAACTAACTCTCAACCTTTTGCCAATTGTGGCAGGTGAAGTAGGCAGGTATACTTTCTTTCTCATGCCCCGTTTTGAACGTGTGGGTACCATTTTCATTGCTGAGTCCACCACGTTTCTTATGGTGTGACACAATCCTCATGAAAAATTTCAGACAAGGATTAAAGAGATGATCAAATGAAGACATGATCATCCTTCAAAGAGCAAGCTTACCTCAAAAGAGGTCGTGCTGTTTAATTTCACATTCACAAGGGGGCCACTGTAAAATCAATCATTCCTGGGTTATGCCTGAGGCAGATGAAGGTCACAGCCTTTAGTTTGTTGGCAGTTCAGTCAAACTGAGTCTCAGTGTGGACTAGAGCTCTCTAATGTTCAGATGGATAAATTAATATTCCCCTTTATCTAAAACTCTAGGAAAGAAAAGCAATCATGGCCTAAATGAGATTTAGAAAGAATAAGCCATTTTTAGGAAAAAAGGTAAGGTTAATATAAAAGCAGGGGTAAGGATAAGACAAAGGTTAAAGGTAAAAAAAATGTTGGGGACCATGGACAGCACAGACATGAATGTGCAAATTCAATCCGCAGCAGTAGTCAGGCTCTCCCAATGGCAATTTCACATCTGATAGTCAGAAGTCATCAGACTTGCCATAGGATATGTTAGTTGCCACAGTGCCGAGAGGGTGGCCTGCACCACCATATACTGGAGCTCTAGCGACAGCTGAACATGGCAAAGATCAAAGAACACCAACACAATGTAGGCCTGACTGCTGCTTGTGCGTTCACCACATTATTCATGTACAGCCCTGGATCCTTCCTCTGGTGTGCTCTTCCTCCCTGATTGGTGTCCTCTGCTATTCCCACTCTGCAAGGCAGATGTCTCATTGCATGGACCAGTGAAACTTTAGGATGCCCAGGACCCGGACTTATGATTTCGGGAAGATGGAGAACCTAACAGGCAGTGATGGCAACCAGTCTTGCCAACAGATACTGAAACACAGTCTTCCCCATAATGTGTCAAGGTTATCACAGCTGCACAGGGACCACCTTCTCAGTTATTCCTTTTAGTTGCAGATAGCTGAGAGCTGGGACTCTTCAAAAGGCCAGTGCTCCTAATATACAAGATGGAAGTCTCTTTTCAGCATGTGATGCTTCAAGGCGAGACACTTAAACTCTTAGATAGTTGGCCTATGTGAGTGGAGTATGCAACTCTGTGCATGTAATGAGTTACGGCTTTCTCTGAGGAGAACGAGGACTCTCTCTCTCTCCACATTAAAAGCAGAAGATGATCTTACTGTGGTCATGGTGTAGAGCTTGGTCTCACTGCACAAGCCCGGGAGAATCACTGTACACTCAATCCACATGCGAACACTAGGTGTGAAGAGTCACATTCACTGTACATTTACAGAACCATCTCCAGAGACAGCGGCTGAGCAGCCGGCTGGCAAGGTCCCTTCAAACACAGATCTCCGCCCTGTGTGCTGAAGCCCTAGATAGCACTGGTCACAGACTTCTCTTTCCTGCTGGTGCTCTGGGTCTCCTTTTCAAACACGGGCTGTGGAAACAACTTCATTTAATGCCTCCCAGCTCTCTCTTTCTGTGTGAATGGCTTCTTTGAAGCAGTTCTTCACGTCTGTGTCTTTTTGCCATATGCATGCCCTGCAGAGGAGTAAGAGCTGCAAGGTCAAACCCTCCTTGGAGAAGCCTCTTCTCAGCTGTTCTTGGATTAACTCCCAATTCCAAACAATCTGATTTTACTCCTGTCCCTCCAATACCTTGATTATTGCTTCTTCAGCTTTTTTGCATTTAATGGAGAAGGTTGGGACTCTGGCCATGACGGCGTAGGTAGTGTCTCTCCTTTTTTACCTAAGGACATTTTAAGAACTTAAGTGATTTCAAATGAGACTTTGGTGAAATGAGGGAATGAGGAAAAGAAAAGAAACACCCCATGAGCAAATGCATGAGTGATAAGGGAATTTTGAACTGCACATCTACAATCATTCACTTGAGTGCCTGAGATTTTGCGGCGCATATGGCCCTCTGTCAGGGGATTCCACAACAGCAGGCAGTTATTAACAAATAGCTTGCCATCCAGTAGTATAAATGATGCAAAACTCAGCAGCATTATCACTGCATACCACCATGATCTATTTGTTTTCAGAGATAAAGCAGTATCTTTTTTAAAAATTAATTTTTTACTTCTGACTTTAACAACTTTAACAACAGTTTAAAGAGAAATTGGAATGTTTTGTTACTAGAGTACACAGTACATTTTCTTTCCTTCTGAATCTGCGATTTAGATAGGACTCATACTTTTGGGGGATTTCATAAATCTGTGCCTTAGCTTCTCTTACACACTCATAACCTGGCCGGCCTACTGGAAATGGAAAAGACGTTCCTTACTGATCGCTTTGGCCATACCCTTGTGAGCCAGGACAGTGTTGTTTTGGTCATTAATCTTTTCTTTTGTCCCATCTGGTTTAATTTCAAAGGTGCTCAATGGCAGCCTGTGTTTCTCTAGGGATTTTCACTCATGGACTATTGGTGCTTTGCAGATTCTGGGTTATGAAGACCTACTGCAGTCCTGTGAGGTAAGTTAAGTATTATTATCACCATTTGAAAAGGACAAGGGATGAGGAAATGAGGCCTAATTTGTGACCTGACAAAGATCACAGTGGAGGTCTATAGAATAATTTAGAATGGAAAAATGTCTCCCAGGCTACAAGTTCTTTGTCTTTACCACAGGATGGATCTTTGACAGATGCAAATAACTCCATAATGAGCTGAGGGTCATTCTAGCTTTTGAAACAGAGAAAATGTCCCAGTGAATCAGGCTAGTCCTCCATCTCATTCAGCAGCTTGCCTCTAAAAATTACCTTTGAGGAGCTAATTCAGAAGCAGACACTCCGCAGTAGGACTGTTACTTATCCCTTCACAAGAAAAAGAAATCTACTTAATTCCCCAAAGTATTGTGATGAATAACGATCTGCAGCGTGAATACTTTTTTTCCCAAATTCTTGTTGGCTTTTAACACCTACTGTTACAAAGCTGGATTTTAATGTTACCAGCTCATACCCGATCAAAGCAGCTCAATAGCTATCATTAGTGGCAACTATGAACAGATACTCAGATGTCTTCAAGACGTAACTAGAAATTTGAATTCCTAAATTTTACAATGAATCCATGATGCATGCACTTATTCATAACTTTCACCACTCGGAAGAGTCCAGTAAGGACATATTGCTCTCTCAAATCCTCTGCATTCTTCCAGGCTTCCCACTGGAAGCTGAATCAAACTGAAAGGAAATCTGCACAGCTATGATCTGTCTACAGTTTAACTAAAATGTCACCAGAGGCTCCAGAAAAGCTCCAATTCTCAGACACTGCGCCAACTTTATAACTTCCAGACAAAGCTCCTCTGTACAAGAAGCATTTTTCTTAGGGCAAAGCTAAAATGGTGCAGGGAGCTCTTATAGGATGCAAAGATTTTTTTTATGCTCCCGATGCCAGGTGCGTTTGTTCACTTGTCAGTCTTTAATGCGAAGCAAGAGAAATGTGCACCTGAAAACAGTAACGAACTCCTGCCAGCAATAACCTCTCCCCTGCATACCTTCCGCAGACTAGATAGTAGCAGTGAGAATAAACGCTTCTTAGTCACGATGTTTAATGCAGTGCTGGTAAGCACTCAACTACTCTAATACTGTATACAGCAGAAGGTTGTTTCTACCTTCTGTTCATGTTAATGCCTTTCCATACCACCCAGCTCAGGAAGGACCACTCGGACAGTTGAATCTAATCAATAGCTATGCATACATTTTGTCTCAATTAAGAAAGATCACATTACAGCCTCCTGAGGACTCTGATTATTTATATATTGAAAGATATATGATTTTTGAGCTTGATAGAAACAAATGCATTTTTTCCCCATCAATAATATATCACGTGTAAATTAGTGTCTGAATTAATGTTGTGTGGCTGCAGTGGAAAAAAAAGCATTGGCTTTATTACATAATAAAATGCCCTTAATTGTTGGACTAGAGCAGCTTTACAACATACCATTACTTTTGGTAACAACCTCTGCCTTTTCATCAATCAGAAAATGTTATCAGTGAGAGCCAGGTTGAAAGTAAAGCTGAAGAATAACATTACAGGACTGATGCAGTTGAGTGAAATAAATTGATGCTGGCCTGCCTTTGAATTCAAAATGAAATATAATTAATAAGATTTACAGAATAACACATTTCCAACTTTTGAAGCCAAATGTTTGCATTCAAATCGGTAAAGCATTACATACAATTTGACTGCATTTCTCAAACCATGAATGGTGTGTTGTCAAACCTCTTTTTGTTTGCTTGTTTGTTTGCTTTCTTGTGGCTTAATTAAGGAGCATCTCAAGGTACAGTTTGGAATTACTCTAATGTCACTAAGCACTCAGCAAGTGTGGCGGGCCTGGAGACTGTGATGGCAAGAGGCTGTTAAAATATTTTCTTGTTCCCATCTGTTTAAATGCAACTTATGGATTTAAGAACCCACCTTAAAGAAGTCATATTTTTTTTTTTCTACTTTTTTTTTCTCCTATGCAGAATTTTATAAGCTAGGAGAACATAGCTGGGGAACACCAGCTGGGGGCTGTGATTTAGTTCCGGGTCCAAACTGTCCAGCCTCAGACATAACTCTGGAAAACAGACATACTTAGAGAAGAACTTAATCAAGTTACTAGAACTACACATGTTCTTAACTGCTTTCTTAAATCAGTGCATAGGCCTGTAGTCCTTCTGGGCTGGAGCTTGCATCTTAGCACGTCCTTAGCTCTGCCAGAACAGAAACAGTAATAACTAACTAGTTTAGGCCATTAATATGGAAAACCTACACAATGATGTCAAGTTTCATGGCATGCAGATAGCTAATTTGGGAGGTTATCATGAAATCCACTGTCTAGGTTATCTTCTACAGCTCTATACAGAACAATGTTTATATTCCTGATAACGGAATTCGCTGTCTCGCTCCCTCCCTCCTTCTCTCTTTCTTCTTTTCCCCATGAACAACACTGCTTGTGTAACTTTCCAGTGGTTCAAATGTTTGCAGGTATAGGCAAGCATGCAGGTATTTAAAATCTAGAGGGAAACCTGAAACACAAAGCTCCGTTATCCATCTCAACTTGATCAAAGCTTGTGGGTGTTCTGTTTCAAGGATGTAAGAACAAGCATGGGTGTGCCATGGGAATCAGAAGTCTAAGTAAAGTTGCTGAGTTAAAAGTGAGAACCAATTGTGGAGAATTGCAGAAGAACTGTTAGAGACTAAAAGACTTGGTGATTAAGTGGCAGAGTAAATTCAGGGCATATAAATGTAAAATGACATACATGGGGAAAACCAATCCAAACTTCACGTATAAAATGATGGGCTCTGAGCTAACTGCTATTACTCAGAAATGAGATCTTGGGGTTGTAATACATAGTTTTATTGAACTCAGTGCCCAGCTGTGGTAAAAAATGCTAACTGAATATTAAGAATTGTTAGGAAAGAGAATAAAATAAAAAATATCATTATATCATTATATAAAATGCTGATGTGCCTGCCTCTTAAATTCTGTGTGCAGTTATGGTCTCTGTTTCAATGGCATAATGCTACTAGAAAAGGCCAAGTGAACAGCAGCAAAGGTAATCAATGGTGGGATGCAGATTTCACGTGAGGAAAGACTGAACAGGGTACAGCTTTTCAGCTAAAAATAGTGGCAACTGAGAGAGGATTATAACAAGGGTCTATAAAGTTCTGTGGGATGCACAAAAGGCTCATAGGAAATAATTTTCCACTCTCTCTCCCATACAGAAGCTAAGGTCTTCAAGTCAAGGTAGCTGCTAGCAGGTTCACAGCAAACAAAACAAGAATATGTTTCCTTACACAACAGAGAATTAACCTCTGAAATTCCCTGCCACAAAAGGTTGCTGCGGGTGTTGAAACTGTGCATAGAGAAGATGACTGCAGGAATTCCTGGAATAACAGTACACTGAGGGCTAACGAACTCAGACAACAGGTCTGACTCAGGGTGTCCCTAGGCTGCAAATTTTTGAGGAGCTGAGGACTGTTCTGGAGTAGTTCTGCTGTACAGTCTCTGTGTCTGTATCCTCCTCCTCAGGCATCTGCTGCTGGCCGCCTCTGCTGACAGGACCCTAAGCTAGCTGACCCAGTGTCCTGGTTTCGGCTGGGATAGAGTTAATTGTCTTCCTAGCAGCTGGTACAGCGCTGTGTTTTCAGTTCAG
>JAVKLA010000026.1:21279360-21360916 GCA_034782735.1 Sagittarius serpentarius
TGCTCAGGCATCTGCTGCTGGCCGCCTCTGCTGACAGGACCCTAAGCTAGCTGACCCAGCTTGGACGTCCTTTTGTCTATGCGTATTCTGTGTCATAAGCCATCCATACTCAGTCACCACTATCTCATGTTGCACACTTGTGGCAGTGATGGCTGCAGAGCTTAAAACTTCCCCATCTCCCTGCTAAGGCTGGTGCTGTTTCCACCTCAGAACACAGCATCCAGCCTGGAATGGAGTTTGAATTGAGCCCATACATTTTTTATCTAAATCTGGATTTAGTCTGGCCATTAGAGAGATAGCATTTGGACAATAAATTGAGATTAAAACCAGAAAGCTGCCAAGGTTCAACAGAACTCAGTGCTTATGTTATCTCTCTCCATAAGCTGTCTAGTCCTGCTTATCCGCACAGAAAATGTAAATGCATCTTTCCAAAACAATGAAGAGATGAAATTAGCATGAGCAAAGCTCACTACTTTCTCTCTGGCTGAAGATTTTAGACTGGAGAAAAATGTCTGGGTTTAGTATGTAAAATGCAGCTGACAATTACTCCTTTTTATATATTTTCTCAGTGTTTTCCATTCATGCTTGGTAGTCTTTCTGCCCCCCTCCCCCCTTCCTACAAGTGTTTTATCTGTGTATTCTTGAACTTATCACTGCAAAATTGAATTCTCCTTTACAATGGAAGTGGTAGGAACCCAGCCTGCACTAAAGGAGAAAAAAACACTTTTCAATTTGTTCAGAACTGCTGTGCAATTAAAAACAAAAAGAAAATGACTGATTAAAATGAAAGTCCCAGCAGCAGACTTTTACACTGAGTTTAAATTTCTTTTTCTTCTGAAGAATACAGTCTGAAAGTTTCTCTGTGTTTATCAGCTGAAGTTCTTCTCTTCCTCCAGAATTTACCTGAATTCACACTTGCTAGCTTAAAGATGACTGCGGGGCTAAATGGTGTATTGTTTTATTCAGTCTAGCAGTGCAGTAAGAAGCAATAAATGTCTTCCCACTTACTTGGTAGGCTCACCTGGAACTTGGGGCAGTCTTTTCAAGAATAAGGAGAGTAAGGAGATGCTTTTGTTATTGCTCTTGCTATGTTTGTATAACTTACGGTCTCCAATATGCATGTTACAAATTTATATACATGCTGAAGTTTAAAGCCAACATTCCTAGTTTCAGGGGTGACAATCTTCAGTGAGTAAATAAACTCTTTACAGTCATGTTAAACACCAAGTATATTTGTAGGCCTTGCTTTCATTGTTAGAATATGTCCAGCTACTCATACTGACAGGGGAAATACCCAGCCAAAGAATCTGTCTAGCCTGGTAATCTGTCCCCAGAAGTGGTTACAGGAGATGCCATTGAGGGACAGCATGTGAGCCTGGCCACCTTCTGCAGTCTTTTTCCCTCATAGTCCCTGCAACAACTGTAATAATTGGATAGGGCTCTTAGTAAATCCCTTCCTATTTCCTACTTCTGTTTATGGACCTGCTGGTCATGAATTTGCCTAAATCTTTTTTGAAACTGCTGATACTATCTGCCTCCCCCACATCTTGCAACAACAGATTCCAGAAGTATGTAAAGAACATCCTTCTATTTATTTTAAAATCACCTCCTAACAGTTTCAGTGAATGTCCTGTGGTTCAAGCACAGGAGGATTCTTAAGGGACATCAGCATTCCTTAAACGTCTTTACATGTTAAGAAAAAAATAGTTAACAGTCTTCTGGGTGAAGTGTTAAAGTTAGAATAGAATGATAGAATCAGAATGGTTTGAGTTGGAAGGGAGCCTCAAAGGACATCTAGTCCAAGCCCCCCTGCAATGAG
Source organism: Sagittarius serpentarius (assembly GCA_034782735.1). Taxonomy (NCBI): domain Eukaryota; kingdom Metazoa; phylum Chordata; class Aves; order Accipitriformes; family Sagittariidae; genus Sagittarius; species Sagittarius serpentarius. The sequence continues at coordinate 21,281,180 of JAVKLA010000026.1, forward strand.
CAGGGACATCTTCAACCAGATCAGGTTGCTCAGAGCCCCGTCCTGCCTGGCCTTGAATGTTTCCAGGGATGAGATATCTACTACCTCTCTCGGCAACATATTTCAGTGTTTCACCACTCTCATCATAAAAAAAAAAAATTCTTCCTTATATCTAGTCTGAATCTCCCCTCTTTTAGTTGAAAATCATTATGCCTTGTCCTGTCACAACAGGCCCTGCTAAAAAGTTTGTCCCAGTCTTTCTTATAAGCCCCCTTTAAGTACTGGAAGGCTGCAATAAGGTCTCCCTGGAGCCTTCTCTTCTCCAGGCTGAAGAACCCCAGCTCTCTCAGCCTTTCCTCATATGAGAGGTGCTCCAGTCCTCTTATCATTTTAGTGGCTGTCCTCTGGACCCCTTCCATGTCTTTTCTGTGCTGAGGACCCCAGAGCTGGACGCAGCACTGCAGGGGGGGGTCTCACCAGAGCGGAGCAGAGGGGCAGAATCACCTCCCTCGACCTGCTGGCCACGCTGCTTTCGATGTAGCCCAGGATACGGTTGGCTTTCTGGGCTGTGAGCACACATTGCCAGCTCATGTCCAGCTTGTCATCCACCAGTATCCCCAGGTCCTTCTTGGCAGGGCTGCTCCAAATCCCTTACTCCCCCAGCCTGTACTGATATTGGGGGTTACCCTAACCCAGGTGCAGGACCTTGCACTTGGCCTTATTGAACCTCATGAGGTTTATATAGGCCCCTTTCTCAAGCTTGTAGAAGTTGTGCATCTCAAGTAAGTACCGCATTTACATGTTACAGGAGATGCTGGGACATACATTCCAAATGAATCTCCAGTAATCTAGTTTCCAGATGACTATATTTGGAGGAAGCAGCAGTCAGCATCTTGAGTAGAGATAACAACGCATCTTGCAGAACTGTGAAATATTTAGAGAGTTTTCTAGCTGAATGAAAACCCTATGGAGTGTAACCAGGAGTAGCAAGTTACACATCATGATTTCATTCATATTTATATATCCATTTTCAAATACAGTTATTAATTTCTTAAGTTTTTCATGTTAATAAAATAAATTTTGCTTTCCCTTTAATGGGTGGTCTAGTTTTCAGAGTAATTTTGACAGATGGAAGAAATTGAAGGTGTCCCATTCTTCTGAGAATAGACACATCAAAGGTAACAGACTGGTCCACCCTCACAGTGCCTAGAGTCCCAACACAGCACTAGTGGCTTCATGTCTAATTTGTGGATGTTCCTCCAGTAAGTTGCAAAATCTTTCCTGAGGATTGATGTTGTAGCTGTCTATTTAGGAAAAGCGTCTTCTGCTGGCAAGTCTTAACCAGATTATTGTTGACATTCAGCAGAACAAGAGGAATAATTTCTTAAACCTCTGAGACAAGTCAGCATTGTAAGCACAGTCTTTCTAACATTTAAGGATCTTGGAAGGGACAGCATGAGAAATGGGCTGAGTTTTCACCTTGCCTGTCTGGGTCATAGGTAAATAAATTATGCTCTGATGCGAGCTGCAACAGTCTCCCGTACAGAGCTTGATGGGGCCACTGGCAGAACTGAAAAAAGTAGCACTGCCTTTCCTGGGATGCCTCACTGTGCACTGCTCCCCAGTATTGAGATAAAGGCTTTGTATAGCGTCATGAATACAAACCTTCTATAAGGAAGTACCACACCTAGAGAAAATGCAACCTGTTATACCTATTTAGTCTTCGTAAGGGAAGCTGGCAAAGCTAAATCAAAATTCTTATGCCATCAAAATTTTATCATTATTTTTTGCTATTATCACTACCTGCAGCTAGCAAGGGCAGTTGTAAAAGCAGAGGCCAACATCATCAGTGTATTTCCTTTAATTTGGCTGTCCTTTCTTTTTCCAGTTTTGTATGCTCCAGGTTTCTACTACCATGCCTCCTCAATGGTTTATTCTCAGCCATTTTATCCACTGCACTCCCTAGTCCTTCCGTTTAGTCTATTCCTTACATTTGCATCTCTTGTACTTACGTGAAAATAAACCAACCCCTTCCTGCAACTGATGTGTTATTTAATGGGCTTCACATTACTTTCTCTGATAGGTAACTATCTTATTCTCTGTTCACCATCTGACTGTTGAGATCATTTAGGATGGTGACTATGCACTGTCTTGTCTTTGCCCAGTACCTGATATGGTTGGATCCTGATCTTGACTGATCAGGCAATAGCTTGATAATAACAAGAAAGAATGCTATAATTCAATAGTAACTTGTTGATACATGGAAATAAATACATCATCATGCAACAAAACCAAAGGATGGTGTCTTTCTATGAGCACGATGACAAGCCATTATGTCTAAGTTAAATTTGACATTTATTTTGTGCAGAATGTAGATTGTATTGCATATCTAAAGCCACACATATGGACATGCATTTCTTGGCCTTTAATTACAAGATTGTTGATTTGATTTCTGATATGATGAACCTGTTTCTGTATGATCATTTAACATGTCCCTCGGTGCTAGCAAAGAATGAAAGCAGTGAAGATATGCTCTGTTTGTATGAAATATTTTCCTCAGTTTCTTTAATTTGCAAAAATTGTCAAAGCCTTCAGAGCTCACTCAAATACTCCTTAGTTTTCTAAAATATTATCAGAAGAAAGAAAAACGTTCACCCAACCCTGACCCAAAATACAAGAATAATTTCTCCATATGCTTCTAATGATGCTCATAAATTTCTTCATATTTCCTTTGCTCTCTCTTTTTATTCTCCAAATTTGTATTGAAATTGAGAATTGAGAAAAACCTTAAATCACACATATATACCCACCTGCATATTCAAAATAACAATGTACAAACAAAAAATAAATAATTTAAGACATTCAAAGGTATCTATTTTGGCATACAACTAAACGATCTACTAGACAAAAATGCCAAGTTTCTGACAACCCTCAGTGAGGCCAACTGGCTTCTCAAGCATTTTAACAAAGATTAAAAGAGTATTAAGACAGCTCATCTTAGGCATCTGATTCTTTCAGTCCTGGCCATAGTTTCTCTTGTTTACTGGGGATCTTCACAGACCGTGAGTGAGGAACTGATCCCAGCAGTGGGAAGGAGGTCTGGTGAGGTAGGTCATACCAAGCCACAACACTGAAAATGTCATTGAAGATGTCCACCAAGTTACAAATGGTCCACTGAAATAAATGGATAAACCTGCATTCCTGACAGCAACAGAGACTGTTATATATAGGATAAGTGTAATATTAAATTTATATCACTGTCCAGATCCAATGAGGAGCTGTGCTCTGGGCAAAGGCAGTGCCACAAGACAGAGAGCATCTGCTGCTTCACCATCTTCCTGAGGCCGGGGAGCCCCGGACTGCCAACCTTGCCTTGGTGGGAGCTGAGGGTGGAAAAGCCAGTGCGTCATCGGTCTGTCTTAAATGTAACGTGTTGGCTTCCTGGCCTGGAAAGTCCTGCCTCTGCTGTTTTCAATGGCAAATCTGGAGTCTCCTGGGGGGTCAAGGAAATATAGTACCAAGGAGTCGGCTTCACGGAGACGAGGTAAGAAGCACCCTTTTGCCATCTTGAACCAGGCAAAAAGACCCCTCATCAGGCCCTCCCTGCTAACATCTCAGCAGCATGCAGAAGATGGAACTTTTGTCCCCATGGGTGCAAGAAGCAGCCTATGAAGAAAGTTCTGTATATCCCTGCAGGAGAGTTTCTATCTCTCCCACCGTCCTTGGCATTTATTCAAATATCAGGAGCTTAGAAATCATTTCTATAAATACTGAGTATATGAAAAACCATTTGCCTCTATGAAGGAAATCTCTAATAGTGAAGTTTAAACAGTTCCTGTGAACTTAAATCACTTAAATCCACTTAAAAAGTTGGATTTAGGGCCTAAGGATTTAAGAGCACAGTGAAATGTAGGTTGTTGTCTTATCACTGAATGAGCTTCCCCCAAAACTGGGATTAGGTAATTAGCTGGTTTAGCTTCTCTGGTCAGCTAAGCTTGGCCATGGTACCACATTGATGCATTGTATAAATAGTGTTTTGGTTTCCATGCTGCTGCCACTGCAAGGCTCTGTGCTTTGGTACTCTCAGCTTGATGGATAAATTTATGTTATCTTACTAAATATCACTCTCTTTGTGGTTCTTACTAGACAAAGCCCCTTTCTGAATACGTTTTGTCAAGTTTCTTTAGACTGAATAACAAGAGAAATGTTTGTACAGTAAATTCTTCCTTCAAGTAGTCAGTTTCTTTATACATGTGCATACACATTCCGAATGCTTTCCGTTGGCTTTCTGGAATATCTCAGAACAATTCTCTTCTGATATTTGTTATTGTTTATCTGAGATTGTCTTTGTTTATGCAGTCTGGCAAAACTTAAATAAAAAGGCTTTTCCTGAAAAGCTTTGAAGACTGGGTAGCTCTGGACCCTGGGGAAAGGCTGTGCTTTCTCGTACTGTGTGTTAATTTGAAATTGTCGTTAGTTTTGTTGTCTGTTCTTATGGATCATTTTTAGTGGGGGGATATGAAATGATTCAAGTAATATCCTCTGTGCCGGACAAGCAGCCCCATCTCAGAGCGTGTAATTACTGATGACTGTTAATGCAGGAGGTGGAATCAGCAGAGGGGGAGAAGACTGACCAAGCAAACAGCACTGGGACCTCTTGGGCTAAGGCAGGGCAAGCGAGCTGATGCTATAGCTGTCTCTGCTGTGTTTGTTCTGTGCATGACAGAAAGTTCACCAGGCTTTTGGTAAAAAGCACTTCACAAAGCTCTGCATTACCTACTGTAGTGAGAATTAGTATCTTTTGTTTTACCAGCAGATGTGGCCTGAAACTGCAATTTCCAAATAAATAGGCAGTGCAGAACACAATGCATCAGTCAGGATTTAAAGTCAAGTTATGTCTAAGCTCCAGAGTGCAGGAGTCTGGTTTTGCTAATAAAAAATGCGGTACTCATTTTCTTGAATGACTTAACATGGCTGACAACCAGATGGCATTTCTGATTTTTCTTCTCTGGGACAGGCTGGAGAATTTTTTCCCCCCACCTTGGCTACTGATGTAGGAAAATATTCTCGGCCACTTCTGCATCTCCAGGTGATTGCTTCTTGCTAAGGAAGCAGGGGCAGTCATCAAGGTTTTCACAAATATGTGTGGAGGCATGACAGAGTGACATAAAAGAACATGCAAAGAATTGTGCAGATGACAGGGCTGGTACAGAAACAGAACTGGTTTTTTTTTCCTCCCTCTCATGGGAAATACCACAGTTCTTGAATATTTAGGTCCTTCTTCTACAATAAAGCCATATATGCTCACTTTGGGGAAAGAATTGTATTTTTAGACATGCGCATGGCACAGTTATATGAAAAAGAAATCCATGGATGGTAAGACAAATGTTCTGCAAGGAGGAATAGGGATCTCCTACTCCAAAATTTGTGTGGCCAGTATTTACTGTGGATAATATTTCATTATTTTAAAAGAAAATCTTTCTTTTCCTGTTCAGGCTAGAAAAGGTTAAGGCACTGAGCTGAAACATAACATAGTAACACATATAACTTGCACACAGGTAAGTATTTTATTCATAAGGAGTGAACGTGTATTATTCCAATTTGCAACTTTACACCACCTCATACCCAGCCTTCCAGTTTAGCCAGGTCTGCATTGAGAACCTCCTAAAGTCAATAGAAAGCCTGCTGTTGAATTTTGATGGGCTTTGGCTTAAGCTTTAAAGGAATATATACTCTTGCTTGACTGTGTGGTTTATATTTTGATGAATTGCTTGTCATATTCCCTCAGATAATTCATGGTTTCACTGGAGAGAGAAACCCAAATCTTGTTCAGTCACCCCATCTTTTATAGGCATCACAATTTACAATGTATCAATCATCTGGCTGTCTTTAAGAAATTTACAATAACATTGTAAAATTATATAGGACTAACATTTCAGAGATCAGAACTGGAGAGATTTTGTTAGCACTTAAAGTGTCCTACATATATCCAATGACACATTTAATTTGCAATGAATTCTACTGAATACTCACGATTTCCAAAATGCTCCCATTAGTTTTTACAATTGATCCATTGCTATATGACGGGACAAGAGGTAAAGAGATAATGGAGCCATGTTCCAGAGCCCATCCCCAGGCACTGCACAGGGGCCTGCAGGATCAAGATTAGCTTCATTAGCAGATACCAGCAGCACATTACAGTCCATGGAGAGCAAGGTTGCTCTCAAGCTACATGACAGGCTGAGAGAAAGGTCAGGGTCTGTTGGGTGGCTACAGAGTGTAGGGGTGCATGGTCACCCCTTGCAGCAGCAGCAGCTGTCCTGAAAACCTCATCCCTCAGCAGCAGCAGTAGCAAACTTGATTCTTGTCAAGAGCTTTTGACCTGTCTGGCCCCTCATTCTGGAAGAAGAAGTGAAACTGCTGAGATGCCTTGCAATGGCTCTAAGTCAATGCATGCTTAGAAGACCAGTAACAGTAGCATCTAAGGATATGACCTTGAGTCCATAGTACTTTCTTGCACTATACCCCTGCTTTCTACTGGAACAGGATTAGGACTTCATTTTTGTTTCAGCCACATTTTGTTATTACGATAGCCTGCAGGCCGTCATAATCCTGATCTTGATTTTCTGGCTCCATTCAAATGAGGCTAGTCAGGTTTTATGAAAGATTAATAATATACCTGTGAGAAGACAGCACCTACTTTCCACCAATTGGAGTGTTTTTTACTACAGGTCATGTTTTTGTTGGAAATATTTGGACAATTTAGAAGAGTTAGTCATCCAGATTCCAGCAGGGAGAGGAATGTGCGCTTGAGAGAAGGCAGCAAGGACTCTTAAATTAGCTCACATCATAAGTATTTTTATTGGAAATGGTGTATGTTATGTTTTACGAGGTTTTGTGATGCATCTTCTGCACCAATGTCTTCAAGCCTTTCACCTCCCCTGTAGGGGTCATCCAGAAAGCCAGCAAGGCTCTGGCCACCTGTCTCACAGGCAACACTAGCAGACACAGGGCATGATTAATCTTTCCAAATTTTAGATATTTGCAGTGGCTCAAGGAATGAAAGAGGAACTTCTGGGCATGACTCATCCAAAAATAGATATCTGAAGTATATTAGATGATTCACGCTCACTTGGTCTTTGTGAAGTGGCACCTAGGGTGACTAGCGCAGATGTACAGGATAATACCTAAAATCAAGCAAGACGTATTATTCATAATTACATCAGAGGTAACTGTGGACATTAAATTAGAGATGAGTGGTTGCTATGTGCCTGTTTTATTATTTGGGAATAAAAATTGCTGATTGCAGCAAAAAGAAAGGTCTTTCAAATCTTTTTTGAACCGACAACTGGCAAGTGTGCAACTAAATGGGCCATAAATAGCAAAGTTTTCTCTTGGTATAAATTATAACATCTCTGGTGTGTAACCGTCTCAGATTTGAGATTGAAGGAAAGTTTCGTTCAAGGACCTCCCAGGCCCTTCACCATAAAGTGGGATGTGAATACTTTTGATTTCTATAAATATGATTAAATAAACACTGCAGAGAGAGCTGTAGTGATATGTGACTGATTTCTGCCTGGAATTGGGAAATAATTTTACTTGATTTTATCTTTTCCCTTCGAGCAGCGGGAATGAAACAACAGTTGTACTCAGGATGCCAGCTTCTGTCCCTTTAATTTAAGGCTGGTTCCTAATCTTAAAAGAGAAAAACTGTGTGTGTGAGCTTTAATGAAAATGGCTCTTACCCATAAACATAGCATTATGAATGCCTCAGACACCAACAAGAAAAATAATCTCTGTGAATAATCACCTTAATAATGATTTTCATTAATCTTTGTTCAGAGCTCTTCTCTTTGATTGAGATGAGGAACAGTAGGTAGTTCAAATTCAGAGCAATGCCAGGTACATTCAGAAGATACTCTAAGGCTTTGCATTATAAAAGCCCCTTCTGATCTGCCATGTGTACAGAGAAACTGGCATGGTCCCTCTTCATAAAAGAGTAACACAAAGAACTTTTATCAGAATAAAGGCTGTGTTCTCATTAGATATTGCAGCATGGCTTCACTTACTGTGAAGTTTTTCCCTTGTAATTTTTTTTCTGAGTTTAGTGCTCCTGCAAGGTATAGGAAGAAAATATTCATGAACGGCATTGACGGTTTTACCAGGATTTGAACTTCCGACTGCTTGAATGTAAAGCAGGGTACTTTCCACTGCTTCAGAAAGACAGTGAGACTAGTGCTGTTGAAGAGGGAAGCCCAAGAGCTTCAATCCTGAAAGGCAGGACCAGGGAGCTGGAGGCTAAGAGGGCTTGTTCCTTTGCCTTTATGTCCGCTGGCTTCTCTACCCTGATTTTGAATAAAGGAAACTTATTATAGATGCTGTGTGCTCAAGGTGCTTGTCAATCAGGAAAGGAGACCAAAATCTCAGCTTTCAATCCAATTCACTCACCTATCAGTAAAATTAGAGACTATGGTTTTTAGTCCCTGGGATGCTGGATTAGACACTAAACAGTGTTTCTGGTTTCTAGCCAGATGGCTGGTGCTTGGTGATACCGGACATACTGTAGCAAACTAGACCCAAACCATACTAACCCAAATCCATACAAACTAAAGTTCAGTCACTTTCATATATTTAATACTTTCCAAAGTCTAATTTTCTTAAATGGGCTAGGGCTAAACAACAGGAAACACTGGGAGCAGCCTGGGGACACCAATGACATGAGCCTGCTGGCTATTTTTGTTCTCCCATTTTTTTATCCTTAAGACTTGACATCTTGGATTCATTAAGAAAGTGCATATAACCCTTTTCCTCCCTTTTGCAGTTCAGGAGACAGAATTCACTTAATTCTCTTTAATCTCAGGTTGCAAAGGGAACATCCAAATTGCATTTCCCATTGTCCTGCGTGCTTTTCAGGGGCTGTAATCTTACCGCTGTGACACCAAACAGCCACCATGGTAATGCCTTCCGGGCCCTGGCACCAGGTATTTATTCTTGTGTAGCACTGTAAATCCAGCGCAGCTTGGGAGTTACTCTGCTATGGCACTGCTATAATTAGTTATGTTTATACCAGCAAATTAAACTTTGACAGAAAACATTCCTGGGCACTGGAACTTGAGTGTCCCCATGACTAAACACTAAGATAGTCCTCAGCACATTTTTGGCCAGCACTAACTCATGGTTAGGGGCATTTGGAGATAAATTGCTTGCCAAAGACCATTTCCCAGAGGGAGTCTGCACACAGATGTCTAGTTTTGTAGCGTAAGAAGATGGGCATGGACCATTCTGTGCCAGTGAATTTCAGCACCAGGCACATTTATTTATTAGTACAGACACAGCTCTTTCTGTTCATATTTTTTTTTTCCAATTCAGTATTCTCCAAGTTATTATTTTTAATTATCTGTATTTTGTTTTAAAAAACCAGTATTTTCATGAGAACAGATAATTACTTGGTAGATTTATTAATTTCTAAAGATAATTTAATTTATTAAGATTCATGCTTACATTCTCAGTACCTCCATCTACATAGTAATTACTGTGAAATTAATTTTATCTACTCTTAAGCCATGTTTGTTCTTCTTGCACATCTAACTTGCTATTATTTTCTGTGCTGTTTAGATGAGTATATGCGTGTTTGCATTAAGAAATGAAGTGCTGTATAAAAATCTTATAAAACAGCCTGGAAAAAGCCCATAAGACCTTGAAGGCGGTGTCAGCAATACATCTGTTCTTCTTGACAGATGTTCGTCTAGTGTGTTTTCAGACCTTCAGTGACTGGGGGGTTTCGCAGTATCCCCAGACACGTCTTTCCTAGGCTCCATGAATTTTACCTTCACAAACCTTTTTGCAGGTCTGGCCTGCATCTCTCTGGTAGTTTAAACCTGTTGCTTTCTGCCTTCTCATCACAGCCCTAATACTTACTGTCTTTCCTCATAGGCTATTCCAGACCTCTGGTCCTTCTCGTTGCTCTACTTGATCTTTTCCCGTTTGATATGTTTTTGTTTCTTTTGATTGATTGACTTTTGTTGTTGTTTTGTGTTGTCCACTGTTGTGTCAGTTATGTCTGCTTAAAAATGTGTTGAACCTTTGCCATCCATCTTCATGAAACCATCCACAAAGATAAAATGTGACGTAGCTCTCCATAACGTGACTTATAGAGATGGATGTTTCTACAACACCATGACTTCTTCCTTTACTGCATAACTGAGCTGAGATCAGGAAATCAATGGCAAAACTTATGTGGTTTTCAAGAGGCCAAAGCCCTCCTTTGTAAACTCTGAGATGCACAACAGTGGGTGAGTGGAAAAACAAAGTGATTGGTATTGCCCTCTTTTACACCAGTTCTGAAAGGCAGCTACAAGTGTTGCCACTGCCAGGAAAATGCATATTCTATTCCGTGTATGGGTCTTTGAATCATGAACAGAAAGTAATAAGACAAAACAGCACAACTGACTACAGAAGAAAACAAGCTGCAAGTGTAAATTTAGCAGTAAATTTATACACGGTGAAGATGTTTCTGCACAGTCTTATGATTTTAGTCTGCTTCTGTGGGTGTCCTGTCTTTGCCACTGTTGAAAGAATTAAACAAAATTAGACCTTTAAATAATATGCCATTTCCATGCTGATATGTGGAAAATCAAGGAAACAAGGGAAAATCTTATAACAGCTTCTATAATATTATTTCTTCATTTACGTACATCTGTTGTTTTGTATTCATAATGTATCTATCAGACTCCTACAGAACAAGCCCACTGCTATGCACATTCTTTGCCTTAGCTTCCACCCTTTTAAACATTAATTACAATGATATTCTGAATGTGTCAGCCCCGTGAGGATAGGTCTGTGCTTGTATTATACCAGTTAGCTATTTTAGGTTTGTAACTTCAAGATAAAACATCAGTCATTTAATTTCTTTGCTATACAATCAAACACATAAAGGCTTATCTGAAGCTCCTGCTAATTGGCCCCTGTTAATTCGTATAAAGGCACGTTTGATAGCAGCTAGCATAAAGGCAAGAGAGCAAAATTTGAAGCTGTGACTTAAACATTCCTGTACTAAATGACTCCTCAGATTATGTGGTGTGTGCATGCAAGTGGAACCAGCTATGTAAGGAGTGGGACCAAAGATTCTATCTCTTCAGAAAATGACATAGTGAATAAACACATAAGTCTGTGAACACTCTTCTGACCCTGAATATTAACAATGTTGTGGTCTTCTGTGAGCACAGACTGTGCATTTTGTCTCATGGCAATAAGGGATTTAGGATCAGAACATGAACATAAAGCTTAGCAATATGTTTGAAATGTACCTATACTGACCAGCGGTTATACACCTCTCTGTTATATCAAAGCCCTTCAATTTCTGCAGTTATTTTTTGTGGGCAGAATTTCTCAAATCACATTGATCATTTCTGGGTTTTATAATTATTTTTTTTTCCTGCCAATTTTAAGCACTTTGCAAGCACTGGCTGAAAATCAGTCCTCTCTTAAGTTATTAATCCAGCCCCTTGGCTGGTCCTCTTACAAAATATTACCTTTAATTGCTTTCCATTAGGAGAAAAACATTAAAGGTACAGTCAGTGACAGCTGCCCATTAAAGATGAACCAAGGGAACGTGTGATCTCTGAGCCACGATGAAGACATGGTCTAGATAGACATTACCACATCCTGAAGGTTGTGCAAACTGCTGCCTGCTCTGGTTTCACTGCAATTAACAGAAAACAGGAAAACATTACTGGGGTTTGAGGTGACTCACCTTGAAAAAAACCCAACTGTGTAACCTTTCCTGAAGCATAAGAAAAGTTAATAAGGAAAGCATTGTTTCCCTGGCTAAGTAAATGATGAGTATTTGTAAAGTGCAGCCTGAGCTGTGAATCATATTCTCTCTTCAATGGGAACCACATGCAGCAGCAATTTATTAATTTTGTAACGCTGGGCAACCTGCACACTAGCTTTCAAATAGGTTAAATGTAGCACGGCGTGTATAACATTAAGTATGGCAATTAAAACATCTCTGCATCCTATTCCTGATCAAAAATGACTGTCTCTATATATACACGCTGCTGTCATTAATGTTTCCGCCCTTGAACTCGTAGTTTGCTGTGTGTGATGTCCTGTCAATTAAGTGCAATTACACTTATGTAAGCATGCCAATTTATGGTTCAGTTGCTGGGGATGGGGAGGAAATTGGACCACATTGCTCCTGCTGATAATATTCTGAGAAGAAAAATATCATGTGAAGCACATACATTTAGGTAACTTTATCATCCTTAAGGCAACAAGGGACAAATATGAAAATCTCAATATTTTAGGAAAATGGAAGTGGACACTCCCAGAGGTCTTTTAAAATGCTTCTATCAAAGATCTGCCAAAAGTTTAGGGCATCCATGGGGCAGAATTGCGAAGACACATCAACAGCACCCAGAAAAATAGGATGCTGTTAGCCTCATGTCTGTCTGTCTTCGATACCCCCGTGTCAGGAGGGCAGCTATCCATTTCAAGTTGAAGAGACTTACTTTTTCATCAGTTTATAAATAAACAAAGTATACTAAAATAGACTTCTTAAAATTTCAACAGTAAATGCTCTCTTAGCTGTACAGAAAAAGCTGAGTATGGTGGGTCATGTTAAGGGAGGAGGAAGGGTGGCTGTGAGACACAGGTGGGGAAGTGACAGCTCATGTGTGAGGAAGAGGAGGAGGAAGATGACTGCTTCTGTGGAGGAGGCTGGGGGGGAAGAAAAGCAGATACCTGTATGAGCATAAAGTACTGCCACTTGGCTGGATGGTACTAAACGTGCATGTATAGCTGTCTCTGTGTGTGATCTCCAGCAGCAAGGGCCCCAAGGCCCAAACCTAGCTGTTACAGGTGCCAAAACTGGGTCATCTTGTCTCGACGGCTAGGCAAGATTGTGTCAGAGAAGTCCTGACTTTCAAATCCTTTTAGGACGTCAAATTATGTATGTTTCCTCAACCCAGTGATTTGGGGTGGGATGCACCTCACTTCACCTTAGATCATTGAGTTCAGCCTGCAGTGGTGACCCTCAGCTCCCCATAGAGGCCTGAGAGAAGGAGACGGTCCGGCTCTCCAGGGTCTGCAGCAGTCACCTGAGAGAGGTCAAGTGTATTGTGCCTTAGGAGTCCCTGTTTCCCCTCACCGAGCTGAGAGGGGACTAAAGAGGACATGTCTACTTGCTTGGATAGGTGAGGGGAATCTCCCCGTTGAGATCAGCCCTCCTCTCCCTGCGGGGCATATAAGAAATAGCTCTGTTTGAAATGCAAGAGTGCTATTCTGGATATGATCAGTCGGGGATGTTTTCCTTTAGGAGCCTGTTTCCCCAGATGTGCAATGATGAATATGTTAACTTCCTTTGCAAAGGTGTTTGGAAGGTTTAAATACCTAGGGAGTTTTATCACATCCCTTTTGAAGCAGAATTCAAAGCTTATTTTAGTAACCTCCCAATTTTTTTCTGCTTTTGACTGTTTTCAGGATTACAGTCCTGCTTCTATTGATGTTTCCAGGCTTGCAGCCTCAAGCCTGAAAATCACTGACTGCTTATCTCTTGTCCTTGCAACTAATAACTCAGTTTCTGCTGTCCCTAATAACACATGCAGGGAAATGCCAAACAAGCTGTGTTATTGAAAGAAAAAAAAAATCCTGTTAAACTTGGGCCCTGATGCTACGAACACCGAAATGTTAGTCTGTTACAAGTTAAGGCTACAAATACGTGTTGGCAGGATGGATATCTTAGTCACAATATTTTTTTTATGATGAGAGTTTCTGTCAGCTGTAGTTTTTGTGTTATCAGCATCTGTCACTGAGGGCTGGGCTATGATCCATAAGTATTTCAAGTAAAAGGAAACAGATTTTCCTTCTAAAAATCAGAAATTGCCAAGCTGTTGTTTGGAGCAAAACCCTGCATTTAAAGCGATCTTCTCCTAACAGTTCAAGAGAGGATTTTATTTTCTGTGTGTTTTTCTTAATTCCAAGTGTCATCTGAGATCTATCTCTTTGTCTGATAGCTGTGATTTCCTCCATGTTAGTCACTAGGATGTCAATACTGAGTAGTATGATCATATTAATTTTCTTTCCTGGATTATAAGTGTTACCATTTTCTAAGCACACAGTATTTTTTTAAATATGCTATGAAGAGTTTATATACTGTTTTGAATGGCTGATGTCTTTAGAAATAGTAGTACAGACTTGCCCCCTCCCTTACCCTGTGAGGAGCTCCTTCGAGGAGCTGCTATGTTATGCATGGCACTATCGTGTCTCTTACTTTAAAGAAAGCTGCAGTCAGTAGATCCAATATCCTAAACAGTGAACATATTGTACCTGATAATCTCTTGAGTTGCCATTGTCCTCCTTTGTTGGAAAAAATGTAGTGATTATTCAACAGACCACTCTGTTTCTGAAGAATCTAGTAGAAACCATTTAGTTAATTGGAGTTAACAGCAGCATCAGGAGGATGCTGATCCTCTTGGAGATTTCTGTTGGCACTTCTTATTTCTTTTTGTTTCAAATATTCTTTCTAACTTCCACAGGTCATGTATATACGTTAATCATAATGCTGGCTCAAATCTGGCAGAATTGTTCAGATGCTGTCTCCATCTGCCAAGGGCTTACACTCCAGAAACTCCCAGAATGCATCTAAATGCTCATTTAGTGATTGCCATGCTTCCAGGGGTAGGCTTACCTGGGGAACAGGTTAAGTGCATGGGACCAAATTCCTCAGCTGAGCACGCTCTGAGAAAAATCAGACTGTACTTGTTCATGAAGCCCACAGCTTCCATTTAAATAGGTATCTAAAAACTGGGAATTAAGGACAAGTTGTGTTTCTGGAAAATCTAGAGCACTGATGCACTGGAACTCCCCATCAACAAAAGCTTCTTTTATGTAAAACATGAAAGAAGTTTTCTTAAATTTCTATTCATTCCTTCCCTGTGAAGTCTTCAATAGCACACAGAAATCACTGAATTATAATTTGTGGGGATACTGAAAGGAAATAATAAGAAAGTGTACATAATAACAGTATAATGGCAACAAAATAGGAAGAAATGACATTTTGAGGGTTTGTTTCAGCTGAGAAAACATATGCTTCAGTTGTCTGTCTAGCTGGCAGTGAATGACTAAAGCACTTGTGCTCCATGTTACAAAGTGATGTGATGTCAAGTAGCTCTCTTTTACATGTGATGTAACAACAGAGTTTATTAATTCAGACTCAGAGCCTTGCTAATCCAACACTATTTATGTTCAATTTGCGCCTTTTTACTTCCATTCCTGGGTACCAAGTCTGTTGTGCATGCATTACATAGTCCATACATTGTATACTGAGATTTCTCACATTTGGAGGGAGTATGGTATTTACTGATCAATTAGCATACCAAATATGTAAATGCTATATGTATAAGCTTAACTTGTTTGTTTTCATATCAGTTAGGAAATATAAACCATGGATCTATATAGACAGAGCAATAGAGAAGAAATTCTGTAAAAGCCAGTGGTATTTATGTATGTAGCTGTCATAAAGGATGGAAGACTGTACTTACAAGTCTACAAAAAGTGCAACTTTCCTGGCAGACATACCCCTCCTCAGCGAATATAACAGCCAAGTAGGTCTTTTTGATAAAAACCAAGAGACGGAGTCCAGCCAGCCCTAAACCCGGGTGTAAACCAGACTTCTGGCCTGGAGCTACCTCTGACAACACATAGAACTTGGGGACCTAAACCACTCATCTCTCAAGTTTGACAGGGATTACGGTCGTCTGACTTCAGGAGTCTAAAAGTCAGGCATCTGTTCTGAACTTGCTGTCTCATTTCCCTTTATGATCAATGGGGAGAGATCAGCAAGGTGATGATTCATTCCTCTTATCTTGGTCTGGCATGAATCATTCTTTCCACTTCTCTGTGTAAATTATTTTCTCTATCCTATACATGTACTCTGTTTTTCAATTGCAAAACACTTCCAGCTGTTTTTCTCCAAGCCCGGGAAAAGCCAGAGATCGCTACCAATGAAGAAATCACAAATTTATACAAAAACCCGACCCTACTGCAGGTACAGCTTCCCGTGCTTCCCTGAGAAGGCAGATCGGGCTGTCCCTGCAGAAAGGTGTGCCTGACACCAGGAGGTGCCACATAAAGGTGTAAATGAAGGTGACTCAAAATGGATGTTCAGTCAGGAGGAGATGCCAAAACTTCACCTACTTCCAGAAAAAGCTGCAAGATTAGAGTGCCTGACCTTGTAATTTGTAAACTAAGGGCAATTAGAGCAGGGAAAAGAAGAGGTTAAGCCTCCAATCTGTGCCCTGCTTTTGGGTCTTCCTTCAGAATTTCCAGATAAGTCAGAAAGAGGTTTCTATACAAACAACATATGCTGTTGTCTTAGCCTTTTCAACAGAATTCCCTTCTCTTGGCTCTCTGTCTCCTCTCTGGTGTCTCGCTCTCACAGTGTAGTAATTTTACTCCCCAGCACATGCAAGAAATAAAAATCATACCCACAGTATTCATATCTTGCAAACTAAAGGACAAATTTTCTTTCCTAATTCCAGTAAGTTTTTGAAAGGCTTTTTTTTCCCCCATATCAGCAATCAGAAAGTGTCCTGTCTTCTCTCTAATTAATGATCATTCTTTTCAGGCATTGCAGATGTCTTCGCATATGGCTCATTACCCTTAAGACAGAAACGATGTAAGAGTTAAAGGTTTATTTCACAGGGTGCTTTGGACAACCATGAAGGATGAAGTAATTAAAAATACTTTTAACTAAAGCAAGGGCTGCTGCACAGCCTCATATTTTCCTGCTTTTACAATATTATGTGGTGGTTATACCTTTTGAATCAAGGCTTGTGAGATTTTGTTTACGGTAAAGTTTGCCTGGAACAGAAGAAAATTGAAACAATAGTAATAAGACATACATATATCATCTAGGTTCCAAGGAATTAACTTTTTTGGTAAACTTTAAGTCAATAAAGTAAATTAATTAGAAATGTGTCTACATATGTATTGATGAGCTGGCAAATCTTACATGAGGATCCAGAATGCTAGGTTAATGAAAGAACTATAGAAATCAAACCAGGGAATAAAGGTTAAAGTTCAATTACACCCTACTACTAGAGTTTACAAAGCTTACTGACACTACTATCTTATTTTTTACTTCCCTGTTTAGCTTGAGGGCTAGTTGTTACTTCCTACTTCTTAAACATGCTTAATTGAATTAAATATGATAAATAATGAAACTTTCTAAATTGGACACTCAACAGTTAACATATGTACTTCATTAATATGTGTACTTACTTGAATATCTAAGTTGGATATTGCTACTCTTCTCAATACTGGTGCCACTACAGGGACCTTACACATGACATTTTTTCTGAGGACCGCTGCGTGACAGACTCATCATCTTGCTAAGTTTCTTTATTGTGTTTGCATAGTTGCATCTGTTCATAAAATGAATACTTTAGATTTTTACTTCCTAGCTGTACCTCTGAGCTCTGCAGGCCTCATACAAAGATGGTCACTTAAGACAGCATCTTGTATAGTCATCCTGCTTTTGCAGTTTTGGAGTGTCTTCCAATCAGTGTCCATCAAAGATGTGACTATACCTTCTGTCACAGTGTTTGTTTGTCAGTCCTTCTCCAGTGGCAGAAATATGACAACTGGTGCAATACTTTTCTTCTTGAAGATTTGTGTTTTCTTCTGTATGAAATATAGATAAGCAAGTTTGCTGATGACACCAAGCTGTGTGGTGCGGCCAACACACCGGAGGGAAAGGATGCCATCCAGAGGGAACTTGACGGGCTTGAGAGGTGGGACCATGCAAACCTCATGAAGTTCAGCAAGGCCAAGTGCAACGTCCCGCACATGGGTCGGGGCAATCTCAAACACAAATACAGGCTGGGCAATAAGTAGATTGAGAGCAGCCCTGTGGAGAAGGACTTGGTGGTATTAGTGGATGAAGGACTGAATATGAGCTGGCAATGTGCACTCGCAGCCCAGAAAGCCAATCGCATTCTGGGCTGCATCAAAAAAAGCATGGCCAGCAGGTCAACGGGGGTGATTCTCCCCCTCTATTCCACTCTTGTGAGACCCCAGCGCTGCATCCAGCTCTGGGTCCCCCAGCATAAGAAGGACACGGACCTGTTGGAGCGAGTCCAGTGGAGGGCCACGAAGAAGATCAGAGGGCTGGAGCACCTCTCCTGTGAAGAAAGGCTGAAAGAGTTGGGGTTGTTCAGCCTGGAGAAGAGGAGGCGCCAGGTAGACCTTATAGCATCGTTCCAGTACTTAAAGGGGGTCTACAGGAAAGATGGGGAGGGACTCTTTAACAGGAAGTATACTGATAGGATGTCGGGTAATGGCTTTAAACTGAAAGATGTTAGATTTAGATTAGATATTAGGAAGAAATTCTTTACTGTGAGGGCGGTGAGACACTGGAACAGGTTGCCCAGAGAAGTTGTGGATGCTCCATCCCTGGCATGGTGCAGGTTGGATGGGGCTTTGAGTAACCTGGTCTAGTGGAAAGTGTCCTCTCCCATGGCAGGGGGATTTGGAACTAGATGATCTTTAAGGTCCCTTCCAACCCAAATCATTCTATGATTCTATGATTCTGTGATTGAAGATACGTTTCTTGTTCCTGGAACAGATGGTTGCAATGTCTGTGATGGTATTATTTCTGGATGCTTAAATACAGGCCTCAGAAAGTGTCATCTTCCTCTCTGGAGAACTCAGCTGAGCCAGCAAAGCTCTGTTTTGGCCTTGGTGGTCACTGTAAAGCTTTTAGCTCCTCTGCGTCTCTATAGTCTCTGTCATAGAGAGTATTTAAAAAATAAAATTTGAGATCTTAAATTTGATCTAAATTTTACAGAAGAGCAAAGATATATTTGATCTATTGGTAGAGGTGGGGATCACCTGTCAGATCCTTTTCTGACAGTACACTGGGTTTTATATGGAATGGGCTGGTTGTAATGAGTATATCCATGATGCGGGTAAGATTATTACAGAAGAAGGGAAAGGAAGGTTTCTAACCTAAATGATGCACTAATTACTATGGCCAGACAAACAATAATGAGAAGCTGAAGTGCTAACTGGAGTTCTAGAAATGCTGAAAATTTTCTGCCCAGTTATATCACCTAGAGTGGTACAACCAAGAAAAAAATAGGGCATTAATAAAGATTGTCTTGTACAGCAGGATTAGCCAGAATCTCCTAGGTAAACAAATCTGATAAAAACACGTAGATGGAGCTTTATAGCACCGATAATATCAGTCAGAAATCCAGGAGTGCTATGAGCCTATCAATAAATTTGATGATTTTCAGGCATGTATTTTCAATATCACAGGCTGTGTTATGGCCGTAGATGCTCAATTGTATCAAACTTCTTGCTGGGATTTGGCTTCGGCCAAATGTGCATTCCCATTAGCTGATCTCATCTAACCAGCGGCCTTTTTCAGGAATGATTTTATAGCCTGCAGCTGTGAAGTCCAGGAGCTATGTTTCTGTACATAACTTCTATAATTCATCTGTACATGAATGTCACCTGAGCTCAAATTTCCTCAACAATTAACCTGGTGCTTCCCTGTGCATGTTAAAAAGTATAAAAGAGAAAACTGGACCTTTTGTAACTCCAGCAATGGAGGACTCAGCTCTTGCAGAAAAAGATCTGATCAGAAGTGACAGGAAAATTATGAATATTTTTAAGAATTTTAGCAGATTTCTGCCTATGACATCTTTCAGTCAAGTCTGAAGACCCAAAGGTTCCAGAGGTGACAAGGGAAATGCATTTATGTATAGAAATTATAAAATCTTCCATCTGTGGCTTTAGTTCTGAGTCCTAGTTTGAATCCAAATTATATCAGGCTTGGAATTGAATGTAAATTGGCTGTGGTTATGGCTATGAATAAATATATCAAGGCTGGATATCTTGAGTTTCTTGGACTCTATTATGTTTTAAGGTGTTTTTGTCTTCAAATGCTGCCTTAACTGCTTCAGCTGAGGTTGGCATTAATTGTTCATAGCTCTTTTGTTAAATGTGAAATATTAGGATAGAGTTCATTTTACCAGTCCTTCTGGGTGCTCAAGGTTCCTGGCTGTACCGAAGCCTGGGAAAGGAGATGTGTTGTGCGCTAATGAACGTAAGCAATGTCCATAACCAAAGTCGTGCTGTGTGGAAAGGCCTTCCAAATGTGCACGCTCTTTTTAGTGAAGGATCATAATTCACCGCAGGAGCTCTACTGTGCTCTGCAGAGGGTTGTAGGCACTCAGGATTGATGAAGCAGTTTAACAACCTAGATAGCTCCTTGGAGACCCATTTGGCAGCTTCAGCAGAGGCTGATAGGAAGGTTGTAGGCCAGTAACAGAGCCTTAGTGTTGCAGCTTTAAAGAATGTATTGCATGTTATCTGATTTCATGTAGTGTGGCTAACATTGCTGTTCCTTAAGCAAAGGACTTCAGAAAGTATTTGATGAGAATAAGGGGTTTGTTTGAGAATCAACGTTATGCAAAGACAGTGATTTATTGTCCTGTAGTGAGAAAAGTATTAACTTTTCGTATGTTGTTGGAAACCATTTCCACTGAATTGGAACAATTTATCTCCCAGAAACTGGAAAGTCTCTCGCTGGTGTTCAAGACAGTGAGTATTTTATGATGTCCTCATGTGTGGCATCTAGATTGAAGATCAGTCTGGCCAGCTGCGAAGGCTGGGCCACAAGCAGTAGGTGACAGTTCTACTTAAGCAAACATGTTTAGGTAATTCAAGTGTCTGGAGCCTTACTGAACTACACATTGAAACCTCTCAGGGTAACTACACAGAAGTGTGCCATCACCATGATGAAAAAGACATTAGTGGCCTTTTTTATGTGTCATTAATCATAAGCAACCTGTAAATACAGAAAGTATTGGTGTTAGTTTTAGTAACTGGACTATCTGAAACTGAACAAAATGTTCTTACCTAGAGCGCTTTTCCACTGTATGTCTGAAGACTTTTCTTACTGTGTGACAACCTTGCATGCTGCAGGTAGATGGAAGAAAATAATTTAGAACTTGCTGCTTCTGTTGAGGTGTTAGTGGTGAAGACTGTACTCACTGCCTCATTGCTGCTGAGGTCCTAATTTTCATAGCAGCTTTTCTTACATCTCTGACCTATAATTTTACTTTGCATGTATCTGGCTGGGATGCAAGCTGTGGTCTTGTGCAGAGGATAGATGTTAGATGCCTGTAACCAAGTTTCTTATATCTGTTTACTTCAAATTGAGCTGTGTTAGGTGAGGAATGAATAGGGCATCTGAAGATTTTTTGACTAGAGGACCTAATGTCCAACCCACATGTCATGAGAAGGCCAGCTCAATTGCTGGTTTTGTACATTTACTGAGTCTGAGGATGGGCAGAGCTAGAATAATGGGTTTCTGGAATACTGATGAGAGTACTGCAGACATAATGGTATGAAAGCATACTAGTTACAACAGCTAGTGCTAAGGTCTGCAACAAGTGTCAGTCAGCACAGACACTAGTGTCTCTCTTCGTTGTCATGGCATCCTCTGGTTTTGCAAGGGTGGTGGAGAGAAAAGACAACATATTTAGCCCTGTCTGAGATCTCAAAAGGGCCTTTTAGCCAGTAGCTGGTATGAAAGTTAGAAGACCATGGCTGGAAGTTAGGTCTTTTTCCCTTGAAAACAGCTGCATAACTTTTTTGTCTTGCTCCTGGTACTAGTTCCTGCATGAAAGCAATTCACAGCTGTTGCACGCTTGCATTCAGCTATAGCTATACAAACCCTTTTCCTGGCGACAATGAAGGCAGCAGGAAGAATGTCATTTGGCTTGCAGAGCTTTTACTGTCGAATATGAAGTAGAGAGAAACGGAATCAAGGCAGTTCTTAGAGGCTGCATTAGTTTCTAGGGCAGGCTAATAGAGAAAAAGGAGGAGACTGGGAAAATTACCATTGGGTACTTGTAAACGTAATGCATGCTTTTTTCCAGGGATGAACCACATTTTAATTCCTGATGGATTAAAATTTATATTTGATACCTTACCTACCAGGGCTTCCAATATGCCAAAAAATGCCCACAAACAAGGAATACCAGTGAAGTCAAGCATGCTGGAGTGGGACGTACCCAAGTCTGCTGTCTGTCAGGGTTTTGTGAGGACGTTTATCAGACCTGGATCCTCATTAACACTTGCAGCTGGACACTGAAAGGGAGCAATTTGGTTGTAAGAGAGTCAATGGGATTATTCACTACCAAAGTGAGGTCTTAAGCAACCACTTGTTTTAGCTGATGCTGAGAGTTGGACTATGAAGACCTGAAATACACACTGTTCAGATAAGGCTGCAGCAGTGTCCAGAGTTAATATTGGTGAATGACCTAGTTAAAAGTTTCTTACAAAACAGCCTAAAGCATCATGTAGAGGATCTGTTGACAGCAAGTCCATCCACTTTTCACAATAGGATAATTCAGGTGGTCATTCAGCTCAAGACAAGTGTTTGAGTTGAGTGACAGTGAGAAATCAGTGTTTCCTCTCTTAACCTTGGAGACAATGTTGTATTCAGAAAGAGCTTTGGAGTCTGGGCAGCTGCAGAAGGATCAGCCTCGCCAGTTGCAAAACACTGTACAGCTAATTAGAGAGTAATTTATTCACACTAGAAATAAACTCTGAGGAATATGGTGCTATTTGATCTAACGTACTCCTTTACATTCAGACAACAAGGAGCATGAGTAGGAGAGTCAAGGCCTATTTGCCCCTGTTTCTGTAGATATACCCATAATCTAATTATACCTGGCACAAGTTGTGAAGGAAAAGGGGAATGGAAATACCTTGTCAAGCCACCTTCGAAAACAAAGACTCAATGGGGCTGTAAGAATAAACTGAGTGTGCTTTGTTTTGATGGTATTCTTGAATTGGAAGTAAGGGTGGCCATCTTGTAGCAGTGAATGAACTCAGAAACGGCTGAGCTGAATGCAAAGTAAAGAATGGATTCTGAACAGGGCTTTGGGGGTTGATTTGTTTGTGGTTTTTGCTTCTGTTTTTTTTTGGCTGGAAGAACAGGATGTTATTATAAAGTGAGTTCCCTGTTTGGAAACAGCAATCAGCTCTTGGGAGACTATACACAAAAGTAAACTCAGAATGGGTTTTCTTCTAATTGAGTATTAATAAAAGATGCACCATTCTAATGAGCAGGTGAAGACAGAGACACAGTCCTCTCTAACAGATACGTTGTAGTTGTGATAATGAGAAGCTATTAGTATTTTTCTTGATAACAATTAGTCTGTTGATTGGTTTGTATTCCCGTTGCACCATCAGCACTTTCATGTATCAATACGATGTTGATTTAACTTTTAGTGTTCCTATCTATCCCTTTCAGCTGCTCAGCTGAAAAATAATTGTATTGACTTAGTAATGCTATGCTTAGCAAGCAAGATACATTTATATATTTTATGCCTCTCCCCATTTTATTCCGCCACCGTAATAGAGCTTGAAGGCTGCAGAACTAACTGTTCAAAAATCAAGAAGCAAAATTTAACTTTTGAGAGTTAATTCTACTTGTCTGAACACATCATGATATAATGAAGTATAACAGAGAGCATACAGAAGATCTGTATCTATAGGAAAAAAGAGCAGACTTCCACATAGCTTGAAACCAGGCATTGCCTCTTTTGTTTGCCAGGGATACAGCTGGGATCTTCCCACAGCACGGAGTGGCACCTAGTGGCTGCAAATACGGTAAAAATAAATGGTTTAGTACAGCTTATATCCTCTGAGCCACGAATTTTCTTCAAATGCATCATCACAGTCCTGTGTAGTTCTTAATTAATCAACCTTTGACCCTTATGTTACACAGCACCCAAAATGCAGAGGGGAAAACTGTCTTCTACCTTACCAACAGCAGGCTGGCTGATCAGCAACCAGGGCTCATTCACCGATTATCTTTCTTCAAGCTTCCTAAAAAGGCATCTTGTCCTGAAAAGAAACTACATCTTGGGCAGTTTTCTCCCAAATACGAATATCTGAAAAGCTTACAAACTACAAAAATTAGAATAGCAATAGCACGGCTAAACATCATTGTTGTTACTAAAAACAACCCAAAAGCAACATTGAAGAAAACTCAGGTGATGGCTTTCCCTTCATGCGTATCTTTGTGGCTTTATTGACTTTGACAGGTCTGTGCCATTTTAAATCAGCCCTGAGTTTACCCGTCTTGTCTCTTCCATATGTGAAACAAAGCAAGTCTTACAGTATTCAACTATCTTCACTGATATATCTGATATCATAATACAAACCCACAAACATCTGGGAAAAGCACATAAACTATCATTTGGTAGTTTAATTTGAGACTTAGAAATATATTTCTCCTCATGCAGGGGATTAGTTACCCAAGTCCGAGTTACAAGCAGTTTGTGGTCTCTAGAATTAAATGTTCAGCTCCTTGAGTTTTATAGCATGGTATATCAAGATACTTACAGAGCTTTCATCACTGTAGGGTTTGAATATGTCTTGAAGAAATAAAGAATAATAGTAACACCCCATCTTATTCTGTGTACAGTTAAGAAAGTCCTTTGCCAAACACACTTGGTTCAATTCTGCATCAGAAAGCAGCACCATTTGCAGGGTGGTCAGCACTAGAGTCCGCGGAGCTGGAGGCATTGTTTGTACTCACCTGCAGCACATTTTGTTATTTTGTTTCTTTCCTGTCTCTTGCTAAAGAGAAATTTATTTGTCATTCAGTTGAATTTGATGAACAGTTGAACCCTTCCTGACTGCTCCATTGCCCAATGTGAATTCAAGCCAAGAAACCAAAAGAAGCAGCAGTCAGTTCCAGTGCGTACCTTTTCAGAAAAGTGGCCTTGCAGGATGGACATTTTTTATAGCTCTGACACCTGCTCTGTACAGGTGCCCAGCCAATAACAGGCTGTGACATTTACAACCTTTACACAATATTCATACTGCTTCACTGCCATTTCTGCAATCTGGATTATGAAGAGGACACCATCTGCCTTGACAACTGCTTCCATAGAAAGGCTTCGCACAGGTTGGGCACAATCACTTTTTTTGTTTTAAGAAGACACTGCAACTCATTATGTTTGCATTTTGCATGGCTTTCAGGGAACAGAATGAAGCACAGCAGATGAGAAGCACGGTACTATTTTGGGACACTCGGTTCAAGTGTGGGAATTCCTGTTGGCTCATGGTCAATGGCACCTTCCTCTCCCAGGCACTGGTGTGAAGTCAGCAATGATGTTAGTCTGTGTTTCCTAAACTTACAACAGGCTTGGACAATTGGAAGACCCTAAAGTAGTTGTGGGCGGTTAACTCCTGGTCATCTGCGTACAGTTACCCAAGACAGACAGGATAGTTATTTATTTATTTATTTATTTATTTATCTATCTAGCCATTTATTTATTTGTTTATCATTAGCAGTAGAAAAATGCATACCATTCATGGGGGATTTTGCAATCTGAGGAAAACAGAAGTATAAAGTCAGAAGAAATAACTATACTCATCATTTCTATTTCAAGTCCTTCTGCTGATTCCACTATTTTCTTTGGAACAATTAAGCACATGCTTAAATTTACATTTAATTTTAATTCAAGGAGATGTAAGGGTTCTGCACTATGAGGATGTTAGACAACAGGTGGATCTGCTTTGTAGTTTATACTGTACCATAGAGACACAGGCTACATTATGCAGCTAAGAATTTGATATATGTAATTATTTTCTCTGCTTCATTGCTGCCTGCAGCATGGATGAAATTCGCAGCGAAGCTTGTGATGGTTTTGTTGGGTTATAGATTCATTTGAGTAGCAGAAACTTTCACTTTTTTGAAAATATTTGGAACTCTGGACCTGCTCCAGAGCTCCAGAGAATTAAACAAAGAAGAGTCCAGATCCAGCATAGAAATAGTATAGAGATACAATATACTGCACGTAAAACTCCATGTCTATTCAACGTAAAGCATGCCTAGCCTTTTTTATTTGTGCTACCTTTTGTCTTCCATAATCTGTATGATACCTTTTGAAAGTGGCTCCCCCAGACAAGCTCTGCTGAGATGTTGCACATCCAAGCTATGCAGCTTAGTTCTGTTATCTTAATTTTTAAAAAGCTTAAATGTTTGAGCAATTAAAATGTGTGAGCAGACCTGTAGATTTTTATTTTTTTTTAAATAAGAATTCTCCAAGTCCACTGGTATTATTTCTGGTCTATGCTATAAATATGGTTCTGATGTATAAGTACCTTGTTATGCCAAAACATTTACATTAATTATTCTGTTCAGATTCAACTCTTCTTTTGCATAAAAGAAAAGAAGAACTTCTGGGAAATTTCCTTTAAAATTCTATGGTTTATTATCTCTTTTTTAAACCAGTTTTATTTCATTGTTGTGGGGTACTCCTGATCTGCCTCTGTGTAGTCAGATTGTCCCTCAATAGCCTTTAATTCCTTCTAGACACATGGACCTCTGGTGTCATTTCAGCCAGCCCTTGTGCATTGCCTGAAGTTCTGGGTGTGCTTTCCAGAAGTCTAGCGTGTCTCCTGAGAGTGCAATTTAAAATGGACAAACACATCATTTCATCAGGATGTTTTTGTTTTCTATTTTTTAATCAGTCTAAAATGTTCTCTCTGAAAGGCCCATCTCACTTACAAGGTACTTCGGCAAAGTGCAATTGCATTGATATGAGTCATTTGATGGAAAGAGGAGGGAGGTTTTGTGGGTATTTTATCCTGAAGCTGCTCACTCCTACATAGCAACTTCCATAACCCCTTTTCTGTTCTTCAGAAAGACCAAAAACTAGGAAACGGGTGAATCGTTTCCTGTAAAAATCTCATTCGGTATGTTCAGTAATGGTTATGGGTTGCTACTAAGTGGTGCTTGAAATACATTAGCCTGCCTGATGTTGTTAATCTTTCTCCATATCTGTGGAAGCTTTGAGACTGACTTCTTGCACCGGCTCCCACTTCTGCCTGGTACCTCTCAGAGCTGATGAGTGAATTTCCCTTCGTTCATCCTTACAGGAGTCAGCAAAAGAGGGATATATTGTACCTTATTAAACAGACTAAGGAAAACGTCATGTTGCAGTGCTGAGCCAAGACCTCAGTACAGAGGGAAAGCACTGGCAAGATCACATTGCAGGAAGATTAAATCAGCAGGTAGATACAGTGAAGTTATGGGTTGGGCTGTCCCGTTATGGGCCGGTCACTGAAACGGATGAAAGTGGAAGCGTAGCTGTTGCTTTTTGCTGCAGGTGATTGTATCACATTAGTTCCAGCATAAATCTGAAATTCCAGAAAGTCTCCATATGGGCTTTTCTCTAGCAGTTGTCAAATTCCCAGTCTGTTTTGGAGAGGATACTGGGCACAGGTTTTCTCAGGGCAACCAGCTGCTTTTCTGGAGGGTATTCCAGGTGTCTGTGAAAGAGCTAAACCTCTGACAATCTCTGACTAACACCTCGCTGTGATATTTAAAAGTTTTGCTTGCATTTTTATTTCGCTTGCATCCTTGTTTTCCTGAGTTTTCTTCCTCTGCAAGGATAGTTTTAACTATTTGCTGAGCACACTTGAAACATGTGACTTCTTGCCTGACAAGATTGAAGCAAGCCCTGAACACCCTCGTTAGGCCTCCTGTGTAAATCACTGATAACAGGAACTCAAGGCTCTTTGCACCAGGTAAGCACCCAAGGACAGAGAAAATGCAGTAAATACTTCAGTCAAACATATGTTTCTTTTTAGTCCTCTGAAAAGACAAAAGCCCAAAAGCTTATTAGTATTGTTTGTGTTAAAAAATTGATCAAGGAGAAGTAGATAGTAAAGTAGCTGATGGACATTCTTTGACATAAGCGTGCAAGGTGTGCCACTGCGCAGAATCAAAAGAAAGGGTCAACTAGCAGAGAAGTGAGGAAGACTATCAGAGACCACCAGGAGAACCCAAGGACCACCCAAGAAAACGACTGCACATGCGGATCAGACATTTGCAAATATTAATGAGTTCCAGGAAATCTCCTGTTTATGTAAATGATTTTTCGGAAATCCTGTGAATCTGTGTAACTTTATAGTATATAATCTCTGAATGTTTGTCAAATCGTTGGAGCACCTGTGGTGGAGCTATCCTCAGCGCTGCCCAGCGCTGCAATAAAGAATGCCTCATAATGACAACTCTTAGTTGTTAATTGTGTCCTTCTATCGGAACTCTTACCCAGCCGCACCTAGCCTCCCACTTTGGTGAAGGTGGTTAGAAAGCAAGGGGGTTTGAGGGATGAATTTTTGTTTCATCTGGAAAAGCAGTTACTCTGCATGGAAAGACAGTAGCTGCAGCACAAGACAGTCAGACCTGTCAGTACAGCCTGATAGAAAATACATCACATGTGCTGAGAGTCCACTCAGACTTTCTGTTCCATTGGCCCTGGAGAACTGCTCTTTCATTTGTGATTTTTCCTTCTGGACCTGAAGGCTGATGATAGCTCGAAATATCTTTGCTTCTTCTTGCCCTCGGGGCAGCGTGTCCTGCAAGCAACTGGCAGGAAAGGGCTCCATCTCTATGCTGGAGTGCTTTGTCCACTCCCACATCCCTTTTACATTAACGCAGGGATGGATGCATTTTGGAGCCCTTTAACATGCCAAGGGCCACGTTCTGACACCAATACTTGGGTTAAGTACTTTGTCACCGGAGAGCTAAGTCTCAGTGGAGGTACTGAGTGCAGTACCACCAGTGTCAGGATATCTGAATGTGTCCCATTGCTGCTTAAGCGATGAATCACTTGAAAAATCATTAGTATGTAAAAGTCCTCTTACACCCTCTGGTGAGCAAGGATTCATGCAGATCAATGAAATTATTGATGAAAAATTACTGAAAACAGCAAGGGGCTGTCAGTTGGGTGCTAAGTGTTCAGAATTTAGTTTTGAAAGGAAAGTATCAGGAAGACATCTATGTTATAAAAACAGATTAAAATTTGTAATGAACAGTGAAACCACACACTAGACCTAATCATAGTGATTAGGCAGCAGTAAGGAATACAAATACTGATTCTGAATACTTATTTTAGTCTAAATGCAAAGATGTCTCCTTGCTATGTCCTGTTGAGATTTTTATGCTGTCAGGAAAATGGTAACTCTTGTAAAATTTTATGTGCTTCCAAGATCATTAAAGGGAATGAACCCAAATATGAAGAACAGACTTCAGACGACTTGACACAAGTCCATCCACTTGTAAATTAAAATCAAATGCCGGCAAACATGGAGGTTGTAAAAATATCCCTGCTCTGTAAAGCTTTAAAAGGTCTGTTCGGTTAAAATGTCTTCACTGGATGCAGCCCTGTTTTCTTTTCCTTCTGCATTCAGCATGCAGGCTGTAGCTAGTGTATTTTGAAAGGCTAAGCTAGGATGTAGTACCGTGCTGGGGAGGATGAGCGCGGGCAGATAGGCTGTGCTACCCGTGCTTTTACATTATTTCTTTATACAGGTACTGCTGCCACTGACTTCAGTGGGTGTGAGTTCAAACCAGCGGTGCGTGGCTCAGCACAGCGCTAACAGTCATTACCAGACGTGTCAGCCCTCCTGGCACAAAACCTCCCCATTTCTAGCGAGGAGGGACAGCATGTTCTAGTGGATTGAAGGAGTCCCAGCCAAAACTGCTGAATCCCGATTACACCTGTCCTTCTGACTCCCAAGTCCTGCACCCATCCTGAGTTGCTGATATGTTTGTTGCAAGGGTGAAATGAGGCTAGAAAGGGAAGAGCACGATACTGACCCGGTAATGCTAACAAAATATAAAGTGCTTGCTAACTGCTGAGACTGAAACAGTGTTTCTTTTGAGAAGGGTAAAGCAAGTACCTCCCAATTCAGCTGCGTTTTGGCTTGCAGAAGAAAAGCGAAGCTCCAAGAAAGCTGCCGACTTGCATCTGGAGTCTGGGAAAGAAAAGCAGGGACTCCAGGAGAGATATTCCAGTAAAATTTCAGACGTGTGGAGTATGTAGAGATTACTGTCTTTATCTGGAACGAACGGCCCAGGGTGACAGGCCAGGAATCTGATGCAAAGAATGAAACAGTGCCCCTAATTCAGTGTTTAACCTTGCCCAGCTTCAGGGCTCAGGGCTTTTGAGTGTTCTGGCCTCAGGTCGTGCTGTATCTGTAAAGCTCCCTTACTTGATAGCTGTGCCACTGGTCCATGAAGACTCAGTCATCTATTATCTGAAGTAGTCATTTCCCATATCCTAAATGGGGATCTTCAGTACTTAACCTCAAACATCCAGTTTTGAAAACACTTGAGCCTGATCTTTTTTTCCTGCAGGCTGCTCCTTTTGCTATTTTGGTTATACTCTCTGACAGTATTTATTCCATTCTGAGGAGGTATTTAGTATATAGACAGATGCAAACAAATCTCTAACTTCAGTATTTCTTCTTTGGCTGTGACTATCTGGTGAATCCTGACTGTGGCACATAATTGCAGATGTGAAAAGCAACTATTTCATTTTCCTCCTCTGAAAAATATTATTTAATTGAAACATGCATAATGTACGCCTTTTAAATGGAAAGGTGAGAATGCTTGAATAACTCTGAAGGTGAATCAAAAACTTATGCCAAATTATAAAAGAACCAAAATTTTGCAATTATTATTGTATGCAGAAAGCTATCAGTATAATTTTCCATTCTCGTCTTCACCTAATTGTTTCTAACTTTTAGATATCTCTCTTTTAACAGACATACGAAACAGTCACTAAAGAAGAATGCACAGGATGTAACTACAAAAAGTTTGGTTTATTTTGAACTTCTTCAGTAATCCAAGTGTTCCATATTTTTTATCCAGGTTTCTTTATAATATTTACAGTCAAACAACTAGCTTATCCTGTAGTTGCAGAAATAGATAATACCCTTTTATTATTTAGTAAGATGTTCTGCATTATTTTAAAATAGCAGAAAGCTTCTTTGAGAAACTGATTTTGAAAATGAATCAGAGAAGAGAAACATTGTTCATCAGCTTCTTTGCTCATTGCTCATCAAAGAAAGACATTATTTGTGTTAAAAAAAAGGAAGTAATTTCTTTCTAGTTACTCAGGCAAGGACCATCTTTTTTCTAATATTTTTTTTCCCAATTAATTTCATAGTAATAGTCTTGGATAACAATTACCTACTGAGATAGGCAGAAATGGGGGTTTCTTGAAATACTACCTACATAAAAATAATATTTGACCACAATCCAATTTTATGTTTTTTTAAATAGTTTTGGTATCTCCATAACAGAGAAATAAATCAGTTGTAATCTCAACACTTCTATTGCTGAGCAAGCTTCCACATCTATAGAGAAAGGAAAAGAATCTTTCCTCTTCCCTTCCAATGTATTCATAAGTTTGTGTCATTTAAGTGGAAATAATGTTTGTACTGTGAATGACCCTAACAACAAGATCATAGAAAAAGTCTGTGCAATAATAGATGCCAGATTAAAAAAAGGCAAAACAGCAAAACCAGTCTGGCTTCCACAACAGAATTTTTGTTTTACAGAGAAACCTTGAGAATCTGTCTGCTACTCAGTTTTCTGACTATTTATTGCTGAATATATTATTTTACGCAAGATACACACACCACTTCCTGATGCCCAGTGCAGATACCATTAAATCCAGTAGAGTTCTATCAATGGTAGCGCTGAAGCCAGACGCGTGACTTGCTTTGGTTTTCCTACCAACTTTATATTGACGCTTTAAAAATATTTTACAGGAAAGAAATACAAATCGAAAAGGACTAAAAAAAAAAGATTTCCTAATATGACTTGCAAGATGAGTAGCACAGAAGTATATGCTAGTTTTGCAGAGTGGGAAGACAAATTTTGATTGCAAAGAGAACTCATTGGCTTGGTAACGAATGATGACTCCTGTAGAGAGAAACAGCAAAAATGAATCTACTAAAATGTGGAAATGCAATGATCCATTAAAAAACTCCCAACATTTAAAATACTTAAAACAAATGAACAGCTAGAAATGAGAGCGTCTGAGTGGTTTGTACTTACTGCTGTTTTGTGAGACGACAAAAGCAACCCTATGTTGGATGTGTGAACTCAAGCTATTAATCCTGTCCTGACAAAAATTATAACTGGCCTGTTTTATACCCCTGAAATTGGGCAAAGGGTAAAAGGTGAAAATGAGAAAACATGGTTTCTGTGCATTCATTAGCATACTGCTAATTGAGAATTTCCACCCTGCAAGCAGCCATGTAACCTGCCAGACCCAATTCCCCAAGTACTAATTAAATCAACCATGAGCAACATGATCTTCTAAATCTTCTGCTGTGTATAATAAAGAGAAGTGTAAAAGTAAATATACATAGTTAACCAAGGTATCCACTGGAAGGGTTTTTAAATTATTCTCAGAACAAAATTTTCCAAGCACTGGGAAGAAAATCCAACCTGTGCTGCAAAGAACCTCTCAGTACTTCTGGCCACCCAGGTCAATTGACTTGGCAAAGTGGAAGGTGAATGAGATGGCTGCACTGCTGCACAGTTTCTTTGGTACCAGAAGCCTCATAGAAGCATTTTGTGGGATAGCCATCCTTTCTGTGAAGGGTGTTAAAGGACCTTCTAAGGTGTCTTAGGTCCATGTCCTTACGTCACCTCCACATACTCCATCTGCCGCTTTTTTTGTTCCAGCCATTACTGCTGTTGATGCACTTGAAGCATCCTTTGTGCACGAGTTTGCTTCTCTGGACTTTCACGTCATGACTAGTTTCTAAAGGACATGACAAGTCAACCATGTCCACAAAGCTTAGGGGTGACTGGTGGATGTTAAAATAAGGCTCGGTTTTGTTTCCATAATTTTGAGGTGTTCTATGGCTCTTTCAGTTGTTTTCTAAAGCAAAGTGAGACAGAACAGTAGAAGCAACTTGAATGTGTAGATTTTTCCCCTTCATATTTACTTATTCTTAGTAGAATTGGTTATTAGAGACCTAGCTATGCACTTGTAACACCTTCATCTGTGCACAGACAGGGAAAAAAACCCAAACCATAGACTCAAGAAGTTTCCTTCCCCATATTCCTGATGTTATTTGATCTCGGCTCCGGATAAGCAAGCTGAGTTGTCCACTGCAGATGACAGTAGGTGTCTTTACAACATATCAAGGTGGATTTCACTCAGGATATTTCTGCTCTGCCTTTTAAAACTGTTTCTGCTCTGTAACAAGTAGGGTTGAACCTGAGTGACACTGGTGGTTTTAATGACTGTTCTGTTTTCGTGGTGGTTGCAAAAAAACATTTTAAGAGCGAATGGACTGAGCATTGCCTTGCCAATGATCACTGGAAAGGTATTTCTCTACTGAGATGAGTTAAATTGTTGTTTTTACTGGCTTGAAATAATGAAAGAAAAATTTTAGAAAAAGACTGCCTGATTGTTGTCACGAACGTTCAGTTTCTCTGTGGTGCAATGTACCTAACACGTTATAGATATGAAATATCAAATGTACACTTAAAATGATAAAATGTCGATTTGATCATAATTGAACACAAAAGACAACATCCATGTGTTGGAAACAATCCCTTTTGATTTTCAGACCATGCCTGGTTCTCAGAGATTGAAAGAAAACTCTTAATCATGCCACTTGAAAAGATACTTCTAGGATTATTTTTCAACCTCTTCATAACAATTCTATGGCTTTTAGTACCATCTTGTCGGTCCAGTGAGGGCAGTCATCGCGTATTCAGTTAAAAAAGCTTAGAGACCAGGGAAACACTCTGCCAACTGGTTTGGGTTGGTTTTTTTTTTTTTTCCCTTTTCTAAATAGTACTGAATGGAAATGGGCATTTGGCTAACATGGAATAATATTTCTGGTTCTTACTTGGTCATTACTGAACTAGTCCAGCTTCCAAAAACTTAACAGAGAATTGGCTTAAGTCCTAGAAAAGGGTTAGGATGTGGTCTGGCATACCAAGGTTCTAGAATTTGGGAGTGAAAAAGGCAGACAGATGACTAAAGTAGCTTACGCAATCACCATCAAAGTAGGGCTTTAAATGCAAGACTGTTAGCAGAGTGTAAGGGTGCTAACTGTGCCTGGACAGTGGAGGACACACAGCAAAGAGGAAGAAATATGTAAGCAAGAAATAAAGGCAGGTTTGTGCTTACTGTGATGTTGGTCCTCTATACTCTTCATGTAACATTTTTAAAGAAAACTCAAATTCAAAAGCTAAGGAAAAAAAAAAAAAACAACTAAAAAGCTGAAGATAGCAACCAAACCAGGCAGATATGCTTGAGGCTACAGGTGATTATATCCGGAAGAAGTCTAAAAAATAGAGGGGAATTGAAACATGCTGAGATGACTTTACTACTCCTCAAGGCTTGGGGACAAGACAAGAAACTGGAGCTGTTTTTAAGTCCACCATGGCAATAACAATTTCCCATCTTAAAAGCTGCATGTTAAAGCAACCTAGACTGAAAAAATGGAGGTGGAGAGGTATATTGAAACTAAGAAATAGCTACATCTTATATAGCCTTTTGTAATAACTCTGCCATCACATTTTGGTCTCTGGGACTCCGAAAGATGGCCGCTCTGGGAAAACTAATTTCAGGCACTCTGTAAGGCTTTTAATTTACATTAGTAACAAAACCGAAAACATGCCTTACCCTATACAATGAGGTACATAGCAGGGTCATTTTATTTTCCAGAAGCTGCACAGTTCTTCAAAAAGGGATAGTATTTTGGTAACCATTTTATGCTCTAGCACAGAGAAATTTTCATTTGTACAAGTAAGAGGAAGGTAGAACAGCAAATGATTTCATAAGCACCTTCTCCAACCTATTGCACTGCTGTGGCTCTGGAGAAAGAGGCAAGGTCCTAGAGTCACTAACCTCATTAGCTGGTTGTCACTCAATCCTACATCAGATTCTGAAATGATACCAGCTTCAGATTACAAGTAGCCAAGCACACAGCCCTCCATTGTTGATGTTTAAAGAGGCAGAACAGTTTTTCTTGAGAATAAGGAGGAATTCAGTGTAGAAGCCAGAGTCTCCCTAGATGATCTCATTTAGAAGTTTGTAAGTAAAAGTGTGCTGCAGCAGGCCCAGTACTAAGAACCACTATACAGGAGAAGACCAGAAAGAACCAACAGAGTTTACAATAAAGCATATAAAAGCAATATTAATATGCGGCCAAAGAGCAGAGGCAGCCGCGGGAGTCTTGTTGCACTGCATCCAGATGACTGTGGGCAGGACAAGCAGTAGAGGGAAGAAAAATAGTAATTTCTCTTCCTTTCCCCTTACATTCTTGGAGAAAAATGAATTTAAATTGTATTAAATAATTGAATTGCTGCTGAAATCCTTTCCCAATTAGATGAAGAAGTTCAGACAACCTTCATCTCCCAAACGGGCAAACATCCCTTATTTAAATCTTTGTGAATATATTGTGCATATGCCTCTGCCCCCATTTTTGTCTTGTTTCTCTGTCTGTCTGCATGCATCTATTTTTACAAGAAAGAACGTGGGTGGTTGAATAAGAGCAAATGTTTGTTTGTTACTCTTTAGTGTTTTCCACCTACAGCCTATCCTTCACGTCCTTCAGAAAATAAGGTTGCATATTTATGTGTAGTGCTTAATGAGCAAATACATCCTTGCATATGATATGCTCTGCTTCCTGTCATGTACTCGTTATTCTCTTTGAGTTTACCAGTGTTCTCTGGTTTATAGATTCATGATTAATTTATTCTCAATCTACAAGAAAGCCCTTTTAATTCCAAGAAGTGGGTTAGGTGAATTACCAGACACTACTTTATTCGGCCTTCTTATCTATTGGAATGATTTGCAATTATCACCCCACGCCTTTCCTGAGTACAACAGAAATCAACTGTTGATGAATGAAGTTAGGGAGAGACGGGGAAGTCTTGCGGCTTTGGGGATCTTGGGCAAGGATGGAGTCCCAGCCAGTAAGAAATGGTGTCAGGAGGGAAGCTGCCCTCGATGGGCACTGCTGCTGCTTTGAGCAGGGCAAATGAAAGAGGACAGACTGTGTCTGTGCTCCCACCAAAACACGCAAGGACACCATGCAAGGCCAAGGTCATGCAGTCTCCAGTTGCCCTGGGGTGCCCATGGCTACAGGCAGCCCTGCTTGTGAATATGCTAGAGATGCACGTGTCTGGCATACTGTCAATGGAAACCTCAGCCATGTTCAGGGACTACTTTTGCTTATCTGCTTGTTAAGCTGAAAGAAGCTTTCATGTTGCATGAATTTTGACTATCCTGGTGCTTACTGTCAAGGTACTCATCAACCGTTATGTATGTTGGATGGAATTTTGGACACTGTGTGCTGATTGAGTGGGGAGGCAAAGTTGAAACCTGAGCAAAACGGATCTACCGCTGTGTGTTTTGTGCCATTAGGAGGCTGAATCTGTCAGGCAGTTTTTCCAAACCTGTTTCAGTTCCTTCAGATATTAATGTTGTAACAACTGTGACTCAATCATTTATGAGACAGAACAGCAAAAAGGGCACCAAGTGAGAATCTGGGACACCTGTGGTCTATTCCCAGATCTGCCCATCTCAGCTCCAAACTTTTATCTGTATAGCTTGTAATCTCTTGCTACATATTTATACAATACCTGGAAAAGGCAGTTCAAGTTTTGAGTGGGGCCTTTAGGTGCTGCTGTAAGAAAACTTGCTAAATTATATGAGTACACAGTGCAGAGAAGCATGGCGTTAAGAACACTTATGAGGAAGGGTAGGAGAGGAAGCAAGGGTGAAGGCTTTCTGTATCCAGTATACGACTGCATATGGGTGGGTAGAAAATATACCCCGTCTGCCTTTGTGCTTCCAAAAACCAATTGTGTCATCTGAAGGGAAAAATGGCACTGTAATTGGCCTAATTCACCACTACATGTTTAGCTGAGTCTTATGTAAAGACGAAGAATCGTGTGGCATATGCTTAGGAGCACATGTTTCCTTTGGGAAATTTCAGTCCTAGTAAAAATTTTGAGGTCACATAAAGTTACAGCTGTGTTAAGAATTCATAGTTGGATGGAAAAAATAGGTGTCTTGCCTTGATTTGTAATACCTTAAAAAACAAGGAATATTTTATTCATTCATCTCTATGAAAATAAAAACAAGCCTGTCTCTTTTTTACCACGAAGATATATTGACAGCGTCTTTAAACTACTACCTGTGAGAACAAGGGAATACTAAGAACAGGTATAAAACTTTAAATACTGAGAAAAGCATTTAACAATCACACTCATCTGCTTGAGGCAGGTGTAGCTAATAAGGAGGAAAGGAAGGAACAGCTGTATCTTGGCTAAAGGCTCCTTGGCCATACAAAGATAAATAGCTAACAGCTGGTTTCCCACAAGGGGTATCCTTGCTGTAATGCCCCTGTTTCTGCTCCCTTGCTTGGATGAATCTTCTCTTAGGCCAAAGGGGAAGACATGTTTATACATCACAGAGACAGATGCTGTCATCCTTGAAGATGATAATTTGTCCTGGCTGTAGAAAATTAGCTCTCATTGGTCACTGTGGGAGTGGACACAGATGTTTTGTATTATGGTGTTCAAAGTCACACTAGTTATTAGGGTAGTAAAGCAGCACGGCTTTTCTAGACATGAAAAATGGCAAATGGGGAATGTGCTTCTTCATGCAGATGAACTCTGTTTTTTATTGTAATTTATGAAGATTTGCAAGATGAGAGAGTATAAGAAGGAGAGAGAGTTTCACTGGATGCTTTACCATCCCTTCTAATTTTGCAGCTGAAATCCTGACACGAACACAATATCCATCACAGTAGGGCTGCAATTACAAGATGTAAGATATTTCAGCTAAATGGAAAGGACAGTCTCTCACTCCTAAGGCATTGATGAGGGTCTCAAAGGCGGTAACTAGCTCTGTGTAAGCCTGATCTTCCTGTCTTATTTCTCTACCTGCAGGATGGTGAGGCACTTGTACTCTGTGATGGAGCGTACCAAAGAGCGACTGACTGAGTTCTGCTTTGCTGACTGTGTTGCAAGTAGCAGGTTCTATCATCAAGCCTGCACATAACATCTAGTTTCTTTTTCAAGAAAACTGTCTGAATACGGGCATGTAGCAGAGTTCTCAGGGCATAATAATGATTGTTATGCCTCCTCCCCTTTACATAAAATGCTGGGAGATCCAACCCAAATTTTGGCTTGTGCTGTTCTTCCTTTTCTGCCTGATACGTGTTGTTACCAGTACACAAATTACTTTTTTTCTGTCTCTGGAACTTACCAGCAAAAAATTGCTCTTCTTGGTGCATTATCGGCATATTCTATAGATTTCAGAACTGTTTCTAGGGTTGGTGCTTTTCTCCAAGGAATAAGTTCTACTCTGCAAAGCCCAGAGATGTTCACTCATTTTTTGAGAGCCCAATCTCTACTATTTCAAATTAAACTCTTTCTTGTTGCTTTTCTTCCCCAGCATGTACTATAAAACAGCACATGTCCCACTATCTCATAGGGCTGCTTGACATATACTTAGTCTTGCCACGTTTTCAGATTCTTAATTTTGCATTTGTTGTTCGGATTATAGCACCTATCCAAATACATTTTAAGTGAGTAGAATATTTATTTCCAATTTTTAGCTGAAAACAAAGTACTTGGATGCACCTTGTAATTATTAAGTTGTAGATACAGGCAATTCTAATACAAGGTAAGTTTCAGCAACAGAACTTTCCATGAGAGAGAGAAACACGTGAAAGAGCCTGAGAGACTTTACAGTAAATCTTTCATACGTCATTATTTTTCAGGAGCCTTGCTGCAGAGAAATATATGCCTCCTCCTAGAGTATCATCTGAGGCTCACCAAGAAAAATCAGTAATTTTTATATAAAAAGTGCGGGATGAAGGAAGTTTTCATTTTACTGCACCCATCACTCTGAAATCTTTTAAACTATTCCACTTTTATGGGCAATTCATATTTTTTGCTGTTTCTCAGGTTTCACAGAAGTTTATTTAAGCCTAAATTGTACACTGAATTATAACTGTAAATTTTGAGCCCTTAACTTAAAAGGGAATTTAACTTTAATGTTACCTTTTTATTCTGTTTATTAGGTTGTAACTGCACATTACAAGCTGAATTCACCAGAAATGTAAGCTCTGAGTCCCAAATGTTAGGATTCTATTACCTATTCTGCTTTATCTTACATCCTGATCCTTCATATTCCTGAATATACGGAGGTCAATGGGAGCAGAGAGCATAATTTGATATTAACTTGACTTGATAGAGATTCAGTGCAATGTGACTGTTGCTGACTCAGAATATAATTTATGTAACAAAGCTAATCTAAAGAAAAATCAATTTCAAAATGAACATTTTAAATGAAATGTAAATTAAGAGCTTTTCCAGGATACAAAGGATTATTTTTTTTCCGCAGGGAATTTCATAAATATTGACTTGCTTTTCTCATTAAATACTTCTCTTGTTTGTTGTGGTTTAACCCCCGCCGGCAGCTCAGCCCCACCCAGCCGCTCGCTCACTCTCCCCTGGTGAGATGGGGGAGAGAGTCAGAAGAGTTAAAGCGAGAAAACTCCTGGGTTGAGATAAGGACAGTTTAATCGGTAAAGCAAAAGCCGCGCACACAAGCAAAGCGAACCAAGGGATTCGTTCACCACTTCCCACGGGCAGGCAGGACTCAGCCATCGCCAGGACGGCCGGGCTCCATCACAGGGAACGGTGACTGGGGAAGACAAACGCCATCACTCCGAATGTCCCCCCTTCCTTCTTCTTCCCCCAGCTCTATATGCTGACCGTGACGTCACATGGTCTGGGATACCCCTGGGGTCAGTTGGGGTCAGCTGTCCCGGCTGGGTCCCCTCCCAGCTCCTTGTGCCCCCCCAGCCTCCTCGCTGGTGGGGTGGGGTGAGGAGCAGCAAAGGCCTTGGCTCTGTGCGAGCCCTGCTCCGCGATAAGGAAAATACCTCTGAATTATCAACACTGTTTCCAGCACAGATCCAAAACATAGCCCCACACTAGCTACTATGGAGAAAATTAGCTCCATCCCAGCCAAAACCAACACACTTATTGAAAGTGCATTTTCTGATGGAAAACTCCTTCAGTTAAGTTGTGCTGGCAAAGTTTGAAGTATGTACTTCACAGTTTTTCAACTGTATTGTGAGATTCTTTTTACTTTTTTGGGGGGTCTGTTTTGAAGGAATGTATTTGAAGGTCAAACCCTGCAGGGTAACAGCGACATTAAATAGGACTTTTGCAAGTCTAGACTAGAACTTTTCTTCCAGGGGAAAAAAAAAAAAAAGAAAAAGAAGAAAAAAAAGAGCAACTAAATCTTTTTATTAAAAGTTTGAGTTGTATTTGTGCGAGTTAATTAAATCTTATCACATTCGTATGCACTTTCTAATTAACAATTAGCCATGTTTTCTTTGTAATAAATGAGAAATCTTTCAGGAACATGAGAATGGATAAAAGCGTGCAGCAGCTTAATGAATCTGTATTTAATCTCTGGAGAGCTAAGTTAAATTTAGCAATAGTGACAAACAAAACTCTACACTGGTTTAGGGTCTGACATGTGACAATTTCTTCATGAAATCAACTATCTGCAATAACAAAATGTTCCAAAAATAGTATTGTTCAGTACATAGTCTGAGTACTCCAAATAGAAGTGAAGAAAGCAAATTTGTTTTAAACAATAGACTAAGAATATTTAGAAGAAATACTGCATTTAGCAAGACAGTTTAATGTACAAGAAAATTAGGCAGTTGATAACACCCACGTTTGCCCTAAGTTTTTAAAAGGTCTTCCCTTCAAAAGATTTCATCTTTAGTAGGGAAAAAAATGTGTTACTGCCTCTGTTCTCCTAGACCTAATGGAAAATTTTACAGTTTAATAAGCTAGCAAGTAATCTGCAGACCTCTGCAAAGTCATCACCCTAACCAGCTAGTTCATGTTAAAACTAGAACCTGCTTTCTCTACAGCAGATTTAACTGTGCGTGAGTTGGTGTGTTTTGTCTAGCCTCTGTAAGAAACATCTTTTTTCTTCTTGTACAGTCAGAAGACCTTGGTGATTAAAGCAATACTTCCATGAACTGGATTTTCATCACAAAGTGCTGCATTGCCTATATCTGAAGCTAAGTCTCCTACCAGGCAAGTAAGAGATACAAACTCTGCATGTCAGCCAGGCTCCCCTTCCAGGCTTGCCTACAGGGGTTATTTCACTTTGTGCAAATACATAGTCATTGGGCTAAAGAGAGACCAACTCTATAGCTCTGTAGTTAATATCTTCTCCTAGACTGTGGAAATGGATGTGTTAAATTGCTAGGTTATTTTGGGGTTGAAGAATCTGTCTCAGCTTTACAATAACATTTTAAAACCTCTGTATTTGGAGAATGAAGGGGGATTCTCCTAATCCTACAAATATTCTTCAGATGGGAGAAAATCTCCTCCTCTGTTATTGATCTTAAAGTCTTACCACATCATATTTTTTCGTGCATCCTCCCTTGGTATCTACTTAGTAAAACATTTTTGGACTAATGGCATTTTCCCTGGGAAGGGCCTATCCTACTACCCAAATTTTGAACAGCAGATGGTGTGTGATGAATGTACATTACTGAGCACTTTAAGAAAAGATCATCAGCTCTGTGGTTTAATTCTGAACATACACAATTGGTGTCTGATGTTCCTTGGATGACTAGTTGGGTACGCTGATTTCCAGAACCATTTCCTGCAAGAGGACTTCAGTGCTTGGCAGGATGGTGCTTGATATAGCCAAGATGAAGCTTTGGAGGTGCACAGGCCGATTGCTGGCTCTGTATATCAGCATTAATGATATCTTTGGAGACGGTGCGTTTGAATATGTAGCGCCAGAGGCGCCGCTGGCTGTTTGGCATGGAGTGCTTGGTGCCAAACATTGAGTTGTCCTTGAGTCCCATTGACATATATGGAAATTAAGAATCCTCAACATCTGGCAGGATTTAACTCAGAATAAAGCTGGTTGTAGTGTGTTTCTTCTGTGAATTTAAATTAGTTATGTACCCATGAAGGGCACAATGTTTTCATTTCAAACATTGGGAGCAAGGAAGTAGGAAGCTATGGGGCCTATGATGATATATTTATATCAGCAGTGTGAACAACAAATGAGAAGTGATTTTCCCCAAAAAAAGCTCTTTATCTGTTGTGTGTCAGTTCACTTTTCCCTGTGACCAATACTACACTCTTTATGCTACAGATTCCTGTTTACTTACAAATGGAAAACTGTATTCCTGTGGTCTTGTGCACTCAATGAGATGGACAAAGCTTTCTAATTCCAAAACCAGAGGCTTCTTCGTAAGCCTTGAATGCTGGATGGTGTCAATCTTATGATGTAAAGACTTCTTGTTGATTGATATTTATGTCATGCCCCAAGGCCTCAGCTTTACTGAGTTAGGCAAGTTGCAGACTTGTAATGGTGATTAATGATAATGCTTTGATGGTAAAAATCGGAAGACAGTCACAGAAAAATGTGACTGTACAAGAGGTGAGGAGGAAAGACACTTAATGATAAACAGTTTAAAGTATTCTTAGAATTAAGCTTGTCTAGGGCAGCCATTTTATCCAGAAGATTATTTCTCAGTACTTACCTCTTCTCATATTTAATAGAAACGCCAACAAGTAAAGGGAAAACAGGTGGACAGTTGTGATCAGTGCTCTTAACAGTCTAAGCAATGTGAATGAACCAACATTCTGGTCATCTGGCTTTTATTAACTCTCTTGGCCTTCTTTTTATCCATCTGTTATGATTTAAAAAGGCAAAGTGTATATTTTTGGGGTACAAACTCATGTGATTTTGATAATTATCAAAATAATAATAATAAAAAAGGTATTTCTGGACAGTTTCTCTTATCCAAGCACCTGGAATTGCTCTAAAATACGAGCTTCCCAAGATTTATAATATTATTATGCCCATTAATGATCTACATCCCTATGAAGGGGATGTAGATAGTCAAAGATTTTATTGAGGCAGCTGTGGAAACTGGAAAGAGAATTTTATGTAAGCTTTTACTTCTCAGACATGAAGGTTGTCTAGGGTTTTGTAGTCACTTAAGACATTTTTCATGTGAGGTTTTCTTGCATAAACTTCTTCTTCCAACAAATTTATTTGAGAGAAAACGACATGGAGATCACTAAGTCCTAACAAGTCCCTTCAGTCTTCCCTTCTTCCCCTGCTGATGGTAACTTCTTGGTGGCCTCCAACAGAATAAGTTGTGACAGCTTTCCCCACCAGACCTGCAATATGAAAGAACAGTGATGGCTGAGCTGGTGTTCTGTCCTTTCCCCTCTTGTTACTAATAATGTTGAAGAGCTACATTACTTTCTTGGATATCCCCAGATTCAAAATCCCAATCAACTTGTGTAGGGTCTTAAGAAAAGGTCTGTGTCTGCTTTACTCATTCTAGTTATGAAACACATGAAGAAAGGCACACAGTAAGCATGAGAACAATAACAACAAAGTACTAGGTAAGATTTAGAGTCTTGCAACCTTTCCAGTGTTTGCTTTTATCAATTTACTCTTTATATTCTGATGGATTAAAAGTCCAGACAGGCATAACCCATTTTTGCTAACACTTTGCTAGTTTGCACTTTTGCTTTTCTCTTACAAAAAAATGGAAGCCTGTTAGCTTGTTTGCCATTCTGCTCAGAATTTTCATTTGTAACAATACATAACCACCGTCAACAAGGAAGAAGTTGTCAAGAATGTGAGACCAATGCTTACTTCTGTTGAACAAGCTGATCATGGTGATCTTGGAAAACGTAACTAATCTGTATGTCTTTCTTTACCCTCAGGCCAAAATGATCATGATTTCAACATCAAGTGATAAAATCTCTCTCTTAAAGGCATTTTTAGTTTTATCTGTGGGAAACATCTTCTTTTACTTACAATGAATAATTTTTTGCAAAATCAGAACTATCTAGGCTTTCTTCCAAGACCAATTACTTAAGAATCTCTGCAAAGAAAGAGGGAAAATTTATTCCAGCTTTTGAAAGTGATGTTGTAGCAAACCAGCTTTCCACGATCAAAAATGATATTTCAAGTTCAAATTGTAGAAAATGTTTCTTAAAACACTAAACGTTGGTCTAAAATTCCTGTGATGAACAAGTTGCTACTGACAAAATGGAATATAAAAAGGAAGCATACAAGAGGTGGAAGCAGGGACAAGGGACCCAGGACAAATATAGAGACTTTTTCAAAGTGTGCAAGGGTGGGGTTAGGAAAGCCAACTTGGAGTTGAATCTGGCAAGGGACATAAAGGGCAACAAGAAGGACTTCTGCAGGTGTAGCAGCAGCAAAAGGAAGACTAGGGAAAATGTGGGCCAGCTGCTGAATGGGGCAGAGGACCTTGTGACAAAGGACATGCAAATGGTACTCAATACCTTCTTTTCCTTGCTTTTTACTAGTATGATTTGCCTTCAGAAATTCCCAGGCTCTGAGACTCGTGGGAAAGTCTGGAGCAAGTGCAGTCAGGAGTCTGTCCAGTGGCAGGACAAGAGACAATGGGCACAAACTTAAATACAGGAAATACCATTTAAGCATAGGAAAAAAATGTTTTTACAGTGCAAGTGGTCAGACATTGGAATAGGCTGCCCAGAGAAGTTGTGGAGTCTCCGTCAGTGGAGATACTAAAAACCTGACGACATAGCCCTCAGCAACCTGCTCTGGCTGAGCCTGATGATCTCCAGAGTTCCTTTCAAACTCTTTGTGACTCATTTATAAGATGTGACTTACTGTTACATATTCTCCTCCATGTTCATGGGTAAGGGTCACATCAGCTAATTTCTCAAGTGTAACAGTTCTTTGTGGTCACTTGTTACCTGTAATAACCCTGAGAACTTGGTGTCACGTTGTGCAAGGTTCTGCACAAAATTCATACTTCAACTTTTCCTGCCATGAAGAAAATACAGCCTAAATATGAAGTTAAAGAAGGTGCACACAAGACGCTGGCAGCACAGTGTAATGGTGAGAATATTAAGAACACTAACAGTCACAACCACCTTCCCGTGTAGTTATCACAGTCATCAGAGCAGAGAAGGTTAAGCAAGCAGTTGA
Organism: Sagittarius serpentarius; assembly: GCA_034782735.1. Classification (NCBI taxonomy): domain Eukaryota; kingdom Metazoa; phylum Chordata; class Aves; order Accipitriformes; family Sagittariidae; genus Sagittarius; species Sagittarius serpentarius. The sequence continues at coordinate 21,326,119 of JAVKLA010000026.1, forward strand.
TTGAGAAGGCTTTGTAAATCCTTATTTGCCCCTTTCTTCCATGTATGAAGAAGTGATGCTGTCATAATTTGCATAAGTTAATATTTGTTTTATAACTAATATTTAAAAAAAACCAGTATGTTTACTGTTTTATTGCCCTCTTTCAACAGGATGTATATTTTCTTAGTTTTCAAAAGTACAACAAAATACAGTTTTTAAACATCTATTTATAACAGCTGAGGGAGCTGTGTAAATCTTTATATATTATATACTTGTCCTCAAGGTTTCTGTCATCATCCATAATTTAAAGAAAGTAAGTCTTGGATTTAGAAAGGTTCACTCTGCACTCACCATTTAGCTAGATCCAGAAGCAGCATACAACATGCCTGTTTCATCCTTAGGGTGTTACGAATGAAGCTTGGAGCTTTGATGAGGTGATAAGATACACGGATGTTTACAGAAATGTGGAAGGAACACTAGATGTATCAGGTGTAGCACCACAGCCTTAGGCTCTCCTCTGCTGCCAGTAACTGTGAACCTCAGCAGGGTGCTCAATGGAGAGTAAAATTTAATTAGAAGTGAATTGTGCCAGGGTCTTCCGCCTTCATTCTAGAGATGATAACACTTGACAGCACCTCTGTCCACTCAGGGTGAAATTTATTGTGAGCTAGACTTCACTATCATATATCAACTTTGCAGAATTAAAAGCAGTCAAGTAAAATGCTAGTAAAGAAAGCATCTAATGATTTGGGTTTAAAACTGTCAGCCTTCAATTCTTGCATCTTTACCAGAAGTATAATTTTGTAGAGCAGTCAAGAGTTATCTAAGCAATTGCAGCTTTGTACTGTGATAAAAAGGGTCTTCTGCCTTAAATCATTTGCCCTTACTTAATAAAACCTTATTTTTTTAATTACAACAGCAAACAACCATATTAGGAGACAAATTTCTTTAATTATGGTTTTGTATCTTTTATTTGCTTTCCATTGAATGTTTAAATCAAAGGCAGAAGAGAACACAGCAGAGTGGTGTGTTACATAAATCTTCTGTCTCAATAAGAATTAGGAGATTCTTCCAGGATTAAAATGCTCAAGTACATTTCTTGAGACTGAGGATCTGATTAACATTTAGCATGTTTAAGTATACTGAGAAAATATTTTTTTAGAAGGTCCTTGGATGCATCACAAAATGTGCGATCTAAGAGGCCCAGGTTTCTCCAGAAGAAAGATGATTTAAAAAAATTGCAGGCTAAAAAGTCATTTTAAAACTAAGCATAATTTTCTGTCCAGAAGGGAACATCTTAGGTCTATATAAATCACGTAAAGGCTGTAATTCAGAAAGACTTCCTTAGAAATCATAGTTATCAGTAGGTAGTTTCCTTCCAGCACGATCCTGATTTTTTTTGGCTTACAGGAAAGGGATGATGGTCCTGTCTACACTGTAAGTGCTGCCTGTATCAGTGTAGTTTTGGGGTACATATGCAGATTTTCCAACCTTCCTGCATCCTTTACCACTTCAGGCTGATCAGCTCATGTCTTTTGTACCACTGATACTCACTGCACTCTTTCTCCACAGCTTTGATGCACAGGCCATGGTGGTTCTCAGTGGCTCATGAGTTATATAGAGCTGCAATCTACTGCTCGTTTCCTTCTGATGCGTAGGGTCTTGAAACGGGAGAGGACCTACTCAGCAATGCTGCGGCTGAGGCTTGGTACCTCGCGGGGCCATGCATATAGGGGAGTACCAACGCCCATGCCTACAAAGGAGTGCCGGCACGGCCCTTTGGGGAAGGGGGTTGCCTGGCACATGATGTGTCATGCTCCTAAAGGGATGCGATGCAAGACTTCTACATAATTTTGTCCCTGATGTTATTGCAGCAAACTGAAAAATGCCCACCCTGCTTTATTATAAAACTTGGTGTTTTCTTTGTTAATTGCTCTACAGTAATTTTAAGAAAAAATAAACAAACATTTTGGGGTATGATTAATTTCTGTTCTGGTGTAAGTTATGTGTGAATAAACTCCATATTGCCCAAATTATAAATGGGTGTACTGGTTTACTCTCAACTACACCATTGTCATTATCTTCATAGATATATTTGTTTGATTGCAGTGTTTTCAGAAAGCCATGGATGCACCATTCTCTACTAAGCAGTATATTTAGGATGTTTCCAAAATCTAGAGGTAATATAAGAGGAAACATATGAATTCTGAGAATTTCTTCTTGATTATTCATGGAAATTGAAAATGACACTGACAATCGGCTGGTGGTATGCAGTATAAGTAAATACAATGGGAATCAGCCACTGGCATGAAGAAAGTGGTGGCATTAAGAGGTGGTGTGCCCTTCTGACAGGTACAGTTACCACTTAAATGTACCTTGTAATGAGGGAAACATGTTCTGACTTCTTTTAAGAATTCAATAACCTGAGGGAGGGAGGATAAACCATATACATTAAAGTATGTGTGTGCATATATATATGTATATTTTAATCTGAAAGGATGGATAGACAGCATGTGAATAGAGTCAATGTGTCGCCAAATGTCTCCAGAGCAACGAAGCATGAAAAACTTACATCTATATTAATATAGTAACATTGCCAGGGCACAAGGTTTGCATGACATCCGTATGGCCCGTTAGCCTGGCATGGCTTTGGTGAGGATCAGCTCTCTCACGCAGCGCAAAGGCGCAGGTCAGGGGTTGGCGTGGGCTGCGGTCCACTTCAGCAGTCGGTATGGATTTTGGGTTTCTGTGCTGGGAGTGTAGGGATGTTTATCTGTTTTGGTGCAAGGTGTGCGGAAACAGTTGGCCTGCTCATCAGAGTATAGGACCTGGTACTTTTTGCATATTTGTGCATACATAGCCATTAATAGCAATGTGGGTCTGCTCAGGTAGGAAGCAGGACTGTGGGATGTGAGCTGGAGGACTGCCAGTACTGCAGTAATTAAGCATGGATTCCCATAAATCCTGGTGAGAGCAAACTCCACTGCAGACTGAATTTACTCCTGTCCAAAAAGTGTGAAATACTGTAATGTCAAAGCTGCAAATGAATCTTTCTTGGATTGAGCTGGTGTGCTTATTTCAGGTGTGCTAAGCACACCAGGCCCTGTAGAAAGAAACGCTGATTATTCTAGTCCCAGGTGGCCTACTTGCAGTTGTTCAACCTCAGAGACGTTTCTTAGCCAGTGCTGCAGCTTCTTGACAGTCCCAAGCATGTCATTTCTCTGCAAGCTGTGTGAGGGGAAGACAGCTCCCAAACCTTGAGTTGTACAATGGTCTCAGCTGAGTCTTCTAGTTACCCTGGTGCCAGTAGTGTTGGGTGTGATGACATATGACACAGGTATCCAGTCTCAGCTCTGGCTTTCCAACACATGTTTGAAAGCAGCCAGGGATATACAACAAATGCAAAGCCTCAATTCCTCAGGTGATCTTTGTAAGTAAGTTGAATGTAGAAAGCACAAATTTCCATGTTTCATGTTCTTTGTAGAAGGAGAAAAAAGTGGTGGATGAAGTATGTTAATCTTAGTTGATGAGATGTGTGTGAATGGCCCGCCAGCCATGAGATGGGCTCATTCATTATTCTCTTCCACGCATTCTTACTAGCTATGTTTTATACGAATAAATTATATTGGCCCAGGACTTGTCTCTGGAACGCAGCCCAACTGGCATGGCGTGGTTTATTTATACCATTAAACATCCTTGACCCTCCAAAACTTTTTCCAATTAAACTGTCTGTTGGGAATGGGTCTTGGCCCAGGCTAACTCCCCAGCTGTGGGCAGGAATTGCTTGGCAGACTGCTAGCTGGCCAGGCCAAATGCATGCTGGGGCCATTCACCCTCTTGATACAGCTACTTTCATGAGTGCAAGGCAAGCGCAAGTCGGATTCAGCTCACTCCTTACACTGTTTAAAATGTGAAGTCACAGATCTGACTCAGAGTACTAAACCATATTTGCGAGCCAAAATGGACCCTTCACAGGTCACTATGTCTCTGTTGCTGCTGTCACTCCCCTCTCTTATTTGAAAGCAGATAGACTTTTTTTTTCAATATACTTTGCGTATCCAAGTCAGTTTGTTTAACCAGATGTATTGGCTCTACGTGGCAAGGTTTTGCTGGTGGTGGGGACTGCAGAAGTGGCCTCTATGAGAAGTCACCAGGGGCTGCCCCCATGTCGGACACAGCCAGTTTCAGCCAGCTCCAAGGTGTACCCACAACTGCCCAAAGCTGAGCCCATCAGCCAAGCTGGTGGCACATCTGTGGTGACATAGTGAAGAAAGGGTAGAAAACACTGTGCAGCACCCATGAGAGAAAGGAGTGAGAAAAAAATATGAGAGAAACAGCCCTGCAGAAACCAAGTGAAGAGGAAGAGGAGGAGGCACTCCAGGCATGGGAGCAGAGTTTCCTCTTCAGCCTGTGGAGAAGACCATGGTGAGGCAGGCTGTCCCCCTGCAGCCCATGGAGGACCATGGTGAAGCAGATACCCACACTGCAGCCTGTGGAGGACCCCATGCCGGAGCAGGTGGATGTGCCCTGAAGGAAGCTGCAGCCCATGGAGAGGAGCCCACACAGGAGCAGGTTTTCTGGCAGGAACTGCAACCTATGGGGGAGCCATGCTGGAGCAGTCCATACCTGAAGGAGAGTGCACCCCATGGAAAGGACCCATGCTGGAGCCGTTTGTGACAAACTGCAGTCCATGGGAAGGACCCGTGTTGGAGAAGTTCGAGAAGGACTGTATCTCGTGGGAGGGACCCTGCACTGGAGCAAGAGAACAGCGTGAAAAGGAAGGAGGGGCAGAGGTGAAGCATCATGAAATGACCGCAACCCCCATTCCCCGTGCTTCCTGTGCCACTTGGGAAGGGAGAGGTAGGAGATTCGTGAGTTAAGTTGAGCCTGGGAAAAAGTGGGGATGGCGGGAAGGTGTTTTTAGTTTTGTCTTTTCTTTGTCAGCATCCTACTCTATTTTTAACTGGCAATAAATTCATTTAGTCTTCCCCAATTTGACCCTGTTTTGCCCATGACAGTAAGTGGTAAGTAATCTCCCTGTCTTTATCTTGACTCATGAACTTGTCCATCCTATTATCTCCTGCTGTCCTGTTGAGGAGGGGAGTGAGAAAGTGGCTGGGTGGGAGCCTGGCAGCCAGTGAAAGGCAACCCTCCACACCAGAATTAAAAACCAACACTTGATTTCCTCCAACTCCAACTTTCTGCAGTGGAGATATATGCCTGTTGTTTTCTATCCCCTGTAATTCTGAAATACAAATAATGAAGGAAATAAGTGAGGGAGTGAAAGAAGTAATTAACCTTCTCAGAGAAGTTCTTAGCCTTTGGATCCCTTGCCTGCACTCTTTCCTCAGGGCTGTGCCTAAAGGCATAACCTAACTCTCCTTTGGTGAACCCTGTGTACTTGATCAGACTTACTCCAGAAGAATAAAGGTGGCAGAATTTGGTCCTGTGGGGTTTGTATGCAGAAAATAGTGCTTTTGCTTCAGTTCAACCTCCCTCCTCCCCCCTCACCCCTGAAAGCAAGAGGCATGGACAGTAAAACTTGTGTTAAAGCTTGAATTGCAGTATGCAGTGTACCTGTTCCTTTATCTGCATTCTGGGTTTTAGTACTCTATGTATAGAAGTGCATTGCTTCAGCAGCCAAAATAACTTGCTCAGGGCAAAAACAACAATAACAACAAAAAGCACAACTCCCAAGTATGAGTAAGCACCTGGAGGCATGCGAGTGGAACAAACCTCACTGACACAAATTGATTTGGCAGTAACAGCAAAGTAGGTGGAAAAGTAATACGGTAGATTAACCTTGTGTCCATTTAACACGAATGAAATAAAACAAGTGAGTGGTAGGAAGCTCCTTGAAAGTGAGGACTACAGCTCTGAATATACTCAAAATGATGCTGACTTACTGCTTATTTTTCCTAACTTCACAGCCTGTTTTTAGCACTTCCTTGAAATATACTGTTTCCTATGGCTGTTAGTAGAAATCACAGGACATGGTTTCCCCACTGGCTTTGCTCTAGTGTAGCGGTACCCTGTTGTAGCTGTAGATGTCTCTGCTATATTTTACACTCTGAAAAAATGTGTACCAGCATTCAGCTACCCCAAGATGCAGTGCACAGAAGTGAAGCTGACGACCAGTTGAGAGTGTGCTATCCATTGTCTAGTCAAGTCAAGGAATGGATTCCATCCATAGTGAAATCCTGCTCCAATGAAGACTAGAATTTTTTGCTCTTGACTCTGGTACACTCCGGATTCCAGACATCAGCTTCAATATATGTTGGATTTATCTCTGTCTCTTCTCATATGCTTATGTTATGAAATCTTGATGTATTGAATTAAACGATTAGAACAGCCTTAAGCATCCTTGTGCTTTCCATTTATATTGTGTCTTGCAAAGAAGACATGACATACTAAGTTACAACCGACAGGGACCTATTCAGAATCACCCAAGTACTGATTGCTTCCCCTTGCTGGCTTTGGGCTCCTACCCATTTAGTATGTGGAACTTTCAACATATATATGTTTATGTTGATTCCTATGTAGTCTGTGCTGGAAGGTGAGCACCTTGCTTAGGTTCTTTCTTGAGAGGCATACAGTTCTTTAATAAAGTCTTGTGGGATGCATGGGAGTAAACAGATTAGGCTGAATTAACGGAAACGCATTCAGATATAAAAATATCTTTTTTAATTTATCCTGGTCTAGGCTTTGGTAATCATTCTGCCTGTGTTAGACACCCATTTGTCTGGTGATTCAATAGTAGTTAGCCACCTCAAGTAGGAGGCAGTAGGAGCTGCTTCCTTTGTGATGAGTAGCAACCTGCATGCTCTAATCCAGCAGGAACTTCAACATGTGCATTTAAATCACATCTCTCTTGAAAATCTGGCCTTTCTTATCCCAGAAATATGACTGTATTGGAGTTAATCTGATCTTTTTAAAAATACTGGGTAATGCTTGTGGTAAAGGACTCTCCCCATCCCTTCTCCCCGAAAGGTAAGACTTTTTGCTGGGAAAGTAACATATAATTAATTACGTCAATGATCCACCAACAAACTAAATATGTGAGAAGGTAAGTGTTTTGATGATCTGGTGCTCACTTACAGAGTCACTGGTACATAGTTCAAGAAAACATTGGTCACTGTCTATCCAAACCCTCTGCTTCACAGTCCTTCGCCCTGGTTTGGGAGCAGTGATCCTTGCTGGCTCTCTGCCCAAGGCCCCTTCCTGTTCCCCACTTCCATGAGCCAAGCAGGGGCTTTGTAGTGCATCAGCATTTAAATTTGGCCTTCTGAAGAGTAGCAAAGATATAGACAGACGTTTACTGACCAGCTTTAAAGGCAGCTTTCAGGGATCCATGTAGATAGAGAATTACTGCTACTTTGGGGAAAGGACAGACGCTAAATCCCAAATGGAACAATTTGATGGAGACTCATCTCATGTCTTGAGAAGGGTTTTCCTGCATAGGGGTCAATACTGAATAGATTTTTAATGCCAAATGAGCATGCATTTCTCACTGCTCATCTCTCTTCACTTTTTTTCTCAAAGTCTTTTTATAAGTTCAGGTTTACAACATTATGTTCTCAAACAGATTGTGTGAATTTTCCTGACCTTGGTGTTAAGTCCTATCCGTAGCTGCATATATCACTGTAAAAATTATCTCTGGGGCTGCTCATCTTGTTTGTTGAGTGTTATCACAGCTGAAAAAAGAGATTAATAACATATCCCCCAAACTGACAGGGCTTCTCAGAGTATGACAAACCCCACATTAGTGAAACTTCTGTACGGATTTTAGATTTCAACAACAAAACAAAAAAAAAAAGACAGAGATAAGTATGCAAAATGAGGGGTGTGGGAAGATTAACATGATGTGAAAGAACAATTATAAAGGGCAAATACTAAATATGTCTCAATTTTAGATTTCATGACAGAATTATGGAGTGTTTTCAAAAGATTTAGATTAATTTACTTTTGATGAACTCTGAAAATCCCTGAGGTGAATAGAAATAGGTCAAAATTCAGAATATCACTTCTCTGTAAGTGAACAAACCTGACCAGGAGGTGAGCCAAAGGTGGTGCCTACAGTAGCGTCCAGAGTGTCACCAAGGTCATTTTTAGGCCAACATAGACACTTATCTTCTTTGTCTATTCATAAAAGAGCCTTTGTTGTTTTTCTTCCTAGGAAGATCACTTGATTGTGCTCAATACAGAGTGCTCAATTTGCCGTAAGCCTCCAGGAACAACATAAGGCCTTACATTAACAAACCCAAGCAGGAAGGCGATCAGAAGTCTTGTTTTGACACAACCTGCATTGAAGACAGTTGGAATTTGTAGGTAGCCTGAACTTTTAAGCTAGACCAGGCTGCTTTCATGAGAAAAATGTAGATCCCAGATGCTAGGACTGCCCTTGAATTCAAAACATAACCAACTACTCTGTTGGATAGCTGAATTCAAAACATAACCAACTGGACTTCTGTAAGGCCTTTGACATGGTCTCCGACAACATCCTTCTCTTTCAAATAGGAGAGATACGTATTTGATGGGTGGACTGTTCGGTGGATGAGGAATTGCCTGGATAGTCGCATCCAGAGGGTAGTGGTCAACAGCTCAATGTCCAGATGGAGATCAGTGATGAGCGGTGTCCCTCAGGGGTCCATACTGGGACCAGTGCTGTTTACTATCTTCATCAATGACATAGATAGTGGGATGAAGTGCACCCTCATCAACTTTGCAGATGACATCAAGCTGAGTGGTGCAGTTGACACACCTGAGGGACAGGATGCCATCCAGAGGGACCTGGACAAGCTCAAGAAGTGGGCCTGTATGAACCTCATGAAGTTCAATAAAGCCAAGTGCAAGGTCCTGCACCTGGGTCAGGGCAACCCCCGGCATCAATACAGGCTGGGGGATGGGAGGATTGAGAGCAGCCCTGCTGAGAAGGACTTGGGGGTGCTGGTGGATGAAAAGCTGGACATGAGCTGCCAATGTGCACCTGCAGCCCGGAAGGCCAACCAGATCTGGGCTGCATCACAAGAAGTGTGACCAGCAGGTCGAGGGAGGTGATTCTTCCCCCCTACCCTGCTCTGGTGAGACCCCACCTGGAGTGCTGCCTTCAGCTCTGGAGCCCTCAAAAAAGGAAAGACATGGACTTGTTGGAGCAGGTCCAGAGGAGGCCACAAAAATGATCAGAGGGCTGGATCACCTCTCCTATAAAGACAGGCTGAAAGAGTAGGGGTTATTCAGCCTGGAGAAGAGAAGGCTCCAGAAAGACCTTATTTCAGCCTTCCAGTACTTAAGGGGGGCTTATAAGAAAGATGGGGACAAACTTTTTAGCAGGGCCTGTTGTGATAGGACAAGGCATAATGGTTTTCAACTAAAACAGGGGAGATTCAGACTACATATAAGGAAGAATTTTTTTTTTTTATGGTGAGAGTGGTGGCACACTGGCACAGGTTGCCCACAGAGGTGCTTGATGCCTCATCCCTGGAAACATTCAAGGTCAGACTGGACGGGGCTCTGAGCAACCTGATCTAGTTTAAGATGTCCCTTCTCACTGCAGGTTGGACTTGATAACCTTTGATGGTCCCTTCCAGCCCAAGCCATTCTCTGATTCTATGATTCTATCCTACCTGGTGCAGTACACCAGTGCTGTAGTCTGGAGGTCGTATTGATAAAAAGTGTAGAAGTTTTGTGGGTTAAGTATAAATTAAAATTTTTTCTCTAAGTAATTTAATGCTGTTATTTCTCATGGTCAACTTTGATGAACTTGGGTTGGGCATGTTCAGCCATCAACTGCCACATAAGCTTAGGATTTATTCATTAGAGAGCCCTGATGCTAGCCAGTACTCCACGTTCCATTCTTCAGTCCTGCACATGTCCAGAGGTGTCCTATCCTGGACCATTTAGTTTTCTCAGACTAGTTATAGCTGCACACAAGCTGTGTGAAAGTCCTGTTCTGGTAAGACTGTTTCAGGACATCAAACTACGAAGTTCTAAATTCAAAACAATACACAACAGTCACAGCTACACTCATTTCTAATCATAAGCTGGCTTTTGTACACTAGCTTAATGGTAATGATACTCATGCTATGAAATGGTAATTGTGGATTATGTATGTCCTTTCCAGACTGAAATGGTTGATGCTCATGACTTACCCCCAGAGACCGCTGACTTGTAGTCAGGCCAGGATGGGTCAATTTGACATACTTTCTGTTGAGGCTGTTACAACAACAGCACAGAAATCATGCATTGATGGGGTTAGAAAGAGGGAGTCAGAGCTTTGCTGTGTATCCCACAGACACAGATACTTTTGGAGAAATGGTCACTGTTAGGTCTGGATTCCAGACCCAATCTTTAGTGATGTGTAGGAGTTTTATTCAATGTAACTTGAATGCAAAAATTAACCAAACCCCAGAAACAGAAAGGCAGTAGTTTCTAAGTGCATCTTTAAGGTTAAACATGCAAAACTAACGAATACATAGATTCTCTGAGGCTCAAGATGTGTTTAACATTCAGATTCTCGCTCTTCAGCCGAAGGGTGGATGGAGGTTTGGCAGAAGGTTGCTTATACAAGTGGCTAAACTGCAGGAGTAATTTCCACACTTGTAGAAGCAAACAAAATGCAATATATGAGAAATAAATGCTTGAACATCCTTGGATTAGAATCTGAACAGTAGGCAAATTCTTATGCTACAGTGAAAGCCTTTTAAATAATTTGGAGCTACTTTGCAATTTATGATTGTTGTAACCATTTGCCTGAAAAAAAATCGTGAGAAGAATAGCCTAAAATAAGACAGTCCTCAGCAAGTGTTGAATTATTTAGAGACTTTATTAGGACTACCAGTTTTAAGCCTTGCCTCCTTCTTCAGCTAATCTAAAATAATAATTAAAAAAAAATATTTGGGGGCTTGGCAGGCAGAAGCTTGCCTTATCACTGCGTTCCTCCTCAGCCATCAAGTGACCCCAAATCACTCCATCCTGACATATAAACCATTAACACATAGTTACTATGATTTGTATTCTAATATAACAGTCAGAGGCCTGTGTAATTTAACTTGAAAAGGTAGAAGCCCATGGCCAGGCATTTCAGAAAGTGTACCTGGTGACTTTAAAGAACATAGAATTCTCATATCTGTACAGTCACATTCTTCTCTTCCTTCCATACAGACCTCAGAAATGTTGTTGCTATGGTACGTGGTCCTATATCTCCACACACAATTAAAAGCCTCTGGAAGCACAATAATATTATCTTCATTCAGGGAACAGTATTGTACTCCAGATGACACTGCAAGCAAAACATTGTCTTAACTATTTTTAACTCTGACTCTTTTCTGCATTTTGTGAAGAATCTGTTTTGTGTTTAGAGATATAAAAGCAAACATCACATTCTTAATGACCTACTGCTTGAGGGTCATCCTTCAATGTGCAGTCCAGTGTTGTTCTGCAAGAGTTTTTTAAAGTGTTGCCAGTTCTTCCCTAGTGGAAATTTATTCAAAGAATATAAACATTTATCATTAGTGGGCTTCTGCTCCCATTTCATCCTGCTAATGAATCCCTTCTACAAGGATTAGATGTTGATTAGATATAATGGCTGTTAATGATCTTATCTACTAAATTAAGGCAGATGTTAAGGGATTTATACTTAAAAATACCTCATGTGGTAAATCTCAGGAGTGTGTAGAAGGAAGGCAATGCTGTCTGCATTCATTGTGATAATAAATTAACTGTGACCTGAAGAGGTCAGGAAGTGTGCATATTATTTGATTAGAAAAGGTACAAGCAAAATTCCTACTCCCATATGAGCACTTTTGAACACAATGGAATGAAAAAAAAATTTCAAAAAAGACTCTGAACCTGACAATAATTTTTAAAATGTTATTTATCTGTAAGCCATGAAAATGCTTCCTTGTAGAGGAACTGTGAGTCTTTTCTGGCTTACACTGTGATGAAATCTCTGCTCATCTTGAACTAGTCATGATCTATCTGGAACAAAACTTTGGGAAGAGATCTAGAAAAATCTTCTGTCTAGAAAGAACATCTAGATGCTACAAAGACATGACCTGCTGAATTCTTTGTTGTTAGTCTTCCCGAAATGCTTCACCAGGGAGAACCATATGCCATGTTTTGATGAAAAGGAATAATTTCTGTCATTATCTTCACAGTCTATTTTTGTAATGGTATCTGAGGATTTACCCTGACTACAATACACTTGTATTTCAGAGAAGTGGGGTCCCCCCAAAACAATGGAAAAGGAAGGAAAGTTATCCCTTTTTAGCTGGGGTGGTTCATCTTGTTTGTTGAGTGTTATCACAGCTGAAAAAAGAGATTAATAAAATATCCCCCAAATGGACAGGCCTTCTCAGAGTATGTCAGACCCCACATTAGTGAAAATTCTGTATGGATTTTAGATTTCAACAACAACAAAAAAATAAATCTAATACTGTATTTGGGTAGTCTGCAGGGTTTTGTTTCCCTCACTATTAGAAGCTAGTAAGAAGTAATTTTTCATGTAGCTGATCTTACTGGACTGGGTAGTAGCAAATTCCAGGAAGATTGTGCAAACAGCTCCTTTGTGAATGAGAGCAGGACTGTAAAAGAAAAATTAGAGAATGAAGCTTACTCTCTGAACATGTGAGTGGGAAAAGGATGTCTGTGGTGATCGGAACACACTTGAGGAATAATAACCTGTGGAACAGTCCTCTAGGAAGAGGAAATAAGCATGCACCACTGCCAGATCTACTGGAGAGGCTCCATGAAAGGCTACTTATGCAGGCCTCTGTTTTTCATTTTTCTTTTCATAATGTCCATGTTTGTAGTATTAGAGATATCTCTAGGGAGGCATATAGCTTTCTAAGGTCTTTGACTTGATGGAAAGCTCAAGCTCGGATATTTAGCAAGAGAATTCCTGGATTATGGCCCTCTTAGCTGAACTTAGTAATCTTTCAGGAGTTTTATAATACTTTGAGTATCAAAATATGTTCTTTGGGGGACCCCTCCATTATTGTCTTTTAATGGCCAAGATCCTCTGAGTCCTCTGTAAAGACAGCACAATGTTGTGTCGTGCTCAGTACTGCAGACAAGCTGGCATTCATGCTCGTATTTTTTGGCTCATATGTTTAATTCTGTAAAGTCTTGATGTGATTACTAAGAGTAAGAGTCATTGATAAAATTGCATTGATGGGTGAAATTTATCTTGTGCAGAATGGCAGCATGAGGCCGAAGTAAGATGTATGTGGGATATTAGCCTCTGATGGTTCTCTGCTAAGGAAGAATTTAATTAACAATAAATGTAATTATTTTATTTTGATATGAAGTGTTTTGCAGGCTTTCCTGAGTTTATCAGCATAGCTAAGAATCTAGGGGATGAAATGAGGGTCAGATTTTTGAAAGCAGCTAATCATTTTGGATAGTATATTTTTCAGAGTATTCTTGAAAGGAAGGAGAGATTGTGATACAAGATTTGAGGCACCTTCAAGGGAACTCTTTTTCAGAAACTACTGAGAATTTATTTATTGAAACTCAGCTTCCTGAGAAAAGGGTCTCCAGGTGAGTTCCCAAACACATTAGCATTTCTTAAACACCTAGGTTTGGACTCTTGAGCCTTGTATTCAAAGTCCATGGTGTCAAGGCCTTCTCTGTTTCTTACTCTGCTCCCCCAGCGAGTGCAGCTTCCTTCAGGGTGTATCCACCTGCTCCAGCACGGGGTCCTTCATGGGCTGCAGTGTGGATATCTGATCCTGCCTGTTCCTCCATGGGCTGCAGGGGAACAACCTGCTTCCCGTGGTCTCCTCCAGCACTTCCTTCCCCTCCTTCTTCACTACTTTGATGTCCGAAGGGCTGTTTTCTCTCACCTTGTATTTTTCACTCCATGTCTCTCTCAGATGTTGCACAGTAAATTTCACCCTTTCTTCAATACGTTGTAGTAGAGGAGCCACCAGCTTGGCTGATGGGCTCAGCTTTGGCTAGCAGCAGGTCCATTTTGGAGCCAGCTAGAACATGGGAGCAGTTCCTGGTCTCTTCTCACAGAGGCCACCCCTGCAGCCTCCCCCACTACCAAAACCTTGCCACGTAAACCAAATGCAGATGTGTATAAGACTAATACTGGAAGGTGATATCCAATTTTGTTCATAATCTTTTACAAGAATATCGAAGAAAATGGAGCTTAAGGGTAGAAGAACAAAGACAACCTAAACTTGTACAATGCACCCTATAAGGGCTGAGTAGCTGTAGTGCCTGCTAAAATTATGGAGGAGATTATTCTGGGAGTTACTGAAAAACACTTGAAAGACAATGCAGTCATTGGTCAAAGCCACCATGGGTTCATGAAGGGAAAGTCATGACTTAACTAACTTAATAGCCTTTTATAACAAGGTTACTCACCTCATGGATGAAGGGAAGGCAGTGGATGTGGGGTCTTTTTGGATTTTAGAAAAGCTTTTGATGCTGTCTTTCACAGTACCCTTCTGGACAAAACATCCAGAATGCAGCTAGACACGTACACAATACAATGGGTAAACAATTGGCAGAAGAACTGGGCTTGGAGAGTTGTAGTAAATGTGGTAACATCGGACTGGCAGCCAGTCACTAGCGGTATTCCCCAGGACTCAATTTTAGGGACAGTTCTCTTCAATGTTTTCTTCAATGACCTGGAACATAGAATTTCAGTGCACACCAAGCAAGTTTGCCGACAATACTAATTCAGGAGGAGCTGTTAATTCCTTCGAGAGTAGAGAGGCCTTACAGAGAGATCTTGATAGATTAAAGTGCTGAGCAGTCACTAATCATATAAAATTTAATAAGAATAAATGCCAGATTCTGTACCTGGGATGGTGTAATCCTAGGTATATGTACAGACTGGGTGACAAGAGGTTGGAATGCAGACCTGCAGAAAGGAATCTGGGGGTTTTGGTTGATGATAAGCTCCATATGAATCAACAATGTGCCCTGGCAGCCAAAAAAGCCAATGATATCCTGGGCTGCATTAAGCATGTATAGCTAGCTGGTTGAAAGTAGTGATTGTCCCAATATACTCAACATTGGTGTGGCCTCACCTTGAGTATTGTATGCAGTTTTGGGCTCCATAATACAAAAAGGATATAAAAATATTAGAATGTGTTCAAAGGAGGGCAAAAAAGATGATGAAAGGACTAGAGGGCATGACTTATAAGGAGTGGCTGAGGATACTGGATTTGTTTAGCTTAAAGAAGAGGAGACTGAGGGGTGACTTCATTGCTGGACATGTGGAAATGGTATGAAGCTTCATCAGAGGGTGTTCAGACTGGATATTAGGAAAAAGTTCTTCACTGAGAGGGTAGTCAAGTACTGGAAAAAGCTTTCCAGGGAAGTGGTCATGGCCCCAAGCCTGTTGGTGTTCAAGAAATGTTTGGATAATGCTTTTAGATAAATGGTTTAACTTTAAGTTTTGCGGTGTAGAGTCAGGAGTTGAACTCGATAATCCACTTGGATCCCTTCCAACTCAGGATATTCTGTGATTCTATTACTGTTTATGAGAGTTTAGAGGTGAGTTGAGCAGTCTTTCAATTCCAATGACTGGAAGCTAGAGCTACAAACATTCACACTGGAAAAAAAATATAAAATAACAATGAAAGTAAATAATTATGGGAAGATGATATCACAGGAAGCTGTCCATTCATTGTAACTCAGAATGCTTAAATAGACATTAGGTTTCTTTTTACACAAATGAAAGAAAAAAAATCGTTGAATATTCATACCTCATCAGGAAGAAATTTGGATGCTGTTGGACTTAAACTGTCTAATATTTGCAGGAGGATTTGCAAGGACAGGGAATTCCATTACTGATGTTGCATGTTACATTTTTAATAAATGTATTCTTTCAGAAGAATCATGTCAGTGTTTTATCACTCATCATTTTCATGACTGAAAATACGGAGTTTTAATAGTAAACTTGTAAACAATAAATCAATGTTTGATACAAAAGAAGAAAAATGAATGCAAACTTCAAAGGGGCAACACTTCAACTAAAGCAGTACAATCTCAGGTGCCTCTAATCTACAGCTGTTTAGACCAGTTTTTCATCTCTGTTCAAACAGAGGTGTTAAAGACCTGTCAGATCATTAAATATGCCCATCTAGCAGACCTTTAAGAGATCTATTGATTACTAAACCAGTTATGAGATGGTACTTAAAAGTACCAAAGGTAGTGAGTTACAGAGCACTCTGAACTTCAGTGGAAGTGCGCGATCAATAAATTTGTCCTCACATGCAAGTCACATTTTATGTCAAGAAGTCATATTCTTTAAGAATTAAGTGTGAAGAGCAGCTAGCATTTATGCCCAAATGAAGTCAATCATATTTTCACTGCATCTACCTGTTTACAGTTCTGATTTCCATCAAACAGTAACTGGTAGAAAACAAATGGCCAGATGTTATTCAAGCAACTTCTCTGTGGGCTAACAAGATGAATATTTTACTTTTAGGTTCTCACAGAACTGTTTGTCACTGAACTTCATAGTTTCAACTCTTATTCTACTCAGCATGAATTTATGAAGGGGAAATTCTTGATCAAGCTGATAGCCTTCCATGATGAGATGACATGCTTAGTGGATGAGGGGAGAGCAGTGGATGTTGTTTACCTTGTCTTTAACAAGGTTTTCCACCCTGTGTCCCACAACACCCTCATCTACAAACTGGGGAAGTATGGGCTAGAGAAGTGGACTGGGGTGTCTCAAAAGCTGACTGAACCGCCAAGCCTAAAGGATCGTGAACAGCAGCACAAAGTTTGGCTGGAGGCCAGTCACCAGTGGTGTACCCCAGGGGTCAGCACTGCAACCGATACTATTTAGCATGTTCTTTAATGACCTGGATGGTAGGATGGAGTGCACCCTAGAAAGTTTGCGTATGATATGAAAGTGGGAAGAGTGGTTGATAGACCAAGTAGTTGTATTGCCATTCAGAAGGACCTCAGCAGACCTGAGAAATGGTCATGACAACAAAGGGAAATGTCAAGTTTGCCCCTGGGGAGAGTCAACCCCATACACCAGGACAGGCTGGAAACTGACCAGCTGGAAAGCAGCTTTATAGAGAAGGGCCTTGGGGTCCTGGTGAACACCAAGCTTACCATGGGATAGCAATGCATATTTACAGCAAAGAAAGCCAAGAGTCTTCTCGGCTGAGTTAGGAAGAACGTTGCCAGCAGGCAGAAAGACGTGATCCTTCCTCTGTGCTCAGCTCTGGGCTGCCGTGTCCTTTTCGGGGCACCCCAATGCAAGAGAGACTGGATGAGTCCAGTGAAGGGCCATGAAGACAATTAAGAGATTGGAGCACTTTTTGTACAAGAATCTGAGAGAGCTGGGATTGTTCAGCCTGCAAAAAAGAAGGTTCAGGAAGGATCTTATCAATGTGTATAAATACCGGATACCAGAGAGTAAAGAAGATGGAGCCATACTCCTCTCAGTGTTATACAGTTGAAGGACAAGAGGCAATGGGAACAAATTGAAATGCGATAAATTCCACTGAAAGAAACCAATCCTGTAATTCCTTGAACTGCCTTCCTGAGGTGGTTATATCTATCCAGTGACAAGAGGAGATTCAAATAAACAAATTAGATGCCTAATTTTTGGACCACAGCATAAATTGCACCCTGTATAAATGGCTATTTTTTCACAAATCTTATTTAACGGTAATAAAATTATCTATCTGCCTCATGATCTTGATTATGCCTGCTAGCACATGTACAACACACACAGAAATAGTGAAGCCTCCCTAAGGCATTAACCACTAAGGTACTGCCTCTTTGCAGCATGGAGAACATTTTTTATTGGAAGAGTGTTCGTTCAAGAAAAGTGAATTCTTGACTTCTTATCTATAACTGTACTGTGAGCATGGCTGCTCCCTAGTTTTGAGGGTCTAGTCATTTTTTCATACATGCCACAGGGAATTGCAGCCTTTTGAAATATAATTCTGAACAACTATGAGGTGGAGTTATTTACTTTTTTTTTCCTAGTCATCCCTAAAGTCTGCTCAGTCCTTAAATGGAATTTTTTTTCTGTAAATCTAGTTAATTTGCTGGATTTTGTTCAGGTCAATATCAAACTATACAGAATTGTAGTCAACTGGGAAATGCAAATAAGAAACAAGAATATTCCATCATAAACCAATAAAAACAATTCAGTATCTAACAGGCTGTTCTTAGCAGCAATTGCAGTACTTCAAAGTAAACACTGTGTAATAAAGTGTAAAGACATTTCCTTAGGCTTCAGAAATATGATCTATTATCAGTTATCAAAATCATTAACAACTGTGCTGGTGTTGGTCAATAAAAATCATGTTAAAAATCCCAAGGTGCTACTGACAGCCTTATCCAATGTAATATTCTTCTGCTCTTGGTGTGGAAGTGATTACAAGGTATTTGTTTTCTCAGCTGACAAGATACATAAACGTGAAACTGAAACTGGAGTGTAGGAATCATGGTGGTTAAAGCAGCCGTTGATAGGAGGTAATATATGGCATGTGAATTGTGGTGCACACTTCAGTACAATTGTTTAAAATAAAAATGGCAGATTGAGAAGAAAATATGATTTACAGTGCATGAGAGCTGAGAAATACTGCCTACACTGAAAGGAGCAATTTATTGTCTGTGCAGTAATGCAGCAAAGATGTTACAAAGAGAGCTTAACCGTAAGTGATTAGTTTACATAAAAGATCTTGATTTGCTTATTAGGTTTCATTGAATTCCAAAGCATGTACAACAACTTACTGTATTTAAACATAGTCTGCTATTAATTAGCTACTGAGCCTTGAAAAGGACCACATTTTTGCTGTGAGCCTAAGTGGAAAGAGGATTATAGTCTTTCTTCAGAACATGTTCACTGCTCCATTAAAGTTCTGTCCAGGAGTCATGACCTTCTGAATCGCATATTGCCAAAGGGAAGAGTGGGCCTATGAAGATTCACTGGGTAAGGGATATCTGTAACCTTGGAGAGAGGCTGCTCTCACAAAGGAGGGACTTTCTCCTCTCCCATTACCTGCAGTTTGTTACAGTTAGAGCACAAGGATTTTTTTATGGCTCCAGAGTTGGAGAATAACACTTTGACTAGATCGAAATTTTCTCAGAAATGGAAACACAAATGTCAATGCCCCACTACAGATAAACAGGTGACATTTTTTGAAAGTCCTGAGCGTGCGTGGTCTCAGTGGTTGAAGGTGTGCTAAGGAGTCTTAGGGGACTGGAATTATCTAATTAATGTGACCAGGAGCAGTTTATATGTTATGGGGCATGCGATGGGTAAATAATCATGCTATTGCTCAGTTTACCTCCCTACTGGCCTCATAACTTAGTAGATAAAACTGAATTCGAAAAACTGATTTCTATCTCTCCTATGGTCTTCATGGATTTTTATGTGACCAATTAAGTTAGATCTGCTCCTTCTACAAGGAGACAAAGCAAATTGGGTACAAACCTCTGAAGTGGAAGCTACAAAACTGTAGTAAATATGATAGCAACACTAAATAGGGCTTTTAGCTCAGATTTAGCACTGTGCTACTGTGGCTGTCTGGCTTCCCGACAGCTCAACACAAGCTAAGCAAGTCAAACTTAAAATGAAGAATACCAGAGATATATTTAGACATCACTGAACCCAGGGATTTGTAGATTCACTTCTGGGATCTCACTGGCAGAAAGTAAGGCATGAATGGAAGCACAAAGTGCCCGTGCATGGATTTTGGCACCTCATAGAACTGCACTGTGCAGACCTTGTAGACTATAATCACTGCCTGAACTACATGCTGTGACTCTTCCTTTGGAAACATGCAGCTGTGTCCATTGACTGTAGAGAGCCTAGACTTCTCACTTTGAGAGAATTTACCCAGACATGTCCTACTTGTCACTAGACACAAGGAAATTTCACAGTATTTGAAAATGAGCAAACCCAGCTTCCAGATCTATGCACTCCAAGGCTCTATTCCAAGTGTTTTAGCTGACTTGTCCAAATGTTTTTCAGGCTACCATGAAATTCAGGAAGCAGAGCTGTAGGCTAATGGTGAGACTCCAAAGGGGAAGGAGATGGTAATGAGGAGAGGAAATCCTGTCTCCAAAGTTTGTCACAGTGTTTTTCTGGGGTTGCTTTATCCAATGTTAGGTTACACTGAGGGTTGATTTATTGCTAATAGGAGCTTATGCTATTGGGGGTATACTAAAAGTAGATGATATTAACACCATTTCTACCTTCATGGCTAAAGAGAGTATATTGGAAGGGTTACCAGGATGGGGCTTTTTGAGGTACCCATGAGTTATCAGCCACTCAAATACATTTCCCAGGACAAGTTGCATTATGCTGCCAGCTGCATAACTGTGCAACCCATCTGGATAAAGAAGAGTGTATAAGGTTTTGAGTGAGGATGCTGAGGGATATGGGATGACCTATATACAAAGAACAATGAAATTATCCAGGACTCAACTGGGAACAGAAATAACTGAAGGGGAGGCTCTGGTAGAGAGCTACAGAATAATGAATGACAAAAAAGCCAAGAAAAATGGTTTAACTATGGATTGATTGTTCATTCTCTCTTTTAACAAAAGGAGCGGCTCAATGAACTTAATGAACAACGTTCAACACAAACAGAAGGAGGTGGTTCTTTGTACAAGCAGTACAAGAGCTTTTATCTTTCACTACGGATCATGACTTCTAGGCCACAAAACTTTCCATACTCTCTTTTCCAGAGTCCTTCCTGACTGTTTGCCAGGGATACTGTGAGTGCTAAAAATTTATGTTGATCCTAGGGAAAACTGGACAAGTTAAAGAAGGAGAAATCCTTTGAGTGTTACTAAATGTGTGGAAATGAAATTTGGTTGAAGAAGTTCCTAAGGAGGTGGGGAGAATTTTAAGAAGTACAATACACACTGACTGTATTCTAACTCTTCCCTAAGATTCTGCTGTTGGCCAGATTTGAGGACACACCCGTTGATGCTGTTCTTATATTCTTATATTAGTGGGCCAATAAGGAAAGTTGATATTATCTGAGCTCTCTGTACCCCAGAAGTATACCCATTTGAAACTTATTCTGCAGTGTAATGGTGAGACCCTTGGGAAAGTTTTTATATTTGTAAAAGTTGTCCAGAACTTTCTTTCTCACCTTCTCCAAAGCGTGTAGTATGTGTCTTATGGCTCTTGGTTATACAATGAGTTTGGTACTTGGATTGGAGGACCAGTAAGGCTGGCTACTCTTAAAGTGTTCAGAATAGTAGATGTATTGTCAGTTCTCATTTTTTGCATGCTTCCAAGTTCTCCCTGATATTTGTGCAGAACCAATGAAGGCTGTAGTGTGAGGGGTCAGTTATCTCCGAAACTTAGCAATATTCTGTTTCTCATTAGAATATATTCACCAGAGAGGAAGAAGAGTTAAAAAGCCTAAGAAGATCAATAGGATGTTTGACAGGAAAGTTATGTTCTTTGGAAGATACATAATTTACAAACCTTAATCCTCTGTAAATATTTATTTCATTGATTTGTCTCCCACACCCTTTATAGTTTCTTTATGTATGCCTATCAGAAACCACATTTAACAGACATTTTTACTGCAAAAATGAAGTAATGACTGAAAAGCTTGATGACTGTAGGAATACTGCTAATTAAAGGTAACGTGACTATGTACTGTTTCATAATTAACACCAAACATAAATAAACTGAACTTTTTCACAGCCATACGTAATGTAAAAATCTTTCTCAACTCATACTATTCTGCTTTATGTGTTACAAAGACAAATATGTTCAGTACACATATACATGATGTGAAAACATAATCACATCTTGTATTCAGCCTCCATTATTGGAAAACAGTGTGGTTTAATTCAGATGAAATATAAGCAGTTGATTGACCTCTGCCTCACTTTAGTTTGTAGCTTGAGGTGCTATTGAATCAAAATCAGACATATATAAAATAGGCGGTACGCAAAGTCTGCAAAAATATTACAAGGATTAACAAATCAAGCTCTCAGAAGATTCCAGGAATAAGGTTGCTGGCCAATTAATTCTGCCTTCTTTTCTCTCTTCACACTTGTACAACAAAGATATTTTTCTCCTAAAGATTCCTCCCTTATTCAGTGCACAGGAATGGACAATGCTCACTTAAAATATTGCAGTTCACTGAGAGAGCATCATGTAGCTAGACTGTGCAATGGCAAGGGAGAGGACTAATGGGAAGCCATTATAAAGGAAGCGTTTCTGAGTTCAGCCATTCTGTGGGGACACTAGTGATATATAGTTCAGTCATTGGTAGGTAGTGTCAGATGCTTCAGCAAGTCCCAAAAGATTCTGATATGGTTGTATTTTCCTGAGGCCAGAAAATGGCACGTTCTTGATATCAAAACAACCCCTGGCAAATTTCAAGTTCCTTTTTCAAAGGATGAAACTGTGAAAGGACATTTTGGAGGAAATGTTTCTAAAGGCTTCTTAGAGTGGACAAAGCAGTATCTGCCAACAGTATTTTTCTCTGCATCATTTTCTCAACCATTCCAGCTCCTTCAAAAACAAAGAAAAAAATAATCTCCATGAAATACTCCTGCACGCAGGAGAAAGCAAGCCAAAATACATCCATCAAATTTGACTTTGCCAAGCACTTAAAATGTAAGGTAGTTATAACCTATTAAAAACAGTTTTTTATAAAAAGAAGTGCTAGGCTGTCTTAATAACAGAGTACTGTCAGTCCTGCCCCACATACCTTTATATTTATTTATATTTTATTTCTACAGGTGTAGATAAAAGTTATAAGATCAGATACTAAGGTTCTACCATTGTAGATACTGTAAGAATACATTACATACCCTGAAAAAACTTCAGTCTGGGCACACACAAACAAAGATATACATAGTATGACTCCAGCTGGTGAAGGAAGGTGCTGACGGTCACCATCAGGTGAACTCTGCTCCAAAAACGCTTGCACATAATGTTAGTTATTGCCCTTTTTGACCGAAAGAAGAAATAAGACCAATTTGTGGAAGAGAGAGCTGCAAATAATGAAGTGCTGTCTAAGACAACACATTAGAGCTACTGCTCTTTGTCCAAACAGCTTCCCTGAGCACAAATACAATACCTAACACCTTAGCACTGCAGGGTGTGTGGAGTGACCACAGGAGCCTGAAGAAGCAGTTCTGTGTTCTCGAGAGCCATCAGAGATCCAGAGCTTCTTGGTGTGTAACTAACAGGAATTGCATAGTTGAGTATCTCTGAGGAAGAAAAAAGGGTTTTGTCTGCTTTTTATTTGGTTTTTTAGAGTATAGAAACATGCTCACGTCCTTGAAAGCTCGTTTAAGGCAAAGGAGCAGCAACACAATCTAATTGCCTTCTTGTATACAAATGGACACATAAAGACAACTGCATAAATACAGAATATGCAGACAGATTTTGAAAAGTGAGCTGAGGTGTCTTGATTTGTGGTGCCACTTTTGTAGCACCCTGAAAAGAGAGTTTTCAGAAAATGCTGACTGTTTCTTTTCCTCCAGTGGTTCCCCTCAAGGCGTCCCTAGATAAGCACACAGGGAATAATGTAGCTCAAATCATTAGTCACTCAAGAAAATGTTGGTCATCATTCTTTTCTTGATTAAAACCTCAAAACTGCATGTTAGACCTTAAAGATTTCTCTGTGTCTTGTTATTTACTGAATTTATGTCAAAATAATATTGTCAAACATTTCCCTGACAAAACAGGGGTTTGATCAATACAATGAATGTCAGATCTGCAATGCTAGACTTAGGCAGATTGCTTTTCCACATAGTCCTTTTTTTTCCATAATATAAATGTATTTTTAATGAGATTGTGTGGGTTTTATTTCTGTAAACTTTTCTGTTATTTACGTTCAGATTTCCCTCCTGAGTCAGGTTTTTTTTAGCACTGCCTATAAAGATTATTTCATTGTTGATTTATTCATGGCCACAGCAAAACCATCTCACTTATGGGAAATACACTTCTGAGGAAATAATTTACATTATAGAAATTAATGAATTCTACTATGGGGTTTAACTTCATAAATTGCTAAATCAGCAAATGACCAAAAGTGCCAGGCAGTTCAGTTATGTGCTACCTGGCTGGAGATGCATTTTGCACTGCTTTTTTCATGTTCCCATATAATGTCATGTTTAGTTCTCCCAGATATTCTGCATTTGAGTTGTTGTTCTGCTACTTCTTGTGTGACTTTGGGGAAAAAACACAGTTAGATGTAGGTGTGACAATTCCTACTAGCCGTAGCTCAAAAAAATTGGAAGTGTGTCTCCTGAGATGCATGACTTGGATACAAAATGTGTGGAGAGGATTAATTACTTCAAGGAGGTATTCACAATAGCCAGCATACTGTTCAGACACCCAAACTTAGCAGTTTAAAAGCAGATATATCTTGAAGCCTCCCTTCTTTAGAACAAAGGCAGCTCTCTGCATTCTTATTTTAATGTGTTTTGTGTTAAGCATTTCCCCAAGTTGAGCCTGTTTTGCCCATGACAGCAACTGGTAAGTGATCTCCCTGCCCTTATCTCAACCCACAAGCTCTTCATTATATTTTCTCCCCTTGTCCTGTTGAGGAAGGTGAGCGATAGGGCAGCTTGGTGGGCAGCTGGCAGCCAGACAAGGTCAGCCCACCACAGTAGTAAGGGAGATTATTTCAGAGAAAACCTAGGTGATTACCACCAAAGGTCTCTGCCGACGGTTTTAAGTTCAAGCCAACTTTGCTGAACAAATTAATTCCAGAATGTGGATGTTCTTTGTGTTATAACTGTAGTGATATGTGAGTGCCTGTATAAGCTAATCAATTATTAGAAGAGAAAAGCTATTAAGAAGTAGGTGACTGAGATCTGTGGTATGGTCACAGAAAGATGCTGTGAAATCATTTAATTGAGTTATAAAAAGCTTAAGCATATTGCTATTGCATACTCTGTTCATTTAATAATTTTGTTCATTTTTCTTGATCAAATTGGTACAATGTTGCCCATTTGGCATATATTGACAATAGTTGTGGGTGTACTAAATATATTGTACTGGAATAGCTTAGAAAATCAATGGTGATATTGTATTAGCATACTAGTACCTACTGACTCATGTTATGACTTAGTGTAATGCAGCATTCTATTTGGGTATTCTGTTTGGAACTGACTGCTATTAAGATGACAAGACTGAAGGATGTGGAGACATTTTTATTGATATAAGAAATTAAATGCAATAACATCAAATAGAAAAGTTTCTAAATGGATACTTTTTCTGAGTAGGAACTTCCCCTAACCAGTAGTCCCCTATGCTGGGCAGTCCTTCAGGAAGGAAGAAAGAAAGGACAACATCAGTAAAAAGAGATCCCAAGACAAGATATGGTTACAGACTCCATGTTCCTGTTACACAGGGGTGTTTTTAACAGCAGCTTTCAAGTCCTTAAGTCCATATTTCTGACAGTGAAGTCCTTCCTTTTGGCTTTCATTCTTGGTAAGTCTAAGATTCCCATCCAACCATCTGAACGCTAGTTCTTACAAAATGTGATAGGGAGCCTAACAAGGTACATTAAACATAGCCCTCAGCCTTATAATTTTTACTGCCAGAGCTGAGTTCCTAAAATCTCAGGCACTGCAGTACTGAGCACCTTAATGCCCATAACACTTTGATGGACATTGACCTGGGAACCTTGTCTAGATCGTAACAAAGTCAAGGCAAAGCTCCTCACGGATGTCTATGAGAACTGTTCTCATCTGAACCAGTGTATTACTGAAGACATCAAAAATTACAGTCTGGTGCAGTAAACCTTGCATGTGTACAGAGACCTCCTAAGTTTTTTCAAGTTCTTTTCTGCACTTTCTCAGGTTCTCCTCTGCTCACAGAGGAGAATTTATTTTAGGGATCAGTGAACTAATACAAATTCAAATTATTGAACCCAGGTTCCGATTCTCTATTGTTACCATCAAAGCAATCTCCCTAGCAAATGCAGTCCTTTTAAAAAAAACACCAAGAGGATTATTGGTGCCTGAAGTTTTATATCATGACAAAGTCTCTGTTCTGTGCTATTTAACATTAAGTTGGGTGCCGTTCTGTAATGGCAAACACCACCAACGTATAGCATTTTACAGTTCAAGGACGTAATGAAATTGTACTCAGCAAGAGTAACATATTAGAGATTATTGCTTATCACAGTCACTACCATTCAGAGAAATACCAGATCAAAGTACACTCTGGCCTGTAATTTAGACATTGTAATACATGCTTAGAACAATTCAAATAAAGTCTGTATTAGCGTAAGAATTATGAGCTGGTAACATTCTCCATTTGGAAAAGATGTTCTCTGTTAATTAGTGGTATTACATGTGTGCCTGTTCACTTTTATGTATGGCTGATTTTGCAAGATCAGTGCAAGATTAAGAAATATCCCTTAAAGACATTATGGTGGCATTACAGGGCCTTTTTTTTTTTTTGTAATGAGATATTTTCTCTGAAGTGGTATTTTTAAAAAGGAATTAACTCATCCATTCATGTGTAGAATATTCTGAAGATTCCTAAATATTTCAAAAGCACAAGTGAATGCCTTTCTGTAGATAAGTATGGGCACACCTGTTTTACAAGTAAGACACAAAGAGGAAAATATATTTATTCTTTTTAAAGGCATATATATTTTGAGACTTCAGTCCATATTTATGTGTGCAAAGGAAAGGATCTTTGCTTTCCAAGCCCTGGTTTCTTTTGTTATTACTGTCCACCAAGTACTCCAGCTTCCCAGGGACTGGAGCAGAAAGGGTACATTAAAGTTGGATTTCTCAGTTTTCCCCTGCTGATCCTTTGGGTCAATTTTCCAGAGACCCACAGCCATAGAACACATTTTGGGGCAATGACTTTCCAAACCCATTCCAAATTAGATCTTTTGTGTTTCAGTTGAGCCACAAAGGCCTGGATATTTGCAAAAAACAAATGAAGCCTTAACACTCATTTTAGCATTTAAACATAGTTTTAATATAAGAGTTGGCCTGATTGACATGTAAGTCTGTCCAGTCACCTTTCATCATCATGGTTAACATTTTAAATTTGTAATAATCTTTGCCTTTTCTTCTTAAATCTCTCTTTGTGAATGATCTTCAAAAATATTTTCATTTTATATTTGCAAATGGATGGAATAATGAAGATTTAAAGGGCATTCCTAAAAGATTAAACCAATCAGGTAGGTCTTTTTAAAAGAAGATTTTTACAGGAAGAATTTGTACTACTGAAAAATAAAAATAATAAAAAAAATTAAGATGGATTCAGGTCTGTAGCCTTTAGAAGCAAAAAGAAGAATCTCATACAATTCTTGCATGAAACTTTTGCGGTATAACCTATTTTTTGAAAGCTTTCAAATTATATAGAATACTTTATGGCTCATGACGAGTTTTTTTAATAGTGAATTCTACTGATTGTTTAAGAACGGCATCTTCTTTGTAGTCTGAGTTTTTCTGCTTTTCAGCCTCTGGGTTCATTTGGACCTTTTTATCTTCTAGATTAAAGAGATATTTACAATCAAAGAGAACTTTCCTGCATGACAGAAACAGACCTTAAACGGGCAATCTCTTACACTTCTTATGGAAAGAGCTTCTTTTATCTTTCACTATGGATCATGACTTCTAGGCCACAAAACTTTCCATCCTCTCTTTTCTACTGTCAATTAGCAAAATCCAGACCAGTTGGGATTCTGCTCCTCTGGTTTAATTGAAAAATCACCTATTCTTTCAGTCTTGTTTTTTTCCAAAAGGTCATTCAGCAGCATTGTTTTTCCTCTTAGCTATCTATACACAAATTTTCTCAGACACGTTATATTTACTACCCATAGTAACTTTCAGAAAGTTAGTTTCCCTGCATCATTTTATTGTCCCATAGATAAGCCGTAGACTATGAAAATTTATTACTAATAAAATGTAACTTGAGCTTATAACATAAATAACATTTCAGAGACAGTTATTCTTTTGATTCTAAAAAATTGATATATCCATTTAAGTATTTTATTTATTGCCTTCTACTTTTACATTATAATATAACAGTGTACTATGGATTCCAGTGATAGTCTATTTTAGAATTAATTACTTAGATACTATTATGGTGAGCTCAACTTAAGTGACTGATTTTTAAATAACTAGGTAGTCCATTTATCAAAACCATCATTTCAGGTAGTTTAAAACTAAAGAGGTTACTGAATATTTTTATCAGTAATTTCTAGGCCTGTTTCTAGGACCATAACTCTAAAAAGATCAGTTAGGAAACATTTTGCATGATAAGAACCGATTTGGGTTCTTGCTCAGGGTTCAGGAAACTCATATTCAATCCTGTCTTTGTCAAAAGATATTTAAACAGCTCAGTTCTCAGAACATTGACAATATGCTATTCTGATTCTCTCTTTCTCCTTCTTGAGACAATTTCAACTTCTGCAAAAAAAATTATCAGATTCACTGTTGTAGAGACCTTACCTCGACTTTGTTATGTGTAAAATGGAGTTTTGGTTTAAAATCTCCCCAGATTTTTATTATTTTTATCATTTTTATCAACACTGTAAACCCAAGAGAAGATACTGTACATATTGGTCATTTATGAGTTTTAAATATATATATATATATTTAATTTAAAACTATTTTAAAAAAATATTTTGGTATGTTTGAAGCATAAAGAAACTAGACTTCATGCAGAGAGCTATATAATTTATATGAAGCTTCAATGAAATTAAAATTGAATTTGGATGAGGACTGTCACTCACTCTAACTCAACTTAAAACACTGAATTCATCTGTATTGACATTAAAATTCACAGCAAATCTTCCATTCAGTGTCAGCAGAGGTCAACACTATATGTACAGTACTGTGAACTATGGGGACAGAAAGAGTACCTGGTCTGCCCTCCTCTATATCTCCAGTTGTAGCCTTTAATTTTGTTTAATCTTCTATGGGGACCAAACATTTTTATCTGATTAAGTTTATACAACCTTCCATAGTCTTGATCTGAAAACATGGGGTGATGGAGATGACACCATAGTCCCTGGCAGTTTATTCTAATGACTGATTAAATTAGAAATTCTAATTTACCATTAAATTAGAAATAAACAACAGATCTCTGCATTTAAACAGTTTCCTCTTTGAGCTATTTGTCCTTTTTAAGACTTCCTAAAGTTCTTTAACTCACTTATGGTATATGGTGGTTTTCTCCCATAACTATACCAACCTCCCAACTGAAGCACCTCTGTACTTTCAGATAAACAAAAAGTATGCCACTTGCATTGTGAATATGTACTGAAACAGGTGACATTTGAAGTTTATTGTTCTAAATGAGAAGGTCAATTTTTTAGACTTGCACAGGAGATATTGTGACAAAATGAAGAGAAGGGGACATTACATTGTTACACAGAAGGTAGATACTCGCAGCTAAGTATGGAAGGAGGGAACACCATCCAAAATAGTTTCATCATTAGAAGTCTGATTCATTAACTGTGCAAGTAAGGTGCTTGCTTTGGAATGGTTGTGTTGGCTTCTTGTCTCCTAAGGGTCTTTGAGGCATTCATGCTTATCACAAAATGAATAAACACAACTAAGAACAGGACAACTGTCTTCCCCTTTTCCATCTATAAAATAATTGTAATGTATTCCTATAAATAGAGCATATAAATTTAAAAACATATTTTTCACTTCCTTCATGGCTGCTTGCAAAAATAAGATGTTATTTAATGAGAAAGATAGCATGCCATGTTATTAGTTTTTTGAAAAAAAGCAGACCTACTGCTAGATTTTATGAAGAGCTTGTTCCCTTTCAGGAAGCTTGACTACAATAATTTTTGGTTTCTAATCCTTAGTTTAGGTATGAAGACACAAGTGGTGCAACCAACATGAGCAAAAGTGAAGGACTTCTGAGTATGTGAGTAAATAAAATACTTAGAGGAGACAAAGAAGGAGGTTCCTACTGAGTTTGGATGCATCTGAGCTTACATAGTGCTTCAGAAGGGATTTTCAGCCTTAGAGTTTTGACCTTATTCAGAATTCAGATGTTTATGTTCTATGATAAGCAATCAAAATCTTTCCTGGATCTTTCAATTTCTTATTATGGTCAGAAAATGAAACTATGAAGTTGTTGCTCCACTGAGGATAGTGATAGCTATTTATAGGTAAAGAATAAAACCTGATACTCTCAAAAGGGAAACCTGAAAGATTACATGGAATTGTGTGACGTTCAATTCATTAGTTCATTGAACTTAATTTCACTTTTCTGGGGTTAATTGGGGGGAAAGGAAAGCAAAACATTTAATAAGAAGGACATTCTGAAGAGCAAATGAGCCACTCAGTGTGAGAAAAATTCAGAACATGGGATTAATTTGCTTTTTCTGTTTGCCAGAACTTTGTGTCCTGCAGAAAACATTTAGGCTTTGGAGTGTAACACATTTTAGTCAATAAAGCAATGCATCACCAAGTGAAAAACAAGACTTATTTTAAAAAGGGCTTTGTACTGTGTTTCTTAGGCAAGGTATTTAATTTGTCAGCAAACCTAATTAATGGACACAGCAGATGCTGGAAATCATGGTAGCGCATTAATTTAGCACATCTATACCTTTGACATATAATGCATATCCTTGAGACAAAAGTAGGCATGATTCACTGAGGCATTCCATTTTGAAATACTAGAGCACTGAGCCTTTAAGCTCAAGGAAAAGAGAGATGTGTCTCCTTGATTCTTGTAGTAAGCACAGCTCCAAATAAGTCAAACTAGACATGAACAGTCCATAGCTAGGAAGTTTGGTGTCACCACTAGAGAAAGACTGATGATAATGTAGCCATGGATATGGGGTGTGTGTTGGATAAGCACCCAAAAAAGAACGGATTTGGAGTCAGTTGTATCTCTGTCATCTGAAAAACATGGAAAGCTTGCTACATTATTCTGGATGTGTTGGTATACAGGGAAGAAGGTGGATATAACATTAAATCCATTTCTAGTCTTGAATGGACTCAGGCTGTGCAGAAGACTTCAAAAATGAAAAATTTACATTTACCCTCAAAGGACAATGAGAAAATAAAAATTCAGGGATTGTGATATTTGATGGCGGTCCTGTGAAATATGTCAACTGTTTATACCAACCCTCAAAACATTCCATTTGGTGTTGCAAGTTTCTGTCTCATTTTCTGTTTCTGCTCTGCTCCTACTTATGTTATCTACAGACAAGTATGTGTGGCCATTAACCTGTTTTTCACTTTGTATATGATCTTATTGTGATTCCTAGAATTGTTTTTTTTCTTTTGCTAATTGTTTTTAAGTAGAGTTAAAATAAACTTAAAAAAATGTTATTTTACTAGAAGTGTAGAAAACAAAGTTAATCTTTTAAAGTTCAAATGTATAAAATGGACTCACAGAGTATACGGAGACTCCAACTAGTGATCTTTAAATATCATTTGTGGATCTATACATATGTGTACATATGTGGACAACAGAAGTGCCTTTGGAATGACATTGGAGGAGTAGAAGGTATTTTAGAAAAAACAATGTCTGTATATTTATTGAGTTTTGCCCGTTTACACTTTTGTCCACTTATGACTGTTTTTAGTGATAGAGCATTATTCGCTATTTGTTCTTTGACACGTCCATTCAACAGCATCTTGGATAGATTAACTGGCGAACACCGGTATTAAATATTTGCTCCAGATAATTCATCCTGAAGAAAGCTAACTCTACCAGTTGTGTTCCCCTATACTCTATCAATATATTCATTGTGTGTTGCAAAGGAGTTCATGTTTAGGCTTTTAAAAGTGATTCAGTAGCATTATTGGTCAAACTGTTTCAAATAGGTATTATACTGCATACTTTTTTTCCTTTCTGTGGCGTAACACTTCCAGCATCTATCCAACAAGTTTTCTTCCATTCTGGTTTACAGAACTACATCAGTAGTTTGAAGTCAGGTCAGTCCAACCTGCTAAAGTGTGAACAACTCCTTGCTTGAACTGAGTGTGACGTTCATGTAAGTTCTTTCTCGCTACCTATTTAATACCTATGTTAACAGCAACAAAAATGGAATACAAGCTTACTGTTGATCTGTCCTTCCTTCACATGCTACCTGGTCCTTACAGTCACCTGTACTACTGGGTCAATAAAAATACAGTGTCTGTGGTTTGAGAGAGGGGACACATCCTGACTGAGGTAAAAGTACATGATGGAGAGCACCTACAGGTCCTGATCTTCTGACAACTGGGTCTGAGACCTGGCTGACATGTGCCACAATCCTCTTCTGACCTGCATTCCTGGCTTGCTTTCTGTGCAGGACTGTCTGATGGAGGAGGCATCTTATGCTTAGATCTAGTTCTGACATGGGGTTGGGACCATGAGGGGCTTTCACTGGACTCGCACACATAAAAAGATTACACACGCTACCGTTGACATAACCATAGTGCTAGGCTTCTCTGACAGACTTTGTGGCACTTGCAAGCAATTCAAAAGACTGGATTCACTCACTGCTGTGGGCTCCTATTATTTCTTCTAATGTTGATTTTTGCAAGGGATTCACCTCTCTGTGAAAGCATCTCTTATGACTACGCTTGAAGTCACTTTTAACACTTTATAAGGTCTTCTCCAGCTGGAGGAGGAATAAGGATCTGAAAAAAATACTTCTCTGGCCTTCCCTGGTCATACCTGCTCCTTGCTGGATGTCATCCACTACTTAGTTCAAACTGCCCACTTTTGGGTGTGAGTTGAAATGTGATATTTGACGTCTTGTAGTGTTGCATGAAGTTAACTTGCAGATTCTTCCTTTGTGACAGGCACTCAGTGTCACTGAAACGACAGGTGAAAATAGCTCAGAAGTGCCAGGAGTTAGTAAAGTCACATTCCTTACCTGGATCATCGCAACTGCAGCACAACCTTTTCTAATGGCTATCTCTCTGGGAGAGTAGTTTAGGCTGACACGAATCATTCTGAATGTACAAGGTGCTGAATATTTGAAAGATACTTAGCATTTCACATGGTAACTAAGAAATTATTTTTCTGAGGCTGAGTATAATGACATCCGGAAAGCTGGTAGCAAAGTCTCCAGATTAGTCAAGGGAAATGATCTTGAAATTGATCAAAGTCTGATGAGTTATTAAAAATTGAGCAAAAATTGGTAGTGCAGGAGCAAATATGACTAGTGCTCAAGGTACCTGAATTATAAATGCATCTTATTGACTCAATCCAATTCCCAGAATAACCTGAGAATGCTAAGAATTCATCTTCTCTTTAAAGCATTTTTAGACTATGGTTGTACTTTGAAATGACACTATATTTCAAAGCCTATGGACGATGGACTCAATGCCCAGTGGCACACTTCTGCTCAGCCAGCCTCCAGTTAGCTGAAGTTAACTGTGTCAAATCACTGCTGCTTCTTAAGTATTTCCAGCCTTAGTCTGCTCTGGATTTATAGGTGGGACCACACAGTACAGATCAAACACTCTTACCTGATGTTTCCTAGGAGTTTTCCTAGAGAAGCTTTATGTCTGCTGTTCTGTTTCTGCAAATCTGCTGGTGCAGGAGCCCATAGGCATGAGTCTCCTCTCTTTCCACGTGAGTCAGCAACATTGTCTTTGAATTCAGTGCAGTTCTCCAGCATGAGTAAAACCTGAGCGAAAATAAATAAGGCCCAGTGAATTGCACCAGCATTAAAGTATCCAAATAACAACTGAGTGGCCCAATGTATAGGCACAGCATTGCTGTATATGAATACAAACAATAAAGCATCCTCAAAGTATGCAATGTGTCTGCACCACAGTCTAGGTCTTTACGTTCCATAAAACTCTATTGAGACTGGAAGGACTGGTAACCTTTTGTTGTTCCTTTTGAGTAGTCAAGTCATGCAGGATATGTTGATTTATTGTCAGACTGTATGAAACAACAGAGTAAACAGCCACTGCATGTTATGTATGAGATGACTAGTTTCTTATTTATGGTCTTGCTGGCCCAGAAGTTAGTTGGGAGACAAAAGATTTCCTTTAACTTGCAAGGTTGTTCTTCAGTCTTCAGTTCCCAACTTGCTGGGGCAGGGACACTGAGAAGCAGCAGTGGAGGAGGAAAACCAAGAAGGTACAAGAAGTGGAGGAAAGCCAGGGATCGGCAGAAGAAAACCATTACACATATGATCCTGACCTCCTGCACTGCTTGTTTCCTCACCAAAGGGATTGGGATGGGCTGAGCGTAACCCACAGCAAAAAGGAAGGGTGTTGAGACTTCAAAGAGAGAGGATAAGAGTTTTGCTTAAGTTGCGCTTGGGGAAGGAGGAAAAAAGTTGTTTACGTAAGTATTTGTTTAATTACTTACTTTTTCTTCTTCTCAATACCCAAATAACTGACTAGATATTTTTGATAAAAATAATTCAATTAAGTGAAAGCTTCCTGAGTTGAGACTGTTTTGCCCACAACAGCCACGTAACCAAAATGAAATCTACTTACAGAAAATAGTTCAATCTGGCTGTACTCAGACCTAAACAAATCACTCTTTCCTTATGCCCTGTTGGTGTCTTGGGAAAGGACCTAATTACAGTTCTCAGAATGACACCTAAGAATGGATGTCATTTTACCATTCTGGGATGCATGGGAAGGATGCCTCTGTAATGAGGACAGGAAGGTTGCACGGTGAGTGTCCTGCTAGAAGTTACGCACTATACTATGTGTGAATTTTATAGAATCATAGAATCATAGAATGGCTTGGGTTGGAAAGGACCATCAAAGGTCACCTGGTCCAACCCCGCTGCGATAAGCAGGGACACCTTCAACTAGATCAGGTTGCTCAGAGCCCCGTCCAACCTGGCCTTGAATGTTTCCAGGGATGGGGCTTCTACCACCTCTCTGGGCAACCTGTTCCAGTGTTTCACCACCCTCA
>JAVKLA010000026.1:21361016-21413100 GCA_034782735.1 Sagittarius serpentarius
GTAGTCACTCCATCACAGAAGGCCACTAGGTTGGTCAGGCAGGACTTGCCCTTGGTGAAGCCATGCTGGCTGTCTAGTCACCTCCTTGCCTTCCATGTGCCTCAGCATGGCTTCTAGGAGGATCTGTTCCATGATCTTCCCAGGCACAGAGGTGAGCCTGACAGGTCTGTAATTCCCAGGGTCCTCCTTTCTACCCTTTTTAAAAATGGGTACAACATTTCCCTTTTTCCGGTCACCAGAGACTTCCCCTGACTGCCATGACTTTTCACATACCGTAGAGAGTGGCCTGGCAACTACATCAGCCAGTTGCCTCTGGACTCTAGAATGCATCTCAGAACTTAGAACTTATGTCAGAGGTGCTCCAGACCATTAGTTACCTTCCCTCATGATAAAACTGCCCTGGAAGCTAAATCCTAGTACTTTGCTATCAGTCCTGAAGACAGTCACAAACTTAGGTGATTTTAAGTTTTTGGTCCACATGCTTCCTGATTTTTTCTCCCAGCCCTTCTGCCAGGTAGGAAATTGCTATTTTTTCATTCTCTGATGTGCATCATTGCAATAGGCCAGGCTGCTTTAGTTCTAGACTGCAAACAAGCTACTACTAGAATCCCAGCCTCTGTTTTTCTGTATTTATTCAAGCATTTGTCACTGGTGTATCTAGGCAAACAGATATGTATAATACTGTCTTTGAGCAGGGTCACTTAGTCACAGAATTCCCTGGATGCATCCAGCTCTGCTCTAGGGTTATGTGTATTTTGTTCGAGCTCTTATTCACTTGTATATTCTTTATAACCATTAATTTCTCTGTTTGGGCCTCCTTTAAATGACATTTTGTGTAAGTAGCAATAAAAAATAAAATTTCCTCAACCCTGGAGATCCTTTAGAAGTGCAGCCAAATTGCTTTCATCTGGAAATCTCCTGTGAACTGTGTTTTCACATGAGATATCCAATAACCTCTGCTTTCAGCTGCACTTGAAACATTTTGAGAGTGATTTGTCCAGTCTGAGCCCAGTGTTGTGCTTCCCAGTTGTACTGGCTTCCTTCAGGTCATTTGCAGCAAAGGTGAAGCATGTAATACAGGACAAGCCAACCAGACTGGAATGACTATGTCAAACCCTATGCCGCTCTTAAGACAGTGCACTATTTAACTGTATATGCATATAATGCCTTCCTCCCCAGTAGAACAGAAGAAACCTCTTCATTACATGAATGATGTATCCTATGTATCTGTATCATATGTAGTATGCATATTTCTCTGTATCACATACAGTATGGGATAATTGTCTGGCTCTGTAACTTCATCAAGGTACCACTGATCATGGCACTGGGATTTTTTTGCAAAAAGTTCTACCATTCTGACATTTTTACCACAAGAAGGAAAATCTCAGTCCTCATCTTTCAGACACTGCTATGTTTTTATTTTATCTGGGAACTTAAAAACAGACATTTCTAATTAGAGATATTTTTGCTTCAGCATATTTTATGAAATTCCTAATTCTATTAGTATATTTAGGTAGTTTAGTAAATCCAATAAAAGCTGTGTTAACAAATCTTGTCATCTGTTCAGCTAAAGAGATTTTGTTCAGCAGCTCTACTGGATACCAGATAGTACAGATAACCAGGTGTGTGGGAGAGAACAATCCTTTGCAAAGCATGTTGATCAGTTTGTGGTCCACTCCCTGAAATGAATTCATTGCAGAACCTATGTCTGATCAGCATCGTTTTGCTGTGGTTCACTGCTGGCTCCTGAGATCGTTAAAACTGTTATGCCATGATCAACTATCAGTGGGGGAATGGTTTCCTCTGTGTTCAGATGAATTGTCTGTTAATTGCTGTTAATTGCCTGAGATTCTGTGCCATTGTACCTCTTGAACTTTGTATTAATTTAGCAATTTCTGGGCATATTTCCTGTGATCGTATCTCCTGACCTTGGATCTGATGCCAGGCTTTTTACCCTGTTTCATGCACTACCAAGATCTCTAGATACATCTTCCTCAAGCGCAGTGAGTTTCCCTTATTTGTATGTTGCATTAAGACTCCTGACTTGCCGTAAGACAAGTGGCTCTGCGAAGTATCGGCCAGTGAGTTATGGAAGACATAATCTGTCCTTTGCTACCTGCACTTCAGGTAGCATCAGTACCCATACTGCACAACATATATGTTTCCTGGCTAATTTCCTCTCCTCTAGGATTAAGTTTATGTGCACTTTCTAAGCCAACCAACTGGAGTTAATTCAGAGATGAAGTGCATTTTTTTGTGGATTCGGTCTGAGTTAATTATGAAATCTGATTCATAACTTCAACTATTTTTCAGCTTCCTGAATGTTTCAATTTCACTGGATAGCTCTGAAGACATCAAAAGTATTCTTCCAGTGTGCCCACATCAATAAACTACTCTGGGTCAAATTAATTTAAGCACAATTACTGATATTTTTTAATAATAAACACATAGTTTTGCGTAATCTGGACAAAAATATCTGTCTGAGACAGTGACTGAGGCAGGTTTAGAAACCAGAAGACAGTCTCCAAAGGTTCCTGTTCTGGTTCTTGAAACTGAGAAGTTAAAATATTTAACTACAGGGATGAAGCCCAAGTTGTTCTTGTGCTTCTTATCTATACAGATGTAGCTGTAGACATGCAGGAAGTTGCCCAGCTGGTGGCTGGAAATGATGCAGGAGTCTTCCACAGTTCACAGAGTAGACTATACTAGTCTATGAAATATAAATGTACAATTATATATATAATCTTTCTAATGCATATAATATTTAGCTCTTCTTTGGATTTATACTAGACTCACTGAGTTGATAGGTGTTATAATGAATAAAGAGATTCAGAAATGTTCAATAACAGATGGCAGTTACAGTAGGGGTTTTCATAGCTTATATTCACAAGAAAGTACTGTAAAATTAATGCTCCATTAAACTGTTGGCTAAATTCTTGAACAGCTGGACTATCATAATTACTTAAGTTGAAGAAATAAACATTTGTTACAAATCTTTGTAATAATATGGACACTAATAAAGTATTTCTTAGTCATGCAGCTTGAAAAGTTTTTTATGTACAGCCTCACATCAAGCTGGAAACAGGGCCCTGCATTTTTAATGATGTCTGAGAAAGAGAGACAATTATTCTTTAAAATTGTTAAAAACTAACCAATTCATAAGAAAACAAATAGTTTTTCAGGTCATTCTATAGAGTGGAAGGTCCTAAGAGCTGCTTAGTAGCAGAACAGTTCAAGAAATCATTACTATTTATAAATTCTGAGGAACGTGTTGTGTATTTTATTGTGAGTGCATAAAAAAAAATTTCTGTTTTGCTACTTTTTCCTCTTCAGTCATATAACAGTTATAAGACAACATCTAGCAAACTGCACAGCTCTAATTGAATGAACCACCTATACCACCTGTACTCTGGATGGTATATTGGGGATATTACTAAAACAGAGGAAGAAACAGTCAAATGGGAAATAATGATAGTTTGCTTGGTCTGAGACAATGTGCTGAGGAAGTCTTTAGAAATTCATTACAATTTCTCTAAGGGAAGCTTAGGTGCCAAGGCAGAAAGTATAAGGAATACATGGTGGAACATGTTTAAGTATTAAAATAGCGTTAATATTTATTAATGAAGATCTGGAGAATGTAAGGAGAGAAAATAGCAAAGAGGCACTTCTGTAGACTTCATATTTTTATGGATCTCATTATCATAGTGTCCAAAGACCTCACAATCATTATGCATTTTTTCCAATGTATATTTAAGATCAGACTTAACACATCTTTAGGGATGGTAATTGAGCTCTAAAAAAATGAAGATCAAGAGATTTAAACATTCCTAGGTTCTGGTGTCTGAAGGTGAGCAATGAGCTCACTGAACACTTCAGCAAGATGACAGATGGAGTTCTGCTCTCTCCTGCGCTGGGTTGGTGTCCCAGTTCATTGGACAAACACTTTCTCTTTGGGGCACTAGCTAAGCTTGTTATCAGATGAATGGGGAAACAAAAGTAAATCTATGTAATTTTTCTACTTCTTCCAGAAGTTGGTAGGGATGTGGAGCCAAGGCAGTGCTACCTTAAATTAAGAGCAAGCAAGTGTGCCTCCTTCTCTTCCTCTAGTGCATCCTGCATGTTATATAGTTGTCTATATACTATTCATTTCCTGAATTATAAAATAAGCACTTGGCTTACAGTGCAATTTGCATATTCATAGAATTCAGAGTTGCCTGGAGCAAGGGTTGATGATTTTGGGCCTCAAGTCCTTCAGATTTTGTTAACCATTCCATTAAATGGCATGTTAATTGTAACATTAGCTGACATTTTGAGTGTTCAGATGAATGTTTCATTTGCTGTGGAAAACTCAAGCAGTTTGATTTTCTTCACCCTGTGACAAATCCAGCTGAAATCTCCCCAAAGCCTTTGACCCAAGCACTTTCAGAAGTGCATAATGTTTTCCTTGAGGAAATTTAAGAAATTATTAAAAAGTACACTATTTTTTCCTTAATGCTTTTGGTTTAGAACTGAATTTCAGAAGGATGGAAATATAGTGAAGAAGTCGATGAATTCAAAAGCAGTGAATGTATCAAGCAGTTTAAAATAAGTCTGCTGATAAGCTCATTTTTCTTATAAATGTTCCCAGTTATGATTAAAGGGTTTAAAAAACAAACAAAAAAAATATAAAAAATGTATAGCAAGTTAGGGTCTAATTTGGTCTAACACAGCTGTACAAAACATTTCTATATCAATTATTTATACGAGATTAATTAGTGCTGATGAAATTTTCTAGTGCAAGAGTTTTCCATTGTAAGGGCTGAGGCAACAAAAGCTAAACATTTTCTCAGAGCATTAATTTCACAAAAATCTGGTGAAATATTACTAAAGAACATCTAAAGAATTAAGTCTGAATTCAGCCTCAAGCTCACTGACACAAGTAACTCACGAGATGAAGGAGACTGGGCCCTTGTCTCTGCCCAGGGCAGAAGGAAGAACCTTCCCCCTTCCCATAAAGTGCCCCTACGTAACAAATACAGTGCTCTGGGGGTAAAGAATGAAAAGCGCATGAGTAACAGACAAGACCCCGGAGAAGTCGAGCACGCAAAATTAATCCAACCACCCACCTGCATTAGAACCAGTGCCACCAGAAAAGGACGTAAAGTATTAGTAATTGGAGATTCCCTACTGAGAGGCAACGAAGCACCCATTTGCTATTCAGACAATTTCTCTAGTTTGCTGCCTACTAGGAGCTTGCATTCACAATGTCTCCAGGAGGCTGCCAAGCCTGGTGAACCCTACAGGTTATCATCTGATCCTACCGTTCCACGTAGAGTCTAGCGATACTGTGACGAGACAACGTAGAACTATCAAAAGAGACTATATGTCCCTTGAAGCAATGTTAAAAGGATCTGGAGCACAGGTGGTTCTCCTCTGTCCTCCCAGTCAGAGGAAAGGGTTCAGGAAAGAGGAGGTGAACTGAACAGGTGAACTGAACAGGTGAATGCCTGGCTGCATGGCTGGTGCCATACCCAAGGTTTTGGCTTCTACAGTCATGGATCTATCTTTGAGAAGCTGTTGGGAGCTGATGGGATGCACCTGATGAAGCGGGGAAAGAGTGTCTTTGCCAACAAGGTGGTCCGACTTATAAGAAGAGAATTGAACTAGATTTAGCAGGGGAAGAAGATGGAGTTTTGAGCAACAGAGAAGGGCCAGGGGCTGTTGATGTATTAGGAACCAACAAGGAAATACCTGCGACATGCCTCGAGGGAATTAGGCTGTGTTCTTCTAAAAAGGTGACACAGTCAAAAGGTGACAGAGTCAGTTGCCCAGCCAAAGTGCCTCTATACTAATGCACACAGCATGGGGAACAAACAGAAGGAGTTGGAAGCCACTGTGCAGCCAGAAATCTATCATCTAATCACTATCACTGAAATGTGGTGGGACAAATCACATGACTGGAGTGCTGCAATTGATGGCTATAAACTGCTGAGAAGGGACAAGCAAGAAAGGTGGGGTGGGGTGGAGGCGGGTTGCCCTCTATGTAAAAAAATGAATTGACTGCACAGAGATGTCTTTGAAAAGCAGTGACGGACACATTAGGAGTTATGGGTGAAAATTAAGTTCCAAGCCAGCAAAGGAAACCTCATGGTTGGTGTTTACTACAGGCCACCTTATCAAGCCTGTTGACAAAGCATTCTTACTTCAGCTGTAGGAAGCATCATGCTTGCAGGCTCTGATCCTGCTGGGGGACTTCAATCACTTTGACATCTGCTGGAAAAGCAGCATAGTAAGCTGTAAGCAGTCCAGGAGACTCTTGGAGTGCATCAAAGGTAATTTCTTAATCTAGGTGACAGACAGCCTGATCAGAGGAGAAGCATTCCTAGACCTATTACTTACCAACATGGATGAACTAATTACAGATGTCAAGATTGGTGGTAGCCTGGGCTGCAGTCATCACGCCCTGGTGGAATTCACAACCTTGAGGGGCATGGGACGGGTGAAGAGTAGAGCAGGACCCTGAATTTTAAGAGAGCAAACTTTTGGTTGTTTAAAGAATTAGTGGATGGGACCCCCTGGGACAAAGGAGCTGAACAGAGCT
Source organism: Sagittarius serpentarius (assembly GCA_034782735.1). Taxonomy (NCBI): domain Eukaryota; kingdom Metazoa; phylum Chordata; class Aves; order Accipitriformes; family Sagittariidae; genus Sagittarius; species Sagittarius serpentarius. The sequence continues at coordinate 21,367,597 of JAVKLA010000026.1, forward strand.
GGTAACACTTTAAGGACATTTTTTTTAGAGTGTAAGATGTCTTGATTCCCCTGTATAAGAAATCAGGCAAGGAAGGCAGGAGATGAGCATGGCTCCGTAAGGACCTCCTTGTCAAACAAAAGTGTGAGAAAGAAATGCAGAGGCAGTGGAACCAGGGACAGGTATCCTGGGAAGAAAATAGGAATGCTCCCTGGATGTGTAGGGATGGGATCAGGAAAACTAAGTTGGAACTGAATTTGGCAAGCGATGCGAAGAATAATAAGGGCTTCTACAGGTACATTGGACAGAGAAGGAAGAATAAAAAAAAAGTACCCCCTCACGATAAATGAGACAGTAGAACTGGGGACAAACAATGTGAAGAAGGCTGAGGTGCTCAACAACATTTTTTGCCACACTTTTCGATGGTAGTCTCTCTTCCCACATCTCTCAAGGCCCTGAAACTCAAGACAGGGACTGGGGGAACAAAATCTCTCACATTGCAGGAGAAGATTAGGTTTGAGACTGCTTGAGAAACGTGAACATACACAAGTCCATGTGAAGTGACAAGATGCACCCCAGGGACGTGAGGGAATTGGTGGATGTTGTTGCCAAGCTACTCTCCATCATATTTCAAAAGTCATGGGAGTCAGGCAAAGTCCTCATAGAGTGGAAAAAGGGAAACACCATGCCCATTTTTAAAAAGGATAAAAAGAAGGATCCTGGGAGCTACTCACCAGTCAGCCTCAGCTCCGTGCCCAGTAAGGTCATTGAACAGATCCTCATGGAAGATATGTTAAGGCATATGAAGACAAGGAGGTGATTAGACACAGCCAACATTGCTTCACCAAGGGCAAATCATGCCTGACTAAGTAAGTGGCCAACCACAATCGAGTGACTGCATCAGTGGACAAGGGAAAAGCTACAGATGTCATCTACCTGGATTTCTGTAAGGCTTTTGGCATGGTTCCCAAAAACATTCTTGTGGAAACAAGTAGAGTGGTGTCCCTCAAGGGTCTGTACTGAGACAAACACTGCTTCGTATCTTCATTAGCAGCATAGACAGTGGGACTGAGTGCACCTGCGGCGAGTTTGCAGGTGACACCAAGCTGAGTGATGCAGTTGATAATGCTAGAGGGAAGGGATGCCATCCAGATGGACCTTCACAGACTAGAAGAGTGGGCCCGTGCAAACCTCATGAAGTTCGACAAAGCCAAGTGCAATGTCCTGCACCTTGGTCAGGGCAATCCTCCCTATCAATACAGACTGGGGAATGAATGGATTGAGAGCAGCCCTGTGGAGAAGGACTTGGCGACACTGCTGGATGGAAAATTGAACATGACATGGTAATGTGCACTTGTGGCCCAGCAAGCCAACTGTATCCTGGGCTGCACCAAAAGAGTCGTGTCCGACATGTCAAGGGAGGTGATTCTACCCTTCTACTCTGCTCTGGTGAGACTCCACCTGCAGTGTTGCATCTAGCTCTGCGGTCCCCAATACAAGAAAGACATGGAACTGCTCAAGCAGGTCCAAAGGAGGTCCATGAAAATAATCAGAGAGCTGGAGCACCTCTCCTGTGAAGACAGGCTGAGAGAGTTGGGGTTGTTCAGCCTGGAGAAGAGAAGGCTCCGGGGAGACCTTACTGTGGCCTTTCAGTATATAAAGGGGGCTTATAAGAAAGACGTAGAGAGAAACTTTTTACCAGGGAGTGTAATGACAGGACAAGGGGCAACATTTTTAAACTGAAAGAAAGAGAGTAGCTTTGGATTGGACATTAGGAAGCATTTTTGTGCTATGAGGGTGGTGAGACACTGGAACATGGTCCCAGAGAAGTTGTGGATGCCCCATCCCTGGAAGTGTTTGATGTCAGGTTGGATGGGGCTCTGAGCAAACTGATCTAGTGAAAGATGTCCCTGCCCAAGGCATAGATGTTGGACTAGATGATCTTTAAAGGTCCCTTCCAAGCCAAAAACCCTTTCATGATTCCATGATTTTATGATCATTTTGACTCATGCACTACCTAAAGGGAAGGCAGTACAAAAGCTTTCTTGTATGTTATATTGAATGCTGAAACAGTAAAGTAAAACCCACTGAAACTTCTGTATTCCTAGATAACATTTGTTTGCTGTTTTCCAGAATATTTTTTTCATAAGATCTTTTTTTCTTATAATCTTTGACTAGATCAAAGTGATCTTTCTGCCTCGCGGACTGCAATAGCTTATTTAACAAGGTATTATATATTCTTGAATATCAAAGCTTGTTACATCTACTTTATAGATCATAGTCATACTATAATGTCATCCACTTGTTTCTATTATTCCACCATTGTTTTGCCAGGCACTGTATACTGCTAAACACATCTTTTCCTGAAGATTTTATGATCTTGTACTTTACAGTGTAACTGGGATGCAGAATGTTGTGCTTCATATCCCTTTGGTGTGTATGTTGGAGTAGAATAGTTATAAAGACTATGTTCTCTTAGTTCTTCCCCTGAGAGTGTATGTGACAGGGAATGGGCAGGAATGTCTCGATGTCTCCCTTCCACTGCTTATTCACTTGCAAGTATCGCTGAACTGCAGAATGAGAGATTAAGTGCTGTTTTCCTGGGCCAAACAGTTTTCTATTTTAGATGGTTTTGTGGGAGTGCAACAACCAGTTGCAGGGGTGATATGCCTATGTTTATCAAACTGTGTTTGGACATATTCTAATTAATGCCAGAAGGAATCACAAAGAATGCAATGTGCTGTGCCACAGGGCCAGTGTTATTTGCTGGAAACCAGGATGTAGCTGAGTGCAGAGGCTGCATTTTTTTCTCATCTATACGTTTTTAATTTCTTGCACCTTCTTCTTAGCATCTGCTTCTGACTATAGTAAAAATCAGAATTATGGATTATGTTGATCTTGGATGTGGTTTACTTTGCAATCTTATATTATTACAGATTCTTTGTGGTGCAGTCTACCTTAAACCAACAGAGAACGCTGTCAAATAACTAACCAAGTTCTCCTTATTTGATTAAAAGGTGCTTTTTCCTTCAGCCTTAGGAATTGGAAGGATAATTATTCTTAAATTATCCATTACTCCCTCAAAGACGGGCTTCTGTCACCTTCTTGTTTCATTTGAATATGTTTAATGCCAACAGTAAAATCTGGAGTCCCTAACAGTTGCTCTGCAAAGTCAGACTAAACCCATTTAATCTCTTTCATCAGTTCTGGTGTCCTCAAGTTTCCTCTGAGGAAGAAAGGAGAATTAGAAGAGAAAATTATTTTCAGGTTTAGTTCCCATATAATCAGTTTCTCCTATGAAATGGGGTGGGGATTTTTAGTCCTCTGAAAGTGTCACTAATATGAGTGAAAATATAAACCCTGAAAAACCTCTTCATGTAAGTATTCCTTACTCACATAGGCAAGACCTTCTCAGTAGAAAGACTTTTTCTACATTTTTTCTGCTACTTACAAAGGTTTTCAAACTTAAGTCGCAGACCACTGCAGCAAAATACTGAAAGAGGTGGACATCTTCTAAGGATCTGATTGTGCTAGTAGAAATATTAATGAGTTCACACTTATGTCCAGACTTTCCTGAAGTCCTTAACTGATTGGGTGCTGAATTTTCCCTTTAAACTATAGTCCGCTCTCCTTTTTATACTATTGACCAGCAAAACTGTTTTTCTTAATGACATTGATTTTCATTTTTTCTGATACTTAGAATCTAAAAGGGTAGAAAGTCTCAAAAATGAAAGTTTAAAAAGTATTTTAAAACTTATAGGAAAAGTTTCATAAATGAATAAAAGTTTTGCTCTCATTACAACTGTGAATTGGTGATTTACCAATGCCTTTCAGGTCATAATGGAGTTATATTACAAAACTCCATTTTTAAACATGAATAAATCAGTTGTAAATGGAAGCTCATAAAGATTGTGGTGTGTTTGTTATGTTCATTTGATTGCTTGTTTTGATGGAAACTGTACTGACTCTTTGACATAAATTTTACTGAAGAATTTTCTATTTTTTAACATAGTGGTTTATTGATTTAGTGGTTTTGATCCAAAGGCATGTAATTTGATGAAGCCCCTTTGTGAGTATTTGTAACTCTGCTAATAAAAAGTACATACCATAAGTTACAGGTTTTTTTCCTAGGATTTTTAAAAGAATTTTGAAATCTCTAAATTTGAAAGAAGTCACTGAAGCAGTTAAAATATTTTTCTTTGCTATATAGTTCAAGCACAATGCTATTGTTATGTTCCACGTTATTGGAAGACAGAAGAATCCAATCAATTTCCTTATGAGCAGGACTGGAGTATTCATAGTTCCTGTATTCACCCTTAATCACAAGCTCTGATAACTGTAATTAAAAATTACTCTTAATCATGTAGAGTTAGCTCAGGTGTAGAAATTAAATTAATCTCACTGTAAGTGCCTATGGACATTAACATTTTCAGCAAGTTTCTTGGAAACTCAGAGTTCTGTTTCACCATGACCAGAAGTGGCCCAGAGTTGAAAGTGTGAGCAACCGTATTCCTTTTATGTCTAAGTCCTGTGAAGCTTTACAGAAAAGGCATTCCTCCTCTTATTTAGCTTGAAATAAAAAAACCAAACCAAATTAACACCCCACCCCCAAAGAACCCTCACAGTATCCCATTTTTAACACATTAGTGTAGGGATCAGAGTATTTATCTCAGCAGCCCAGTTTCAATTGTGAACCCACATCACCCAGCTTGCAAAGTACGGTTATGTTCATCAGCAAAGAGGGAGTATGGTTATATGTATGAGAGAGGCAGTATCAGTCTCCACAGTTTATAGGGTTCACTAAGCCTAAGAGAATGAACATAATTCTGTAACCCTATAGTTAGAGTAGCATTTCTACCTCAGTCTAGTTCTTTCTTTAACTAAGATTTCTATACTTTGTGCTAAAGAGTCACTGGCTAAGGAAATACTGGTGAAATGTTGACCTCCTACATGGTCTAGAATGAAGCAGTTAACTTTTTGAGAAGCAGGTTCAACCTTCTTAGTGAAAGAAAAGAATTAAGTTTGGGTTTTGCACTTCATAAAGGCTTGCTCTAAATAATGAGACAGAGCATGAAAGGCACTTTAAAATAAATGAAGAAACTCTTTCTGTGCTTGCCCAAGAAAAAGAACTTAGGTACTGTGTTTTCGGAAGGGATTCAGGATAGTTAGTCCCAGATGATGCATCTCCCAGATTTCTTTTGGATTTGAGGTACATTCTTTTGTAACAAAAGGTTCATTGGTTCCTTAGTCTAAGACTGGCTGTTGCGTGTCCTATTCCATGATGAACAAATCTCCCCATGCTTATTAGGGAATCTCTCTACTCCATAATTCATGGGTTTAGATTCTACTACAGGGGTCAGCACTGAAAATTTAGGCTCTGAGATTATCTGTCTCTTTTTTGTTCTATTTATTAACCTCTTAAAAAAAATCTCTCCTTAGAGTGCCCCAGGCTGCTAAAAATCAAAAGTTTCTGTAACCACCATAGCATCAGATTTTACAAGCAATTTGTGATATGCTTAGACATGCAAAGTAGCTGTTATATTTCAACAAGATTATTTGACATAGTGATTTATTTATGCTTTATTTATATTTTATTAATGAAGCTTCTTAAAGACTCCATTGCATCTTTGGGCACAGTCCTAAGCAGTTGTACTGACTCAGAAGTCACCTTAGAAAGTACAGGCTTGCTCTGCTTCTGCTTCTGGAAGAGTAAAAGTTAAGAACATCACATACGCCTCTATGCATGCTCCCAGTCCTGCCCCAACCACTTTCTGCCAGTGGAAGAGCAGGGAAGTTGCTTTTGTTCCACCTGAGGAGCTATGCTGTCAAATTAAATGGAACATTTCCTTGGATGAGTGAAAAGACTCTTGTATTCGAGGCTTAATGGCTACATCTACAATATGAAATGCCTTCACTCGAGGCGAAGTGATGCAGAGCGGTTGTATCCACTCTGCTCAAAGCTCTGTAAACCTAGCAGTAGTGCAGCCCTATACGCCTTATACAACAAAACCTTGAAACTTAGATTTCTTTTTGAGCTCCCTGTGGCCCTAGTGTAGAAATAATATTTTTGGCATTTCTGTTTTGATTGCAGTGTTTGAAACGATAAGACAGCTGAGCTGCACTCTACCAGAACATTGCTTTTCTTGCATAGTACTGAGTATACGTGTTGAATGTCTGGGATGGGACTTCAAGGTACTTAAAACAGTTTGCAGGCAAAGCCTATTTTTGTAATGGTGGAGTAGGGTGTAGGAAATCAGACCTGATGCTATCTTATCCATACTGACTGTTGCAAATTGTCCTTGCAATAAACTCTCCCAGAGTCACAGCACAGTTTTTTCTTAGGGTAGAGCTAGTTTACTCTACCAAAGATTTCAGGAGAAAATGAATGTTTTTGATGACTGGCGAACTGGGACACAGGAGTTAACCATGGAGTTAATTTAGTTGATAATGTGGATGTGCAGAATGTCTGTCACTCGTGTAGCTCCCACACAGCAAACCTGAAGGCTCTTCCAATATAATTTCAAATGATGAATGAGTTTGAGAATTTTGCCATCTGCTTGCTGACACAGGGAAAAAATGTGTAATTCACTGAATTCATTATTCCTTCAGGTCTGATAACAGCAACAGATTGTTTGGAGGGTGTAAACATCAAAGAGGGAGAAAAGTTACTCACAAGGAAATGGCTTCATATGCTGGGATTACATGAACAAAGTAGGAATGCTAGATTTGGGGGGATGTGGGCTGCGTTGACAAGCAAGATCCAAAGTCCCTTGAGATAAGTAAGAAATTAGAATATGAAAGCAAAAACTTTAACATAGAAGAGTGTTGGTATCTTTCTGCATTTATTATATGTGAAGGGTAGCCTGGTTAAGAAGATATTAAGGTTACAGAAGGGAAAGCAGGGTCATGTAGACTAGTATCAAAATGATTTGTGTTGAACCCATGGAAGTCTCAAATGTGAGTTAAGATAAACCTTGACTTGACAATGCAGAAGAACAAGCATCCACAGAGTTACTTTGTAGACCTTTGGTAGATGACCATATCTCTTTTGAGTAATAAAGCTTTACAAATATGACCAAGGATAAAACATTAAAGTGCTTTACCTATTCATGTAAGGCAACGATGTTATTCTGATCCTGTGTTGGTGGAGTACATCAGTCAGATGTGAAGCCAAAAATGCATGCATTTTTAAGCGCTAATGACATAAATTCTGCCAAAGTCAGATACAGAATTTTTAAAAATAATTAACGCTATAATGGATTTTTTTAAAAAAGTATTAGGAGCAATTGTTTGGAACCTCTGTCAGTTAACATTTAAAAAATGCCAACAGATGGCTCTTCCTGCACCCGTGCAGCTGACGATTCCAAAATAAGTAGTGTTGAGAGATTTCTTGGTGAAGCTAAGGGACAGGAAAGGCAGCTGTCACTGAATATCTTAATTACAGCATTTACAAAATTCTAATTAATGTAATGTTTTTTCTATAGCTGTATTAATGTAGCATCCATTAGTATGTCATTGGTTATACTTTGTGAATTAAATTTGGAATTTGGCACATATTTGAAGTTTGTGGAAGCAAACGTTTGATCTAACTCCAACAGTACATGGGGAGAATTCATTTAAAATACAACTTGAAACTTGAAAATGTTAAGTGAAGTTTTTAGAGTCACAGGTGATGTCTCTATATTGGAAACTGCTGGTAGACATTTTATGACTGTTGGTGCACAAGTACTTTTGAGCAGCATTTCATAGTGATGCTGAGAAGACCTTTTACTTTTGAACTGCGTTGTTTAAAATGTCCAAAATTATTTAGACATCAGGAATAATGTAACTCTGTATTCTAGAGCATCAACATTCAGTGGCATTTCAGATGGTAAATTTGATCAATGAAAAAGTTTAAAAATTTACTTTTTAAAAAAAAGTTAAAGAAAATAATTTCTCATTATAAGTTGAAGGAAGATATGGATCAACTCTGTGTAGTTTAAGTAAACATCAAATATGAAATTGAAGGTAAAATTTCAGAATCACATTACTGGAACTTTCATTTCAAGATTATGCACCATTTTTTCTCTCTTCAGAAATCTTTTATTCTGGTACCTGATTAAGGGTTAAAATAGTGTTTTCCTTTCCCCTGACTTTTCTAAAGTCATGTAACAATATCAGAATAAGGCATGGGAGACTGCTGTTAATAAAACAGTCCTCCATTCAAAGAACGATCCCTTTCAATTGATCTGATCTAATAAAGTGCTAGTTTTTCCATTGCCCCTTTATTTCCCAAATGCCACCTGTGTTTGTCCGACAAGATAGTTAAATATCACTGTGCTCTGTTTCCAAAGGCTGTCACTAAAATAATGAAGGCCATGGATGTATACTTCTGCTTGATAAATCTGTGTTTGATTACACGGAGCTACATTCTTCCAACTTTCTCTTGATGACTATAAGAACTTTCTTCAGTACTGGCCGTTTAGTGTCGAAGAATAGTAAGGAATGAACATGGATGTCGTGTCTTGTGTAGTCTGATAAGGTGAAAACAGTTGCTGTCAATAGAGAAAGGAAATACCAAGTGGTGATACAAGCCCTTGCCTCACCTTGCCTCAGTCTGTCCTGTGTTCAGTTTTATATGGCCACATGATTTGGCTGGACAAAGGAGTAACTAGAAAGATAGTTCTGTTATTTACAGGATAGTAAATTAATGAACACCAAAATAAAAGTTTTTTCTTTGCCTTTTGAGACTTACAGACTTGAAGTACTGCATTACTCTACACACATGCTGCTACTGGGTATGGTGCTTGCTGCTGTGAATAATCACATAGAGAAACATTTCCAGCTGAAGTACTAGGTGAAGAACACATTGCAAAAATAGCTGCAGACCATGGTGACTGAGGTAAGACTTGGAAGTACGAGAAAATCAGTACAATACAGGAGAAGATTACTTGCCCTTTTGGGAAAGGAGTTTCATGGAGAGCAGATTGTTTGAATTGATTATTTTCTTGTGTTGCTAGTAGCTTACCTAGGGAAAAACATTAAGAACTTTTATTCTCTAGTGCAGAAGGTAATATTAAAAAAACACCAGCCAACGAAACCCTGTAGGTTTCCTACTGCAAGACAATTGAAATGTAATGGAAATTCAATTGATTTTCAGTGGGAAAAGCTGCAGGGCACCAATTATCTGTGCTCTAGAATTGTTGCTTGAAGTGAAGCTACCCATTGAGGAGCCAATCAAATGTATTTCAATCCCTGCATGCAATATGCTCCTGACAACAGTATAAGGATCAAATTTTTCAGCTTCTAATTAAATGGACATATCAAGATGATCTTTGATTGGCTTTTAAAAGGACATTTGAAATGTTCCTGAAAAAATTAATGCCACCTAATCTGTAGCAGTTGTGCAAAACTTATATAAATCTCACTTTCAGTGATGATGAGTTGTATTACCTCTGCATATATACATTCCAGCTCATGAACAGCATATCTATATCAGATTTGTGTGAAGGGAAGTGTTAATTAAGGTAGTTAAAAAGATTTAAAACTGACTTTATCTTTTATTCCTTGATCCAAATCCAAAGAAATCTAATAGCTGTTAGGAATATTTATTGCCTGCACACAGAATAATTATTTTTTTGACTTTATAGAAGAGTTTTGTCATTCTATAGGCCAGATGCTGATGGACAGCTAGCGGATTACAGCTGTCTCAGATTAAGCAGCAATGGCAATCAAGACCTATACATAGAAGTAATCTAAACTATTCTGAGCAGCAAGATAGAGCAACATGGCATGGATTTAACTACTAAGGTGAACAGGTAAAAGTGATTGGAAATACTTACTGGGATAGAACTTCATGTGGTTTCTGAGGGATTTTCTTCTCTTCAGTATATTTCAACAACTTTGTTATGACTTGGATAACAGAAATGAGAATACAATTATTAAATTTATCATTCAAGAAGAACTGCAAATTTTTAGGCAGAAATTTTTAGTGGAACGGAATAAAGAAAAGGACAACTGGTTAGACAGCAGTTTTAGAGAAAAATATCTTCTCCTACAGTGTATCTCAATTTGAAACAAGTGTTAATGACACGCATTATATTAAGTAAGAGTGTATCTTGCAATAGATGCATGAATTAATCATTCTGTTCTACTTGGTACTACTAAGCCCTTTACTTGGAGCTTGAGGCGCTTCAACCTCAAAAAAGATGTGTGCCGTCTAGCAAGAGTATAGAACATGATCAGACATTTTGAAAAATGAGGAAGTATGGAAAGATATAAAATTTAGTTTAGGAAAAGAGAGACTGCAGGCAGACATGACAACCATTTTCAGATAAGCTGCAAGACAGAAATTAGTAAATTGTTCTCTGGGTTCCAAAACATTTACAGTTCCTTAAAGCTTGGTATTGGCATTTTCATGTTTAATAACTGTATTCCCTATTCTGTCATCCAAGACAAGAATAGGCTTAGTATTCAGCAAGAGAGATTTAGATTGGGCATTAAGAAAACATTTCTAGTAGACTAGCTAAGGAATGTCAATAAAGTAGCAAAATCTGCATCATTTAAAGAATGATTTAGGCAAACATCTGCTAAGAATAACATTATAGTTTTTCTTGCCGTGAGCTGGGTGGAGAAGAACTAGACAACCCATTTTCCTCAGGGCAGCTTTACATTAAATTTACAGACAAATGTGCTGAAATTCTAGTAGCTGTTGTTCATTACTTTCTTATCCTTCAGATAAAAGAGAATATTTGCCTGGTATGTAAGACTAACAGAGAAAGGGAGTGTCATGAAATAGGAACTTAAGCGACTTTCAGACCTTGTTCTGCTGTTTCAAACTGGGGTGAGTTTTACCCCTCTGGAGAACGTTTTCAGGGTGCTGATTGCTAAAAGAAATTGCAACATACTGTACACGTTTATTATAGAGAGTTATGATGTGTATACCATTAACTCTGCCATACATTCCTCTTTGTTTCACTGGACTACTTACAAAGTAATATACTCTTCAAGGTGAGAAAAGAGGTTAAAGGATCCCAGAGCGACAAACTGCAAGTCAGTTGGGAGGCACAAGTAAATAATTTCATCATTGAAAAAAATTACAAAAAGGGTAATCTGGAATCCAATTGCTTTGATTCACTAAGATAGTAAGAAAGTATGTTTTATGTATTGCTCTGTCAATTTATAGTATTACATGAATTGAATAATCCACAGACATTCTTTCTGAAGTTTTCATCTTATTTTTTTTCATTCCTAAATTAGACTTTTATCTATAGCATATGAAATGCAAGTATTTTGCCCAGTATAAGGAAATAGAGCTGTGCCGGTTTCACTTTTTAGCTGGGAGGATAACAGTAACATTTACATAAATCTGATTTTTGTCCTTTGCCTTCTATTAGAATGACTATCAATAGATGGTGACATATCAATTTCTCTGCTTTAAGCTGACTTTACACTTTCACAAATGGCTGCACAGCATGTAATTGTGCAGAAATAATTCTCCTGAACTGATCCTATAGCTTTACTTTTAACACTGGGAGTCTGAATTTGTTAAATGGTCACCCTTGCCCAGCTGAAGGTGGAGAGAAACAACAGAAGAAAATCAAGGAAGGGTTTGTTTATTTTCAGTGGGGTCACTACCATCAGCCTGCTGTTTGACTTTGAGAGCTTCTGATTTCACTCAAGCAAACACCTCAGATGTGTCATTCAGCTCAATAATCAGACTGTTAATACAATCAGCAGAGCTGTAAGAGCAATCCAGCTCCCATAGTGGAAACCTAGAGTGGGATTCAGTTGTCTGTCTAAACGTAGGTGTCTAGTTAGATTATAGCTGCTCTGGGGCTTCTTACCTGGTCTCCAGCTGCTGCATCAGAAAGAACATGGGTCTCCCAGAAATCCTATGCCATATTTGCCGGCCTGTTGAAGCATCTTAGATACTCTAAGGTATCTAGGCTGACTAAGGTGATCTAGATTATCTAAGGTGCCTGTAGATAAGAAAATGAGTCCTGTCCAGGGCTGCACTGAGTTCTCCATTGACAGTAGTGGGAATTTAGGGGTATCTTACACAGTAGCTATATTTGGAACTCTCAAAAGTGTGTTGAACTTTGCTCTTCATCTCTCTCTTTGTCCCACCTGACTGTATTGATGAATACAAGTTCTTCCTTTCTTCAAAGGGATGTTAAGAGGTTTAGTTAGTTAGTGTAGTATGTTGAAAGCCTGAAAACATACTTAACAGTTGGCAGCCAATTGCAAAATAGTATATGAAAATTGTAGGAAAAATTATGCTATAAAACCAGAAGTCTTCCAGTAGGTCAAATTTAGAGGAATTTGCCACTAGAATTTAATTCTTCCCTCCCAGCTGTATATCTTTTGAACCTACCCTGGTTTATTTTTTATAACAGACAATATTTTCTGTGCCACAAATCAATGCCATATAGCTTTTATTATAAAAGGCTTGAGTGTTTTAAACTATAGTCTTTATTCTAATACTGGACTGCAGACCTGTTCTTGCACAGATCCCTTCGTAGGCATACTTATTCCTCTTGAGCTGATTTGCTGTTGAAGTTTGAACTGATGTCTCATTTTTTTCCACAATGTTATTTCTTACCTTTAGTTTATTATCTCTTCCAAAAAAGGTGCTTATGGTTTCTCTCATGCTTGGGGGAGGTGGCATTGCAAGGCTAAGTATTTGCTTATGTTGAATCTTCTGTAAAGGAATTTCTTTGGTAGTATATCTACAAAATCATTGACTACTTTGTAGTCGTCATAATGACACTTGGAGGACACTACCTACTGTACCAGCCATTGAGGTTCTTTTCCAACATGTCCTCATCCATCTTGTTTTTTTTCAGTATGTATTTCTAAAGCATTCAGGAACAGGAAATATATTTGAACAATACCTTTGAACAATACCTTTCACAGAGGGTCATGTATTATGAACATCTTTAGTTCTGAAGTCCTACACTACTGTAATACAAAAAACTGTGGAAATAAATACGAACTTTGGTTTGGGTTTATCTGGGTTTTTTTTGTCATTTTGTCAGATCTTTCTTCCAGCTTGGTTCCTAGGGAAATGTTAGCTGCAGCTCAGATAATTAAAAAAAAGACCTTGAGGACTGCTGTGAACTTGCCAAGAACTGTGCTAAATGGAAGGAGTGTTTATCATTACACTCTTTCGAGCATGAGACAGAAGTTTCTGCTAAAATAAAGCTGGTCAAAGCTGTGATTCCATTTGATCCAGAAAAGCACAGCCTAGCATTTTTAGTCTAAGGATATATCCCAGCAGAGATTTTGAGATATCCTTCAATGTAGAGCACACAGCTAATGAATTGTTCATGGGTTCATCTCACAGCAAAAGCTGTGCTGATCATCATGTCCTTTCTCTTCAGAAAGGTAAATTTCTTTAACCAGATGGCAGGGTTGGATTTCTCCCCCCACTCCTGCCTTGATTACTCTCCTGCCTGCAGAGAGAAGTATGCCTTTAACAGGAATTTGAACTATTGCAATGAAATTCATCCTGCTGGATAAGCAGGATTTTAGTGACCTGTCATTGTCGATGCATAATTTTGACACTATAAGAATTGGTCTTCAATCTATAGCTGGTGAAAGTATTTCTGAAATGGAAAATAAGAAAAAAATCGTTAAAGCTTTTAGAGAGGCAATTAATTCCCTGCAGAAATTGCTTTTAGCATTTAAGAAACTAACTAAACAATTTTAATGGTGCAAAGTGCTATAGCAGCTGTTCATCAAGGACGAAATAAACACCACAACTTCCAAGTGCACCATGATTACAGTTGCTTCTTCAATCTCTTTACCAAAGGTTTACACAAAAGTTGCTGTAACAGCAAAGAATGAGCTTCCATATAACATGTGTTATTACACCTTCTTTGTATTTGGGTAAAAATTAAAATATAAGATCTTTTCACTGTTATTCTATGACAATATAAGAAAAAAGAAACTAATGACGATTTTGACCTTTATTACCAAGTTTACTTTTTTAGCTTTTTTTTTTTTTCTTTTCTTTCTGCTGGCTTCCTCAATACTTACCAGCTGGGGAATCCAGCTGGAAATCCAGTAGGGCCTAATTAGCAGAAAGGGGTCGAAGCAGTGGTTGTCAAACACATTTTTCATGTTAGCTGGATATGTAGCTGTGACAATTTCAGAGTAGCTGAAGTGCTCCTGAACACGTGGTTGAACATAAAGAATAATTTTTTTGTGTTATGGCTACACATGAAATCTGTAAGGAAGATGAAAACAAGGGATTAAAAGCATAAAGGAGCAGTAATGAATTGCGGGGATGCTTCACTCTGCAGAAATACGCATCTGGGAAAAAGTTCACTTTCCTGTACATTCATAAGCCTTTCTGAAATACTCGTTCTCTGCTCATTGCATCCCCTCTGATTTTTGATCAATGTTAAGGGATTTGTCGTTAAAGGTTAATATTCAGGATATTTCTAGAGGCTGTTGTTGGGAATTACTCACATACCTGAAACTGAGGCAACCTGACGCTTGCTGCTGTCTTGCAGCTCTTCACGATCTGTGTGTGTACTTCCAAGCTGCACCTTACATGACCTCCTGAGCAGTCCTGCAGTATGGAAGGGATGCAGAGAAAGGATCAGGTAAGCTCTGCCATCCTTCCAGGAACAGTTTATTTCTCCTTGTACATCTGTGTGTTGCTGGTGGCCTGTACACAGAAAGGTCTATCCATTGACCACTCGGGTATGGCCATTTCCATTTGCATGCATTGCCATAACCACTAAATCCTCTGCGGTCGGGGGTGCTTTCTACTTCTTTATTCCTCAAAGTGAGCTAACTGCATCATGAATTGCTGGGACTGTAATGAAGTAAAACATCAGGCTTTGCCTTGTTCAATATATTTACTGGAAACCTGTGGGCATTTTTAAAGTATATTGACTCAAATGTAACATATCTCCTTTAAAAAATGAAAAAGTGCTTATATGAGATCCTGCTATAGCATGGCTGAACACAGGACCTGAACAGGTATGTGAATGTCACCTGCAGTGCTGATAAAGCATGTCAAATAAGCTCAGCTTTATTTTATTTAGTTTTAAGTAACTCAGTTTAGTGTTTTCTGAATCTACTGACTTACTATGTTGTGAAGCCATAATAAATGTCTAGAGGAAAAAAAGTTGGAAACAAGTTTCGGTGATAATGTTTTATCTGATTGACAACTAGAATAGTAGATGACTGTTTTTACAGATTTGAAAGATTCATAGGCATTTTTTTCTGTTTATTTGTGGCTTCTGAAGCTGGAAGATTCTTCCTTTCCTCTCTTCCCAGCTCACTTTTATCACTGACTGTTGTGCTATGTTCCATGAAGGACACATAGCTGATTAGCCCCCTCAAATCAGATCATGGCCTACCTGCTCCATGATATATATTTATGTTGTGGTTTAATATAAAATATTTTATTTTCAGAATACTACAAGTGCACATAGATTGTGAGAATAGAAGTGTTGTTAAGAAGGTAGGATCCAAGTTTTTCTTACTCGACTCTGAAGTTAATTTGGTACTCTATTGCAGGAAAATAAGATAAATTCTTTATCCATAGAGAGATGCAAACAAAGGTGGTAGAAGTTCTTCATCTTTCTAGACATTGCATCATGGCACAGATCTGGAAGAGACAACCAAAGGTGAGAAGTTAGTCTTGTCTTTGTTTTCAGTCCTATACTCCTCCAGTGAAATGGAACTGAGACCTTGCTGGAAGACTGTTACGTTGTCAGGCCAGAGACAGGGAGGGCAAATGAGGTCAGAACAAAAAAAAAGATTCTCTCCTCCCCTCTGACCCAGCTTGAACTTGAGCTGAAGTGTTTTTGAAGGTGTAATTAAGAAGATCCTTCATCTGTGTGACAGCACATTAGATTGAAACCTTACTCAGTTTCTTAAATGAATTGGGTCTCTGAGGGCTGGTGACTTCTGGGATATAGTTGTGAAGTGCGAAAAAATCACCCAAACTAGAAATAGCCTGAGCTGAAAGACTACAAGACTGTTCTGAGACTGTTCTCCTTGTCTGGACTGCCATCGCTGGAACACAATCCAGTAAGGGTCCTGAGATAGCAACCACAGGAGTGAGCAGAGAAAGCCTATGCAGATACCGAACCATTAATGCTTATATAAACCTTGACAATAGAACTAAACATCAATTTGGCAAGAAACAGACGACTTTCCAGCCCAGAAGTTATGTTATGTGTCCTTGCAGCACAGTTTTCCTACAGTATAGGTCTGTGTTCTATTACCTAATTGAATAATAAACTTATCTCCTTTCTGTGTTTTTCTTTCTGTTAACAATTATCCCTTCATTGTGTACAAGGTCTCCAACAAATGGTTACAGAGCCCAAGTGCTCTGGCAGAAAAGCTCGAGACATCCAAACAGAGGGCTTTAATCACTGAACTCTTACAAAAGCATCACTCTTCCTGAATCAGCTACACTTTCAGTGGAGCAAATAAAACTCTCAGAAATATAACAGAAGTTAGAAGGGTGAAAAGTAGACTGCTTCCTTTTCTTTGTAAATGATGATTTTGGCATAAGGAATACACCAATTTTAGCCTAGTGTAAGTAAAAATCTAATGGTCCAGTCAAGGGCATTTTTATTTGAAAGAAGCCCTTATGGTATTCAGTGGGAAGAAAGAATTTGTAAGTTGCATATAAATTAGAGTAAGAATGAGACATAATTTCTCATTAAGATTTCTCATTAAAAATTTAAATAAACTTTGCAAATTTATAACCAGTAGGATCAGGCTCATAAATAGCTATGGCATAATCAGATATGTAATCCAAAAGACAAAGGTTTGGCCTTTTTTTGTGGCACAGATAGAGTGACAGTTACTTGAGTCCTTTTTGTCCAGGAACCTTAGCAAACAGTTTGCAGATTTATAGTCTCATTACCTTCCACAATAAACTCTTCCAAAAGTGATTCACGTGCTTTGTGATTGTAAGAAATGTGGGAATGAACATTCAAATAAAGAGACAAGCTGGCCAGTAAGTGGCCTTCAACATCTCTGATTTGTAGAGTATATTTTCATAGCTATCTAATTCCTGCTTACAAACCACTAAATGGAAAAAAGGGAAAAAAAATCCCCTCTCTCATAAAGTTCTCCATATCTTCAGGAGAGTCATATTTTGCAATAAGTAAGGATGAACAGATTTGGTTGCACTGAGAAAGGTCCTCAGTTTTTATAGATAATAGTAAACTTTTTTTTACTTATACTTTCCATCCTATTTAGTTTGAAAATATTTGGATTATTTTTCTTAGAAATGATTAAAATAAGAAAAGGCATGATACATGTCTAAGATGTACAAGAAGAATCAGTGGTCTTGAGCAGGTTTGTACCACAGGAAGTAGCTGAGCCACAGAACAAAATATGCAAAATGAAAATTTATATTTTCTTGCAAGCTCGTGAGAAGGCAACATGGGAGGAACTTTGTCTCTTACTGTTGGAGTTTTATAATTATGGATTTTGCTGTAACACTACTAATAATGTAACATAAAACTTCCATTTTCATTGCTTTAAAGCAACCTAGGGAAAAAGCATTGTGTTGAATATTTAGTCAAACTGTGCTACCATCCTCACTCTGCTTCTGGCTTGCTGGTGTACTTCAGTAAGCATCTGTGGCTCATGGTAGCTATCTGAAAGCTAAAGATAACGATACTGATTTCTTCTAGGAGTAATCTGAGATTCAGGTGTGGAAAGCACTGTATGAAAAGTGGTCGTAGTAGATATATGCAATTGCTCAAATTAAGCTTGTCAATTAGATGTGAACACATCGATTTTTCAGTTTAGTAAATAAACAGCTCTAATGTGAGTGTAATTGTGGTGTGGCATTAACAGTTAAAAAAAAGAAATGAAAGGAAGGAAAGAATCAGAGCCCCACTAATTGTGGAGTTTAATAGCTTAGTGGACTATAGATGAGATGATGTTTGTTGGCTTCAAAGGACAAAAAAGGACATGGCCATATGACTGGGGAGGAGAAAGAGGTTTAACTGTGGTTTATTTGATTTCCAAATGTGCAGTTTCTCTACGATTTAGAAGAAAGAATACAGAATTTTCAAGTCAAATTTCCAAATGGGTTGCACAATCCTGAAGCCTGGAAATTAATCCTACCTCTACACAAGAGGTCAGCTAACAGCAGCTATGAAGAAATGCAAACAGCTAGGAGAACAGAAATTGAAACTTGTTAAGAGAATGGAATAGATGCAGCTTAGGAAGAGCAAAGGGGTGAAGGTTGAGGTCATATGGTAAATTTATAAATGTGGGTCTGCTGAGGAAAATGTCAATCTGATAGTCTCTGCATCTCAGTTCAGGACTTCAAATTAACCAGATAATTGGACCAGATGAGATGCATCGAAGGGTGCTGAGGGAGCTGACCAATGTTATTGCAAGGCCACTCTCTATCATCTTTGAATGATCAAAACGGTCAGGGCAGATTTGTGACAACTGGAAAAAAGCAAATATAATGCCATTTGTCAAAAAGGACAAAAAGGACGATCTGGGAAGCTTTAAGTCTCAGTTTAGTCCCTGGGAAGGTTGTGGAGCAAATCCTCCTGAAAGCTGCATCCAGGAATGTGAAAGATGGTAAAGTGACTGTGAAGAGTCAGCATGGACTGACCAAAGGCAAGTTGTGCCTTCTACCATGAGACAACTGACTGTGAAGGTAATGGGAGACCAATGGATGTCATTTACTTTGATTTTAGTAGAGGCTTTCAATCTGATTTTCCCTATTCTTATTGTATTCAGAAGGTCAAATCTAGTCAATATACTAGATGTGTTGACTACAAAGTGTGCAGCAAAATGACTGGACTGCCAGGCCCAAAAAGTAGTGGTCAGTGGTTTGAAATCCTACTGGAGGCCAGTTAAGAGTGGCATTTCCCTGGGATCTGTACTGCTTTGATGCATTTTCTTGTAAGTAATGACTCAGAGTTTGAGATGAGTGTGTCAAAACCGAATTCAAACCAGGGGGAAGGATCAGTGCTGGATGGAGGGCAGGGCTGCTTTTTAGAGGGATCTTGAGATCCTTCCGTGCTGGAGAAGCAGGCTGCCACAAACAGCACAAATTTTGGCCATAAACCCAGCGAACTTCCACAACTGATGCAGAAGAAGCCCATGCAAAAACCGCAGTCTGGGGGCTGGCTGGCTAGAAAGCAGCTTTGCAGAAAATGAGCTGGAGGACCTGATGCTGAACAAGCTGAACATGAGTCAGCAGTGTGCCTCTGCAGCAATGAGGGTTAACTACATTCCAGGCTGCATTAGTACCATCATGGCCAGTAGGCTGAGGGAAATGGTTATTTCCTCTATTTGGCCCTTGTACGAACACATGGGAAGCATTATGTCTGGGTTTGGAGTCAGCAGTATGAGAAAGACACTGACATACCGGAGGAAGTCCAGAGGAGCATCAACAAAGATGGTTAGTGGATAAGAGCACATGGCGTGTGAGGGGAGGCTAAAGCAGCTAGATTCATTAAGTGCAGAGAGGAGAAGGCTGAAGGGGCATTTTCCTTTCTAGTCTGGGCATTCCTCCTCAGTTGTGTGCAAGTGTTTAACTTTTGTGCATTATTGGTAGCTAGGCCCAACCACATTGTTGGGTTTCTGTTTGAACTGAACTCAAGCTCTGAATATTTTGCTCGCTGCTATCAGAAGTTTAATACTGTTCAGTCTACTGAGTAAAAGTATGTCAGATCCTAACTGTATAAAATCCTAAGAACCACTCCCCTTACCTCATCTGATTCTTTAACTCTTCCAACTCTTTAACTTGGACTTTCATTTTCCTTTCCACTACCAGCCACATAAAATTTGTCGCTTGTGACATTTTCTTGACTTTCCTTTGTTTGCCTGTGGGTGTCACAATCCACTTACTACATTATTTTTCCAAAAATGCATTTTGCCTTTCTGTTCTGAGGCCCTGCCAATCTCCAGACCCTGGAATTAGAAGGAAAGCTCTGATTCCATCACTGGGGGAATTACGAGTATGCAAGCATTTAATGGAGGTCTCTGTGTTTGATTTTTTTCTTTAAAACCTTAACTGCAAGAAGAATAGAAATGAAAAGCTTCTCTAAAACAAACAAACAAACAAACCAGAAATAACCCTGGGAATTGGAGCTGCAGTCATACAGCTAAGCCTACCATATTTTCCAATTCCTGGGAGTCTGAAGACTGCAGGCCTAAAATGAAAACTTTTCTTAAATCATGCTGCAAGTTTCAGTGTTGCAGAGGTCTAGTGGAAGCCTGCTGTATTTTCTGAACCCCAAGGAGATGAAGAGCTGCAAGGCTAAAATGAAAATATATTCTCAAATCTCTGTGGGAACTCAGCATCACAGAGGATGGACTAACGAGTACTTCAGTGTGGATTTCCTTCCCGCTTAGAATTTGAGAATGGCAGGCTTATGCTGAAAGAAATCAAATCTACTCCTCCAAAAAAATGCTACTAATAAAACTCAGGAAATCACAGGCAGGAGAAGCTCAATAACATCTAGATTGTTGCAGGTTATTTGTCAATAAAGTATGAAAATAAAGACAGAATTAGGAGAGCAGATTTCCTCTTTCACTTTCCTCAGTATAAATTGAGGATAGCTAAATTGATGACCAGTGCAAGTGAGAACAATTCTGGCCCAAGCAGAACTAAGTAGAAACTCATGCCACAGCATTCTTTCAATCTGTCTGTGGATGCAAATCTCTCCTCTGCAGTGCAGAATTCAGTTGCACGTGCAGCGCTGAGAACTTCACCCCAAACCCATTCAGTAGGGAAAATGTTCCAGCAGCTTTAAGACCTTTTGGTTCAGACCTTTCGGTTCAGACCTTTCCTTTCTCTGTGGAATTACTGTTGGCTTCCATTTTTCATATGGAAATGGGGGGTAAAATATTACTAAATGACAATACAGTGTAATTAGTAAATAGAAGTTTGTCTTGCATTTTAACTTCTTATTAAAATATAAGCTACTTTTTAATGTTTGCAGCCTTTTAAAAAACTCCTTTTACCACAAGAAACATCATAGGTTAGTACATACACAAGTATATAGGTAAGTGTCCAGTAAGTACCTCTCTCATAATGTTAAGTACTTTTATACCTCTTTAATAATGTTAGCCAGATTGGTTTAGAGAGATGGAATAAAATATTCAGGTTGAAAACATTTCAGTCAGTATCTGAAACAGTAATTTCTGGAGACTGCTAGAAAGGAACTTCAGCCAAAACTGCTAATATATTTCTTTTTTTTTTTGACAAGAATTTAACAATTTCAGTCCTGTGCTGTGGTACTTGGAGACTTGTGGTACTTTCCTGGCAAAAAAAGCACCTGGTTAGTTATTCTGAATTAAAATACCCATTCACACAAGTAAGCATGTAAAATGCATCTGGCAAAATTAAGAAGTACTGCAGTGTCTATAAAAAGTGAGAGAAGAAAAATCACGATGCGTCTAGACCCTGACCTACAACCCATTTCAATCAACAGAGGTCTTTTTATCGACTTAATCCACTCTAGATAAGTCTTGTGGTCCATTAAGTCTGTATCAGTGTAACAATGAGTTATGCTAACATCTAAATCTTCCTACCTTTTAACATGACTTAGGCATATGCCTAAACTTAAGCAGAACCTTAAGTGCTCTCAATACAGGGATGTTGAAATGTCCTGTCAAACTGGAACTTTAATGAAGGGAGAAACTTATAAATTAACATGAACACAACTTCTATGTGGGGAATTAGTTCCCTGATGTTATGGGCAGCTAAGCTGTAATATAAAACAAATCTATATTTAGAATCATCTCTTAATGTGCTCTATCTTCCTGTGTCTATTTTTAATAGCTTGGAAGATTTCTTGGAGAGAGGGTCTCCTGATTCCCACAGATTCTCAGACTCTTGCCTAGCCCAGGGTCTTTGTAATATCCTACTTCATTCTGTTCAATATTACCATGTATTTAAAATTCTTCTTGCAGACAGACTGCCCTGTTCTTCTTGGCAAACTGGACCATTGATTGTTGATGTCAATACTTGTTATCTTTGGTACTGAAATACGAATGTTTTCAAGTGAGTCATACATGTACATAAATCATATTTGATACAATAGCTTCAGTATACCAGTGGGACACTTTTTAAACAAAACAAACTTTATGACAGTTACCTCTTTGTTCGGGGGGGGGGTGGGGTGTGTTTTTTTTTTTTTTTTAAAGAGAGAATACATTTTTAATTTCACCATCCACAATGTATTAAGAAAAAAATGTTCATACCTTCTGTTTTTGCTGCTATTAAACACCAAAATGACACTGCACTATTTGCACTTTCCTTGCATTTTTTGCTTTCGGTGCCTTCTGTTGCAGTGAAGGCTGTAAGTACTTTTTCTGTGATGAGCAGCATGACCACTAAGATTCATCAATGGATGAATGTAGAAGCCAGGATGACAGAGAACTTATACTGTTCCAGAAGATTTTGATAGCATAAAATAAGTCTGATCTCTTGTGCAATGCAGACAAAAAGGTGTCATCCCACAACATCAGCATAAACATCATTCTATTCAAGTTTTTGCCTGCCTTTAACAATAGACTCAGTATTGCTTTTGGTTCAGTATGATGGAGAATCCAGTATGTCTGGAGGCTGAAAAAAATAAAGCCTTGGTTAAAGTGAATTATTATTCATACTTTGAAAAAATCTATCTCCATGATTTTATTTTCAAAGACTGATCTAAAACTTCCCAGAGTTCTATGCATAAAGGAAACAACAACAAACCAAAATTAAAAAAGCAGTAATGTTTTGATAGTTATGTTTCAAATGCAATAATATTTTTGAACATCTGATATTAACCAGAACACACTAATCTCTAAAAAAGTAACCAAATATATTCTGAAAACCTTAGATTATGGTGAGGACTCAAAAACATAGCCAATATACTGTTCACTGCCTTGCAAATAGACAAAAGGGTTGAAAACAAACTTAATGAATACCTGATAACTTGCAGGTATTCCAAGTACATTATGAAACATATAAGCAATGGGAAAATTGCTAAAGAAGAAACAGCAGCTCACTGTATAAAAATGACATTAGCTTTTCTGACATGAGCCTTTCTGATACGTGTCAAGGAAGGAGAGAAGAAGTATAGTTGTTCTTGTTCTTACCTCTGAAATAGAGTTTAATTAGCTCCACCATGTCCTGGTCATACAAAACACAGAATGCAAGTCAAGTTTTGTGTAGAACTGATTTAAACTAATTCATCATTTGACCCATAATGGAATGATTTATTTTGAGGCATTTGGAGTACAAGACAAGGAAACACATTTGGAAAACTGAATGTTGTTTGCTTTACCTGATGATTCAGAGACTAGGACATTAGTACAGTGTATGAGCCCAGTATGGCTCTATTTTAGCTCTCTGTGCACTCGACACCTCTCACCGGTACCATCTCATGATACTCAGGGCAGTTTTTAAGGAATAAACAATAAGTCATCAAATAATTTTCTTCTTACAAAATTAGAACTCATATTGAGAGCTAAGTGATCTTTTCTTTTTATAAAATTTATTTGCCAAAAGCTTTCAAGAGCAGCTGTAAGCTCCACTTGAAAATCAGCTTTTTTATAGAAAAGTTGTACCATTTCATCTCGACATTGTGAGAAATATGTTTATTTTGAATTTCAGAACATTTGGCTAATGCAAAGTCATTAGCCTATATTTTAGTGGATGGTCCAGCAGCAACTGTCCCCTAGCTAATTGTTCACAAATCTTGGATTTTTTCATTTTCAGTTTTTGAGATATGGCCATTTGAAGAAGCTTGTGTTGGTAAATCTGGCAAATGAAAATTGTTTCTAAAATTTAGGAGCAGGGAAGAACAGGGTAAATACAACATTGCATTCAGTGATCTACAGGTTACTTTTGTCTACCTCTACCCTTTTGCTCCTAAATACGAAGACAAATTAACTGTCAGTAGCATATAGGACTTCTACACAACCCTGTGGAGTTAGTGTTTGGAATGAAGAATATAAAAGATGGAAACCTCACCTACAATAAATCTGCTTAGCTTCACTGATTGGCTGAGCTAATTTATAATAGGTACAGTTCTGCCTCAGAGATATAGCTGAAGGTAAACAAAGGTAAGTACAGTCTTCTCATTTGGAGCTCAGGCAATTTAAAGTTTATCTACTTATCTACTTCTCATCTATTCTGAACAGAAGATTTTCCTCGCTTTTTTCACTATATACACATATCACTTTCTCCTGAATAGGAATTCTAAACTTTATGGTATCAAGCTTACAATACAGTTTATTAGAAAATAAGGGGTAGATTATGCAGAACCAGAAGGAACCTAATGACTGATTTGGTTTTCCAAAAGTTAAGCCATAGATGAATGCTTTCAAATGTTCCCACAGCCTTTTATCCGTTTGGTAGTGTGTAGTATTTTATCGGTGAGGTAATATGATGGGATAGTGCACCAAGGTACACTGAAGAAAGGCTTCACAGCTAAGGCTCGAAGCTGTGGATGTAGAGATGTGAGCTGACCATTGCATCTGTCATTAAGACTGCCTAGATTTCACTTAATTTAAAAGTGCTTCTGGCTGGTATATTAGAAAAAGAAGAGGAACACTGAAAACAATTCTGGAAGAACACTTCCAGTTCAACGTAATGGGACCAGCACTTAACACCAAGCAGTGGATCCACACAGGACCATGTCATTCGGTGCTAATTCAGTGCCTAAGGGTAGGAATCGAGGCATGCTTAGAGGTATTCTAGTGTGAGCACCACAAATGCCAAATTTTGCCACAAATAAGGGAGAGAAGGTCACCGAAGAGTCCTGAATCATCAGATATGCTCGGACCATGCCTAAACCACTGGAGAAGCATTGAGTTCAACACAAAACATGTCAGTCATGGTCATTTTCATTCAAAAATGCACAGTGAGGGAAAGTGGTGTTACCGGCGACCCTGATTTGCATAATATCTACTTGTTAGAGCGGACCTGTCAGTATGGTCGGGTCCACAAGCAGCAGGTTCCCCCTGTTCTGAGTTCAGCAGCCATTTGTTACTAAATCTGGTAGTCTGCTGCCCAGATCATTACTGCTGGTATCCCTGGGCTGCAGTCCTACCAAAGAAGCAAGAGATATGGGCTCAGATGCCTCATGAGACAGAATAGGGTTAAAGCTGCATTTCTTCAGGAGAATGCCCTGGTCACTAGGCTAGCAGGCTGTGATGGAAGAGCAAGGTGAAAGGGAGCTCTTGACCCTTTCAATGAAAGCTGGGAGGTTGTTGAGCAAGGAATGCAAAGGTCATAAGCCAAACAAAGTGGAACAGAAAATGAGAGAAATCCTGGATTTTGCTCTACACTGATTTATTTGTGTGCTTTGCACTTAATTGACGTTGAGTATGATGCCTGATATCAGGAATAGAAATCAGATCCATTACTCCTTCCTCTTTTAGTAAGACTTACTCCTGACAGATGTCCAGGAGATTTAAATGGCTCTTTGGAAAGACTTGATGGTCTAACTTAGCAAGGTCTAGTTTTTAGGCCCTGGAATATCCAAACAGGTACATAGAAGAGGCAGTCTGCATATCTCTGCACCTTGGTTCTCTATCTGGGAAACAGATTTAAAAAAATATGAGTGTTTTAGTAAGTACGTGACAAACTTTTTATACAGAAGCTGTCCCCACATCCTTGTTTGACAACACACTAAGAAACTGATCTCACTGCAGGGCCTCTTGATGTTCTTTAACAGAGAAACAGGTAACTTTATATTTAAGATTTCCTTTATATGAGAGTTATGAAGAATTAATAAATTATTGATAACTATTGCAAGAATACTTGCTAACTATGCATTATAAGTAGTTACTAACCATTTATTAGAAGACATTATTTTGAGCTGTGGGTATTAACGATCTATTGACACCACCACTATCCTGTCTGCCCACAAACCCATAATGTTGGTAATACTGCTATCTCAAGCCACCTGTGAGGACCCAGCGTCTAGGTTTTGTGGACTGACTTTCACAGGTTCTCTGAGACAGGAACTGTACATAATTTTGTGTTTGTACAGTACCTGGTGTATTTTGATCCAGATTCCTTTGGAATAAAGACTTGAAAAATGATGCTTTTCCAGGATAGTAACGATGAATGCCAGATTGTAGATTGAAAAAAAAAAAACCACTTTTTGGAAAGAGACTCTAAGAATAATACAGAAAAAATGTCTTCTAAAAGAAGGCTAGTTCAATTTCACATCAGTTTTCCTTGTTTTGAAATTTGGGTGCATTCTGATAAGCAATGAAAAATATTAAGTGCTTTTCTGGGTAAAGAACAGTATCCATTTTCAGACCCAGTTAAGGCTTCAAAGGGGTTAGACATTTATCTGATCCACAGGGATGTTTGGAATCACAATAGTTAATTAATAGCTATATGTTGGAGAAGAAGTGAAATTTGGCTCCCAAGATGATTTTTCTTAGTCTTCCAAGAAAAGACACTAGCTTGCTGAGAGTATAGGCTCAACTACAGTCATTTCCTATGCTCCTAACAATATAGCCCCATTTTTTTACTGATAAACCATGACCAAAACCATGCAGAGATCATTCTAAGTTTTATGATCCCGAAGATTGAATACTAGCACCCAGGAATGTTTTCTGATTCTGATTGCTTTACTAGTGTAAAACTGGCATCAAAATTCGTAGTTCTCACCTTTTCAAAGCAGGATCCACCCCAGTTACCACTATGCTGTAGGTGGTTGTTTCAATATTTAATATAGCTGCCATAGAATTTGTCTCATGTATGCATTTCCATGTTTCAGAGTCAGAGCTCATAGGTCTTTAAGTTGGTACGATTCAGTCCATCTCTGACACTGGAATAGTAATTACAACAAAAAAAGCCCCAAAACTCGATTGGCTAGAACTTAATACTTAGGTTTGAAAGAGACCTAACCTTTAGGGACAAGACACAGAAGGGACAAGCAATGTGTGTTACACCTATGTGTTACTGCAGGCAGGCGTAACATTTAACAAAACATAACTGGAAGGACCTTGAGAGGTCATCAGAACCACTGTACCTATTTAGGGACATTCCATTACATACCTGTCTTTGAAAATCTCCTGTGATGGAGATTGCACAATCCTCCTAACTATCCTACTGTTTGAATGACTTCTTACTATTATTCTGGTCTAAGTTTCTGAGACTGAAACACATTACCAGCATTCCTTGTCGATTTGTCCTAGGCATACAGAACAATCTGAGGAAGCCCTTTATGTATTTGAAGACTTCTG
Source organism: Sagittarius serpentarius (assembly GCA_034782735.1). Classification (NCBI taxonomy): domain Eukaryota; kingdom Metazoa; phylum Chordata; class Aves; order Accipitriformes; family Sagittariidae; genus Sagittarius; species Sagittarius serpentarius. The sequence continues at coordinate 21,394,780 of JAVKLA010000026.1, forward strand.
ATCTGGGTGCTCCACACTCTTCTTTAAGTTAAATAAATCCATTTCTTCCACTGCTTTCTCATAGAACATATTTTTACAGACTTTTGATTGCACTGCATGTGTTGCTAGAACAGGAGAGCGCTGACGTGTCTCCCAGTATGCTGCAGCTGCCTGATGAATGAGACCACACCTAGTATTAGATGAAATCCCTGTCTTAATTATGTCCCATTTAGTATTATGCTCACAACATTCACTAATGATAAATCAGATGTAGCTCCCTGTACTATTGATGTCAGGGTTGAAATTTCAGGTTTTAGAATTTTCTTCCTCATACTGAACGCACTTTAGAAGAGGTATTTAGTATATTTATGTAGCATCACAGAGATAACATTCTTCTTTCAGCCGTATTCCTGTTAGTATCTCCTTTGCAGTGAACTGGTACACGTTGGTACACACTGATGTGTACCAGGTCAGATCCTTTTTTCTCAGGATTGGTGAGGGTATTCTTTTATTGATCATCCCCTGGCACCAGCATCTCCTTTTATCTCTGTATGGAAGCCCTACCTTCCCTTGATTTCTGCCTGTGAATAATGTCCGTACGTAAAGAGAAGCTGATACTATGCTACTGTTTTTGGTCTTTTTTTCAAGCTGAGCTGTTTCACCTCACTGTGTTGTTCTTAATCTCTTTTTTTCATTCACTTTGCTAGCTGTTTCATCATCTATTTCTGCATTCCAAAGAGGAACACCAGTTTCTTCCAACATTCCTTTTGCTGGTCTCTTTTGTGTTCATATACCACCCTCGTGGGAACTAGTGTAAGAAGTGGACTAGACAAAGTTCTCCTTTATCAAAGAAATATTGTAATTCCACTGGCAATGGTTCTCCATCAAATCAGGGAGGTGGGTTTGGGTTTTTTTTTTACTTAACAGGCAGCCAAACCTGCTATGATGGGAATACAGATTTTTTCCTGCACTGGCCAGTGTAGTTTCAAGTAACAACAATATTTTAGCTCTGGTATCAGTGCCACAATTCTACCAATGGTTGAAATTTAGCTTAAAAAGTCTCCAATACACCTTTTTTTTTTTTCCCTTCCATACTCTTCCCTTCTTGACCCTTCTTTTCTCTTATGATGCAGCTGACAGAAATACCAAGTCTGGAGTCCCTGAGAGCTCTGTACCAAGGGACTATTTCTCCTGTAGTACTGCTCATTGTGTTTACAGTGAGTGGCACAAAACAACTGCCTAAGACTCCATCCCATGGATTAAGGCAGGATCATAAGCACAGAGCAAATTCAACCAAATTAAACAGAAACAAGATCTTTCCACAGATTTCAGAAGACTTTTTTTCCCTAATTTTCCTCTGCTTTCCACTGACAGTTGCAGACTGCAGTTTAGTCCATTGACTAAGCAGTTCTGGCAATGCTGGTTGTATCCAAAGCTTATCCAATGAAATCTGCTGAGCTCCAGTCTTATATTTTTGAACACATTCAAATAAAACATCCCCAGGAGTTATATTCCATGAAGCAATGTGAGTGCTGAAAAAATTGAAATTTATTTCATTGTTAATGGTTTACAGGTGTTGTAAAGACAATGTTTGAAGAACAGCACGTAAGTTATGCAATGTGCTTTTCAAACAAAATGGTAACGTCTCTATAACTGTCCAGGAACCACCCCCAATGTGCTGCCTTGCCTTGGAAACCCTGGCCATCAGTTTGTAAAATCCACAACCACAGGTTCCTGTGCGGTTTTTACATTTGCTGAACTACTTACAGGGTTTGGGTACATGTCAATAGACTATCATCGCTTACTTGCAGTGATCTTGCAAACGACATAGTGTGTGGGTCTTTCTACTCTTACAGGTCGTATCAGCGGAGCTATTTCCCTGAATAAAGCAAACTAGTACATTCTGCATCTGCAGGGTCGGAATCAAAGCCAGGCAGCTACATGGCACAGCACACTTGGCTATAAGGTGCTTCTTGCTTTCTTAAAGAGAAAAAACACTTTTGTTTATTATACTGTGCAATAATGCTGTGGTTTATAACCTACAAATCCTCTGAGTGTTTTCATCTTGGTACAGTTATCACCTCATAGATAGGAGGCTCCTCTGTGTAGTAATAAGACTTTTCTCAAGTTCAGACCTGAATAGATTTAATTAAAAACAAGCAAAAAGATCAGGCAGTATTTCAGAAATGGAGATACGGACGTGATAATGGCTTTCTGACATATATCTATATTAAAATAAATAAATGCATATGTCATTTAAGGAACTTCTTTTTAAAAAGGCCTATTTGACTGTTATTCATAACTTAAGTAGCTGATTTAAGATATTAGTGACCAGATTTGTTTTCTACTGATTGAATATACATGAAGTATTGTGGCACTTTATTTTTTTTTGAAACTGCTTTACTGGGTGTAATTTTTGACTGTGGTTATATTGTGAAAAGCCATTATCTAGCTAACATCTCTTCTTCACTCAGGGACACCAGTATATATAGGGCTATTAAAGTAACTTTTAATAGTAACTTTTTTAAATCTCCGAGTCAATGTTGCAAAGACTTCTAAAATTACTTTATAAACTTTTTCCTTTGCTGAATTGCTTTATTCTATTGGTCATTTCTGTGTTGGATTCTACATTAAAAAAAAAAGAATCTATTTATTCTCCTGACACCTTTTATATCTTTTATCTCTTCTTTAAGAAAACATCTGTCCATTAGCATACTAATAGCATCTCTGCTGGTACTTAATGGAACTTCTTTTATCTTTATGATCCCATCTGGTTTCAAGGTACTTTCACAGAAAGAATGCAAAAAAAGTTAAAAATCCCAAAGGCTCTCCTCTCCTCTTTGCTGTTGAAAAAACCTGTACATGGGTATGTAGGTAGAAGGGCCATTCTTTCGTGACCTTCTTCTCCCTCATGCAGAACAAAAGGGTAAAAGAGTCAGAGAGAAAGGCTAGGGATTGTGTGATGATGAGAACACATCTACGGGATCAGACCACATGTCCACCTAGCCCACTACCACATCTTCAAATGTGGCTAGATGCATAGCAAATAATATCAGGCATGTAGCGATACTTCCCCTTTACAAAACTCTCTGCCTCCCAAGTTAGGCAGGTATCTGGGGAGAAATGCTGTGTTGACACAGGTGTAAGGGTGAAATTCACTTCTTCCCATCTGTATAACAACAATGACAATGACAATGACAGTATTCATAACAATAATAATAATAACGCTCATTGCATAAGAGAGAAAATGTTAGGGTAACTCCTTGCCTCCCTTTCCTGCTCAGTTCTTTGGAAGAACAGAGCCTGCGCTCCACAGCAGACAGAAACCTAGGTAGGGTGAGCAAACGGATACAGCTTTGTTCTTTGTGATGCCTTAGGCCCTCCAAGGGGGCCATGGGTACATAACAATTTATATGAACATACATATGAAGAAAAGGTGGAACCTTCAACTTTCTATAGCTCTGCCCTTATCCTTCAAAGATTGGTCTCAAGTTTTTGCTGTATAGCCATTTTATTTAGAGAGTAAGATTTACCCTTCGGATGGACTCAGTATTTTCCAGTAGCAGCTGTTTAATAGAGGCAGACATTCATCTTCTCCACCTACATTTACCTTCATATCATAGCTAATTTACCTGCTCTGAATCACCTTCCAGAGGAATGTATCTCTCACTGTTGATTGTACAGGGAGCTACAGGCCTCAGCAAGATAACTCTTATATTTAAATTGTGATGGCTTGAATACTTAGGTGGTTATCTCCTTAACTGTCCATGTGGGTTGCTCTAGACCAATACAGTGCAAAGAAAATGCTGTGATGGTAAATCACCGTTAGCGAAGAGAATATTAGTGGGCAGGACAGTTACTGAGTTCGTGAGGCTGTAACGGTGGTTTCAGACTGGAATGCACAAAAATATCGTAATAGTTATGGCTCCTTCTGTTATTTTGCCTCCTTATATTCATCTTTAAGAAAAGAGCCAACCAGCATACTGCTGTCTGGGGTCACTACTCTCATCTTGCTTTTTAGGTACCCTCAGACCAATAAATAACAATAACTCAAACTTGACATTCCATGTATGCTACATACTTTATCTGATGTATCTATATCTATAGCATCAGTACCCATGGCTTATGCAACTGAAGGCAAGTAGACCTTTGTTAAGTCAAACTCTGAGCATGGGATAAAAAGAAGAAATGATTAGTGGATGTTTCTGGTCAGGGGGAGGTAGCTGCTGTTGCTGTTGTTTTTTTTTCTTCAGTATAAATCAAGTGCTGGATATCTTGCAGCATCTGAAAAGGTGCTTGTGATGTAAGACTGACCTGCTAAGTTCTTGCATGCTAATTAATGCCTAATCAACACACCAAACAGCCAGCCAGTGGATTTCAGTAAGGCATTCATATATCACAGGAACTCTAGGCAGTCTGAGACAGTGGAGATGTGGACATAAAAGGTGGTGTATTGCCAAGGACAATGCATTATAAAGCTTTCCTTCTTTTCATTATTTCATCATATATTATGAGCTTAGGCTATGACACATTTGTGAGATTTAAGGATCAAAGTTGAAAAATGTTAGTTTTAATGTATGTGTAGCAGCAGGTGTAATCATCGGCAAAGTAGATCGTACCCATGTACATATCCAAACTCAAAAACAACAGAAAATTGAAGTCAAAATTCCTATACAAGGAGCATGTTGGAGGATAGAAGGATACTCAGTGAAATCAACAACCCTGAGTGAACGCAAAGAGTGTAGATTGATACGTTAGCGCTGTCTCCAAAAGAAAGGAATTACTTCAGTGTCCGTGTCCTCTTTCTGTAGCCATGTAATAAGAGAAATTGTGGTAATCTGTGCCCACTAGTGTCACCTACCCTGCGGCTGTGTGTGAGCTTGCTTTACCCTTGTTCCGACCTAACCAACACCTGTTTGATCTCTTTACTCTTGCAATGAGTGCAGCCTAAAGTAAATTGGGAATTGGCACCATGTTGGTTTATAAATTATTATTTTCTCTTCTCTGCTGCAGTCTTGTTAAGTCTGGTGTTTGGGCTAGCTGCTTCTTCATCATGCTATCATGAAATGCTTTGTATTTCATCTGCTACGACAGTGTTCTCCACTTGCAACACTCTTTCATACCTGAAGAAAACTTCTTATATTTGAATATTTGTCTCTACCAGGCCAGCACTCCTAAGTCTTCAGAAGAATTTTGCTTGTAATATTTGCTTTGATGTATCAGCTCTGATCTACGTATGTTACCTCTTCTGTTGGGATCATGCCTGTTGAGCCTTCTGAAATGTGGAATACAGTGCTTTTGTTTATTATGAGACAATGCTTTTAAATACTTCATACATTTCTGTCCCCTTCCTAATCTTTTCATGTAATGTCACTGTTGGATAAAAATAAATGAAGGTTGCTCCAGATAATAACACAGCTGCTTTTGTAACAGAAAATTCAGGCGAATCAAAATAAAAGTCCAAAATTTCATTATTGATCAGTGTGAATACTCAAGGTCTTCATAAACCTGAAACATCTTCCAATGCCATCATCAGGCTTTTACTAATTAATAACTCGTGAATAAATGTTTCAACAACTTGCTTCCAAGCAAAGTCCTCTGAGATACACAGCCAGCACTTTTAAATTATTGAGATAGTACAACGCTATACCACTTCAAGCTATACTCTTGTCAATCACATATGTTTCATTAAGAAAGTTCAGATATTTTTGCCTGTATTTTGATGAAAGATCTTCACCGAAACCATGCAAGCCTGTAGCGTATAAAAACGAGATTATGACACAAAATTCAAAGACCTCTCGAAGGTCATAGAGCGGTGTTCATGGGCATTCTGGTGCAAGTGTGCATACAGCTAGGGAGCTTTCTTCTGAGTTCTGAATATCAAGAAGCCAATGATTTGGCAGACATCACTAGATGGTGCTGGTATACATGTCTTTCATGCTGTTTTTCCTTACTGTGCAAATAACTGCTTACTCTTGGGAAGAAATGCTATTGTTGTTGGGTTTGGTTATGCGAACAGATTTACAAGTGGACGTTACGGGGACTGCAGCCCTTCATCTCCCTGCCTTTTCTACAGCTCAGTTTGGTGGCGTGTATGTCTCTGCTACCTTGTCAGGTGCCACTGTGAAGCTCAGTACTCCCTGGTTGAACTGGCAACTGCTTCTGCCTTTGTGTTGTGCTGAAGTGCATTTTCTTGGCTAGAGGGAACCATACAAGAGTGCTTTGCTCTGCAACTTAAATGGCAAAGTACTTTCCAGCATCAGATCCAGCATCCTAACCATATATCTGCTTTGGAAGTTATGAGGTGCATTTCCCAACCTCACAATAGCCAGAGGTCATAGCTGGCAGAAAAGAAATTCTTCACATCCACTTCTGAGAAGAAAATTCCATTGTAGGGTATAGCTGTACCCAGACAGCTCCTCTCCAAACATGGTTACATTTCTGTGCCATGTATTTCAATGTACTACAAACATCTGAGGCAATACATGGTAGGTATTTAATATTGATTGGAATCACTTTAATAAAAAGTGGAATATGCCTTTCTGAGGAAAATGAAAATGATTATGTTGTCTCTCTGTCTTTGGTCTTTCAGTCTTCAGGGGTACGATTATCCAGTTTTATTTCTATTCCATCTGTGAGAAAGGTATTATTTGTATCCACTCCCCTCAAAACTTTGCCTAAAATACTAAAAATGCAAATTTATATCTTCTTAGTCCTTTCTTGCATGCTGTAATGAGTTGTAACAATGATGATGTTATTGTCACTACTACTGACACAAACACCTAGTCAACAGAGCTATTGTTTCAGGCGCTCTGAAAATTCAAACAGACTTCACTGTTGGTGTGTGGATATTTTTGGAAGATGTTATTTGCAAGTGTGATTCCTAAAGTATTTTCTATTTAAAAAAGAAAGTTAAGACTGAAGAAAAACTGTGGGGGAAAAAAAGGACTTTCAACTTCAGCTAGTCCTTTATCAAATTAAAATAAATATTTACATAAATCTGAAAAGTACTTTTTAGCTTTCTTCAGTGGTCTCTTGCACAGGGATAATAATAATACAGCAGGTTAACTCTCTGTGCAGGACTAAACTAATGGGTCATAAATTTAGCAGAGTGTTGCTGCATTTGTTAAAGTCAGTGGTAACACCAGTTCCCTCTGGTATTAGAGGGAACAAGATCTAACCTGCAGAGTACCCCTGTGATGCTGTATGCATAAAACTTCCTCATCAATGTGGGTCTGTGAGATTAGCTCTGTAGATGGCAGTAACCGATAAGCTGCTTCTAATGGTAATAGCATCTCAGACTCTCAAATTGTCCACTCTCAAAACCTGGCACAGTTTTTTTCTGAAAAGAGCAGTTTTATCCCATCCTTCATGACTTACATTAATTAAGCTCCTAGGGTTTGCTCAGTATCGTCCTTCTGTTTTCCTGTTTGTTGGCCATGGTTTTGAAAGCCATTGGAATGGTTTTCCCAGAGAAATGTAGCTGGTTAGTCACCTGCTACTCTAAATATGTGTTCTTCTTCCAGAACTACTGGGAGTTTAGTGCACTTTTTGTAATTGCTCGTTCAAAGACCTCCTGCAAATCTGGTAGCTTTTCTCTAATATTCATCTCCCTTCCTGTGTCACAGTGGCAAATGATTGTGTTTTTCTTTTGCGCTAAAAGAAGACCAAACACTTTTTTGTTTAATGTCAGCAAGCTTTAAAAAAGTTGATATTTAACTCGTATTAATTAAAAGCAGGTTTTTTTATCATGTCTTCTGTCTTTCTATTTATAGAACAAAGACTAAAATTTCTAATATCTTCTCAGTTCTCTGGCCACTGTCTTGATTTTATCATAGGTCACATTTATGAAATGTCAATGTATTCAGAGAAATTCATTATTCTAGTCAGCCATTTTATTTAAATCTTTTCATGAAGATGTAACAGATAAGACTGAATAAAACTCTGAGTGGTAACTGGGGAAGAATTTCAACGGGCTCTTCTTTCAAAGCTCTAAAAGAGCATTGTATATATTGGTCTTAAAATAAAAACATTTACACCAATCGTAGGAAAGCAGTATTATGTTTATGCAATTTATTGCTTCGTGTTGCTTTGAGGCAGATTCTGATCTCTCTTATGCATATTCTATAAATAGCTCTGCAAATTAACATTAATGACCTCAGGGGGGTCCTGTGTTTCCATTGTTGCTGAAATTTGACCCAAGAAAGGACATCCTCAAACTTCAGAATTTGCACAGCATGTTTTGTCTGTAAATTGAAAGGCACTTAAAATGAAGATCAGCATCAGTATCCCTTCTTTGCAGATGGAGAATAGTGGGAGGACTGTCTTACTCAAAGTTGTTGAGTTAAACAGAAGAGCCAGATATGAATCCAGATCCTGTTGGCTGTTTTATATTTTAGGTCAGTGTCTCTTCCAATTCATTATTTTAAGTCTTAATAATGCCTATTTGAACTGGATGATACATTTTCATGTTATTGGTAACAACAGTATTACTATAACAGCCTAGAAAGGTTTTGTGTGGGTTTTTTTCTTTACAAAATGTTTTGGATCTTGTAATTTTACGACATTTTGTAAGAAATAAAAATGCTATCAAAATATTACCTCAATAACTGTTAACAATTATTTTCGTAGATGGAGTTTATTTTAGCCTTTGAAAATAGTAAATACTAATAATATGTTGTTTGTTACATGTTCATTACTTTTTGGTAACATAATATTTTATCTGTATTTGAAGTTAAGCAAAATATGATATCTATGTCTGTCTAAAATTACACTCACTGGAAACAAATTCAATATATTAGTTTTCCCAGTTCTTCCAATTAGTAATCAGTTTTCCTTCAATGAATTGGTGAGCAAAGATACCTATTTACATAAGAAACAGTTTGCACATGGAACAGTAAGAACACAAAAGCATATGAGAACAATATTTGTTCTTGTACCACAAGCTGTTGTGGATACAATCTATCTTTCATTCTCTTCTGTAACATATCTCGCAGAACAAGTCTAAGTCTCTGCGTGAGTGTTCTAAGTGCTGACTCAGTACAAACTATTAACAATGCAGCAGAAAATAATAAAAAAACCCCTAAGTTACTTAATTTGCTATGAGGTAAGAGATTTCCTTTATGAAAATAAGACTGAAGATCAGTGTGATTAGCTGTCTATGAATCCTTACAAGAATGTGTAATTTTGAAGAATTAAATAGTTTATGTAGTTTATATCAACTGGGTTTGTCCTGTTTTAAAAAGGAAGACAAGCTTTTGCTGCATGCATTTGAATTTTCATTAAGAAAGTACACTGTCTCTATTGTCATCAACTTTTAGTAATCCAGAGAAGGTAGTGAGGAGATTTAAATTTTAAAATATTCTAACCTATAGAATAGCAGGACAATCTTCACTAATATAATTTGGAAAATGAATAAGAATATTCAGGCTTGACACGTATTTATTTCTGAGGTTCTCCTTTACCATATACCTCTAATCAGAATGTTCTTCCTGGTTAGATCAATCACATGGAATCTATACATACATAGCTAAACATGATCTGCAGAAAAATCTATATATACAGATCACGTTCTGTTTAGCCTCTGGGGAGAAATGATTTCATAAAAAAGAAAGAAATATTTTTAGTCATCCAGTGTTCCACTTTTCAGCAGCTAATTATGATGAAAAGGCAGCTCTCCTCCAAACAGCCTATGAGAAAAAAAAAGAGGATAATCTACTTCTGCAGATATATATGTTATATAAGATGTTCCCTTTTTAGGTCTAAAAAGAATCAAAGGAAATATATGCTTGCACGTATTATATAAGGATTTTTTTTTATACAGAGAGTACATTGCAAGATTTTCAAAAGAGCACTTTTTTCAGCATTCTTAACTATTCAAAAGAGGAACATGATGTCCTAATACAACTTTTGGTTTTTTTTTCTTTTTTTGTAAGAATCACATCCCATGAATGCTCAACTTTCCTCAAGTTTAACTTTAAAAAAACAAACAAACCAACAAACCAACAAAAAAGTGAAGTTGCATGTCACAGTCTGAAATCTCCTTGATGACCACTAGTGAAAGAAATGCTCTTGTAATATTCATCTTCAGCTAAAAATGGCACAATCTGATATGAGATAAATCCAAATGACAGATTTTCAAATATATCCTTATTTCTTCGGTAGGATCACAGAAACTGCCAGACTGGATCAGACCCATGGTCAACTCTAGCAACCTTTCTCCAACACTAGCTAATACTACATGCAGTACTAGATCCTTCAGAGGAAAGAAGCAGATACTAGAAGTAGGAAGATACAGAAAAGTGTTCCTAGTAAGAAAAATTCTTCCGAAGTGATGAAATGAAAAACAGTGGGATACCCTGCTGCCCAGCAAGTCATAAGATTTCCAGGGGCCCTCTGGATACTCAAGCCCCTGCCAACCAGACCGATGTGTATTGTACAGAAATGAAAATACACAGCTTGTGACTTTCGATGACTTTGTAAGTATGGACTGGTTGAAACTGAGAACTAGTTAGAAACTACTTTCAAGTAACTGGATACATTTCTTGTAGATTCATTTTATTTCTGCTGAACTGAACCCCTCTGAGAAACCCAAAGTTCTGATTAAAACAGCAGATGTCTAAGATGTAAGGAGACAATTCTCAGACATGTCCTAAGTCACCTTGAGACCTTTGGACATTTTTGTCATGTAGAGCATATTCTGATGACAGTGAACTTTTTGCCTTTTATCCCCACTTCACTCCTTCCCAGTCTTTAAGCCAAGGTACACATGGCCCTTCAGGGATACTTAAAAAAAATCTAGTTGCTGTCAAGCACTTCTGAAAGTGAGTGCCTCCCTCTTCAAATTCTTGGCAGACAGCCAGTGTTTTTGCAATTTAGGTTCATCATGCTAACATTACACAGATCACTTCTTAAAATAACTTGAATAAGATGGCATGCAGTATTGACTCAAAGAATCCGTGACGTGCATCGTTTGGTAAAAACAGTGCATAAAACACAAGTTATGAGCAGTAGGGGTCGGAACCTACATTTTTTTATTTAGTCCTTCATCTGGCAGAATTTCCCTTGACTTCCATGGGAATTTACTTTGATGAAAGACATCAGTACTCGACCTTAGAGCTTTCTTCTAAATAGGGAACTGTTTCACTCGATGAATCAGATGATTATTTCTTTTGTATGGGGGATGGCATCTTCATATTTCAGTGCACTTTTCCAAAGCATACACAGAAATGTAGGGCAAGCCCTGGTTACCTGAATTTTTAAAAGGTGTCAACATACCCTACAACTGAGGTTAAATTAGGAGCCTTGAATGTATAGGAACAAATACCACTGCCTACATTTTACCGTGATGCTCTTTTTGGCCCCTGTGGTGCTGACAGTGTGTCTCGGGTTATATCCTGATTGCACCTACCTCTTGAGCTCAGGGAGGCAATTAGGAAACCCTATATTATGTAGATGAAACTTCACAAAGGCAAGGATTAAGTACCTCTGTGCTTGAAAACCAAAACACAATGGTTTTTTGATAGCACTGATTTTCTGCCTTTGGAAACAACCTTAGGTTTATACTTGGTTTAACAAGAACACACCTCATGCTTTCTGCCCCTTGGATAACACTTACTCTATTAGATGTTTAATTAAGACACCTAAGTCAGGATAAGGTGATACAGGAATAAGGAAATGAGGATTTTCCTGTCCTAGACATCTGTTTAAAAGAGGTATATGATCGGGTGAAATGCCAGATGTCTGGACTAATAATCTAAGCTGACAGGAGTGCATTGCATGGTCTCAAGTCAGGGAATGTGATCCTTTGCTACCATATGGTTTTCATCTTCCTTCAGCAACAACACAGGAAGATTCTCCAAACACGGGAACATTGTTCCTGTGACCCTAGCTGAGAACTGAGATCTCGCATAACCAGAGTTGTGACGAGTAGTGGATTGAATCAGTGCCGGAGGTGCCTGACTCTTTGCCTTGTCTCTAGAAGGAGCTTCGGACATGCCTGATGCTAACTTAGACACCTAATCTCAGGTCTGATTATTAGGGGATGGATGAAAGCTCATATTTTCTTTTTTTTTAGTATGAACCTGCTTCTATCTAACATCTTCTTTCAAAGAACTACCCACAGCTTGTGTTACACCAGCTTTTCTCTATATAACTTTTCACAAGGAAAAGTTGACCTTCTGCATCACTCTCTGGACAAGATCCTAGTCTGTCACTTTGCAAGTGTGTCACATTAGTCCACATGAAATATGTGCCTTTTCATTTACCACAGAACCCTTTCTGTCACATGGCTTCATCCCTAAATGGGATGTCTATTTATATCACAACACATCCTGAAAACCTACCAGATTTCTTTAACTGCCAAATAAGGGAATTAGACCTCTGTAAATTTTGTATAAGGATAGCACACTGTATGATAGATAGCAAAGAAATTCACCTGAAAGCAGTGCTTCAGGTCTCAGGAAACTGCAGACTTGTGTTTCTCTGTATGTAAACCAGGCAGTTAGTTGTTCCAGATTCCTGGTTATAAACACTCTGTAAATATTTAGATAGTTAGGGTTGACAGACTTTTTTTCATTAAATCGCGTACCTGATAGAAACGAAGCCTACTTGACCAGCTCTGCAAGTGATAAACCTTGGCATTCAAACTGTCACTTTACATCAGCTGAGAATCTGCTTTAATGCACTTTTCTAAAGAAAAGCCATTGATCTCCATGAGCTTTGAATGATACCAAATCATTGCAAAAAGTCAAAAAGGCATCTAATTCTCTCTAGTAAAAACAGTTTTCATGCAGCTAACTTTACAATGGAAAGTGACATTATAAGCCCAAGTGTCCTTGAAAGGTTTCTGTGCTTTTTAGAGGAAATGAAGAAGGTTCTCTGAGGTAAGATGAGGTCTAAGGCTAATGTGCCTAGTTGTAAATTCAGGCACAGGGATCATTTGTTCAGAGGCAATATGATAAGCGGTGGTAAGAATTAGCTGGTTTAAATGGTACATTAGGTGACAACAGAAGCAGTATCTCCCTCTTGTAAAGTACTGCTCTGATTTTAGTTTATTGCTTTTAATGGCTAATAACATGTGGGTGAGTAGAGGAATTTTGTTTGTGGTGTCCAAAGGGGATAATTTTTTCCTCTGTGATTTCATTTATTGCATTTGGGGGAAAAAAAAAAGGCTTTTTTCTTAAATTAAAAGTAGAATGCTATAAAACTTGTCAATATTTTATACTATTTCTACATGAGCTGGGTTCATGCAAATAAATATTTTCCAACTTCAGATATCTGCAAACCCAGGAGGTTTTGGATGGGGCTGAAAATGCCTCATATGTCATTCATTTCTACTCCTGCAGGATTATAAGGAGCATATTTTTCCTGTATTTCCTGTTGTAGGAAATTAATTTCATGTAGCTTGCAGCATCATGAGAGCTTGAACGTGTAGAGAAATCCATGTCAGAGATAGTAGGGCAGAACCTTCTTGGGAAGTCAGCTGGGTTACAGAGCTGTCAAAAGTTCTTGCTATTTTCAGTTATGGGTCAGAAATTATTACTAGGTTAAATAGAAACGTTGCCATGAATTTGCAGATGGTCTGTAGGTCTGAAAAGAGTAGGAGATGGGGAGCTAGCCCAGTAGGAGGATACACTTTGCAAAGTAATAGGGATAAGGACACACAATGTCCATTTATACAGCTCCTTGTGAAAGTTCTCTAGAGTGAGCAGAATTTGCTTCTGAGTCACCAGACCCATAAGTAGCTGTGACTGCTGCTTTCCTGCTCAGTTCTCCTAGTTTTATTAGTCACATTATATTGGTGTCTGCTGTATCTGGGCCAGCCAGGAGCTATCTATGGCAGTAGTGCCTGTTTTGTTACTTTATCTGCATTATTCATAGTATCAGATAGTCACTGATTCTCAGTGGTGCTCTTGCCTGCTACCACATCACAAATAGTTATAATATTCATATTAACACTACTCCTACTAGTCAGCTGGGAGACCATTTCTGCATTCCACAGCCTCTATTTCTCTCATCTGCAAAAAATATTTAACAAAGGCAGATAAGTGTTACTATATCTGAGCTATGGCTTCAGTCATCATTACTCTTTAGTGGTCTGTCCTTGTCTCCCCTTTCTATTAATTTTTTTACCAAGTTAAGACTCCTGTTGATCTGCTTGCACCCTATCTCTGATCCTCTCACATGTCCCTTAATACTTGCTCTCCACACTGTTGGCCTTTACTATTCTTGCTCCTATTTTTTTTCCTGAATATTTTCGTTGTCTAAACACTCCTCTCAAATACCCCCAGTACCCACATCATTTCTGTACATGTCTCTGGCTCTCTCTTCCTGTTCTACCTTATCACCTTAAAGAGTAATTTGGGATCATTGCATTTATTTTGTCCCGTGTTTAAGTTATTATTGTCCTGATATAAGTTAATCCCACAGCAGAATCAAGAACACAGTAGACTGCACTTCCCACCACAAGTGACATATGCCAGTGAGTTAAGGAAGCTCCACAGAGGTCTAACCCTGGACTAACCCTGATTTGCTCCCAGAAGGATGATGATAGCAAGCATTGATCCATTGCAGAGTAGGTTCCTGCCATGAGACTACTGAGTCAGAAGCAGCTGCCTTTTGCCCTAGATGCATCTTCTCCATAGGTTCACCATGGTAGCCCCACGAGCTGTTCACACAGTTTACTTGGAGAGAAAAAAATCTGGCTTTTTGCCTATCCTCTTGCTCTCCATGCATATCTTAGCATGTGTTTCAGAGCATGATCCTAGACAAATCTGAGAAGATGATGTCATTGGTGTGATTATAAACTTTGAAAGCCTTTTTCACTGGGGTGTTTTTTTTGCAGTTGTGCCTCACATGTAGCGTTTAAGTATCTTACCAGCTGAAAAAATGGGGAATTTATGCAGCGTGCTTGTCAACAGCCACATTTTATAAAATGTGACCGATAGTTCCTCAGAAAACGTGAACACTCTGGGGTTTGGGGATCCCTTCGCCCTGCTCCATGCAGTGTCTAGAGGTCAACAGCTGCCTACTGACACCCCAGTAACTGCATTTCCTGCAGCCTGTGTGTCGCACACATTGAGCTGGGTCTTACACGCAAAGACTGGCGCTTCCTAGTGGCCTTGAAAAAGCTGACAGCATGACAAAAGAAATGATTTGGCTGCTGGAAGGATAATAGTGTGTAGAATATGCATCTACATATGTTGAATCTTTCTTGGTAATGACAATAGAAACATTTCAACTTGGAAGAGTATGAAAGGCTGACACAGGGTGAACTCATGCAGCCAATCTTTGTCAGCATTTCTAGAGGGCAATGTAATAACAGTGGGGAAAAAAAACGGCATCTACAAATCACCAAATGGAAAACAGTCTTCAGGAAGCATTTAAACTGAAGGACGGTTAAAATTTATGGCTTAGGCATTTAGGCTCAGGCTTTTCTGATCTTATGTGTCAGAACAAAGTCAGCTGTAAAGTGATGCCACAAAATTGTTGGTAATGAGGGAGACGCAACTGTCAGACAACAAAGTTTCAAGTGGAGTTCAAGATAAAGAGAAAAATACATTTATGATATAGGTGCTTGGAGTTTTCTGGTTTTGTTTGGTAGGGAAAAAAGAAATGTCATCTTCAGAAGTGATACATTGAACTGGTTGTAAATGGAAGGAAAAAAAAAAGAAAAGAAAAGGAAAGCTGCCAAAAATTAGTAAAGTTTAAAGCTTCCCAGACACATTTTACTGTCGTTTCATAAAAAGCATGTCTTGTTCTATTTTTTTTTATGACTTCATGGGAATCTGAAACAAAAGAGTATTCTTTATTGTGAAATAATGGGGAAAAATAGTTAAAAACTCGTGAAGATTTCATGGATGTCACATGCCAACACAACATAGCTAACATGATATTCATGTAACTGTTCTTCCATGTATTATTCCAGAAAGATTTTAACAAGTGAGTTGAAAAGAAATAACTTTCATATAGTTTTATATATATTAACAATATTGCCATGTAACCATGTCTAATGTCTGAAAAATGGAATAGAATATTAAAAGTTTCATAGCATGGTAAAACTGAATAAAAGCCACGGTTAAAGTGATAATACACTGAAATCATTAAAGGCCACATGAGAGCTGCTCTGATTTGTATTAACTTGGGATTCAGCCCTTAGATTTTAGTGTTGTTTTGGAAAAGCCTGCAAAATTCTAGCTCTCACCCTTGCGAACATATTGTTAGGTTAGAAGATAAAAGGCCCATCTCCACAGTCATGAAGGAGCACAGAGGCACAAAGGCAGGTGGGGGAGCCCCAGTAACCTCTTCAGAGACACAGCCCCTTCCCAAGGGAGCCTCAGCCCCATGGGCCAACACTGTAGGTCAGTGGGAGAGCACCTTACAGGCTGGGGGTGTCACTGCTTGTGGGGGTGAGATACATTGTGTGGTGCTGGGAAGAGCATTTCAGGATTACCCAGCTCACTGTAGGATGTTTGGGGAATGAACCAAAAGTGGCAAAAGGGAGGGATCAAGGTGGCTGAGGGAGGAACAAGTGTGGGAAAACAGACAAGGGGGTAAAAAGGAAGGGCTGTGCATAAACAGGGCTGGTCAGTGTGTGTATTTGGTCATGCCTTGTGCCCGTGAGCATAGTCTGTTCTCTCTTCTCATTAAAATCCATTTCTAACTCTTTTTCTGGGTAAGGAATTACCTATGTCATATGCACATGTGTAGATAGTGCCAGCATTTGGAGAGAGGACCACAAAGAATTCTTCTCTCACCTAAGTTCACAGAAATTCCTTTTATAGTTGACATAGATAAAATAATTAGCAGTTTTAGAGCATGGAAGTGATTTATTTCAGACATGGGGTGTAAAGACTTGTAAGCTAAAGGTGCCAGTTTCTCTTCAACAACCATAAAAGCAGCCCAGGATGTTTATCTCACTGATAAACATTTACATTTGGTAAGCTGATCCTACCCTAGAAGACAAACATTGCATATTGTGTTCAGGACAGATCACAGAGAAAACCACAGATCATAAATTACCATGCTTACAAGCAAGTGCTAAAGCACCAGTATAAAGATATATGACAGTTATAAAGATTATTCCAGAACTCCGTATTTAAATATTTTCATTCTTATTCTTGGTAATGATGACTAGCTACACTTCAACATCTTGAAGGCTGTTTCTGCTAAGGATCGAATGTCACAAAAGCATTTCTTTGATGCAATGTTGTTACTCAGAGTGAATGTAAACTACAACCTATTTCCAAAAACTTAATGAAGAACAAAGTGAGGGAGAAATTCTCTTTGCTTACACCCCAAATTCAAAACTTAAACCCAAATCTTGTTTTTTCTTCTAGGGTCGTAGGATCCCAGGAGAACTCATATGGGAAGGGATCTCAGGAGGTTTGTGGTCCAATCTCTTTTTCCAAGCAGGGTCACAGGTAAAATCAGACCACTTATCTCAGGGGTTTATGCAATCTGGTCTTGAAAATCTCCAATGACAGAGATCACACAACTTCTCTGGGCAACCTGACTGTCCTCAGAGTGAAAAGCTTTTCCTTCTATCCAGCCTGCACCTTTCGTGTCAACTTATGCCCGTTGTCTCTCATCCCCACGCTATACACCATTGTGAAGAGCCTAGATCTCTCTCCTTGATATCCTTCCCACAGGTACTGGGGAGCTGCCGTTAGTTGCCTCCTGGCTCAATAAGACCAGGTCCCTACCCTCACAGTTGCAGGTGTCCCAGTCCCCCCCTGTCTTCTTGTTTATCACCATCCATTTTTGTACTGCAGTCCCAAAGCTGGATGGAGTATCTCGCTGTGGTCTAACAAGTGCTGAGTAAAGGGGGACAGTGACTTTATTCAATCTCCTGGCTTTGTTCCTGCTGCTACAGCCCAGGATGCTGTTGGCCATCATCACTGCTGGGGCATAGGGTTGGCTCATGATTAACCTTCTGTCCTCCAGTACTTCCAGGTACTTTTCACCAGAGCTGCTATGATATATGTCTGGATGGTCACGTCCAGAGGGTAGTGGTCAACAGCTCAATGTCCAGATGGAGATCAGTGACGAGTGGTGTCCCTCAGGGGTCCGTACTGGGACCAGTGCTGTTTAGTATCTTCATCAGTGGCATAGGTGGTGGAATTGAGTGCACCCTCAGCAAGTTTGCTGATGACACCAAGCTGAGTGGTACGGTCGACACACCTGAGGGACGGGATGCCATCCAGAGGGACCTGGACAAGCTCGAGAAGTGGGCCTGTATGAACCTTATGAGGTTCAGCAAGGGCAAGTGCAAGGTCCTGCACCTGGGTCAGGGCAACCCCTGGCATCAATACAGGCTGGGGGATGGGGGGATTGAGAGCA
>JAVKLA010000026.1:21426950-21439023 GCA_034782735.1 Sagittarius serpentarius
TCAGCACAAATCCAAACCGCAGCCCCCTACCAGCTACTGTGAAGAAAATTAACTCTGTCCCAGCCAAAACCAGCACAGTAGGACAAATTATGAGGCAGCAGATGTTATTGTCATTTAGTGGTGATGCTCTTATGTTTGAAAAAGCTACAGGTTACAACTGCTTGCGCAAGGTTAGCTATAACAGGAAAAGGAAAAAAAAAAGAAAACAAGAGAAGGAGCTGTAAACACAGGTCATGTAGACAGGATCCTACAGCAGCAGGTTTCCTGCAGCAGCTGAATAACCCTGGCCATATGTTTGTGATGGCAAAGTCCTGGAAAACCAGGTTGATGGGCACAGTGAAAATATGTGGCTCTTGCTTTCTCTACCTTTCCCATCTTCCCACTCCTCTAATCTTGTAATTTGAGAAACTGTGTCCTTGTTTTTAATAAGATCTGTGGAGTAAGGCTGGTTTTGAGAATGTTTTGCCTTGAGTTCATTGTGTCAGTGAGATCTGAGAATCAGCTGTACAATGAAAACCCCTGTCATTTGTGGTACAGCTCTCAGTGTCTTCTCTCACAAGGGTTCTCTGATTAATATTGTCTTTAAAAACAAATTACTTTTAAGGACTTAATTAACACAGACTACTGACATTTTTAGGTTTAAGCTGAACCTGTTTCATCAATAAATACTTTCATCATTCTTTGTTCTTTCTCTCTTTTTGCACTTTCTACTTGACAGTAGAAATGGTTTGCTTTTTCAGTTTAACAATTACAAAACGTAGCAGGTGATGCTTCAGATGCCCCTCTGAATATTTTTCTGTCTAAGGAAAGTACATCAAATACTGGGATCAGATATTTTATTTACTTTTAACTAATTTTTCAGTCTTCTGTGCTAAACCAGAAGCACCTCCTCCTAGATACTCCTACCTTTTCAAACTCATTCTTCCATTTCTTTCCTAGTTTTCTGAAAAAAAGTTTTTGATCTAGCATTGTTATTCCTAACTCAGCAACCCTTTGTGGTCATTAATATTTCAAAGTAGAATGTATGAGCCTCTTTGTGTCAAAAGCAGCTGAAGAGGCGTATTTCAGTTGTTGCCCTGCAGACACTGTGAATCAGCCTTCATTACTCCATTACTTTTTAAAAGAAGAAAAAAAAAACAAACTAGTTTTACTAGCTTTTTCTGTTTTTAGAATTACTTGTTTTCTCAGAAAGCTTTTCTGTAGGTCATTAACAACTGGTCAGTCTTCTCCTAACAAAAATTGCTGCATTTCCATCTACAATGCTGCTCTCATTTCTAGTATCCTCTGTGAGTCAAACTCGCCATCCGTCTTATCACACAGAAGCAAGCACTCCATCATACACTGACACCATCCTTCTCTTCCCCAGGAAGATTTTAATTCTGAAGTGTGACATATTCTGCTTCCTTTGTTCAGGCTGCCGTGGTCCATTCCCTCCCATGGCTGCCCTTTGTCCAGACACTTTCTTTCCGCCTTTGTATTGCTTAGACATGAACTGGACATCTGTCCTCTTGGTCATTCTGCTTCTGCTTATTACTTTGTCTCCAACCTTTTTTTGACCGTATTTGTTCTGAATTGATGATTGGCATTGTTTGGAGCGTTTCCCCAGACAGTTTTGCTGTCCTTACTACTAAGATGCATTTCTCCAGGGTGAAATCTTTTTCTCAGCAGTCTCTCCAGTCATGTAGGGTCAGACATCCCACAGCCTATCCTGTCAATTAATGGAGAATCTCTAACCTTTCCAAATTTACATGTAGGTGCTGGAGTTTCAATTTCCTTTGTTTGCTTTTAGTTGTGGAATAAAAAAGACCCACAGTATATTTCATACTGTTATCCATAAGAGGCACCGGACACCCCTCATCACTGTTCTAGGAATTTTGCCGGTTTTGCAGGCAGTACCACCCCATTCACTCCCTTTGCCTAGTGTCCATTACTACTGAAGATACATTCTTTAAAACAAAACTTTGTTGCAATGCCTGGGCTCTGTCTATGCAAGCAGTTTCTGTTTGTCACTGCTTTTGTTAGTTTGTTCTCGCTTACCTCCTGTGAGTCTCCCTAGACTGGCTGGTGCCACTGCATTTTATCAGTTGTATGGCTGGGTGATAAGAAGGCACCATGTTTTTAAACACATGCTGGTCATTTATTAAAACAATTAGTTAAGACATTCTGTCTCCCCACTGTGCATACCAGCCACGCTCACATCAGCAGACTCTCCTTTTGCAATCTCTGCTCCTGCCCAACTTTCATTCAGGTGATTGCAATGAGATAAATGACTGAAAAAGTGAAGCATTTCATATGGAGGGTTAGTCCTGCATTCCAATAGCCTTGCGGTTATTAGGAAATCATTCAATTCAGAATTTCATTTTGGTCAGTGTCGTCTCATTACAGTTAATCGCATCCCATATTGCTACTAAATTATTCTGTCACTCTTAATTTCAAGCACATCTCAGTGTTGTTATTTAGGGTATGTGTGCAGCAGCGTCAGTGCTGTGCTGTTTTCTCAAGCTAGCTCAGGTGCTGGGGAGCAGTCTAAATGTCTTAATTTAACACCTTGACCTAAGTATCAACCCTAGTATATTCATGATGCTCCCATGCAGGCAAAGCATTATGGAAATGGAACAATGAATATTTAGTCTGTAAATGTAGCTAGTTTCACAGACTTACAACTCTGTGATCTATCTCCTTTCTGCGTAATTTTATCACATGATGATACTGGTGTGGGCTGAGACACTGGGGATAACGTATAATGGGAGACTGATCTAGAGCATTGGAGACCTTGGTTCCAATCTGAATTTGGGATGAGAGGAAGCTGGGAAGCTGCTATGGTATGTTAAGCTGAACAGTCCTAAAGGTGGCAGGGAGAAGAAGGGGTTATATGCCTTGTCATCCAATGGCCTTCTTCAAGTAGGTCTGCACCTGAGTTCTATTTTTGGCTCAACCACTAACCTTATACATCACTTTGAACAACACATTTCACCTCTCTGTGATAGCTATTCTCCTATCCTTGGTCTGTCCTGTCCATTTAGATTGTTAACTGTCCAGGATATTATGAATTTATACCATAACTGATGAAATTTGTTCTTCAGCCTGACTCTCAGCTGCAGCCTTTTCATTTAAAGCTTGCAGAAGTGAAGTATACTGTCCGCTTGCCATGTATGAATGCAATAACATTAAAATCAACAATCACAGGTGCACATAACACTAACTGTGAAAGCTCTAATTAGAAATTCTATGATCTGTCTATACTAAAAGTCAGGAATGTTGTAATAAGGTAAATTATCTTCATGCAAACATTTTTGAACACAGATATGTTATGTTCTAAATATCTGCCAAATCTATGCAGACTTGTGAAGTGGATCCTGATAATATTTAAGCTTAGCTTACCATGTCACCTCTAAGCAGGACACACTGTCTCATAGGAGTAGGAGGCAGCAATCCACAAAACCATATGGGAACAAGTAGTAAATAGTAGTCCATGTAGAACCACAGGATGTCTGTTCTGCACCAGAGAATGCAAAATATTTTCCATCACTCTGTGGCAAACTTTAAGCTGATAATACAGCACCAAAAAACACAACCTAGAATGTGTCACAAGCTAAGAGCAGGGATCGAGAACAACATCACTGTTTTCAATCCCTGCAACAGCAAATGTTGCTGAGAAGGGACTTGTGACTTTATCAACTTTGCCCTGAAAATATCACTTTTCTGCCTTTGCTATTATGAAATTTGAGTCCTGAGAAAAACAAGGAACCTGAAATCATGTATGATTAAAGGAAGAGGAGTGTGGTACCGTTCAAATTATTCTTGTAATAACAAAAAGAGTACAATCCATCACAGGGAAGGTCACTACATAATGAAAAGAAGTATCTGATTATTGACAAATCATCTTCCAACTTCAATGCTAGTGGAATAATTTCACCATATGTGCAGTGGTAAAGCTAAAAGGAGAGATGGGCTGAAGGAAACTGAGTTAACAATGTTCCTGCATCTGGAAATGCTGCTTTCTCTGTCATAGCTGCCTTGTCCTTATTACTCTGCCCTCTTGCTTGCCCACAGTTTCAGGAGTGATTCTGGTCACTGACCACACACAGACTTCTAATGCATGCTCACAGTGACTGTAAGTAATCATCACTCTGTTGTTTACTGGTATTTGACATTAGATTGTGGTAGTGGGCTGCACAACCAGCACTCTCAGCAGTCTTGCCCCTTGGCTGGTAGGTGGTACATTCAGCCGCCTTCTTGAGCGATCCTGAGGACCCAAAATTTGCTCTTGCCTCCATGCGTAAAAAGCCTCACATTGGCTCTGGGAAAGGAGGTGACTGGGAGAAGAGAGACCAGCAATGTGGGAGCCCTAAGGGCGCCTGTGTCATTGTCCCACTATTGAATGTTACGTGATTGAGTGTACTGTCCCACAGGCCTCTTGGTTCCTGTGGCTGGGTGATGGACCTTCGGCGATGGCCTGCTGCAGTGCCTCTGCAACGCTGCAGAGGCGAAATGCCCGTGGCTATCTTAACTGCCGGATGTTCAAAAAAGCAAGCATTTCTGAGGTAAGTTGTCAACTTCCATTTCGTGGATACCGATTCCAATAAAAATTGCCATCCGAGCAAAATGCCCAAGAAAATGCTCCATGATTCCTCTAGAGCCAACCGTACTGTCCTCCAGAGCATGATTCAGAGCACGTAGACAGGGAGTGTAACCTTCCCTGATGACTCCAGGAACCTAAAGTTAGACAGTGAGACTACTCCCTGTTGTGTCTGCTTTCTGCTTAGCATTAAAGTTTTGAGTGAATTCTGCAGACTCAGGAGCATTTGTCTGAGCTATTATTGCATTATGGCATAAATATGGTTTTCCTTACTGCCATAGCATTTCTTACACTGTCCTGCCCAAGGGATGCTCTGAGGTTGTGTCCTTTGAGACTGGTGACCTCTGTGAGGACAGAACCTATTCCAGGACTGCTCCATGAGTTATTCTTTTGCTAGGATGTCTAGTTTTCAGTCTTGTGGCTTTGTTTCAATCCAGCCAGAAAATTCAGGTTATTACAAACATTGCAAGTCAGTTAGAGCGTGCAGCATGAAAAATACATGTGCGTGCCCCAGCATAGTACAACCGTAAATGTATGATGTGCTCAGCAGTGTTAGAGCAAAATATTTGTTGCTTAAAAGCAAATAGTGCTGAACGCTCCACTTCTCCTCCCAGATAAACCTTGCAATTTCTCTGATGCTAAATCTTTTGCTCTTACTCTGTCATTGACACTGCCTGGCCTAATCAGCTCGGGGCACATTTTAACTCTCTTCCAGACAATTCAATCAGTCCAATGGCAGCTCTTTTCAAGCCCACATTTCTTGCATAACAAAGACACTAAAAAATGCACTGCAGAGCTACCTTGTCTAGGAGGAAAAGCCTAGACTTGATTTCTGTCAGAAAGACTCTGCACAAGTGAATAAACAAACAAATGAAACACTGCAAAGTCGTGAGATGTAACTGGTGAGGGAAGATTTGGTTTTGTGCTCTGTAGTTTCATTCTGATGAGGGAAACAGAAAACAATGGCAGAAGCAGTAAAGGGAACCAGAATTGAAAACAGCTCTGCTAACAGTAATTTGCATGTTTCTGCCACTTTTTGCCTAATGTTTTCCTTCTGCTTTAAAAGTCTTACCATGCCCCTGTGAAGAAAATGATTTAATGTTATTTTTATAGATGAAAACTGAGGAGAAATTGAGGAGAAACTGAGGGAGGCTGAAATTGCTGAAGGTCACACAAGAAACTGGAAGCATACTAGGAAATAAAGTAAAGAGTCTTTTTTTCTAATTCTTTCTATTACTGGAATTTCTTTCCTTTTTTTTTTTTTTTTAGTTAGAAATGTGCTAGACTGTACCTGAACTCATACATGGAAAGAAGCAGAACAGTCTTTTTCTTCTCCCTTCTCACTGCTCTACTAAGACGCATTGGACATAATCTAGTCTTTTGCATTCCATGGTAGAAGTGCTAAATCTCACAGAAGTCCATATATTACATCAATATAGATATCTGATTAACATTATGCATCTTGTATCATACCAATTTTGTTTAAGTAAGTCTCCTGGCTAACTGAAATGACCTTGCGTTTACTGTGGTCAAAGTTTTCATATAGGACATATACAGCATAGCGTAGCTCAAGGGAAAGGTCAGGCTAATTTCCTCAGGGCCGCAAGCCTGTGCAAAGTTGGTGGAGATGGATTAGGAGCGAAGAGGGTTGTTGTTACGCTATGTACTATAGCTCTGGGTAGAGCTGGCCTAAAAACAGAAAAAAGAAGATAAGCTGGTTCACATTCAGCTGGGAGAGAAGAGGTACGTACGTTAAGTGATATTAATCACTGAGCAATTGATTTAGGTTTGGATTCTTCCCAGTCCGATGTCTCCACTGTATCTGAGCTGGTTGATTTGACAAGTGGTCTAAAAATAATGTGCTCTCAAGATCTGGTTTACTCTATCAAACTCACTTGTGAGCAACTGGTGCTATAGAAAAAAATCACAGTCTCCTTGATGGCTCGTTGGGGCTATCATATGTTATGATGGAGACAGTCTTTATACTTGCTGGGATGATAATATTTTTTCCACTGTGAATGGTTCTTCAAGGTGATGAGTTTTACATTTTATGCAAACTCCATGTGACTAATACAAATCACAAACACTGTAACCTAAAACTAGAAACCTGACTTGATACATCCGCTGTATTCTTGTATCTCTGAAGAGATTTTTCTTGCCAGTCCATTAGGGGTTTTAACTTTTTATTATTTCCTTATCTTGTAGAAGATTTTGCTAAATAAATAAATAAATAGTAAATGTTTTGGACCTAAACTTCATTATAAAAACTGTTCTCAAATGGCCATAAATATTCTTCTTCACCTGAATTCTTATCAGGGTATGAAATCTCGGTACTTAAGAGCTTAAGAGGCACATGAAGAAAGTCTGGTTATATTTATGATCCAAATCTGTCAAATTAGATTACCTTTAATAAGTGTGCACTAGTTAAAAGACATTTTTATTAGTATGTTCCTGATAATGTCACCATTTCAGTTCAACTGGACAAGAAAGTAAGCATCAATAGCATACACTTATTGCCTTAAAGAAAACTGGACCACAAAAGAAGTATGGCAAAAACAGTTGCACTCATACTTACTTTCACTGTTTCCTTTAGCACAGTGGTTAATTTCTTATTCAGATTAATCCATGTGTCGTGTCTCTCATCCCTTTCCTGGTAAGAAATAACCCTACAGCCTGTCCCCAAGGATCATTTGGCATTTCTTTTGTAGAAATTCTCAACTTTGTGGAAAAAGTTTTTGCCTTTATTTTACGCCCATTGACATGTAATTATTTTTTTCCTTGCCAGCACAACTGAAGAGTTCTTTCCAGCACCTCTATGGAAGGAGGGGGGATAGAATACAGATGAATGAAATCCAACTTTGACTTTTTTTTTTTTTTTTGGATTGCACCTGCCAGGGTTTGCATCGGAGCTGAATAACCCATACAGCTGATGAGAATGTCTCTCAGGGTTTCAGCTCAGCCTTGACTGTTGTTCTGCTCTGAGGATTCAAAATTAAATAAGGGACTGATACTTTTTAAGTCATGCCAGCATATTCTGACACGGGGTGACCAGGAGTTCAGTTCGTCCTTATACTAAAAGGGTTGATCCAGCTCCTAATTTTGTCAGTGGTGAATTCCCGTTGATGTCCTGCTAAAGCTGCGTTGTGTTATCTGAGCTTACCTCTTTGTTTTCAGTTCTACATCAGTCTTCACTGGTTTGGTACATACTTTGGCAGGGCAGGGTCAGCACCCTCATATTAGAAGAGGACTTCATGTTGTTATTTAAAAGCTTGCCCTAGAATGCAGAGATAAACTTCAATCTAGAGCATCCTAGTCACCTTATGTAAAGACTATGCACAGATTCCCCTGGGTGATAGACAAGTGCAGCTTTGAAGCTTGAGGTCCTGTACACAAGATATGTGACTCAGCACCTGAAGATCCCATTGAACCCACTGAAGGGTCGAGAGATTGCTTCTGAACAGAAGATAGAAATTCATCTAGCAGGTTTTGCAGTAGTGAGAGGTATTCTTTTACTTGGAAATATAAACCTAAATAATCTTGGTGTCTTTTCTGACTTGCTGAGTTTAAGTTGCAGTGCTCTTCTTGTTCATTGATATTAACTGCAGCCAGAAATGGGGAATATGACACATAATATTATTGTACAAAGCTTCTGAGTGAAGTGCATAGAGAGGATAATATGACCATACAAACTGGGTTCGTCACAAGCAATGTTATTACTCTGAATGCCAAAGCAACAAATAGTGGCTGACACCTTCTGTAGCGATGCCAATATCTTTGACACAGGCTGAACGAAAACATGTCCTAGCTTTCTAGTTCCTCGGTGAATGACAAAGGTAAAAATTATGTCTTGCTTAGATGATTTGGGCATGTTATTTACTATGTATTTCTAGGGTGAAAAAAAAAAAAAAAATTGTCCTGGAAAAGAAAGATTTCCAAACTATTTCCTTACCAACAAATGAAAGCTTTTGCAAGGCAATGAGACTGTGAAGAAATGCTCATATTACATGTGAAATATTCCCAAAGCACAAAAAGAAACTGACTCAGATAAAGCAAACATCTCTGTCATACGATACCCAAAGCTGCTAACTGTAGTGGAAGCAGAATTTAGTCTTCTGACTGCAAAAATAAAGCACAGCTTTCTAATAGCTCCAAATATTATGACTGTTACTAGAATGCATTACAATTAGTATGGTAGAGTGCCAGGGTCTCACTGCATAAGTCCAGTGAAAAAAAAAAGATCAAGCAACTCTATCACAAATGGCTCACAGTGTAGGGCAGGAGAAAACACATGGGAGTACAGAGATGGGGCAGCATACACAGAGCAGTGCAACTGTTCATTGTACCACATAGAGTTAAAGATCGTTTTCCGGAAGGAGTTTGAAGGCATCATCGGGATTAAGTTGTTGGAAAGATATGGAGGAATGTAAGAGGGGGAAAAGGACAAAGACATGCAAAGCAAATGAAAGAGACTGTCATCATCGGCCAGTCTGTGATGGGAGCTAACACTGCAATACCACCTGAGGAATTTTCCTTCAAAAGTGGGCTAAAAGATGAGAAACTTGAAATGGGATGAAAATAACCTGTTTGCCACAATGGAAAATGGAAAGTTATAGAGTAGCGTAAGGGGACTGCTTCTGGAAAGAGACAGGCTAAGGAAAATAATCTTTTTTTCAGCCTTCTTAAAGGCTGAGGGCCTTCAAAGGCCAGAGAAAAGGAGGTTGCAATGATCAAAATGTGAGTTGGTGATAACTTGCTCAATGTTTTATGTGTGTGATTAGGATGGGAAAGGTCAAGGTCCAAAGATGTTGCACGAGGACACAATTGCAGCTGGATAGGGAAACTGCAGACATCTGACTGCAACCCAGCCATGCCACTTGATGTGTACATGCTGTACTGGACGTTGCCAGCTGATGGGGTGGGAGACAAAAGATGTGTAGTGTACACTTTTGCACTCCCAGGCCTCACACCATGCAGAAAGAATCTGCAAAACTTACATATTATGTGGATATAAAGAACAAGATACACAAAGTAGAATAAAATGCCCCAATTTGTAAGCCAGAGTGACCTATAAGAGAGGAGTAAATCCATTGTAACATTATTTGTTTTTCATGATTGAGGTAATAGGTTTTTATCTTGAATAATATTTATTCAAACACTTATTCAAATGCATTTGAAGCCTGCTGCAAATTGATAATTTTTACTGACAATTCTTTTTTTTTTCTTTAAAGCCTTTGAGACCTGACTGAAGAATAGAAATAATATGGTGTTGCTGTATGACTGTATGCAATATGAATATAGGTGTCAAATATTTTAAGTGAAGGATTGATGAAGAAGCAAAGACGATTATTTCTTGAAACTGTTTACTCATTACTGAAGACTGGTTAACATACATACAGAACATAGGACTTGTTCTTGAATTTCTTATTAACTTGAAAGAAGAACTAGGTCTCTAATCTTGCATTTACACATTGTGCAGTATTAGTCATAAATCTCCATTTATTCCTATGAAAATGCTCTTTAGTATAGCAATGTGTATCCATAAAACTGTTTAATACCCTAAAATAATACATTCTAGGTGGGGTTCTGCCAACATTATAATAGGACATTCTTTACTCTGTAGTGGGTACTCTTTATGTCAGTGGATTTGTTTACTGGAGTACTTTTTATGACACAGGTGAGAGAATTTAGTCCACAACCCATAGTGGAGCTTATGGCTAGCTCTATTAAGGATCTAGCTTGTGTTTTCCTACTTGTAGGCCCAGATTTACTCTTGTTGCTGCTTCTAATCTGCAGAGTTGCTGCCTTTGACTACTTGAACATGACATTTTTGGGCTTTTTTAATTGACAATTATAAATTATTTTAATTGTAACTCAGGTTTGTTCTTTGTGATAAAATTCAAAAGGTTAAATCACATCTTTGATGTCAGGGCTAAGCAATGTCTTTGATCTGTAAATAGGGGCAGTAAAACTGAAAGAGCCTCACCTGTGTTTGTGAGTAATTACTGTACATTAATCTGAATTCAAGTCTGAAATTACATTGCTGTATTAGCATATCAAAGGCTTTCAGAGAAGGATATTATTTGACTAGGAGTTAACTATTTGAGATGAGCAGGATGCTGGCAAAGTCATACTGCAAATGTAAGCAAAAAGAAATCCTAACCAGCAAATCTTCCCAAAATGTACCAAAAAAAGAAAGCTTTGGGATGCAAAGACAAATGCCAGTATTGTTCTGAATCTGGTTTTATGGCACTGGAATTCATAAAAGTTAATATTTGGGATCTTGAAATGCAGTAAATATAAAATCACATTTCAAGGACATTGGATCAAATTCAGAATATATATATTCAAACTCAGTGTAGGTATACAAGATACACAGATATGAAGATTCTTATTTGGCTACATTACTTTTTTTGCAGCATACATCAAATGACAATAAGGAATGATGGAGCTCCATCTCACTGATGTTTTACTGGAAGTTAAGATGATCAATGTTTTGTTGCCCATTTCTAATTTGGGTCCATCTTGACAAATTTCTTGCTGGCTCCAGATGATTATTATGGCTTTAGAATGTCAAGAAGTATAGAAATTTCACTATCTCAGTATGCTCTAACTGGGTGTCATTAAAAAACTTGTAGGAAGAGAGGATGTATGGTTCAAACCACCTCAGGCTGCAGAGGGAACTGAATCTATGTTGCCAACTCCAGGGTTAGAACTCAAGGGGACCAAGGTGACGATGACCTGAGTCAGTCATCTGTGCAAAAAGATATGTCATGTGTTTTTGTCGGTTAATGGAATGATGGTCCTTGCCTGAGCCACCAAATTGAGAGTGGTGTTGACTGCCAGGCAAAGCTTTCCTTTCAGTGTTTACTGTTGGGTGCTGTCAGTTCAGTGTACAGGGGACTGGGAAACTAAACACTGAATTCTACCTGATTCCTGTTGTAAGAAACTGAGGTCTTCACTTGAGATTATTAATTTCATTTCCAGAGCTGCATGTCTAAAATCTAGTGTGGCAATGCTGAGTGTCATGGTACCTGAGAGAGTCTCTTGGAAAATCAGGATATAAACTGACATTGTAAGCTATGAAAATGAATCTTACGCATTCATGAAAATAAATGTTACCGGTGACTGAAAGCACAATTGTTTTCTAAGTCAATGCCTTGAACAGAAGAGAAGAAACCTAAAGAACTTTTGAATAAAATCAGCTTGGCATGGAGGAGACTCTATTCCTTTCTGCAACATGGCTTGTCATCTTTTGCAAATAAATGACCCCCCACTATTAAACATTATGGATAAGCAGTAATGGACATATATCATTCTGCTGGGGAGCATGGCAATATATTAGACTAAATCACAATTTCTAAAAAATAAAAAAAATTAAATAAAAAGACCAAATCAATTGTGCAATGTTTTAAAACTCTGTTGTCGTGGTTTAACCCCAGCCAGCAACACAGCACCACGCAGCCGCTCACTCGCTCCCCCCCCCACCCAGTGGGA
>JAVKLA010000026.1:21455435-21476883 GCA_034782735.1 Sagittarius serpentarius
CTGGAGGCAGCACTGCAGGGGGGGTCTCACCAGAGTGGAGCAGAGGGGCAGAATCACCTCCCTCGACCTGCTGGCCACACTTCTTGTGACGCAGCCCAGGATACGGTTGGCTTTCTGGGCTGTGAGTGCACATTGCTGGATCATGTCCAGCTTTTCATCCACCAGTGTCCCCAGTCCTTCTCCTCAGGGCTGCTCTCAATCCCTGCATCTCCCGCTCTGTATTGATACTGTGGGTCCCCTGACATAGGTGCAGGACCTTGCACCTGGCCTTGTTGAACTTCACAAGGTTCACATAGGCCGACTTCTTGAGCTTCTCCATGTCCTTCTGGATGGCATCCCATCCCTCAGGCGTCAGCCACACTTCGGCTCATTTAGCCTCAGTGAGGTCCATATTCAGAAAAGCAATTAAACACATGCATACAATCTCTCCAGAATATCTTTAAAAGTCTTGTCTTAATCAACATCAGAAGATTTTTTTAAAGTAACAGGAGCAATCAGGTTGTTACTTTTCTAAAAAAGCCAGGCACTACTTTTCATGATCATTTCTGAATAATTTTTGGGTTAAAATACCCAATAACTTTCCATTTGGTCCAGTAGCTTGCTTTCTTTAGGAGACAATTGATTAAGAACTAATAAATCTGCTAACTAATCAATCATGCCATATTCATAATGTCAAAATGGCAATATGGAAGCTAGGGCAATTAATACCAGTTGAACATGAAGCCTGTTCTTTCTTGGGACTGAAATAGGGTTACCTTTTAACAGGATTGCAGATATAACTCTGCTTCTCTTCTGACCTCAGCTCTATTGAGTCCATATTCCGACATGCAGCCGATGAACACAATGGAATTGGGCTGAATAAATACTCAGAATGTGACTCATGACTTAGTCCTCCATGGATAAACAGAGATTTTTCTTGTCTTCAAAGAACCTTGAAGCAAGATTATACTGCGTGTCATGGTGGCTGTGTTTGAATCTATATAATTATTAAAAAGATCAGTTTGGCCAGTATTTGGACAGATGGTGTTCGCATACCCAATCCATGGTGTATTTGCAGGAGCGCTAAAGTTAAACTGCTTTTTTTCATTTGCAATCACATTCTGCACTTTACTGACAGCAGTTTTAATTGGAAAAGCTTCAGCTTTTATCCTGGTTGATATTACTTTCCCTGTAAGATGGATACATTTTGCAATTAATTTTTCTCTGTGGACTATATTATAGTGTAAGTAATAATTAAACAAACCTTAACAGCTCCTGCCCAGATGCAAAGACAGAAATCACCAGTAGTAGACTCTGATCTGAGTAGTTTCATTTGTACAGTTCTGTACAGGATATTTGCAATTCTGCTTTGAATTCTTTAGTGAGGAAAATATTTATTTATTTTGACACTATAAGTGGCATAGCTGTGAATGTAACTTTTTGCAGCAGTTCTGCATAAGAAGAACTTTTCTGTACAGACTTGAGGAAACCAGAGTCAAGAATATGGCATATGTGGAAAAACAGGTTTTAGTTTCTGTGTTCTAAATTAACCCTAAAATTAATTCTGTTGAAGGCAATGGATGAATGTCATTCCTCCATTTTTATGCACTACAGGAGAAAGAGGATTTCTCAACTTACACCATGTTTGAATTCTGAATTCATATGCAAAGAGACCTTCAATTTATCTAAGGGCAGTAGTGAGATGGAGGAAATGGAATGAAACAATTGCCTATGGAAGTTTAATTATAACCATCCTGCATTAAGAAATGAGCCCCTGCACACTGGGGATATCTTTAGGAAATCTCTAAATTTAACCCATTGAAATAATCTTTCTACAAGACCTCACTTATGGGGTGAGATTTGTTTAAATTAAGTGCATGAATATACCCTGGTAAAATGAAAATTAGTTTGGACCATTGAACACCTTAAGATATTCTGTCCTTTGAATGTGTGAGATCCCTGGCGGAGAACTGAAAAATGTGGCACACATTCAGCAAAATATTTCTGTGTATGTTCAACATTGAGTCAGCAAATACTGGCATTGGTCTTGCATTTGAATTAAATTTATGGTAAAAAGTGTTGCTGGTAGGGGTCCTAACAAGCAGCATTTTCACAAGAAGTCATTACACTTGAAGACCTGTATTTTAGTCATCTGAAACTGGGCACGTAAAAATGGAAGCACTTTTTGTTTAAAAAATAATCACGTTCTATATATTACAAATATCTATATATTACAAATATATATAAAACATATTGCATATGTAAAAATTACACATATTACAAAAATATTACATACACTGTCTTGTGCTTGTGGAGGCTTTTTAACAGTTACTTCTCTGTTGCAGAGATCTAGACTCCAAATTTTGCAAATTTATCTTTATGGGTTTCTAGATCAGTTTTCATAAAGATCCTCATCATGCAATTAATAGAGGCTAATCAAAAAAGGTTTTGAATAGTTCTTCTGCACTGTGTGACATGAATGCTCTGTGCCATGACAATGAACTGTGGTCCCACAGACACAACCAGTATTTAATTAGGGAGGAAAAAAAGACTTGTTTTGGCTCCACTGTTTCTGTAGGCTGGTACATGAATGCATCATTAGAATGAGACTTTGAATTTTAAGACCGACTTGAGAGTGAAATTGGTGTAGACCGTCTCACATTTTGTTTCTCTTTTTAATCATGTAGGCCAAAAGAAGGGATCCCATTGTCTTTAAAGAGCTTCCAGTCTGGGCTTTGCTATAGGCAACTCTCCAATACTGAAGCACATCGTCTGGGTGTTGATGCTAGATCCTAAAATATCAGCTGTTCATCTTCTGTTCTCTGGTTTATTTTCATTTTGGCATGGAGAGGCAACCATTATGAACTCTCTACTTTTATGACGCACCCAGGCAGTTGTGTGTATTTATTGATTTTGATCACTCTTAACTATACTACAATCTCCATCTTACTATTATTGTGTTGACACTTACAATTTCATACTCCATAAAACATTTGACAGTGTAGCACTTTTACACACTCTTATGATAAATCTTTCCTGTTATTAATATACACAGAAACAGCAGTATACAGGAATTCTCAGGGTGGAAATACCCTTGGCATGGCTCCTCATTCTTAAATACTGAGTTAGAGAAGATTATTTTTCAGGTTATTTTAAGCAAACTAGGGCAATCAATTGCATACGAAGAAATACATCCGCCTTTTCAGTTTGTGATTGCTTTAACACACTTTGAAACAAATCTAAGTGAAAATTCAAGTTGCCAATGTGGTACAAATAGGGTGAGGGACTGAAGAATTACTTAAGATCATAAAAGGGTTCCCTGATGACTGGGAGACAAAGTCATGGGCAACATCCTCAGATACTACCATCACACAGTTTCTCAACCCTAAGCATCACATACCTTGCTGACATTGCTCTGGCCAATTGATGAGAAAAACAAACTGAGACCGAACACCTTATTGGTAACCTTAATTTCCTCACTTTTTCTTTAATCCTACACTTAAATTTTCACAAACCAGTTTGCAAAGGCACTTACTGGGTAACACAACTACAATAAAAATATCACAGAGAGCTAGAAAAGCCATACTATCTAGGCGGACAATCATCTAAGACCATTAAACTGCATTGCTTGATGGGTTCGGTTTTTTTTTCTCTCCCATAATTCAGGACTCAAATCTTTTCAGTTCTCTGCTGAAAAAAAACCTACTCCAGTAACACAGCTCTGCAAATTCTGAGCAAACCAAATAATACAGTTTAAGCAAATACTTCCAAAGACAACAGCTTTTTATTTTTCAGTGGAAAATTCAGAGCAATAATTGTCTGTTTTACTATCCATGAGCCTCAACAGCCAGCAGATTTATATTTTATTAACACCCCATTACCTTCAATTGTAAATTTCTTTTTTTTTTTTAAATTATGTGCTCTGACTACTAAGTGAATTCAAATAACTACCATATAAAGAAATATAATTATGGAGTAGGATTTGCAGCAGTCAACAAATTGCACAGCTCATTCCCACTTCTTTCCAACTTGTCTTGCTTTCACCTTTGATTAAAGTGGAGACAACCCAGTTCCATTTTCAGTAACTCTATCAGAATAGAAAGGTATAAAGGGTTGCCAGAGTCAGCACATCATGTAGTTAGGCTTACTCATATGTAGGCTGAGGATGCTGATGTCCACTCTGAAGTGGGCTGTGAGGTCCAATAGAGAATTTAAAATTTGGGATTAGGATTCTGGTCTATCTTGTGACCTAAGTAAAAATCAACGTTCAGGAGAACATTTCTGGTCTTCAGGGCATGTGTTTGGCTGAGGTGAATTTCTGAATTTAATAAAAGTGCATCCTAACATGCCTAACCGAACAAAAATATTATTAACATATATATAGTTAATGACTGCCTCTTGCTTGTGAGCTTTATGATGAACTGAGGTTTACCCATGTAGATTTATATTTTCAAAAAGTCAGAGATTTTTGGATACATTCATAGCATCTCCAAAATCCACTAAACATTTTTATTCTTGCTTGTGTGGTTTCAGACAAGGTGCAAAGTGACTAGAGAAAAAAAATGTCTCATTTACTAAGGCTTTTTCTCAGGGCAAAACTGATTATTGGCCAAAGAATATTTAAACTAAACTAAATTCAGTTAGTTTATGCCAGTCATTATTCAAAATTACAGATTACGAAAACCACTACAGCAGTAGGAACTCTGTGAATCTCACTCAGTCTACTTAGAGCACTTCTTCTCCATGCAGAGGAGATTGCACAGAAAACAGACACCTGGAAGTCCCCCAAAGAGTAAGAGGAGGGAAGTAAAGGACATGTCAAAGGAAAGGCTGAATCTCCATCTTCCTTCGGTACCTAATTTTAACTTTTCATAGAGCACCTTGGTATTCTTTAGCCAAATTTTGAACAAGATATTTTTTTTTCAAACTCCATGACACCGAGTGGGAAAAAAACAAACAACAAAAAGAAAAAAAGACACTTCCCACAGTCTTTTGGGATTTCCTATTATGACATTTACCTGTGGTGTCTCCGAGCAATTCATCTGGGCAGCCAGTGAAAATCCAACGGGAAGTGAACACAGAAACCTGGGTTTGCACATTGTAATTTGGCACTAAAGCAACTTCAGGTCATTGTAGTTTGTTCTTTTTTCCTGCAGATTACAAAGGCATAAGGTCACATTAGTGCTGAATGATCTAACCATGGGTGTAATTATTTTTTTTTCACATTTTGAACTAGTATTTTCTGACTTTGTGTAATACCTGCAAGTTCTCAGTGTCTTTCTTCCTCAGTTTCCCTTATACAAAATGGCAATCAGAGAGATACATGATAGCTATGGCATGTCGCTATTTGTTGCACAGATTATGGTGCTCTAGAACTCCTAAATTTTTCAGTTAGCAAGATACCTTTAGCAAAAAGCTGTAGGAATTTGAAAATATGGATTGTTTTATGAAGTGTAAAAAAATTTAGAGCTGCTAGAGAGTTTAGGGAGTCTTGAAAGTAAGTAATTTCTCTATGACTTGCTGTCTTCTCCATAATGAGGTCCTTCACAGTCCTGTACTGATTCTAGTCTTTGAAAAGCCACTACAACATGAGGTGTTTCCGCTGTGGTTGTTCAGTATAGTGTCTTTGAGAAGTATATAGCCACCTCAGCAGGGAGCATAAATATGTTGCCAAAAGTTTTATGTTTAGGGCTCAGCTCCTAAACAGACTTTTTATTTTTATGTGCACATGGTGCCTGAAATCTCTTGAAATTCATTTTCCAGGTGTGGTACCTGGTACCTGCAAGTGTATCTAGGTCCAGCCTGGAGATGAATGAGTTTTGGTTGCTTAACATGGATTTACTTACCCACCGGAGACCGACAAGAGTGAGTGTTTCTGCCAGTGCATCTACTTTATTCCAAAGAGGTTTTCTTTACTCTCAACTTGGTAATATATAGGGAAAAGCATGAGTGTGCACATTTTACAAAAAGATTAAACTTTTCTTTACCATTAACCCCACATACTTTGCATGAAATATAGGTACTTTATCTAAAGAAAGGCTATTTTTATGTAATATTGCCATCTCCAGATATTTCACCTATTATTCCAAAGCTTCATAACACACTTAATATACCAAATAACTATACTGGTATACTCTCAGTATGCACTTAAGAATAATACACTATGTACAGTTGAGTGCTTCCACTAGATTTTTATGTATTATTTTTATATGGATTGCCAGCATAGCAAATTCAAGCCTGAAGCACATTTCCATTGTTTATTGCAAGCATATTCTGTAAGTAGAAGAAATAATTCAAAATAAAATGTTGCAGCTTTCTCGTTACCAATAACCAAAACTTCCTTGGGTCAAAGACAATCTTGGATGTGTTTTCACCACTAACAATTGCTCTTTAGCACCAGAAGCAGTTGAATATATTGAATTTATAGTGTGACATTCACACTGTCTGTCTTCTCAACCCAGGCTCATGTAATTTAAAGGAAAGTCATTTATTCTCCAGTGAGTCCTCTGTCAGAGCATTGTGAAAGCTTTCAAAGGCATCATTTAAACAGGGCATCCATCACAGGCCGTCAGGCTCCTTAGCCTGGTGAGGATTTTCACACTGTTGTGCCTAGGATGTAAACAAAGATAATGCATTTGATTTTTTTCTATTGATCCTCTTTGCTGTGAGAGCATGGCTAGACAAAGAGGGCTTTCCAAATCTGAACAGCCTGCCAGAGCACTTACTTCTGCTTCTGTCAGCCCATGGAGCCTCTTTCCTTCCAGACCTTTCTATCTGATTGCTAATATTTTTTTCTGCAACTGGCTCTGCAGTGATTAATGATAGGTCAGGATTAGGCAGGAACCTGATACTGTTCAACTCAAATACAGGAGAAATGTTCTCTGGCTGGTGTGATTGTCATGGAGTCACAGGAGTCTCCGTGAAAGGTCATTTATAACATTCATCCAGGAGCGGATGGAGTGATCTGAAAATTGTTAGCTTCAGGAATCCTATTCTTTGACTTTGATGTGCAATTCTTGCAACAAAGATTCTTCATTATGATCGGTTATAAGCTTCACAACCATATCAGGCAGTTCATATAAGCACATTTTAGTGAGCAGTAAAGATATTTCTTTTTCCTTCTGAAATAAGCTCTGTTGATTTTTCTCTCATTCCTTTTGTAACAGCAATAGAAGTAGAAAACCTGAGCTGAACCATCAGCAACTTGTAACTCAACCATACTGTATGTAGTTTCAAATTCATACTAGGCATCAAACAATAAAGTCTGCTGAAATATTGTGAGCTGGTATGACTGTTGTGCAATCAATAAGAACTACATATGTATAGGCTAGAGTACAAGCACTGTGGTGGTGCAGGGTAATGTTTTGACGACATACATATTAATTTTTTGTCATGTTTGGATTTAACATATTAGTCCAGTCCCTTAGCTGATATAAATCAGTACAGTTGCACTGATGTCAGTGAAGCTAGACTGTTTTACCTTCCTTTAAAAACTTTTTTACCACCATATTATCACTCAAGTTTCCTAAATGTGTAGTTTTTAATGTATTTTAATGTATATTCTTAGCAGCATGATGAAGAGATGCTGATGCCCACTATGAAAAAAACTTTCAAAACTTTGGGGAAAAACAGAGGAAATATCTTAGGCAAACACATTAGGGGGTTGTTTCTTCCTACCACTTCAAGTAGTTTCATTATAATAATTAGACGGGGTGAAAACAGGGAAGCTTTGGGGAAATGGAAGAATTCAGTGGGGAAAATGCAAAGCTCCTCAGAGTAACTCAGATTTACCCAGGACAGGGTTACCAGTCACAGGGAGATGTTTTGTTTTCCAGCAGATTAGTCTATCTGAGTGGATAAAAAGTTTATTTTTTCAGACGTATAGAACATGGTGGCTTTAGAAACCTTTAGCACATAGAGTGTGGGATACTATAGGAAACAACTAGGAAAATCAATTTCATGTTTCCTCACTCTAAGTTCCTTGGGTTTATGGTTCTGTATCTAGTGAGAAAAGACAATGAGATGCAGATTTTGCCATCTGTACTTCACATTAGTGAACATTTGCTGACATTAATTTTGATAGGTATTCTTGAACATTTTACTGGTTCCAAACTGCACAGCTGAGGCTTAAATAAATCGTGTAACCCCATGTTCTTACCCTGAGAGGTTTGGTCTTGAATTTCCTGCAATTAATCTACACACAACATTAAAACATCACAAATACCAGAATTCTAGGT
The DNA here is from genome assembly GCA_034782735.1 of Sagittarius serpentarius. NCBI lineage: Eukaryota > Metazoa > Chordata > Aves > Accipitriformes > Sagittariidae > Sagittarius > Sagittarius serpentarius. The sequence continues at coordinate 21,463,652 of JAVKLA010000026.1, forward strand.
ATGATTAAGGAAAAGAGCTAAGAATGAAGTTCAGGAAACATACAGTTTCTCTCCCTCCACTCCCTTGCCCTCGAAATTTCAATCATTCCATATATGGCTTCCCATAATTTTCTTAGATTTTTGACAGCATTGCAATGGGAATTTAATGTAAAAATGGACAGAGCAGAGGCCTTTCATCTTCTTTGCACATCACATTACTCTGCTCCCAGTGGATATTAAAACGTAACAACATCAGTGTAGGACATAGGTTGTTGTTGAGAATTGATGAAAAATGCTGAGGACATACTAGGATATCAATATAAAAACAGTTTGTAGCGGATAGCAAGCTAGAAGCTCTGTACTGTATATGCATTTTTATAGGAAGAATGGCATTGTACATATGTAGGAATCCATTATCCTGCTCTTGTTACTGCTCTGAGTGGGAATAAGGAACAACAGAAATGTTTCTTTTGCTACAGAAATCCTTTTGACTACACCAAGGGTTCTCTCAGCATAGACAGACAGCTCATGGCAAGAATGAAAATAAAATGAAAAAGTGGCAGAATATTTCACATTTGAGAGAAACAGCAAAATATAAGATATAAAAATTGAAAAAAAAAGTCAATGTTAATTTGTCCTACCAAGCTTCCTATGAGTTGCAGCCAGGGTGTCTTGCCCTACTATTCTCTGCAGGCCTTATTCTCAGATGATATGTATGCTATGATGCTCTACCTTCTCTTCCACTACTGACAGTTCAGGATTCTGAGTGGGAGTCCCTGGTTGTGGAGCTCCCTGGGAGGTTGTTTTAGGATAGAAGATATTTAGCCAGAAATTATTTTCTAGTGTTCTGAAGGAATGTCTCAAATGTTACTTGATTTTGTAGGTTTTTTCATTCCTGCCCCTTGTTGCTCCTCCCTGAGAACAGAAGCAGCTTGAATCCTGACTAATGTCTGCTGATGACAAGTCTAAAATTACAGCCGGGATTGTACCACTAAAATTTGGGCGACAGCTTGAAGTGCTTACACTAAGAAGTGTCATCACCCTGCTAACTTCATATCGTTAACGTAGACAGAAAGGAACCTGCAGTAGGAAGCTGGTATCTTAAAAGGTCTTCATTGCCCTCTAGAGAGACTTATATTTGTCAATTGCGTATGTGTGGAACTTACAGCAATTAGGCTTCTTAGGTACATGCCTAAAGTTAAATAGGTTGAATCTGAGACAGCAAAAACTTTAATTTAGGAACTTTCAAGTGTTGACTTTGCACAAAATAAATCAAGGTACGTCTGTCCCTCTTGGACTTGGAGCTAATGTGGCAGCCCTCAAAGTCAACTCCTACCTTTCCAGCTTAAAGAGGTCAGTCAAACTCATTTAGATGTGTTTCTAAGTAGGAACCAAATAGAGTTTGCACTCGTAGAGGTGAATCATGCTTTTGTCTATATCTGCATTTTCACAGAGTTAAATTCAGGATCCAAAGGAACTCGAGATGAGTAAAAGCAGTGAAATAGAGCTTTGATTAAAATGGTGTCAAAGCCAAGGGAGGCTGCATTTGGACTTCAAAGAGCTTTGGATCAGGATCTTTTGCCTACACTGGCATGCTGTAATTGACTTGAGATGGAATTTGCTTTGCTCCATCACTTGACGGCCAGGCCAGAAAATGAATTCTGATCACGGATGGCTACTCAGGCAGGTGCAAACAGATGAAAGCTCCTTTGCCCATGCTCTAAGCCATCTACAGTGCAAGAGCTATATGTTACTACATTTCTGTGCCTGCATTAATACGCTCTACTTCCCCAGACAACTCTCAGGAGTTTTAAGGCTGTACATTTTTTACAATATACAGGCTGGTGAGAAGTCTATGCAACTGGCACTTGACCTGGTATCTTCATCCTGGAGCGCTGAAACCAACCTGTGGCAAAGATATGTTTAACCAGTGTAAGAGAGGAATTTGATTTATTTTAAATTTTATAGCAAGTACTCATATAAACTATTTTGTTTACAGTTCCACCCCATGAGGAGCAGGGTGATAAGACATATGTTATCTCCAAACATTCATAAAAAATTATTATTATCCAGTAATAAAATACTCAATCATGACTAGCATCGAAATCCAGCTATTTAACAGTTATATATTGTTCTTACTGCTTTGCTCCTCCTTTGCCATAGGCATCAGCAAATAAATCTCAGAAATTAGAGGTGGAAAAGATCTATTACGTGGTCAGGGAAGGCTTAAGTTGATGTGGTGTGAAAGAGGCTGAAGAAATAGATTCCGTTCCTATAAAATGGTTTGATAGAGAAGTAGATATAAGAATAACTCCTTCCTCACCATAGCAGTTAATCACATACACAACACAGGCAGACCCTTGCACAATCTGCATCGTTGCCATCTCTAACTTGTAGGCAATACCACTGATTCAGCCTTAATGATCAATGAAAAAACTTTTGCTGTAAAACTTAAGGTAAAGATAAGTATAGGTAAAAAGACAGAGGGACAAGGGATTTAGCTGCTTTTGCTGGAAGGAAACAAGCAAACCTTAATGGTGCAGGAGTGATCTATACCTTTTTATGACACATTATAAGGTACTTAGCATGCTGCAACCATCCAGAGCTAAGAAATAAGAACATTTCAGGAGGTACATGCTCCCATACGTGGCTTTGTACTGTACACATCCTAACCTTTAATGAGTTATTCTTCACATATATTAACACTCCTGTGCTTTGGGGACATTGCTTGAACTACTTTGATACAGGCTTGGGAAAACAAAAGCAGGTGCAACATAGGCCAATGGAGGGAGAGGTAGCTGAGAAGTTGAAAGGCACAGTATCTTTCCACCAGCAGAAGAGCTCAGCTGATGTGGGCACTCTGGAAAGGGGAGAAAAAGGACAAATGCACTGACCATGAGAGGTTATGTACTTCTCAATAACTTGTAGATAATTTAGGGGCAGAGTTCAGCTGTATAATTCCAGGAGGGCAATAGAGAAAAGATGGACAACCCCAATATGACTGAATCCTGAGGAAAAGCAACATAATTCTCTGATCATAGTAAAGTTAGATGAAAGCCTAAAATTTAGCAATAGCTGTATCCAAGTGACAAAACTGGAAAAACTGTGGAATGTCACTTGTAGAAAGAAATAACACTTCCGCTGAATCTCTCTGCAGCCATTTCAAAGCATGGAGTATAAGAATATTGCTTCTGAGCAGAGGGAAGAATAAAACAAAAAAAAAGGTAGAGGACTCTACCTTGGGTAGGGTTTACACATGCAGATATGGATGCCTAAACCTAAGCTGCTTGTCTAGAAAGTTTTTATAGTCATTAGAGAGAATTAGGCACTTTGGAGGTATGACTCAGCTCTTTCTGAGGTAAATGTAAAAAATAGCTCAAATGACCAATGTTCCACAAATTCTTCTGTCTTTCCACTGCCAGTAAAAAAGAATCTAGGCAAATAGACCTAGGAAGACACACCTAGACATCTGTAGACATCTAAGTCTTGATTCTTGCTCAAGGTTTTATGAATCGAAGACAGAGATGAGATCAGAGTCCAACTTTCCATCCACTGATCCTTCCAACTGGCTTCATCCTCTTTTATGTTTCTGTTAAGGACTGTTATTCTAGATTATCCCAGGTAAAAAGTAGAGAGGCAAAAATTAGTTTATCTAATTAATTTTAGACTGATGGGTATGTAAGGGAAGTTTCACTGAGAATTTTTCATTTATATTTTCACCAGTCTGTGTAGTTATTGGAACATTTTACTCTTTCAAACTTGGAAAATGTATTTTCTTTCTGACAAAACCAGAATCTTTGCTAGGTTTTGCTACAAAATACATTGACCTCTGAATAATGATGCTTGTTTTCGTGTAACTCTGACCAATCTGGAAAGAGAAATCTAGAATCAAATAGATTTTTCTCCAAAGACCAAGAGAAAGCCTGTCCACCACTTCATTTCAGTATCAATTTTATTTATACTAAATAAGGAGCTTATTTACTGCTTACAGAAATTAGCAAAGGTTTCCTGGGCACTTCACTGCAATTTGGATCAACCCTGTGGGTCCAATCCATCTTCTGCTAAACTAATTGGAAAGATTCCTTTTGAGTGAGAATTGGATCAGGCATAGAAGAGCAAGAATTAACAGCTGTGCCATTCTGTGCTTTATTCTTCTGCCATATCTTCTGCTGGTTCAATTAAATTAGTATTAATCTTGTGAAACATATTGAACTATGCTTCATAGTCAAGATGTTCAACCTCCCTGAAAGATTCTGATATATTTAATCCTTTGAATTTGGGAGCTAGCACTACAGTCCGTCAGCTCCCCAAAATGAGAAGTACATGAACCTGAACAGATGAAGTAACATTTTGATGACAACAGAGACCAGAATGACATAAATTCCGAAAACAGTTTGTATGTTCATTTTTCCTTTATCCCAAATTTGTCTCTGAATAACAAATTCATTGCCAAGAATCCAGCACAAGTTCCTGGAGGAACTTCAAGTTCCTGATTAGAAGCAGTAGCTCTACTCATACCAGTAGCTACCGATTGTTTGCTGCCAATTCAGCCCTGAAATATCCGCAAGGGAGTGAGCCAAGGGAGGGAACCAAAATGTGTTCTTTAGGTTTGGTGACTCCTGTTGTGACAAGGAAGAGGAGACTTATTAAGGGTTTGGGTTTTTTTTTCCCCTCCTTAAAGCTGAACTGGCCAAATTGAAAGAGAGGGGAAAATGTCCAGTAGAACAGGCTCGGAAGGCCCTTCTGAGTGGCAAGGACTTCTTTCCACTCTGAGGTGGAAATCTGAGAGATAAGCTTTGATAATATTGGGGGAAAATAAATTAATTCTTTAGCAGCACTGCTGCATTGCCTCAAAGGAGATTACCTCAGATATCTCAATGCAGATGCATATGGCTGTGCCACATGTATTTTACAAACTCTCTGCTCTTTGTAGGGTCAGGCCTTGTCTCTACTCTTTGTCTCTACCTGGGATGTCTTCATTCAGTCATGCAATGAGAAGTCCAAGCTCCTTTTGGTGTCTGGATAACCATGTTTATTTCTCCAGGTCAGTACCAGCTGTGAAGGTCTTATAGCTCTGATGGCTCTAGACACACTCTAAAAGCAAACGTGAGCCGTGTTTGTTTTAGCGGAAAAGTCCATGAAGTATTTATGTCTCAGAAAACATTTTCAATATCGCTTATTCTTTAATGATTAATGTATTCTCTGCTTGGACTTCAGTCTCCTCCGCCCTAAACAAAGTGTCATAAATTCTCTGGTCTGAAGTGCACTTGAACTTCATCTAGCACATTGAAAAAGCCTTTAAGGTGTCCTGTGCTCAATCTCTGCTTATCTCTTGTCAGACCATACTGAAATTATCCAAATACCTAGTGGGCCATTTGCCCCTCACATCTGGCAATGCCCCTCAACATTTGCCCAGGAATAAGAAGGTGTAGGCCCTTCACAGTGAGGGGGATTTGGATCTGGAGCTCCATACCCAAGACAGTTTCCTAATCATGGGATTTATTTGAGACACCCTTTATAATCTTTCACATTGAAGCATTGCACCTAGCAGTGAGACACTCTGGGATGCAGAAGGACAGGAGGTAAAAGACTCTAGTCTTGTGGTCTGGACACTTCTTTATGCAGAACCCAAACTGTTGTTCTGCTCCTGGCCTTGTTTTCTTCTGACTTAATCTTATGAATAATAAAAAAGTGTAAAGATTTACTAATGAAAAGTGTGCAAAGAACTTCGAAAGTCTGTATTGATCCATGTGTTCTCTCCTTAGGCCTTTTTATGGGATGTTGGATGGGTCTGGCCCAGAGCCCACCTCCTGTATCAGGGATGGAGTGGCTGCACTGCCACACAAAAGTCTAATCAAGGCACTTAGGTGACCTACGGCATCACTGGAGAGAAGAGCTCCTGATTTTGGCCTTTAGACTGTTTCCTGGATATCTTCAGAGGTGCCATTAAATCTGCCAGAAGAGGGACTAAGCTTAAAATGTGCTCAGAAATAATCTGAGGGCAAAACTTGGGTGGTGTGAATTACCAAGCACTAACACAGAGCACCAGATCTCACTCTGCAAGCCAGTTTTCAAACTCATCTTTCTAATTCTTTAGATCCTTTGCAGAAAAAAGGAGGACTGTACCTCGCTTAAGTGAGTTTTTCAAGTGCAATTAAAAGCATAACAGCAGGAGAGATACTTAGCTGCAGTTGCATGAAGGGCCAGCTAAGACCAAGGAAATGTTGATGCTCCGTCAGTACTAACAAGATGCAGCTGTTGGTGGGACATTTGTAATTCAGACCCCAGATGGAACTGCATAACCCAGTTTTATTGGCACTCTGAACGTGTTGCAGATGGAGTGACACACTCGCTCATAAGAGAAGTAGCAATATGTTTATTGATATAGAACAGTGATTTAACAAAGTTTGATAGTAAATTCAACAGTGGTTTAACAAGATTCGATGGCAAGGTACACATAGAGGACAGGGTCAGACAAAACTGTCAGGGAGACCCTCCCATTGAGTTACGAGGTTCAGAAAGGACACCCTTGTGTTCTAAACGCCTTCTCACAGGGGAGTTTAGGTGCAGCTGAATCCAGACTTAGTCCCAGACTTGGTCAATGGTTTATATCTAAAGGATTATATATGTGCAATCAGTCCTTTATATCACTTAAGATTTCAAAGTTTCAGTGCTTTTATTCCCAATTCACTTATCGAGTATCTGACGTGGTAAGGATTCTCTCAACCTCGAAGAGAAACCTTGAGAGGTGTCCCTACTCAAGGGGACATCCTGGCATGCAGCCCACTGCTGTGCAAGAGAGCTCAGGGGGCCCTGGGCTGTCCACTATTTATGGAGTAAGATAACTGACTGCTAGTCATATTTACATACCAACTACAGGTGTTAGTTGCTTCCAAATTTGACTTGAGTCAGACATTGACCAGCACTGTGATTAGGCGGGTGCATTGCTCAAATTAGCCCGTGGGTACTGTGTTGTTATCTGTCTCTCCTGAAACCACTTTGAGCCGGATGCAGCCGTCACCACCAGACACATCCATTACGACTGCCACTGGTGGTTATCCCTTGAGTAGGGTTACGGGAAATAAAGGTCAGGTTGTGGCGGGGAGGAGGGGAGCACACCACCACAGAGCACACTGCAAAGACAATCTCTTCTCCCCTCATCTTTTGTTGAGGAAGGAGGGAAGCAGAGATGAGTATGTTTATGGCAAGCCCTTTGCTTATGTTATGATTTTGATTTATGGACTAAGTATTTGAAACCAAGCTGTCAGCAGCTGTATTTCGGAGTTTCAGAATGTTCAAGGATATCAGAATATTGTGAGGATAGCAGGAAGTAGCGGGTCAGGCAAAAGTGAGTCATTTTGCTGACAGGTGTTACTCAAACACATATTGAGAATTACTCTGTGCTCTCAGGAGCATACTCTGAATAGGAAAAGGGGAAATTGAGGCAGAAAGGAATAACATTTTAGTTCTGCTGTAGAGAGAGCCAGGAGTGGATCCCAGTGTGCCTACAACCAGCCTAAAGACACTAATATAATGCAATGCCTCCATGCCTTGATAAAAATAATACTGTGCACATAATGTGGGCGGGTGTGAATGCAATTTGTCAATAGAGTGTAGAGGGCGTTCAGTTTGTCAATTGGTTGTCTAAAATTAGCTCAGTTTAGGAATGAACTGTTGCTTCGACACAAAAAATCAAAATATTTCATTTAGGAAGTGGAAAAATAGCATTTTCCCAGCAGCTAAGCCATTTCCGCCTATCATCAGTACATATGAATACACTAAGACAACAATTTACATGCAAATGTAAGCATACAACTGATCAGAGACATGGTACTCATTTATCTATACGTGTATATAGATGTATATATGTCTACTGAAAGCATTTTGCACTGGCCTAGGTTTGGGCTTCTTGATATTTGCCCTGTTAAGTTTCTTTTGAGGCCATGTAGGAAGTCCTGCTTTGATGCTGGAAGACTATCAAGGGATTAACTGGCTTTATCATCCCTTGCCTCTTCCCAGAATCTTCTGATAATCCAGAAAAGCAAGTGAAAATAGAGTGAAAAAGCTTTAATACAAATGCTAAGTGAGTTCCTTTGAGGGTAAGCAGTTAATTAGATTAAGTGTTTCCACTCTGAAATATAAATATAAATATATATATATAAAAGTCACAGGATTTTATCGTCTCTAGAATGCAAAGGGCCAGAATCTGAGCTTTACAGTATTATTACCACTGTAATCCTCACTAGCTTTCATGTTTTCTCTTAATGGGAAGACTTGTCTCTTTCTGTCAATCAGGATCTGTCAGCACAATGTTATTATGTCTGTGTTGTTATTCAGAAATTTCTTTTTTAGTGTTAACTGCTTTTTACCAGCCTCTGTTACATAATGTAATTGTACTGCAGCAGCAACGCAGTGCTTGAAGAGGGATGAGGTGGAGGGCTTATTTTTCCTGGTATCTAGTTTAGGTTGAACTAAGAGTTCAAAAAGTTGGATTGAGGCATTGCTCAGTTCCTATTTGCATAGAAAAAGCAAAATGTGTGTGTGGAGGCAGAAAAAGCAGCAAAAGGGACAAATCTGGAAGAAATGTAGTAAAATGGAAGGAAATGAAAAAAGGAGAGAAAAGAAGCTTAGGGTATACCTATATAACACAACAATTACTAAGCTCACTAGTCTTTTGTGTTTATTAGAGATAGAGATGGGAAACACACCAAAAAACTCAAATTTCTTTCTAGGTAACCCCAAATGATTTTTCTCAGTTTAACTCATCAAAACACAAAGAATCCCTTGTTCTTTTTTTATGCTCTTTGCATCACTTAAAGTGAATGAATTCAGTTTTAAAATAAAATTTTCTTTTTGGAAAAGAAATTCAATTCTGTCATTTGCAAAATTTCACATTGCATCACCAAAATTTGTGATTCATGACAAGTTCTATTCAATCTTAAACTGTATTTTTGGAAGATTAAAAGATAGAAGACTTTTTTTTGGTTTTTTTTTTTTTTACTCCATGCCTCATTCTAATCCCTGTTAAGGGGTTTATACAATGTTCCTTTTTTGGGTATCAGAGATCAAGGGGGAATATTTTCAAAAGGCTACTGCTTCCTCAGCGGTGAAGTGTGTATCATGAAATGCCTGAAGCTTTGATGATATTCTCCAGTGTGGCGACTGATAAAGCTGAGTTGGAGCTTAGGCAGGAGGATGAAGTAATTTGTCACTACCACAGGTCATTAAAAGAGCACTTATCCCTTTGTATATATGCATTATGATACATTCTTAAAACTCTTTTCCACGCATTGGCAGAGCTTCCTGGCTGAGAAAGGGGGTACTGAGGTCCCTTTCAAAGAATGGTCCAGTAAGTAGATCCTTTCTTCATTGCCTTGTGCTACTCTTTTGAAGACATTAGGTAAATGCTACTGGCTGCCCTCACATTTTTCAGATTCTCAGCCTTCTTAGACTGCCAGTTCTTTCATGTAACAACATTTTAGGAATGGGATTTTACTTGTTGAATGTGGTATAGGGGAAGAAATAAATAAATTGAAACCATCAATAACCATATGAAAAAGGAAGAAGCTCTGTAAGTTGACATTGCTTCAGAACTTGCCTGGATGCTCTTGTGGTAGTTCTATCAAAGCACTGAAAATTCATATCGTAAATAAAAATGAGTTTTACAGATGAATAACCAACTTCTACTAAACTTATAATAACATAAAGAAGAAATAAAAAGAAAAGCCAAGTAATTAAAAACTAAAATCCATTACTGTGTTTTTTAAAAAGGCAGCTGCATAACAGTGTATCTGCACTTAGTATGATACCTGCCCATTACTGTGTTCCTGCATCCTGGGTAAATGCAGATAGCTCTTCTCTGGTGCCTCAGCAGACGCAGGCTTTGCTTCGCTGCAGGTCCTCCCCAAAACCCCGTTCCAGCTATGTGAGCGATAACAGCAGCAGGAGCTGTAGAAAAGCCAGTGACGGCCACAGGCTTTTGAAGACCTGCTGTGAGTACAATGTGGAAACATGGAAAGCAAACTGCTCAAGGATGCTCAGGACTCTTCATTAGACTTGGAGCATTACAGAATAACAGGGGATAACAGCATAAAAAACTAACAAGTGTTGTTCCACGTTGGTGACTGAAATTGCTACTCTCTAGCCATGGAAAATCATACAAAAAAAGTATATTTACAAATGAATATCTTAAGCTTTTTGATTATGATCCGCTTTTTTTTATTTTGAAAGTTTGTATGGTTTTGCCAAGCTGATACTTGGAAGAAATGTTAGGTTTAACATAACATTAAACATAAGTTAAACCTGAAAACACATTTTATTTTTAAAACAGCAAGAGCTGGAAAAGCAAATGGTGTACTCTGCCTTTGAACATTGCACTGAACTTTTGTGTTCAGTCTAACAGCATGATACTCTTAATATTATATTTTTTTTCCTTAAAGAGAAAAAAAAGAAATCTGATAGTTGGGTTAACTGCTGTGATAGAGATTGGACATAACAGAGCCCTATCTGTGAGGCTGAGATTGCCACTTTCTTTAACTTTAGCAAAATGCATCCTTCATAAACATTAGCCAAGGCAACGGTGGGACTGGTCCACGGTAAGCTGCCATATTAAACAGCAATCACAACATCTAGGTGCTGGGCAAGGCAGCATCTACTGTGCATTGTGGAAAAAATGCCATGATTGCTGTGATGAGAAGGCAGTGTGAGCCTTCCTGCCATTCCTGGGGAGTTGAACAGAAGGCATGTAATCATACCGCCAGTGTGAGTGCTGTGGCATTAGGAAGTATTCAGATAAAGAAGCATCTTTGTTTTAACTGCCTTTCCTAGAGACGCAATGGCATCCAAGATCCCTTAAAACCGTGTGCAAGGGTTTTGTTTGCTTGGACAAAGGGAAGCCTTCCCATAAGAAAGCAACAAACTGTAGAGGACTTGAAGCCAGCTACAGGGAATTCCCGATAAGTTCCTGACATCCACCGAAATTATAGGGGTTGTGATGTCATCAAGTGCTAAAGAGGGACAAATAGGCTTGGCTCTATCTCTCTGTCACTACAAAGGGCTAAGACTGTGCTCCTGGAGTGACCCAATAGTGCTTTTCTCCCTCTTTCACATCTTGTGGCTCATCTATTTATCCATTCCTTAATTACCGTAAGGTTAAGAGTCTCACCGTCTTGGTCTTAAAGAATAAATTTAAATTACACACACACATATTTAACAACAGTATTATTTGCTGTAAGCTTGGAAATTTCATAACAGGTCATTTTCCTTAGCCACGCCATGTATGCTATGATAGAAAGGATGGTTAGGTTTCTAATTCAGTCTCAGGATTTAAGGGATAAAGTATGTGCTGTGCGACACTCTTCCCGTGTAATGCTGGGAGAGTGTTTATCTTTTCAGGAGTGGTGCCTCCACAAACTGAAGGCAATGCTGCTCCTCAGGAGAACTGTAAAGAAAAATAAAAAGATATAACATGGCTATGGTACTGTGGCTCTTACTGTTATTTTCATGTAATTACAGTGGATGAAGTCAATGACATATTTTCTGCCCAAAGAGCAATGGATATGAGATCAACTGAAATCAGAATATTTTACTTTCATTGTGTAAGGAAATGAATCTTCTTTGTATAATCAATGCATGGTCAAACATTAATTTCTGGAATTATCTGGGAGACGGAGGAAAAGAGTAGAAGGACTAAGACTTAGGAACAATTGAAAGACACAGCGGTGCTTTCAAAAACTTGAAAAAAAGGCTCTGCTTCATCCAAAGAGAGGTGGCACCATCTAGATACAATTATTAGGGTAAAAGAGAAAGTTATATTAAACATGTAAAACCAGGATAATTCAATTGAATTCAAATCCTCTGGATTGTGATGGCATTTTGAATGGAAGTCATGTGACTTTCTCAGTAATGATGGATCAATGAACTATGGGAAAGTTGCACTGAAACTTGGATATTCCAGGCTTGCTTGTGACTGGAGAAATAAACTCTGTCAAGGAAACCAGAGGGAAAAAGAAATCTTTGTAAAAATCCTGGGTCCTTGTTTGGCAGGTGTACCAGCATCCTTACTGTTTACCTGAAATGAGAATGAGAGAGACAAAGTATGACCAAATTCCTGGCTCCAGCTGTCTTGACTCAGTGGCATAAGTGGCAGTAATAATAAAACTGGATCACAATTTGCTGGTAATGAAATTCAGCAGTAAATTATTGACTTACTGGAACTAGGAAAAGAAAATGAGATGTGTCCTGATTACAGGATGTTCCTTGATTCAAAAGATCCTGAGATCTAGGTTGAGGTCTTTGCAGCGCTGCACTAGCACCTAGCTTCGCTACAACCTGTGTAAATGGAAGTGTGAACAAGAGATACTGGGTCATCCAGCCTTGCAACTGGTAAGCACCTGTAATTTCTGCTGGAACTGCAGAAAGTACAATCTGTTCACAGTTAGAACCTCTGGGTATTTCCACTGCAGCTGCCTCAATATTTTTAATTTGTAGCCTAGAGCCTGAGGGTCAAATCTCCCCCCAAATTTTCTCTGTAAGTTTATGATTCTAGGACATCAATGTACTGTGAAAAAAATTTAATCGATCTCTATCAGATGAATGCAATACTCGTTCCATTCAATGATCAAGCACAGAGAAACCAAACAATGGCAACCTGAAGCCTGGACAAGAGAATCCCACTACATTTATGAAGTTAAAACCACTGAAATGATAAAGGCACAATGACTGCATGACATGAAGCTGGAAAGATGGGCAGTGTCAGCTTGAAAATAACGATCCAGAGGAGACATTCTCAGTTTATTATTTGGGTTCAAATAGAGGTGAAGGTAATCAAAACAGTAGGCTTCCTTACAAAATCTATTTATTAGTGGGAAAAAGGAACAATAAATATTACTCAGAGCAAGTTCACATTCTCATCCACAGCTTCTGCCTCTTACTCTCTCGGAGTACCAGCTTTAAGGTTATAAACAATTTAGCTGAAAAAAATCAGAACTGTAGGTTTGAAGAAATCTTTGAGATAAGTAGTTCAAGATAAATAGAGGCAAACCTGCTATTTCCCTTTGACTCCTCAAGTTTTCTTTACCGTCAAGGCATCATATACAACAATGTAAATGTTGCAGTAAATTAATGTTCACTTACCCTCTCTGGAAAAGGTGTTTGAAGCAGAGAAAAAACTAAATCAAGAGTTAGTTGAGGCTTATCTACCATGGTGAGTCAGAAACTGAATGAGTCCTTCAGAAAGAGTTACTTGTTCTTTA
>JAVKLA010000026.1:21476983-21536600 GCA_034782735.1 Sagittarius serpentarius
AGTCAGAAACTGAATGTGTCCTTCAGAAAGAGTTCCTTGTTCTTTACTAAATGTTGATACATTTTGATTGCATAAAATGAAAGCAAAAGTTCAAAGAAAAGATATTATTTTTTGTTGTTTTGTCATAGCCCAGGAATTGCTGAATTTTCATGAAAGCATAATATTGCAAAGCCTTATCTCCTCTTTTTTAGAAAAGAATATTCTTTCAGAAATTATTCTTTTGGTCCTTAGGTTAATATTTTCATTTCTACTAGAATTATAACAAGACAGATCTGTTGTCAAAAGAGTCTAATGTATTAAAATAGTCTTCAGGATTCAATATTTTACTATTCCTGCTTTCAAACTCTAACAACATCTATACCCAGCGCCCTACTGGTAAATATATTTTCTTTGATCATTGCAATATTACTGATTTGAGTGATAAATATTACATCAACAGATACTTTTGCTTTTGTTTGCTCAGTATGAGGTTTTCAAAAAAGAGATAGTTACTTTAAGGCCAAATAATTTTTTTTTATACTCTATATTTTGCTTTTTATTTTGGGCTATATTTTCATCACTAAAATGGGTTTTACATCCACAGTAGCAGAAACAGATGGAATTGGAGCCTGTTATATTTTTCTGAAAGGGAACACATCTGGAGCATAAATTATTTTGGCTTACCAAAAGTGGAAGGAATAATACTTAGTGCCATAATTGTGTATTATAGTAATACAGCTTTTAATAAAATCTGTTCCACTTTTGTTCAGGTAGAAGCTGTTACTCGGGACTTTGTGGGGAAATACAGGTGGTATGGAGTCAAGATTTTCCCTATAGCAAAAAAATGACTTGCATTACATATAGGTCCTCTTCTTTGAAGAAAGGATAAAAGCAAAAATGTATATTCCAAAGAAGGTAGTTCTCCCAGATAACATTTGGGCCCACACCTCAGGAGACCCACATCTCTGGCCCACTTTAGGAGTATTTATATTTTTAGCGTAGTGCCTGCTAACATCAGTCATGCCCTGGATGCTTACAACAGAAATATAAAATCAAAAATAATTTTAAAAAATAAAAAAACCCACCAATCCCTGTTAAAAGGTTTGACAATCTAAGGATAAGACAGACAACAGAGGGATATTGATCGACATCAAAAGGGTGTGGACTTGGCATGCTAAAAAACATGTTGCTTCTCTGTGGCAAAGACAGGACTGAATGAAAAAAGGGGTGGTTTCAGTGGGGCAACAGAGCCCTCGGGAACTCAACAGGAACTCTTTCTCTCTTTTTTATATGCAGTACTCACATAATAGCTTTCTTTCCAGGGTTGATATTTGAAGGGTAGGAACTCCTCTTTCACTCAACCTCTGGTCCACAGGGTGTTGCAGGTATCTCCATCCATCTGCTCTTGTCTTTTCCTGCTGTGCGTATTTTTGTGCTTTTTAACCCTCCTTTATTCCTCCCCTTCCCTAGTTAGCTTGCTGAGGTCTGCTATTGCCACTTTTCCCTGAGCTCTTGCAGGCAGATCTTTAAAACCTTTTTTTTTTTTCCCATAACAATCAAAATGTTTTTTGAAAAAAAATGCTGAAAATGTATTTCAAGACAGTTAGGATCCCCCAATTAAACAACAAAACCAAAAACAACAACAACAAAATCACTGCAGTTGTGCTAAACTTCAAAAAGAAGATCTATATGAAAATGAGGAAGTTTTTTTAAAAGAAGCTTAAAAAAGTTTAAAAAAAAGTTAAAAAAAGCTGGGTAAGACAATTAAAACTTAGCAGGTGACATAGAGACTTTTGAGGGACACTTCACGGAAAGCACAGTGCCTGCGCACACCACTCATTGCGATGGACTTGAGAAAAAGTAGGAATGGTTAAGCAGCAAAGTGAAAAGAGATCTTTTTAGAATTAAGCAGGTATTAATAAAACACCTGAAATTTGGTACAAATGAAGCAAATAGAAAGGATCATAAGCTCTGGAAGACTAAAGAAGGGTAAGTAAGTGATCAGCCTTCTCCATGGAGGAAGGTCAGCAGCGAGGTTGCACAGGGTGCTGTTCTTTGACGTGCTGTTTAACATAGTCATAAATGACCTGGAAAAGGGGATGTGTTGTGACAAAGTTTGCTGATGATACAGAGTTCTTCGGGGTAGAAAGGATGAAGTCCATTGTGACAAATTGCAGAAGGTCCTCTACAAGATTCAGTGGTTGGATAAGATAATGGCAGATGAAAGTAAATGTGGATAAATGCAAAGCAATGTATATGTGGTGTGAATAAACAACTGTACCTTCACATACAAAATGATAGACTCTGAACTTACTGCAGCCACTGGGGAATGAGATCTTGGGGCTGAGATAAATAATTCCTTGAATACATCCGTTCCGTATCAGTAAAAATAAACAGAAGAGACTCACAGAGAAAGGAATAGAGAACAAAACAGAATCTGGTTACATAAAACCATGGTTTGCCCCACATTGAACACTATGTGGCTGTTATGGTCACTTCATATAAAAAAAAGATATATTAGAACTCAAAAAACGTTCAGAGAAGGGAAGCAAAGATGAACACATTTCATGGTCATATAAAAAATGCCTGAGTGTTCTGGCACTCTTCATCATGAAAAGGGGACAATTCAAGGAGCTCCACTGAGCTCTACAATGTCATGAATGGGATGGAGATCATGTATAAGGATCATCTGTTTTCTCTGTCCTCCAGCACAGTAACTATGGCCCATGAAATGAAGCCAGTGAGATACAGATTATTCACAGAATTCACAAAATTCAAGAAAGGGAATTCTCAAAAGTGATTCCCAGATGACATTTCAGAGTCATGTATGATCACTTATGTGCTTTATGGAGCATCAGGAACCCCAAAGAGTTTCTTGAGGCTAAGGCTCATCATCCAGGTTACCCCAAAAGTACCTGGTCCAGTGGCAGTATGAAGTGAACCAAAATTCTTGTAGCTGTCTGAAACCTTGGACTAGCAGTGCCCTGTGTTTTGTTGTCCCAAAAAAACTTTTGCATATTTCTGTGCCATTCTTCAGGGGCAAAAGATTATTCCTAGTTATTCTGCATATCTGTCCTTATCCATATATCCACCCTGCTTTAAATTCTCAGGTTTTTTTAAAACTCTTTCTTTTTCCTTCCATTTTTTGAGGGAAGGGCTGCCCATGCAGTTTTTACAGCAATGTAGAGATGGATTATCACATCTGTGCCCCATTAAAGAGTAGCTGTACATCAGAGAGCCAAAATTGTGTTGGTTTTTGCTGTCATATCACATTGCAGTTTCAGGTCTTATTGGCCAATTTCTGTCTACAGTAAGTCACTTTTAGCAATACTACTCTGGATTTTCTTTTTCACAGAATCATAGAATTATAGTTGTGTTCTGTTATTATTTTCCTCCCCTTCTGCATTTATTAGCTTCTATTTCCCCATGACATTTCATTCTGAGGTTTCCTGGTTATATGTCTAACCTTTCGAGGTCATTTGCCCTCACTGCTCTTGGCAACAACTTCACATGGCAAACAATTTATACATATCATACTTTTCCTTTTGCTTACTTCTGATGTATAAGAAAAATCAGAACAATTTTCTTCTTATTTTGCTACCTCAGAAATATTAAGAATGTCATCTATAGTCTCCCAAGCTTTGCTCAGGGCTTCAAGTGACTTAGTGGCCACCTGAGCCCCAGCCACCCTGATTATTACAGGTGGTTGGGTGCTTGAAGATGCAGGTGGAAGCCTAGGAAGCTTTGCCAAAGTACCTAAATATGAAGTACTAAGTACCTAAATATGAAGTACTAAGTACCTAACTAATCTGACAATAAGAAGCTTACCAATAAGAAAAAATAGTGAATTGGGGCTCACCAGTTCTTGCAGGGATTGCTGCAAGAAGAAAGCTCCAGGTGGCATGAGGGAATTAGGGGATCTGATACAAGAGGATCAGGGAAAGTTCTCCTGCCTCACCTTGCCATGTCCTGCCTTGTCCTGTCTTTTTTTTTTTTTTTCCCCGTTCCCAGAAGACTTCAGTCTTTCTCTTATCTTAGTTCTTTATGTGATGTGGGGAAAAATCAGTTGTTAACTATTAGCAGTTAGTCTGGGGGAACAGAGGTAAATTTTTCTAATGATTACTGAAACCAAAAACTAGACCTTGAAGCCTAACAGGCAAAGGACAGATTTTGCAAGGTGGCAGGTCTCCTCTGGGTTTGCTTTACTTCTGAGTCCTGCTGTGGGAGACATGAGCTGAGCTGCAGGCAAAGTAGCTGAAAGGAAATGCAGTGCTTTCAAATTTTGTACTGACTTGATTTTTGCTTTGCAGTGACATTTAAGGTGTGCCAGCATTGTGATCCTTCTGTTTAGAGCCAGAGAAATAAGACCTTTACCTTACCTCCAGAGAGAAATAGTTTTTGTCAGCCAAACCCACTACTTAAGGCTGCTTTGGGACTCTTGTTGATTGGTTGATTAATTTTATTTGATTTCATTTTTTTAAATGAAGGGCTAGGTTTACAAAATACAGTAGGTGAGGTACTAACAGTCCATTTTGACAGACATTTCATGATTAAAAGACTGGCCTGGGCTGTGAAAAACCTCAAATCTCTTTCTACCTCTGTATGTAGAGATCTGAGAAATCTCTATCCCCAGCATCCCAGAAGATGAGTCTAGAGGAGCAGGCTAATATTTGAAAAAAGAGAAGGTTGAAAAATTTCAGACTCTGGTTGATGCAGTTCTTTGCACAAGTTATCATCAAGAAGGGGTGAGAATCCAGGCATTTCTCTCACTAGCTGAGAGCCTTGATGTCTGAGCTGGTGAATTATCTTATTCTTCGGCTCCGGTAATTTAACATATTCCACGTAAACCGTAAATGATCCAAAAGGAGGGATTAAGAAAAAACATTACTGAAAGGTTTAGAGTGATGAGAAATTTGGGCAGATGTGGAGGTGTGTGCACAAACACCTCAGCCAGATGTGGGAACAGTGGTTAAGCCTTTCGTACTCTGAATAATGGCCACTGGGATTTTACATAGGAAGAGATGCCTCCAGTTCCCTCTTCTCCCCCTTCCTTCCAAATGCCAAAAATACAAAGGGGTTTCAAAAATATTTATTTTATAATATATTTTTTTCTAAAATTCATTTTGATTTGAACCTGTTTTCCCATAAAATTTTTTGTTTGACTGCTAAACTGGGAGTAAAGGATTCAGTCAGCCCAGTGCTTAACTGCCACTTAAAGAGAGTTAACTGCCTTAGCATGTACAAACTAACCTCCTGAGTGACAATTTTGCATATCTAGATGCCCAAATGCCTCTAAAAATGTGGACCTTATTGCTTGTGCAGTATATTTCACAGATATCAAATCACTGTAGCTAATTGCTCTTATTTGCGATACTAAGGAATGTGCATTTTTAGCAAAGTATCCCTTTTTCATTACGGTTAATCATTTGATAAAATTAAATAGCAAAGGCATAAAATAAAAAATGACAAATTGGTTTATACAGCCTGTCATAAGAAATCTTTTTCTGCCTTTTCTGTTCAGGCTTCACCCTCTTCTTTAAGACCACAACTTCAAGTTTTAGCATAGAACTAAGATCCATTCCACACGGGAGTTAAATATCAAGTAAATAACCTATGCAAGACATTAAAACACCTACAAAGAGAAAGAAAATGTAAAGAATGCAGAAAAAAGTACAAACTTTTTTTCAGGTCATTGACAGGGAGAATTAGGGGAAGGATGCATTTTGCTTCTTATCACTGGGGTCTCTTTCCTAGCACAAAAGGGAAATTACTTAACAGCCAACTTGCCAGGATCTACAACAGTGACTTACAATTGAGCTTATGGGTGACTAAAGTAACATGACAAACTATAAGCTGCCTATGAATGCAGATTTTGAATGTTGATCTGAGCTGGTGGCTGAATTCTGCTCAAGAAACTGGGAATAAGCAAAATGGAAAGAAAAGATGGTTGTCCAGAGAAATCTTGAGCAATATAGGAAGGTATAAGAGGACAAGCAGATACGAAGTGCTACAGGGCTTTGGCTCTGCACTGCACAGGTTAGCGGCTGATGAACAGCACTCGGTGGGTAGGTTTGTCTTACACTAAATCTGCTGTACTTCAGAGGGCAGGCTTCTTCTAACCGCTTTCCAATCCCTCTCCCCCATGTGCATGTTTCAACCACTTCCCTGGCACTATAGTTAGCACTCATAGAATCATAGTATAGTTTGGGTTGGAAGGGACCATCAAAGGTCATCTAGTTCAATCCCCCTGCAATGATCAGGGACATCTTCAAATAGACCAGGTTGCTCAGAGCCCCGTCCAACCTGACCAGGGATGGGGCATCGACCTCATCTCTGGGAAACATGCTCCAGTGCTTCACCACCCTCATTGAAAAAGATTTCTTCCTTCTATCTAGCCTGAATCTCCCCTCTTTTTGTTTAAAACCATTACCCCTTCTCCTATGGCAACAGGCCCTACTAAAAAGTTTGTCCCCATCTTTCTTATAAGACCCCTTTAAGTTTTGAAAGGCCTATCATGCAGTGAGTTACTTCAACTCACTGATATGATGAAAAAATAATCAACTAAAAATAGGTTTTGTGTTTGAGCATTAAGATCAACAGACTTTTAACTTGCAGCCAAACAGCTATTAAATCCCACACAACCTGCGGCTGGGGGCAGAGCAGAGCAAGATGGTGCTTTGTGATGAAGCTTAAAGCTACACTGAATTATGTGGAACATAAACAGCTCTACCAGGTTCCATTTTGTTCTGGTTGGGGTTGTGAGCTCTCACTGTCTGGGTTTGAGAATATGCTGAGACAATGTTAGCTATATCTGCCAAACACACACCAGGTACAACACTCCTATTTCACTTTTTGTGCAAGCGTGGTTGTATCCCCCAAGTTTTCACAAAGTATTACACAGCATTAGACCTCACAGCTCCTTTGTGTAAACCCCTGGTGATTGGGTGGTACTTAGCCACAAAAACAGACTCCACACTTTTTATTAACTGGAAGAAAACTGGATATAATTCTAGAACTATGTATTCTAAAGTATAATTGCAGAATTCAGTTATGTAAATAAGACATGCCTAGGATCTTACCTATAACCCAGTTGTTCCTGCTAAACAGAACCCTATTCTGTCCCCACTGTGCTGGTGCATTATGGTGTAATGGGTAATGGCCTACCTTGAGCGGCAATATTTTATTTGCTTGGAATAAGGAAAAGGAGGAGGGAGGAGTCAGGACCTTGTTGTAACCCACCTCTGGTCTCATCATGAGCGGAAGGAAAGGCAATTCAAATGCAACACTGGGAAATGGAGGGTGGCAATTGCTGGACAAGCTCGGGACATTTTTGGATATTTTTACAGGTCCTCCCTTCAATGCAGATTATTGGTAACATTGAGACAGGACCTTGAAACTCCAGTAAGACTTTGGTACAACAGGTGAATTAACAAGGATTAAAGGACTGAGGATGGAGGAAAGACCCATACAATGACTTCTTCACAAGAAGCTCATTGTCTCACTCTCACTCCATCTGTTGGTTTTAACCATTGTGCTTCAGGAAACAACACATTTGAGATCATGCATCCCAGTTAGAGTTGTGAACCAAAGTCCGTATCATCAGCAGTTATAAATGTAAGAGCTAATATGTAGCTCAGTGACAGGATCTGTGTGGATCTCTCTTTAACATCAAAAATAATGTAACATAAAGAAGTAACATCATAAACTTATCACCCAGAGTAAACTGTCACCGTAAGAACTCTTACAATGCAGTACTTTTTAATTCCATAATACATCTCCTTTTACTTGTCCTCACCTTTGCATGGACCTTGTTTTCTGGTGAGAACTGCTTTTAGTAAAGACTGAAGCACAATAAAAAATGTCTTTTTATGAAGAGCCTGTGCCCATTTTGTCCCATCATGCTTTGTTTAAGTCTATTAACACAACAATTTAATTCCTGTTCTTCTTGTCAATGATTATCTGAATACAGGTAATCTTTAAAAACAGAAACATTACAAACAAGCTATCTCCTTGTAATGGTTCATCACTAACAATAGCTATTAACAGCAATTACCGTAAAAATTGTGTGTACATGACAAAGGAGAATTCAGAGCTTCTACTTTATTTTTCTTCTCTGTGTTTTAAAGAAAATAAAATGGAGAATGAAAGAAACAAGTGCATGTGAATTAAAAAAAAAAAGAGGAGGTTGCAACATCTTATTTGTGATTATTTGTTCAGATAGAATTTCTAACTTGAAAGGAGAGGAATCACGTTAATTCCTCTTAACCTTTTTGCTCAAGGAGATTGACTCACCTGAGTCTTAACAACATAAGCTTGCTTAACTCCATGTTTATTAACTACTTCTTCCCTTTAATTAATCCCTTGGCCTTGCTTCTTTGTGGGACCCTGAGATTTAGCGATGATGTAAATCTTACGTATCTGCATTGAGGTCAGTGGATCTACACAGTGGTATAAGAATTACCTCAAGTCTATAAGATTTCCACTGGAGATGCAAAATCAGCCCCAGTTCCTTCCCAAATGTTAATAGAAGCTATTGATGTAGAATATTATCCCAACTGTAGGAAAGATTAATATTATGAAATTTCTCAAACAAATATATGAAGTGGGGTAGAGAGCAATTTCTGCCTTGTAAAATAGTTAAGACCTGGGGAAAAAAGCTAAGCTTGGCAATGTGGATGAAGAGCATGATGTGTTAAGTAGTAGATCACTGGAAACAGAAGGAGAAAGAAGGGAATGGAGAGATGGATAGTCTGTGGCTTTCATATACATCAGAAGGAGCTCTACTTATGTTAATGCTAATAGATAATGCAGACTGAATGTGTTCCTGGCAGGTAATAACTGAATGAATCTCTGATGGGATGATATACACATCTGGGGATTCGTATTGTTGAATGCTGGTGTGAGAGAATTTCTGTTCTATCTTTTCTGGGTGGTGGAGGATGAGAGAATTAATTGCTAGTACATGGCATCAAATATTGTTTAAATATCTTTATAAGTGGATTGTACCTTAATAAACTGGGAAGAAGAATAAGTATTGTTTTTTATAAGCCATGATGACACCATTTAAACAAAAAAAAAAAGTTTGTGCAGTCTAATCTGACATTGCATTAATTAGGCAACATACTACAATTAATAAGCTGTGATCTGGTATGTTCCAAAAATCTTGGTTTGATAAAAGGCAGAGAAACAACAGAAAGCTTGAACTATTTACATTCTCTCTTTTGGGAAGATGAGAGTAGTTGAGAGAGCAAGAATTAGTGTTAATTTCAGGGATATCCTTTCCCAAATTCCCATACTGCTAACCACTCACATTTGTTCTCATAAAATATGTCTGTGGTACCCTGTACGTAACAATACTGAAGCATTTCCTTTGTTATACTTCATCACATATCTATCTCTATCTTAGGTGCTCTGCCATCTAAATTAGAACAATCATTTACATTAATGAGCACTGCAGCTATCATGGTTATCCCTTTTGCTGTGATAACTCTGTATCTTTAATTTTTTCAGGTTCCATTTTTTTCCTCCAACTTCTTTATTTGAAGTTACAGTTGGAATACTTATGACAAAGGGTCATTTGGTTATCTGTCCCTTGACACGATGGATAACTGTGTCTCATTTGCACAAAAATATTCTAAGCTGAGCATTGCAGTGACAGTTACAGTACAGCCTTCACCAATACATGTGTATAGTCCTACTAGTTTTGTTAACTGTGATACTACAATTTGTGTTCTGGTATCTATCAGTCCACATAAAGCAAATAACTGCTTAGAGAAGAAAAAGGTTTGGAAAAAAAATCAGCAAAGTTATCCTAGACTTTCATGCTATGTTATACAATTTTATTGAGAATGTGGACTTTTATTACTCCTATCATTAATTAAAAACTTCCATTCAAAACTTATCTTCAATACTGTTTTTGCAACAGCAGGAATTACTTCACTGTATTATATTTGTAACTTGGCAACTGAAGATGAACTGGACTATGGAACAATTTTCTAAATAGAAATTGTTTTTTCATCAACACTAACATTGATTTTGCTAAAATTTTATTTTAAAGAATTTATTATGATGACAAAAAGTTTAAAAGTTTCATTCTTTTGGTTTAAAAATATTATTTTCTCATGGTATGTTTTTTATACTGCTCATGATAAGGAACAATTGGATACGAAAACCAATGACAAATGGACACTTAGATCACCAATTTATCCACTAGAATATGAATTTCAAAACTAATTACCATTTAGAGTAACAATTATTAGCACAGTGGATATGGTATGTCATATCCAATTACGCAAACCATGCAGTGACATAGTAGTAAAAACATCAACATTTTTTAATCTTTCATAGTTTACAAAATAAGGTAAAATTTGCAATAAGACTCAAACCAAGTTATTTTGTTTCTTGATATTTTTCCATAAGGATTTTTTTTTTTTGTTATAACTCAAAATATCAATAAAAAAAGGAAAGCTCAGCAATTCCTCTGAAAGGGAATTTTTGAGATTTGACTCATTGCACAAATTTTGGTATGATTTTCCGGTTGTACCAGCTGGCCAAATAGAAAAATAATTTGTCTAATTGTTTATAAGAAAGTAAACTATTTCTCATTGGTAGTGGCCAGCATCAAGGGGAAGAAGGAAAGAAAGATGGAGTTCCACAGGAAGTAAATATGACATTAATTGCATAGCAAGACCTAAGATCTGGAAGGATGGCTTAAGGAATTCTTACTTATTTTTTGTGCATTCTAGTAGTGCTTGAGTATTCTTCAAAAATCTATTGAAAATATAGCCTTCTTTGCGATGCGCAGCAATGTCCTGCAGAAACAATTTCTGCATTCTGGGACCATGGTGAATAGGTATATTCTCACAATATTATAATCAGATATTCCCTTATTCTTGTATTGATCATAGAGAACAGAAACTTCTGTAAATCGTTTATTTCTTATGGTTTTGTTATCTTTCTTAATTTCTCCTCAATAAAGCTGAAATGTTAAAAAAATCAGAAATATATATTGCAAACTTATATGTATATATGTTCTGATACAGTTTAAATTTCCTGATCACATATTGTCTTCTTCTCCAAGATCTCTAATCTTTTTTTTTTTCATGAAAAAGTGGGAAAGATTCAGGATTCCTGGGCGTAACTCCAAGTTTTTCTGCTAACATGCACCCAAAGGATTGTAGACCTTCTGTTCATCTCATACTGTCTTCTTCTACTAAAATTCCCCCCAGTTAGTATCTACCCTCTAAATGTTCTTCTGCCCTGTTCCTTCCTCTTTGGATTCTGTCCTTTTCCTGTGAGGTTACCATCAAATCTCTGTTTATTGCTTACTTTCTCATATGGAAGCTAATCGCTTTTTGCTTAATATGGTGGAAAAAGAATCCACCTAACTCCAAAGATTCTAGAGGGTTTAGGGCTAATCCATATTCATGAGCCTTCAAAAAGCCAATCAAACCCCACCAGTCTGGAACATATACCCTTTATAAATCTGTATCAGCCAGAAGTGATTTCACAGTCCAGTTACAATATGCCAAAACCAGGCGTGATTGACAAGTTACACCATCAAAATGATCACAAGAAATTTTTTCACCATTTTAAACCAAACCAGGAAAATACCGTATGTTATTTTACCCCTAATTCATTTTAATTTCTAATTCATTTCTCTGAGGTTGGAATCCCTATCCAAACTTATCTGCACCCCAGTTTGAACGATGAGCAATTCCTCTTTACAGTGAAGCAGAAAAAGAAAATATTTTACTTTTGCATTACAGAAGGAGAAAAAAAAAACTAAAAAGAGATTTATGTTACTTAACTGTTTCTTTTTATGGAGGGAGAATGTTGAAAGACATGAGAAGAGTTGCCCTTATTTTGTACACAGCACTGAGTGTTCTCTTTTCTCATGAAGATCCTTCTACTGTGAAAGAACAGTGTTGATCATCTGGATAACACAGAGTGACCGTAGTGGAGAGCTCACAGTAATGGTCAGCACGGAATTGGATAAAATTGGGAAAGGAGAGAGACGGGGGTTGTGTGGCTCCAGTATTCTGAATTTTTGCCCCAGTAAATGCTGCACCTTTTTTCTCTTACTGTAAAATCAATACACTTGCAGGGATGCTTGTATTGTGAAGTCTTTCATTTTATGTTTATTACATTTAAGTTTACTGACTGCTGTCTTGTACATTCTGCATTTATGAAACCAATGGAATTTTTGAGTATAAGAATTGAAATACAATTTGTTGATCAAAACATTCATTCTAGGCTGTCATACAGATGGCAGAATCTTGTCTTTTACATAGTGCTGAAACATACCTATTACATTTTTTTAGCAGTCCATAAGGGAGTGGGGTAGATGCTTAGAACTATATGCTCTGTTTTATCTTGTCCTTGTAACGTAATGTAGTGAAGAAAAGGAACTTGACAGCCGAGTGGATGTCCTGGTGGATGTCATGAGGCCAGCACCTTCTTCCTTCCCAGCTGGCTGGCAGTGGTGTGTAGCCAGACGACCGAAAGATCATATGCATAGACCATGGTGGCGTGTTGAGGACCTGTCCTGGCAGATATGAGCTAGCCCTTTACAGCACAAGCCATTGCTGGGGTATGAAGAGATGATCTCTTCAGCTGTATGTGTGTTCAAAACCTTGATTTTTCCCCTTTTCATCTCTGTTTTCAGTTCCTGGGGCCAGGAGCCTCCTCTTTTACCCTGCTCTGTAAATCCTACTGGGGCATACCCAAAGCAGGGTTTGATTTCATCTAAGGTGAGCTTTAGTCAAACCCTTATGTGTGTGGGCTTAAGAATGCTCTAGCTTAAGAATGCTCTGGAAAGTAAACAAAGACTTCCTTGTCAGTATCTGAGCAGGATCAGCAGCTGTACTAGGAATTACTTAATTGAAATAAATGTTTTGTCTTCCTCAACATAAATGAAATTGTAAGGTGCTAATAAACTGTAAATATTCTCAGAGCACAGTGTGATAGGAATGTTTATCCTATATGTGTAGTAGCTGTGAGCTCAGCATCCCCTAGAACAGGAATCATTTGAAGTCCTACACATCTATTAAATCCTACTAATAGGCTTCATACGCAGTAGTAGCTGTCTGCAGCTTAGGTGGATTTCCAGAAGACTTGTCAACAAGATCCCTTGCCGGAGACGTTCAGAGAAACCAGCCAGAGAGAGAAGGCCCTTGCATGAGTGAAGAAATGGTTAAAAAGACAAAGAAGATGAGATCAGATAGTTGCACGACCAAAAGAAGCTGTGCAGGGACCCCGGCGTTCAACAAATTAGTGAGTGATTTGGAAAAGTGTGAAGAGTGAGGTGACAAAAGTTGCTGGCATTTCTAAACCGTTCAGGGCCAACGGTTAAGTGTAGCAAGAGTAGTGACGTGGTAGATAAATTTCAGTGTAGGTAGAAGTAAAATAAATCAACCAATGAAAACAATCCTCACTTTATACCCCTGGTAATGGGCTACAAGCTGGTGATTATCATTCAGGAGTGAGACCTTGGAGGTATAATAGACAAGAATTTCTATGCAAATATCAGCTGTTAACCATCAAATCAAACCCTAGGAATGGAGCAGGGAAGAAGACAAACGTGGAAGTCCATGATGCGTTTGTGTATGAAAACACCACAAAAAGTTATTCCCCCTTTCCCCCTCTTCATTATCAAAAAGGACAAATGAAAAATTATTTGCAAAGGATTTGGTAAAGCTGAAAAAGGTTTTAAGAAAGGGTTTCCTTCTCAGATTATCAAAGAAGTGAAACAACTTCTGTATGTGGGATGGTCAAGTACACTTGGGGTCTTCAGCCTGGGACAGAGAGAGTATGACAGAGGTCTACAAAATCAAGGGAAGTTAACAGGGAAATGACTGCTCATTGTCTCTTCCACTATAAGAACTTGAAACATCAAATAAGATAGCAAGTGGCAGGTTTAAAATTAATAAAAGCAGGTAGCTCTTTGCATAGCTTGGAATCAAGCTGTGGAAATCCTTGCTACAGCTTACTGGTGAAGCTTGCAATGTTGAGAAACTATTGCATAAAAATTTGAAACAAAAATCCACAGAGATACAGACAAAGAGAGGGACACATACAGAGACAATACCTGTGGTGAGGCCCCTAAGGAGCAAAGAGATCCTGTGATTATTCTCAGACTTGGGAGAATTTTGTTTTTGAAGAACACCATATTTGTAATGTGGCTACATAAGCTGCTAAAGTTTGGCACCCTCTGATAACCATTAACTATTAACCATTAACTCCGAGCTCCACTTGGAACCATGAATCAGCCCAAATGAAGCATTAGTCAGGGTGCAGCTTCCCCACATTCTTTGGTTCCTCATTCAACCTTTCTATTAAGCCACAAAGAGTGGGTTGATATCTAGCAGTCGTAATTCTTTTCTATTAATCCACTTACTTTGCTAATGTACAGCTGAGTAAAATCTCCTTGCTTTCTCCTCGATTCTCGTTAGTGAGTCTCTGCATGGAACTGTCATACAAAATATGCACTGTTAACAGAAATCTTTAGGCATCTCTCTCTGACAAACTACTACAGCAACAAATTACTGCTTAAAGAAGAGACTGTGCTCTTGGGGGGAATAAAATCCTAATAAATATGTACCATAAAGGTGCCAATAAAATTATTGAATTAAATACCTCAGAGAAAAAAGACTATCAAATAAACATCTGAGCCAATTCTCATATACTGGACCATGGTTACAATGAAACTCACAGAAACACACATTAAAGAGAAAAATGTGCATGATGTTTTGTATGTATAACAAAGATAGCAGAGGCAATATGAAACTGGTCCTAAATCTAACTGAGTGAAATGAGGTACAGAAAAATAGCAGAAGGTCCATTTATGAGATCTTGATTGGGGGATTCTGATCTGACATGTAAAAAAGTATCAAGAACACAAATCAGCCTTATCAAAGGGTACAAAAAATTTGAGAAATAATACACAGTCATGTTCTACACACCAAGTCCATTGGAGGTGTCATATCAGGCAGTGTCTGCCCCAGCATCTTTTCTCCCACAGCAACGGTCAACACCACATGGTTTTGAGGAAATTGGAAGGTATTTCATAATGGGTTTACTGTCCCATAAGTGAAATCCCTTTCACTCCCCTTCACCAAAATCATGACATGGTTACTGGTGTTAATTTTTCACCCTAGCTAATGTTACTGTAGCTGTTTAGCATTTTCACTAGATATGTGTGCATTCTAAAAATGTTTCCTGGGCCTTTACTGCATCCCAAATACTCCTTTCATGAGAACAGCCTATGAACTCAAGGTCATGTTGAGGTGCAACCTTGAGATTAGCTGAGTAGCACACCAGCAGAGGAAGCCTGGATCCATACAGCCTCTGAGTGAGGATCCTAGCATGCGCCTACCAGCAATAAGGACAGGTCAGGCATGGCATGACCAGCCCTGCAGTGACGGTGTAACCCATCTGTCCCTGTAGTACTGTCATGTCACCAGTACTAGGCAGAGATACCAGCTGTGGAGCACTTCCCAGTTGCGTTGACCTTGACCCAGTCTACTGTGAGGGGAAATGAAATCTGTGGGTAGAAGGAGAGCCCTTCGGATGTGTGGACATTTGCAGCTAGATGTCCTAGATCAATCAGTGCATCGACAACAGCCTTGCTCACATGGGATTGTGAGCCATGTAGAAAAGAGTTTGCTCACTCACACTCTGTCCTTGCTTGTTAGCCAGTTAACCATCTGTGTAATAGGACGTAAAGCTACAGCAGCAATAATGACCTGGGCCTTGAATCATTACACATTTTGTCTGTTTGTTCAGCCATAGGTTTGTTTTTTCTTAACTTCTGAGTACTGGCTGCTACAAACTGACCGGTATAAACTAGTTTATAATTGAGAAACGTGACCAGTGAATTCCAGTTTGTGTGAAAAATGATCAGTGACTTATTTAATTAAATAATTTGCTTTTTTTTTGTAAGTACAGATAAAATTTCTATCTAGGAAAACACAAATTATTTCCTTTTATGCAATATTTTAATAGAATTCCATCAGTTCCATGGAATTTCCCCTCCATATTTATTGTTATCTGAAATGACTAATTTGAATATTACAAATAAAGTGTTTGAAGTAATTCTAATATTATAGGGGATAGAGGTGAATACTGGCTGAGCTATCTTCCTTGCTGTACCATAAAAAATCTTTATGTCTCATAGATGGATATAAATAGGACAGCAGCCTGGTTGGCTAGACTTAGAAAAACTTCTTTAGATTCATTATGGATACACTTAGGTTGGAAGTCACAGCTGTACAACTGAGTTAGTTGTCCAGATTCCCAATATAGTCCATGAAGAATCTCTAACACACCTTTTATCTCACCCTAAAATTGACGTCCAAGTAAGCCATTCCGTTTGTGCATGTTTCTTTTCTCTGCATGCAAAGGGAGGTGAGACTGACTGATTCACATCTGGTTGCCTACACTGCACGAATCTCATATTTAGATGACAAGTTCATCCCCCCTGCAAATTCATTCTTCTTCAAATTCTGAACCTATTAAAAAAAAAGTACATCATATTTTGTAAAACAGTTACCTTCATTTTATGTCATCGTCTAGGAGAAGTGGGGTTTTTTTATTTTGAGGTCAATAGGCCACTACTCCTAATTTTAACATGGACCAAAATACACTGTTTGAGGTCTTCTGCAGTCCAGCAGAGATCCTAGTTGGTGTGAAGAAGGTGGCTGCATTACAACATTGTTGCTATGCTGATGACCCAGGAAACCAAGAAGGTCCTAAGCATGACTATGTACGCTATCAAGATCTTGCAAATTGCAATAATCTGGAAATCACTGCTTCAAAACATCAAAGAAATTTTTATTAAAACACCAAACCTGCTTTTCTCTTCAAAGGTCTTGTTTTCCTTTGTACTCTGTATGATATTACTGTCTTGTTTAGTTTTTAATAGAATCTTTAGTGTGTGCTAATAGTTTCTTGGACTGTAAATTGTTTTAAAAGACGCATTAATCCTGAAGCAACTGTACATTCATCTTACCTTCTCAGATGCAGCTTCAGTGCACTATAATTTAACCTTCTTTCTAGATAAAGGATGTTTAAGGAGCTCCCAGAATAGAAGTGCTTTATTACTATAAGATTCTAGTAAGATCAAGTACATACTCTGGCAAAGGATATTTACTCATTCTCCATGTAATCTGTCAACATGTAGCCCCAAACTTTCCTTTTTAAAATGCTTTTTTTTCCCCTTTATGCAGAAGACCTAGTACTAGTTTAGATGTAAAATAAACATGATAAATAAAAGGTGACATTTAAGCAGTATATATAACCACGAAGCAGCACTTCCATTTTAAATTCCACGGCTGAGATGACACTGACTTAGAGGAGCCGCTGCTTATATAAACAAGCAAGTCTCTGTGGTCCCCTTTTGCTCCCTCCCCCAAAGATTTCACTTGCAAACAATTTGTATCCTTGGATGTTTCTTTCGATATTCGGCCGGATGTCATTCCTGTCACTGCACAATAAAAAAAAATAAAAATAAAAAAATAAAATAAAAAAAAAAGGCAGCAGTAACAGATACAAAGAACACTGACCTCTTTCTTATGACCCCACTCTCTGAAGCCAAGCATCCTGAGCTTCACACAGAAGGGCGGCTGTTCGGAGGGAGGCAATCAGAGCTGTAAATGTGTAAGACAGGAGCCGTGGTATGGCAGACAGATTTTAGTGGATTGAGAGATTTGACAGATTTCTTCTTTATATCTGAAAGGAAAGATGATTTTCTGGTGGTTTTCTCTAGAAAAAAGAAAAGACTATAAAGTGTATATTCTTCCAGAAAGATATGGGCCAGCTTTTTTAGTGAAGACATATATAGGCCAGTGTAGGACCTGGATATGTCAGACATAATCTATTCTATTCTATTCTATTCTATTCTATTCTATTCTATTCTATTCTATTCTGTTCTAAACATTACTGTGCTTCTAGAGCTTTGACTCCACCGATGCTCTTTTCGGGAAGCACAGCCCGTGAGCAGTCCCGAGTGTGCAGACCCCTTCTCCCTGCGGCCCAGTCAAACAAGCTGTGTAATGCAGACGTGTGGGGCAGAGGTTGCTACCTCTGTCCTCCGTTCTCAGCCCTTTCATGGAATTTAGTGCTTGCCAGTGTGTCAGCCAAGGTCAGGTCAAGAAGACCTGCAGCTCTGCTGATCTACACACTTGCAGCTATAGAGACAAGTTACTTTTTCTTGATGGATACACACCCTAGAAAAACACCAGCAACATTTGGTCGTGTAAATTATCCAGCACTAAATCTACACTTAGAGGTTCTGAATCTAACCTTCTTTTGCAGTCCTTTGTTTAGTGAAGTTCACAGGAGCTGACAGACATGGTGAGTCTCTTAGACAATACTAAACTTAAAGGGATAATTATAATGGCAGTCACACACATCAGTAGTTTGCTTCTTAGCTTCTGTAAAAAGACACACTATGATCTCCCTGAAAACCCTAAAATTTATTTTTCAGGTGCTCGGTGCCAGGCAGGATCGGTCCCATGGAGACATAGTTTATTACTACAAACACATTTAATGCTCTCATCTCCCACACTAGTTTGTTTGCCTTTGGAAGTCTCCTTGAAGTGCTTGCTGAAATGTTAAATATACTGTATTCAGCCAGGCTGGGGAGCATGGAGGCCTACTGCTGCTGGAAGTGATCTACAGGGCTAAAGATAATATTCAGCTAAACCCACGGTGATACAGTAACTAGAGCCCTTCAAAACAAAATGACCCAAGGTGAGGCATCCTGCAGAGAGTGCGGAAAGGATAAAGGCTCAGAACCAACCTGCTGAAACAAAAAGGCCTGGAGAAGGGTTAATTTCATGTGATGGCTCAGTTTGATTCATAATTTTGGTCCAAATTCTGAAATCTATAAAAAGTACCAGAATCTGCAAACCTTCTTTCATGATATTCTCTATTTACTGAAGTGGAGAACTATAATAACAACAGTAGGTTCTTTCTGTTGATTTCATTGAAATGATGCCCAAATTGTACTGGAATGAGTGTACAGATAAGGCCATTGCGACATCATAGAATGACACAACGCCAATAGTAGTTCTGCAAAGACTGCATGGTACAAATAAGGGCTGCAGCCTCTGTCCTATATTTATATTCAGATCCCACATGAAAGAGCTGGTTGAATACCAGAGAAATCTAATCCACAAACTCTGCTGTTATTGATCAAATAATTTGTCCGTTCAGGCAAAATACGGTAAGACTAGTTATCTGTTGTGTGTTTTATCTAGAAATGGAATTAGCTTTCATCAAAATAATAAGTACAGGTTGTCATCTTATACAAGGAATTCTCCTACTGTACTTTACCTGATTCCTATGATGGAAATGAATTCTGAATGAAAGCTGTGTGTGTAACTCTAAATGCATTCCACATTGGCAGGAAAGCATTAGATATTTACACAATGCCACGATGTGCATTGATTACAGCTAATTTTAGGAGTGATGCTTCCTTTGAGACCCTTGGCTGGAAAAGGACACATAAAAAGTAGCTAAATTGCATACAGAGATCTAGGATTTAGAAATCTTGAATCACAATGCCAGGTCACCATGATTTTGAGGAGAGGGAAAGATCAGTAGATCTTAACTTGTTTAGCCCGACTAGCTTTTCATGCTTTTACCTTAATATCTATTACACGTAAAATCTGCTCCAGCCCAGAAGCTACAGGTCTGCACCAAAATATCTGGGCTCTTAAGAAAAAACATTATTATTATTAGCACTAAGCAGTAGATTTTAGGAAGGCTAAGTCAAAAGTGCAGAAATACAGGGGCCATATCCATTTTTCACTGTTTTATTCTACTTTGTTCAGTTCCTTAGGTAGCCCTCAACAGCATTGTTCCTGCTTCTGAGGGGGCACTGAAAGAGATGACTAATTTTAGTTTGATGACATCAAGCTACAAGGGAAAGCACTGAATTCTTTATCCTTTAGTATCTTTGAATAAGGCTAGGTAACCTTCTGAAAAGTGTGCTTTAGAAACAAGTTGCTGCGGTCTTTACGGGATGCGGTGAATCATAGAATCCCTCAAGTTGGAAGGGACCTATAAGAATCATTGAGTCCAACTCCCTGCTCCGTGCAGGACTACCTGGAACTA
Organism: Sagittarius serpentarius; assembly: GCA_034782735.1. Taxonomy (NCBI): domain Eukaryota; kingdom Metazoa; phylum Chordata; class Aves; order Accipitriformes; family Sagittariidae; genus Sagittarius; species Sagittarius serpentarius. Next base: position 21,497,084 of record JAVKLA010000026.1, read on the forward strand.
AATCATATGACGTCATCCAGATGTTCCTTGAACTCCTACAGGCTTGGTGCTGTGTCCACATCCCTGGGGAGCCTGTTCCAGTGACCGACACCCTCTCAGTGAAGAACTTTTTCCTAATGTCCAATCTGAACTTCCTCTGATGCAGCTTCATTCCATTTCCTCGTGTCCTAACACTAGTCACCAGAGAGAGGATGTATAATATCTTGTATGTGTAATACATACAGGATCCTACTAGATAGTCTGATTTAATGACCCTTATGGTCTTCAAATCAGGAAAAACAGAAAATGTTCAGAAAATGATAAAAGGAAGCTTATAGGTCTATTCTATTTTGTTCAGCTTTCATGTCTATCCCATAGGAATTTGATTATATAAAGCCTTTAAAAGTTTACAAACTGCTGCTGTTGCCATGTTTTATACACAACAAGGGCAAGAGTTCCCAGCTCCGTATCTCTGGACTACCTACACAAACATCTGGTAGAGAGAAGGGCTTGAGGATCTCCAGCCAGATGAACAAAGCTATGGCTGTCAAACGAATGCCGTGGATGGCTCTTTTTTAAGCCAAAGCTAAGAAAGGATGATCTTGAAAGGGTCTGTTTGAGTTACATTTTTTTTGAGGACTTCTGCTGCTGCAATTCAAAAATGTAACGTTCAGAGCCTCAAAGCACAGATTTGTGTAGGGAGTGTAAACTAGGAAAAAATATTATAAATATGAATAAAAATTTTAGATGACAGACGCATTCAGAAGTGCATTGGGTTCACTGAAATTTCCTTTGGAATACTCTGTATCTGGAAACTGATAATTCCATGTTCAAATCACGCTGAAGGCCATCTTTTTTTTTGGCACTGGGAAATTTTAAGAACAATAAAGCTAGTTGAAATACACTGCAAGCCCACTGTTTCCTTTCCCTGCCGTGTAATTCCTATTTCCTCCATCATGTGAACATACAATGCTTTGATTGGACTGTTCAATCCAATCAAACCTGCTGGGTGTTTCAGAAGTACCTCTTGCTTCATAAATATTTATGTATTCGTGGGTGTTTCTCTTGTCGCGTTGGATGTTTTACGATTTTGTTTACCTCCGTATTTTGATGTATTTATTGCTTCAGTGGTTCCAGTGCATCTAGCAGAGTCAAAAAAATACCTGATAAAAGGGGATACTTTTCAGTGTAGTTTGGTCTTTAAATGATGTTGCAAGAACCTGTTATTTATCATTTAGACAGTTACTTCTGCCTATTTAGCTAACGATGGCGTATTTAATTTTCAAAATTTTCTTTGTATTTTTTGTACAATAAAATGAAGCATTTAGAGGCAAAGCAGGAGGCTATATATCTGCATTGCCTTTTTATCTTCACTCACCTTGGGGCAATCTAAAAAAAAAATTTGTTTCTTTATAGTTCATTAAAATAAAAATAAATTTAATTATTTATTAGGAGGAAATGTGTTTGGTGATTAGAGTACAGGACAAGAAATCAGTAATACTGCTTTTTATTTCCATTTGGACATCAGTTAAGTGATGCTCTGTGTGGTACAATGAGTTCTGTACCCGTTTCCCATCTATAAAGACATATTATAATTTACAATGATTTAATTAATTACTGTTTATAAATGCCTTGTGAGTTTCTTGAATGAAAAGTTTTATGTAAGCTCTTCAAGGCAGTGATTGTCTTGTCCCAAGCTGAAAACAATGTTGGATCTTTTAATAAGAATAATGAATACGACAGGCAGTGAATGCAAAGCAGTGTTTATTAGCTTTCATCTCATATGACTGAACAAACTTTATTCCCGGTTGTGTGACAATGCATATGTATTCTCAAGACATTCTTCTGTAACACAGTAGGATGAGTCTCTTGAGTAATTATTACTTTTACCAGTAAAGATTTGCAGAAGTGAAAACAAATATCCCAGTTGACTGGACTTATGAGTCAGGGTCAATTTTCTGTTCTGCCGCAGAACTGAGACAAGTCACTTAGACTCAAATAGTCAAAGTGTTCGCGTGGCTAATGCCCACTCAGTTTACAGGGGTTTTGAGCTTCAAATGTCTTCGAAGATCTGGGTCTTCATTCCTCTCTGCCCCAATTGTTCTAGTCAGAGGGGTGATGGCAGCACCTCTGTACGTAGCGGAAACAAACCATCACAAGGGCTAATTGTGCTCGTCTGGGCTAGGAGAACAGTTTCTGTTGCTAACCTCCCACAGGGGAGCGATGTGGCTAATATCCCATCCAGATGCCTTTGATTTCCTCATCCCCAGTGCTGTGGGACTCATTTATAGCTGAGCTGACTGGGAGTGATGCTTGGAAAGAGTCCAGGGAGAGGTATGAACTCACACCTCTTGATTCATACCAAGACACCTTCACCACTCTATCATCACTCTCCTCAGAGGACTGTAATGAGGATACATTAATTAACGTTTATGAACTGCTTCGGTGCTGCCATATTTAGACTGTTAGAGTTGCATCTGTAGGAGTGAAACAGCAATCAGTAATTCCGCCTGCAACAGAAAGCACAAATGGGAAGATGAAACAGAGGGCCACCACCTAGGAGGTGTTTTTCCACACTGCAAAAACATCGCTGGAGGTGATAGCCCTTCAAAGGCAATCTCTGCTCTAGAGAAATCGAGGCTAACAGAAACTCTGAAGCACATGATGGAAGGTCTGAAAAGTATTTACCTGACTTTAACCAAGGTGTTCAGTCATGATTTTTCATGAAAAATAAATAAGTTTAGGGTGGGAGAGAGATTTATCAAATATTCCAAAATATTTCAAGGTTACTGTGGTTGTTCATGGGAGTTCTTTAAATGATTGGATGCTTTCTGGAGCGTGTATATTTGAAGCTTCATCTATCACACAGTGGATTTTCTCTGGAGAAAAATATGTTGCCTCCTTACTTAGCTCATAAAGTAATACAGAAACTCAGAATGTGATGAATGGATATCAGAATGTGGCCAGATTATGGCCTTGTATTCACCCTGAGACGAGAACAGGGGGATCAGGGAACAGCTCTGGGACACTTTGGCTTTATGGACAGTTTCTGAGCAAGTGCAGCTGTGAGCCTCAGGGCAGGGTCCGTGCCGGCATGGATAGTAAAGATGAAATTTCTCTATAGGCAGCCACTCATTACCTGCTACAGTTAGTTGTTTTGGGGGCACTGTTACTACCCCCAGGCCATTATTTCAAGTGTGTCCCTTGAACCTTTGGAGTACTTGGACTCGCACAGACCCAAAAACAGTGATTGCAGCAATACTATACTGACTACTCTCCTTGCCTTTTGAAAAATCCCATCAAAATTGGTTTTAGGCAGGTTTCAGTGAAAAAAATATTAACTCAAAAAAACTTCTTCTGCCCACTTTAGACTCTCAAAACAGGGACCTTAGGATGAACTACTGTGCTTGTTCTACTCTCTGCTCTGTCCTTCCCATGCTCAGAAGGGGAGAAGGTAAAGCAAATATTTTATCAGAATGAGCGTTACTTGGCTGGGAAACTTCAGCATGCCAAGTGGAGCTGATCCAGTCTGCCTGTAGCTTTCAAAGAAGTGTACCTTTTATTTTGTCAAAATTCCCATGAAAGCTTTTTTTGTGTTTTTAGGTGTCTCTCTTTAAAAAAAAGTGAATAGATGAATAGGACATTCTTCATTCCATACATCTTGGTGATTTGGTTGAGTCTGTAATTCAGTAAAGAGTTTTAAGCTTTTAGATTTTTTTTCTAAATTTTAATATGACTTATGCTACTGCATTTGTTCTCTGAGTTACCCTAGGAAGACTACATACATATGATATAGTTCCTCAACCTGAGTACTTTCCTCTGAAGTAGACCTGGATAGATTCTTTCAATATTTGTAAAACTCATTTGTCAAGGTTGCATTGGTTAAAAAAAGACTATGACCAATTTCATCAATTTGGAGAATAAGAAAGTGATGTAAATACTTGATTTCCTGAACCTGTGAGGATAGGATATGAATACAGATAGGAAAAGATTTAAAATGATATGCCAGTGAAAGGGTCTGCAAAACAGTAAATAAATTACAGCATAGGACAGATACACCAAAATACATTAGATAAATTTATAACAATGTTTTGTCAAAGACTTCTGGAATATTCTAAGATCTCTAAATAGAACTTTAATTGTTCTAATTTTTCTTATATACATCTTTAAGTAGGAGATTTTGGTCGTTGAGTACAGGAAACTGGGATAGAGAAATTTTTGGTCAATCATTGAGAACTATGCACAGTGGAGATGAAAAGGAAAGATCGATTTAAAACTGGTGTCAGCAAGGAAAGGACTAGAGCTCTCTTAGCAACAGGTTGAGCCTGTCCTGATGTAGTAAGCAGGCCCTGTAAAATTTTCTTTGATAGACTGAGATTTTCAGAAAAGGAACATAATCTCAAGGTTAGAATTATGATAATAATATTCTCAGTGGTGTAGTGGCTTTGGATGATGTACCTACATCTTTAAGTTCATCCTGCTGCTTTCTGGCTCAATGATCTTGGCCAGTGCTACTAGTTCAGTGGCATTTAAAGGAGATATGAGTCCAAGCTCCAGATGAAGTAGAGCGAAAAGTATATTATTGCAAAATAGTGCTTTTCTTGGCAAGAAATGTAATGATTTGGGGCACCTTACAATGTTTTAGTGCCATCTTGTGACTCCCCAAAATGTTACAAGAACATTTGCCAAAATGCCTGGATAAAATAAACATATGGCTAATAGGCAGATTTTGAATTAGTAGTTATGCACCGAAAATCTTACTCCCAGAGCTTCATTGCTTCAGTGACAGGACACAGTCTTGTAACTCACCATCAATACATGAATTTTAAGTGCCAGATATCTGCATGATAAAGCTGGCAAACAAATAAATTACCTTCCCAAGAATTTTCCATGAAAATTAAGAAAATGAAGTTTCATATAAAACTGCGAAGAGACAAAGAAGAAAATGTAGTTCTATAAATGACTCATTATGAATCTTTCATTTGCTTTCTTTTAGGACAGTAATATCTATCCAAAGAACAGATGAGAGTTATAGAAAAAGGAAACCTACTGGAGAAAAAGAGGTTTTAAAAAAAAACCCAACTCCATACAGAATATATTCTTTTTGAAGTAAGATATATTAAATTACTCCTTTGTTCTTAGAACAGGGATTAGATTTCTCCACTAATAAATACATCAAATAACATAAATTAGCCATTGATTTGTATTTCTTTTTAATGAGAAGACACTAAGCTGAAAATAACACATATATGCCCCTCACCTTTGCTCAAGTCCTTTAACTTACAGTTCTACAGTGAAAAAAAGCCTGTAAAAATAGCTCCTCCTTGTTCAGCAGTCCTGTTTCCTTTTCTGAGTTGAGTCAAATCAGCTGACTTTGGACAAATTTTCCCTTGCTTTTCATGTCTTTTAACTGTGCAGCACTGACATATCTAACAAAGACTGATCTTTTCTGTCTTCTGTCTTTTGCATCCTGAGTTGTGTAATTATTTACTAAGTTTCAACCAGTAAATTCAGTGCAAATGTCTTCCTTTTCCAGGTTTCCCAGCTGTCACTAAGGGCTTAATATGAATACAATAAACCTCACAGGACTGATCATAAGCATCTCGTTTTCAGTTTCACTGTAGGTTAAATATTTAACTTCAGGTTTTAAAGCAACCAATTTTGTTATCTCTTGTGCCTTTTTCCCTTTATCAGAGAAATATTGGGCTGTTGCACCTTTGTTCTGACATTCACAGATAGAGGCTGATACAGTAATGAAAGGGAGTATAGGATGAGATATCTGAAATAATGTGTGACTGGACCTGATGACCTAAGAGATCCTTTTCAGCCTTGTCTTCCCTACAGAGCTCCTAAGTCTTCAAATATCTCCCGCAGAAATTATACATTGAGGGCTTTGTCCTCAGCCCTTTCAAGTCACTACAGAGATTTGTATTGACTTCAAACCAGTTTGGATCAGGCTGGTAGTTTCTTAATTTCATGAAATTTGCTTGGACTGTTGTGTTCTTTGAACACCTTTTACACTGAGCTGGGTTCATGCAGTCCTGGCTCAGTGCTGCTTTGTTGTTCTTGATGGCTCTTCTGTCTTTAGGAAGGAGCTGAGGCAGGTCTGGTGTCTCCTCTGAGGTGGGCATCAGCTTTGGCATCCTAACAGCACGTTGTGAGGAATGATTCTGTGAGGGGTCTGTTTCCCTGTACGGTACTTGTTACCCAGTGGACAGGAGCATGTGCAGTATTTCACACATCAAAAGTCAGCTCAAGTAGGTTTTTTGATTTTACTTCCTATTCCTCACCACTTTCTGGGCAAAAGGTGTTGCTTCCACTCCATTTAATTTTTACTTTTTTCTTAAAGTGAAGACCTGATTGGAAAGCAAATATTGTATGTCTAGAACACTTGTTAAGATTCAGAGTTTCTTTTAATTAAACCCTTGGCAATTCTATCTTTTTTCTTGAGGAAGGGAGAAAAGCCAAAAAAGACTTCTGAGGTAAAAGGAGATGAGGGGTAAAGAGGAAGGAGAAACAGGAGAGATTACGAAATCCCAGCCTTTTTGTCACAGCATAACCGTGTGTCTCCTGGTGAGATACTCACCAGGTAAGCAATTTTTCGTTACTGTGGCACATTCGCACCACTCTGGTTTGTCTGTCACTTGATACTGGGACTGCTTCACTCTTGAGTGGCATCCAAATTCAGGGCATTGTTTCCCCTTTTAGCAGGTGCTGTCAGCATCGTCCACTAAAACTCCCAGTTATTCCCTGCTTCCTCTGCTGCTAAAAACTGTGAAGTACTTTGAATTTTTGAGATAGGAATTTTATACCTCGCTACCAGTCTTTTTACTTCTATGTGGCATCTGCCTGGTGGACTAGTGTCAGCTAAAGCACTTTGTCCTGCTATATGGGAGAAGAAAACAGTCTTGTATGCCTGAAGCCATTGACTGTCATGTGGAGAGCATGGCTCCAGTTTTTAACGCTGGGGCAGATTTCCTGTGCAGCTACTTAATAGCTCTGAGCTTCTGCTTCTCACGGCATAACGGCACATTTTGGTTTACCACTGTTGGGGCTCTGTGGGTTGAGGAAAATCTGACTGATGCCGGTGAAGTGCACTCTTGGAGCTGACACCCAGGGCTGTTTATTGTGCACTTTCAGTCTTTTGTAGGGTTTAGAATTCTGATTTCCTCTCATTGGGAGGAGTACCTCTCCACTGTTTTGATGTTCTTAGATGCAAGAACAGGGCTGTCAAAATAGAGAGGTCAGCGTTTTTTGACTGAAAGAAGAGCCATGCTTGAAAAAGTGTTATCAATGATATCATAAGGCAGAAAAACAGTGACCTTAATGTCAGGAGAGTAACATATACCAAAACTTCTGCATGGGAAGACAAGTTTAGTAAAAATCAAGCAGTTACATGACAAAACAAGGGCTTGTGGAGTTCTGTATGTGTTAAGATGTACTAATAAAAAGAGCAGGAGACATACGAAGACACAAACCCAATCTTAGGTACGCAACTTTTGGTGCATCAACAACATCAGATAAAACATCTGATGGAACATGACAGGCACAAATAATACATGAACACTTAGAGCGGGTTGCACAAGATTTCTGGCTGGCAGCTGCAGCTGTTGCAGTGCAGTTTTCAAGTCAAAAAATGGAAAACTTTGCTTTGTCAACATGTTTTCCATACCCATGTTGCACAAATCTGCCAGTCCCCTCTTCGTGGTACCTAAATGTTGACTGTCATAAGCAACATGGGGAACTCATTTCAGTCTGTGATTTCATTATAACATTGAAAGAAAATGCATTTTTGCTGGCTATTTTGAGACACAAATTCATCAGACATAAGATTAAAATGACCCTTCCAAGAAAACTTGCTCCTTGGAAAAACATCCTCTGATTTCAACTCACAATTTGCTGTTATAAAAGAATGAATCTACTTCCATTTTACAATAAGAAGAATCTGGACTTAAAAGAGCAAGGAAATACTGAAAATTATACCCATTTCAGCCAGATCTTACATCTTAATAAGCCAAGTGTAGGAAGCATTTGTGTTATAATTGCCAAACATATTGGAGCAGTATAAAGAGGCTTGTTTCAAAAATAATTTAATATTTGGACAAGTACACATAGTAAAATTTTTTCAAAGACACCACGCATTCTCCTGCAAATGGGAAGACTATCTTACAAGGTATTACAGGAATAGCACTTGTTCTTTATAGGTGATGATAATAGTTTATAAAATGGATGGCAGAAGCAAAGGTTTTGAGGGGTATGTTTCTGGGGTTTACACCAGTAGTCTTTAGATAAAGTGAAGTTATAGTAATTTTGACAAGCAGATTTGTGCCAATTATCCGCTGGGAAGATACGGGCTAAGAGAAGAATATACTATTTAGAAGTTATCCTTTTATCTATAGTGGTGTTTGAGAAAAGTAGGCTCAACTATAGCTAATAGTACTAACAGAGCTTCTTTATTCTCTGATGTAAATTCTGTTCTTCAGGTACTAGGAGAGCTGGTGTTTATATACTACATTTTGTAGTGAAGTAGCTATTTTTCCCTGTTAGTATGGGAACTGGGTGAATACTTAATAAATGTATTCAAGAACATGTTCATTGCATTCCATTCCCAAATCTTGTTTGGTTTTCTTTCTTTTATCTTAGGGTGGGTTTTTTTGTGGTTTATTACCTTTACCTCTCCCTGCCCCCAGGAAATCATTTTAGCATGACATACAGTTTGGGGATAAGCTGTATTTTAAGTCACAAGAATCAAGAACATGATCCTAACCAGTAACAGCATAAAAACCCCTTTGGAAATCCAAAGTGTATGAATAATCCCTTTTGATTTGAGCAGGACTATTTGATCCTTAGAAGCCTGTGGGTAGTGGTACATGTTCCTGGCAGAAGTGCTAGGTCATTCACACGTCTATGCATTTTCTTTGTGTCTGTATGATTAGGATGGGAGAAATTAAAAGGCCTGGAGTACAAAGATAGTGACAGCACCTGTGATTTCAGTGCAGGTAAAGCAGCTACTGCTGATGCCAGCCTACACGAGCTGCAGAGAAGAAAATAGAGGGTGACAGAACAGGGTGAAGAGGGTGGAAGATGCTTAGAGACATTGTAGGGTACCACACTCCCCTATGAATCCCGTATCAGAGTGCACGTGGGTGTGTGTGTAAGGAAAGAGAAGAGGGAAGGTGAAAAGTAAGTAGTGCTGAGAGACAGCTGTGCTCAAGAGTCTTCTGGGAAGATTTTCCTATGGACATACAGGCCTTATGGCTTCATGATGAAGGAGCATCATGAGAAAAGATGGCCAGCACTCAGCAGCTTTAGTCACCAAGTGGGAATGTCACATAGCAAAAGCCACAGCAATGGGACATTGAACGATAACATGTGACATAGAGAGAAGCCTTTGCTGTAGTGAGAGATGACTCTCCACAGGACTTCTGGTTTGCTGTGTTGAGTCCTGCCACAGGGAAGTCGCTGCAGTAAGAGAGTGGGAAGATCCTTCAAGAGTGATGGAGGTCTGATGGCTGAGACTGCTAAACTGACATGAATACAGTGAACAGACACATTTGGGCAGGTGATTCTCATGGTATGATAATGCAATCAGTAAGTATTGATAATATGGAACTAGAAGTTATAAGTAGGCTGTCAGCAGTGGGAGGGAAGGTATTTTTTATTTTTGCTCTTCTCTTATAATCCCCTAAAAATCTCAGATTATGAAGTATGGTCTTTTTTTCATGTGTAATACACAGAACAGTCTGTGTAAATTTATGCTGCATTTTTATATGTGTGTGTATATATATATATACCTGCATACATACACATATATGTGCATGTGTGTGTACATATTCTTGCCCCAGACCTGCCTTTATCTGAATTCTCTGTTCTCTGTATTTTTAAAGATTTTCTTTCTCTGACACCTGTGGACCTTTTCATGAGTATTTTTCCTCCAATGCTGAGGCACACTGAGTTTGTCAGATTAGTTTTGACCCTTCCTCAGGGGGTGAGAAAATGCCTGTCCTATCTGGATGCTCATTAGCACTCAGAACCATCCCTGTTATACTTGCAGCATTTGAAGTCTTTCCTGATAATGATCTTGATGGTTTCAGTTGGCAGTTCTTGTTTTACTAGCAATTTTTTGTACTCCCATACTCCCCGGCGTTCCCTGAAAAGACTTGGTTTAATGAGATATTCCTGGGTTTAGACATTGGGGAAATAGGAGGAGGAGAACAATGACATCAATAAAGCCACCACTGTTCTTTGAGTATCCTGCCAATGATCCGTATCTTTATGATGTGCAGTTCAGTGTTAATTCTGCCGCTGACATGTGCAATAAGCTGTGTTACCCGCATTTCACATCTCCTTCTGTCCACAGACAGCGTGAGGGCAGATTTTTTCTGACATCTGTATAATTCCCATTGGTTTTGAACTTGCTTTCTTTTTTTTTTTCCAGTTGCCCACCATTAAATGTGCTGATACAGGGCTCTATCAATGCACATATTTTACCCCATCACCTACAACCATGTGATAACGAAACGAGCAATCCTCAAACACCTTCCTCCCCGCTGACTGCTCAGGGCACCACAGGAGGCAGCTCTTAAATTTCATGCCCCACATATTAAGGCTTCTGACCTCCAAGTGCTAATCCATAGCCAATAATAGATAATCCTGAGGAATACACCAGAATGGAGGGAGATTAAGGTGGAGGTATATCAAATGTAGTTAAACTGCAAGGCAGCCGCATGGTGCAAGTGCCTTGCCAGACACACCAGCTAGGACCAGAGTTTAAATGAACTCTTTCATCGCGTACCTTCTAGAGTGGTATTCAAGCACTTTATAATTAGGAATGTATTTAGTCCCACAACTGCCTGGTACGGGGAAGATACAGGATGACTGCCTATGAGGAAAAACTGAAGGAGCTAGGTCTTTTCTCCCTGGAGAAGAGAAGTCTCAGGGGTCCTCATGACAGTATTCCAGTACTTAAAGGATAGCTACAAAGAGGATGGAGTCTCTCACTTCACAGAGAACTACATGGAGAAGATGAGGGGCAGCAAGTACAAGTTGCATGAGGAGGAGTTTCACCTTGACATAAGAAAGAAATTTTTTACAGTAAGAACAATTGTTCACTGGAATAACCTCCCCAGGGATGTGGTGGAGTCCTCATCACTGGAGGTTTTCAAGATGCAATTGGAAAGGGTGATAGATAGTATCATCTAGGTTTCCTTTACCTTCCAGTGTGGGCTATTCTATGATTTTATGATTCTATGATTACTTATTTAACCAGCAGAGACACAAGCAACCTGTACTGACCCCTTCTCCATAAGTCTCACAGTCTCATAAATGAAATTTTGGGCTCTGTAAAAGACTGAATCCAAGTCTGAAATCCTAAGAACATTCTCTCTCTCTTATCCTTGAGTCTGACTTGCTCAAATTTGTTACTTGAAGATTTTATACTACCACTACCAGAGTTTGAAATGCAGGACGTGGGACTGAAAGAGGGAAGCTGAGCCACAGCCATCAGATTGCTGGTATTTACTGTGTCTTTAACATCATGTTGCGTACAATGTAGAGGGGGTGAATTTCAGTATTTTCCCACTGGCAGCTGGAATGAAAATAAGAATTAGCTGGAACAGAACAGCCAGTATCCCAGGTGTGAAGTAAAGTTCAGAAGAGGGAAATGCACTTCTCTCAACTGCTGGAGTCAGACAAGTCTCCATTACAAAGATGTGGGAAGGCTGAATAATGTATTTTCAGGACAGAATCTCTGAAACTCTCATCACAAGGACTGTAATGCACTCACATTACTTACAAAACCAGTGAATACTGAAAAACCTGTGATATGATTTGCCTATATATTGCTCATGCAGTGTGCTGGAATGAGATGGCAAACAACTTTTAAATATACCACGAGTTCTTACACGGACAAATGAGCCAGAAGAGTATAGATGGACAACATAATCAATTGCAGAGTGGTTTAGGCATTCTTAGAATTTTATTTTCTTTACAGCCTTTTAAAATGCAGTTCTAGAAAGAAATGGAAACAGAAAATAATAATGATTTACCATACAGCAGTTACTAACAACTTGAATAGCGAATTGTGTCTCATTATGATAAGACAAATGTGTAAACAAGTTAAAAGAAACTACTCACACTGAGGAATGCACAGTCCAAAACACAAGGTGAAGGCAGGGTAGAAAGGGGAAAAAGATTGGGAATAGAATGGAAATTATTTATTCAGCATCACACAGCTGACAAGACAACGCAAGTGTGCAGTGTTTTCTCTGGATACTGATACCTCTGAACCAAGAACACACTCAATGTACTATTCCTTTTGTAATTTTCCCTTCTCTGTAACATTAAAGCAGCTACAGTCAGATTCCACCCTGATCAAATCATCTGTCAAGGAACCTTCTTAATATGATATAAATTTACCCTCACTTCAGTGGATTAAACTCTAAATCTTGTAAGTGAAAAGGAGGTACTTGGGAAAAATGTCTTTTCAGGTGATAATGTGATAAAAAAAGTTCTTATGACAACATTTTTCAGTGTCATTTTTCAGCTTTCTGATTTAAAGTTTTCAGTCTCCAAAAGACCAAGAGGAATTTGCAGGGGTGTTCTGCTCAAATCCAGAATACTTTTGTCAAAAACTTCCATATTAACACAAAAACTAGAACACAGGTTTTTTTCCCCACAGTCTCTCTTGAAGAGGGTTTTGTTTTGTTTTGTTTTTCTTGCTTCCTGCTTTTCTGTGTGGAAAGTGCATATGCAAAGGACACAGCTTGAATTCGGGATTCCAGGTAAAATCTGCCCAAGTAGCAGCTAAAGAAATAATGACTGTTCTTGTAAATGGAGCAAATCTGATCAGGAATCATTGTGAAGGAATAAATACGGAACCCTGCAATCTCATTTGTACAGTCAGTTTTCATTTATACATCCATCCTTTAAGAAGTCGCTGGGGAAATGAGTGCAGACACAACCACCTTGTAGTCAGAAAATTAAGGGTGATTAAGAATCTCCGATTAAAACCCAGTTTAATTAGTGGACAGTGTGAAGTCACAGGCAGGCCAGTTCCAAGGTATTTCCCTGTGTGCAGATGGTGAAATGCCAAATGGAATCAAAAGAGATTTTAATTACAAGAATGATGAGAAAAGTCAAGCAGCAAGGAAAAAAGCAGTTCTGTAAAGAAGACTACATAATAATACAAGCAACACTGAGTGCTAAGAGCTCCCAGAGGGTTAGATATAATATTAATAAATGATAGGGCTGCACAGTGTATACGGTTGCATTTTCAGTTCAAAGGACTTAAACAACTGCATGTAATATACGAGTCTTGTGTGATTTTCATGTAGCAGTGAGCACAGTGCAGGGATGTAGCTGAACCAAAGTTCCGGCCCTTCGACCTGCAAATCTGGGGAAGAGAAAAGTGACTCTGGTTGCCCAAAAATACTCCTGTGCTTTCTCCTGCGTGCCTCATTATGCTCATGAAATCAATTTAATTATACTCCTCCAATCTTTTTTTTAGAAGGATGTCTACATCAAACTTAAGATCTGTTAAAAATCAAATGAGCAGAGCCCACAGGCTGGCATACCACTTGAATTTGCCCTACCATTTTCTTGTGATTGCCATAGTTAGAGATACAGAAACATTTCTGTCTGAGCTCCTTTTTTTTTGTCTCTTTGTTTTTCTTAGTTCATACAGCTCCTAAAACACTGGAGTTCTGAGATACTCCTGCATATAAGTGTATAAATAATATAATCTTGTATTCTGAAGCTTAGCTTATTTTCTACACGCATGCATACAGTTCATTACCAAAGCTTAAATAAAGTTTAAGTGGCACGAATCAACAGTATATTACTTTTAACCTGGCACTCTGCAGGTGCACTGAATATTTTTGAGCTCTGGAAAGAGGAAGGTGCTTTCACAGCTGATTGTGTGGTATTCTAAACCTGCAGGGTTAATACTGTGCTACAATACCTATATCCACAACAGTCTCTTCATTTATTCACTATGGGTATTCTATAAAAACTGTTTATTGCAACACCTAGATCAACATGTCCAAAGAAATCACCTAGCAAAGATTAATGAAAGAAAGAATATAAAAGAGTCCAAGATTTGACTAGGCTAGCTTTGCATGTGACTGTGAATGGATGACTGTGAATGTGATGGAAGGATACCAACAAGCGTAACAGAAAGAAAGCAAATCCTGTGGAAGGGGTCTCAAAGAGAAAAAGCCTATTCTTGAAAGTCCCTGTGATGATAAAATTAATAGCACAGGAGAAAGACACAGAAATTTGATAACAGCTGTATTGGCTGATTTCAGGTTGGGAAGATCATTTTAATATACCAGAGGAATAAGAGCAAGGGAAGGCAAATGATTTAAGATCAGGGTCTCAGTAGTGGTCTGAAACGAAAGTAAATAGACATAGCCTGACATGAAACAGAGCAGTTGGAGCCTGAAAAGCTTTCTGATACGGGCAAAACTTAGCTAGTTTTACGACAGATCTTAATAATTTTATGAAAGGTTTGTACAACATGGTTACTGCAATATCAGAATGCTGAATTTAGTGGCTCAGATGTCCCTTCCAGTTCTATGGCCTTCACTTCTAGATACTCTCTCAAAGAGATTAAGGAAAATACCAGTCTCATTACTGGTAATTTTAAGGACTTGTGCTCTTTCTGAGTTATAGAAGGATGGAGTTAATCTAGTGATTTACATGCAAGAGGTCATCTAGAGCTGAAGGATAATTTTAATTGATGTTGTAATTAAGATATCTGCTTTATAACGCTTTTCCTGTTCTTATTGAACGTGTTCCTTTATGCTTATTGATTTATATATTAATAAAGAAAAGTCTAATGTCAGATTTATTTAGTGATTCTTTCAGGATTTGTTTAGTGCTTTAACCCAAAATCAATGTTTGGGAAAAACACTGAAGAAGCAGAGGGGTGAGGTGTCATGAGAACTCTAGTTTGAGGACTATAAATCAGATCAGTGTAGTTGTGACTTTATGAATTTGTAATTATTTTAAACAGGAACTACTTTTGATACCAAAAGTTGAATGGACGCACAGCTTGTCACTCCAGCTCCTAAGATTATTTTGCTTCTCATCTCCTAAGATTATTTTGCTTCTCGTCATATGCTGCATCTCTAAAATCTTGGGGAAAGGCACAATACTGAAGTGTATTTGCCCTAATGCAAAGGAGGCTCATTATCCATGAAAAGGGCCTGGGGTTCTGAAGTTAGATATATGGGTATAGATGTAAGAAGAAACAGAAGTACACAGGACAGGCTTCTTCTCTTGAATTGCAGTGACCACCTCTTTGGATCTTGTTCATTTGAATTTGAATAACCTTAAGGTTTAAGAGAATTTATAATAAGGGACATTTAGAAATTGATTATTTCTGAGAAAAATTCACACTAAATCCTGAGAAATTTTGCTTTGGATCTGTATTATGATATAGGAAACATTTTTCTTTTTGAAAAAAGTCTGTCTTGAAATATAGAATAGAATAGACCTAGAAGAGCTATAGAATAAATATTGCTAGATTTATCCTCAAATTAGCCTTCATACAGCTAGCTTTCTTCAGACATACACCACAATGACTACGAATGGCCTATTTAAGATCACAGAACCTATTAATGAGGTGTCCAGTATCTGCTGTCCCAGAAATTAAGGAAATAATGTGGAGGTGGTTATTTACATGAAGGAAAAGAGTCTTTCCCATTGTTCTTTCCACGGGTTAGGGATAAACAGACAAGTGAACTGCCAAACCATTGGCACAAATTAGATAGTTCTGTCCTACAGAAAAACATTTGACTCATTATGCAATATTAATCAAGGTCATCTGGTAAAATTAAAAAATAAATAGTATTATTAATAATAATAATAATAATATACACAATCTGGAAAGAATACAGCATAACTTTCATACCCGAGTGTGTGTTTGTAGACTTGCAGTTAGAGAGAGAAAAAAAAACCCTCATGTTTTTACTTGCAGATGTATAAGACTAAGGAATAGGGCTGGCTGGAATTTTTCTATTAAAACTCTTTCTGATGGAAAAGTTGGTCTATCATTAGATGTACTTCTTCCTGAAAAGAATGGTTTTTGCACAGAAAGTTTCTGCTTTTCCTTTACAAAATTACTCCCAGACAGAACAGTTCTGAAAAAGAAAATATTCTCCTGTGAATGTTTTCCCAATGAATGAGAGTCACTTCACCTAATTATGTCCCTCCTGTGCAGTCATTTAGGCCAAAGTCCCCTTGCTTTTCCTTACAATCAATAAAGAGAAATAGAGGAATCACCTGGCCAGTTACAGATGTCTACAATGAAAAGAATCTCACTCTGAAAGTGCTTGTTTCTGTCCCATTGGCTATAAATAGAGTCTCGATGACTAGTTCAAATGTGGCGATCTACACTGCAGATCTCTAAAATTAGGTTAAATTAATCCAGCCCTATCTGTCATAGGAACTCTAATTCCTGTTACTTTTGGTCTCTTTCTATTATACAGCCAGGAAGATCTCCAGGACTTCATGTCCCCTAATGCATGACAGATGTTCAACTCATATTTGATACATTACCTCCTCCTACCAAGACTGCGAACTATGATGCTTTACATCAGGGAATTCAACCCCAAAGTGAAATCAGGGATGCAAAGTGCCTGAACCATGGCTCCTGCAAGACACTGCAAATACATAATTTGGAAATTAAATAAGGTTGTTCAGAGTCAACATATTCAGGGGGTTGAATAAAAATGTTTTAATTTGTCATTGAAATTCCATGCTTGTGGAAGATATTCTTGAGGGTGGGGTTTTTGGTAGGTTTTTTGTTGTTTTCTTTCATGTTTTGTTTTTTTTTCATCCAGCCCTCTCAGCCAGGCAGTGGCTTTTTGAGCCCTTCCCCCTCTCTTCTGACAAGACTCCAAATTTTTCAGAAAATTCTTTTCTCTCAGGGAAGAAATCAGAGCACTCCAGCTGAGGTCCTGACGAATGTGTGATTTACTCGCTCTGAATCAGCCTCTCAAGGAACCTATCTGTTTCTGTTGGCTATAGAGGGAAACTACAGAGCCTTGAGAGCTCCTAGGCACCTTGGTTAATTAAAATGAATTATATGAGTATCCCACTACGAAACCTGTACATCATGGCCAAGATCTTTAGCTAGCCTCCTACATGAAGCCATAGACATTCAACCCCTAACCAAACACAAACATGTAACAGAAGGAAATGGTACTACAATGCACGATATACATGAACATTTTTCATGCCTAGTAAAACCTTTTCAATAATCCATACTTGCAAGGTCTTCTATAGTAACAACCCCATCTGCATAGGCAGGCAAGCGTGGGTTTGCAAGAAGTCTCAGCCCTAAGCACATGGTGCAGCCAGGCAGGACACGATGTTACACAGCACGTACTGTGCATCCTTCTGGGAATAAGGCAGCCAAAAGCTTCATTTCTGGTAACCTGGATGTAATGCATCTCCCTGTTGTCCAATGTTATTATTATATCACTCCCAGGTCCTAGAAGAGCTTCTGTCTTCCCAGATGGAAATGCTTACTTTGCTCCACACTCCTCCCCACACTTGTAACCCAGAAGGCAAATACCACTGATTGGATTTATCCTTCTGTCTGGGAAAATGCCTGTTTTCCCCTTCCATCCGGTGCTTTGTGCGCAGGGAGAAACAGCAACTAGCAGTGACCCAAGTCTAGGAGTGGACGGCTGTATAGTTTTCCCAGCTTTGACTGTTCCCTGGGTGGTAAGATCCCACTGGCTCAAGTATAACTTGGGATTTTTGCTGTTTGGAGGCTCCAGTCCATTTTTCTCTTCTGGAAGAAAAATGTTTCTTCCATTGGAAAAAAAAAGTTTATGGGTTTTTATCCATTTTTCCCTTCTGGAAGAAAAATGGATAAAACCCCGTGAACTTTTCAGACACATACTTTGTTATAAGACAAGTATGAACTGTAAGTGCCTGAGTCTCCTGTTTGCATCATATGCAGGTAGCCAACATGAAATTTCTGTGTCTGAAATATTTTCGTATTTTTTCAACATTATGGGCTCCTACTCTGCATATATGAGTCAGGGCCATGCTGTCTTGTTTGGTAGAAACTACTGTTAAGAATTGCTGTGTTTTCTATCATTCCCACCACAATTTCTGAAATTAATATCTTCTAAGCCCTGCGTAGCCTCATGGATCCTCAACCTCTCATATGGTCAGTCTCAGACCTGGACAAGCTCACTTTCATGGGTAAGTTGGGACATGAAGTCTTTGCCACCTCCTCCTCCTTCCCTAATGCTTCCTTAAGAATTTCTTACACTGCACATAGTATACTTGTGCATAAGTGCAAACATCTGTTTGTTGTGGGTTGTAACTTCATCGGCCTACTTTTAGCCAGATTTGATAGTGGTTTAGAAGGGATCAAAGATAATGAAGTTATCACAAATCGTGTAAAGATGGGTGTGTGAATAGGAAAGAGAAATTTTACAAATGCTCCCTATACATACCTGGCTGAGGGAAAGACTTCAGCATCAGCTCATATGTTATGGAACGGCAGATACCAAAATGAGCAAGAGCCCCTGTAAGTGACCAGCTGAGGAAAATAACCTCCAATCAGGTCTAGCAATTGACCACCAGACACAAGTTGTGGAAAACCAGACTTCATTAGCTCCTATTCTTCCGGAAAAAAAAATATTTCTCCTTCTTTTTCTCTTTGCCAGTTTTTATGGATGCAAATGCTATTTGTGATTACTAACCTAAGAGCTTTTCTGGAAGATTCAGACTAGGCTGGCAATATTTGGAAATTTTTGGAATTTTATATATATATATTATATATATATATAATTGGAATGATTTTCTTTCCTCTGCAAGCTACCTTGGTTTTATACCTCTCTTCCTTTTCTCAGACAAATACAGTGAGCTCTTGTTAGTGCTTTTTATTATTAGTAAAAGACCCTTAAAAACCTCTTAGAGGGCAGTTTCATGAAGAGCTATGCAGAGAACGAATCCTGGTGACACAGAGGTGAATTTGGAGTCAAGAATATTTACTTGTTGGGGTGTATTTGGGTTTCTTTTTAACATTTCTCAGAAAAAGGCAGGCATAAAATAGAAACTGTAAGGATACTGTTTTGGCAATGCCTCCAGAAACTATGGCAAAGCACTGTCCATTTTCCATGTACTTACTGAGCGAAAGTCTTAAAACTTTTGCCTTGAAGAAGCAGGCCGGGTCTGAGTTGCAGTGGTAAGGACCTGCAACATGGGAGTCCAGTGATGGATTCTGTTGGGCAGAACCAGCATTTATCCTCTGCTCACTGGGGAAATGGGATAGGACCCCGGCTGCTCCTTTTACCTCCTTGCCAGAAAGAAATTTTCGACAATTGTGCTCCTACTACATAGTGCGTCCAACAGCGGACCTCTTTGTACATGCAGAATAGCTTCCAACAATCTCCTTTTACAGTTCACAGGGAAAAAAAAAATAGTCTGAGGGACAGATAGCGTGACAACCTTAGGAATAAGAGCCCTCCCCTGTCACCACTTCTCTAACTTGTTTTTCCTTCCTCTCAGCCGAGCTCTGTTTGCCAAGTAGAAACAAATAGGAACAAGTGTCTGATTTCATGGATATGCTTGTAACTTTGAGCGCTGTAAAGTTATACCTAGGGCAGCCCGGGAAGATAATTGATCTCTGGAGTTCCTTGATGGCAAACAAGGCATCGCTCTGGTCCTTCCTGAGACAAGGGTGAACCAGGAATGAGCAGATTTGCTGCTTAGCAACGAATCTTCATGAACAGGGATATTTTCAAATAAACTTACAGGAACCGGAGACTGGCAGTACCTACCCATTTACCCAGTTCCTCCCCTTGGGGCTGAAGAAACACTCCTGGCCGTGCCTTTCCAGCTCTGTTTGATGTGTCTCAGACCAGTGAAGCCTCCATGTTTCTTCTCTGTAGACAATCCACAGTCTTACCAAACTCTGAGGAAAAGACAAGAAAAGCATTTACGTAATATTTTCCTTTTTCTTTTTCTTTTTAAAGCTTTTGACTAAGATCTGCGTTTCTATTCCAAACTCAAAAGAAAGGAAGTAACATCTGCACGACAGGGAGTATAAGCCCCACCGTGAGCCACTTCCGAAAATTTTACCCCAAGCCTGCTGGGCTGTGAGCCATGGGCACACCAGGAATGGCTTTAGCCTCTGCGTGGTGGCACTCTGACCGCCCAGTTTCCTGACAGAGGGAGTCTGAAGCCCAGCCAGGGAGGCTCAGCATCAATTTTAAACAGCAGGGACTAGACTGGCTCTGGCATGTTTATAATAGCAATTATTGATATCAGTGACACAACAAAAGGGTGTTATTTAGTAAGAAGCATCAAACGGTTCATATATGAATCTCACAGTTAGGCAACAAAAAACCTAGGTCTGGGTTTCTCGGCTTGCTTTTTGGAAGAGCCTTGTAGTTGTTTTTCTGTGGGCTTTAATGAAGGAGTCATCAGCTGAGTCCAGTCTAGGAGTTTCCATACTAGTCTACAGCACTCAGTCTTTTCTGTTTCCTTTGACTCTTCCAGTGTAATGATTTACTACATCAAACAAACTTTGAGTCCATTTTTTCCCTCTTATATCTGTTCCTAGAGCTCAGCAGTCACATTTTTTCTAGTTAGCTAAGCCTCCTGCCCTTCCTCTGTACTTAGCTCTGTTTCTCACCACATTATCCAATTAGCACCTCACTAACTATGCTGTGGCTGCCTCTTTCCTCTGACCCAGGAGTATTTACACCAGCTCAGTTACGCTTCTTGTTGATACTCCCCTTATTCACTGAAGGTGGTGGGAATACTCTCTCACTTAAAGGAAAGCAAGTGAGTAAAAATACTTTGCTGAATCCAGATCTAAAATGCCCAGCAATATAATAGCATGCTATGGTTATCCATTGGTGCTGGGCTTATTTGTGCTGTTTGAGTACATAAATGATGGTGAATATGAAGTGACTTTTTGTTCTTTACATTGCGGTGAGATAGCCCAGTTTACAACAGCATGCCATACTGACCCTTCTCAATATATGAAATTCTCCATGTATGAAATACTCTACTGCTGTTTTTCGGACTGTGGCAATACAATTGATAGGCTTCATACCATGAATTTGAATGCCAGGATTTCCATATTTCTGTTCCAACAACAGTTTCCGTCAGTGTGGTTACTGCTTTTTAAGAGGATGCTCTGGTTAATTTTTTTTTTTCCTTTGGGATAAAAATGCCTATTAGATTAAGGAGTCATGGAACACTACTGAGAAACAAAGTTAGAGAATAAGTATGGTCAACCTTTTATTTATAGTTTGAGGCAGACACAGATCAAGTGGTTTTGGCTCTGTAGCATATTGAATTACTTAAAGCCTGGGGTTGTGATCTCATCCAACTTTTCAAAGTTAAACTGGGTCAGGAGAACCTCCCTCCTCCAAACACACACATACACCTCCAGTGAAAAGTTGGAATTGGCAGTAAAGATTGTTGTTCACTAAAATCTGCTTGCTTTTATCTGAGTTATTGTGGCTGGAGACAGTAGTGCTTTCTGACTGTTATGAATAAGGAGGTAAACTTTTACTTACATTTTCCTTCTCAGAAAGGTATTTGAGAGAAAGGCTTTAAAATTTGTTGTTTCGATGATTCACACGGAAGAAAAATATTTTTGAAAGATTGTGTACTTTGGCGAGGGTTCAAATTTAATCTCTGTTTAATAATTAGTTTAAGCATGGGTGATTAAGATGTGCATATTATAAAGCCCACATGACTTAGGAACACAACTCTGCACCCAAATCAATGAAGCTTTTTTGAAAGTTTGCACATAGACCAAAACTCCTGCTATCTTTCCTATCTATAAATTTTTCATTAAACATATAGACACATGGGATTTCACAGCCCAATGCAGTAAAGCTTCAGTAGTAATGCTTCAGTTTCCTTCTCAAAAGCACAGTAGCATGTTCACAGAGAGATTTAAGGGACAGATGGGTGTGCGCGTTGCTGTTAAAGAGAATGTATGACCTAGTATCTTCTTCATGTCTGACATTTATACCTCTAATGGCTGCCTTACTAAGGAAAACATATGTTGGTGCACATGTTAGCTAGGGCAAATGGGGAAAACAAAATCCCTTGCAGTTGGTATTTCAGAGACGTGACTTTAAATCAGAAATAAGAACACATAGAAGATATTTGTAAATGGACAACTACTTTAGGACTATGACCCACCTTCATTAGTAATCAGTTGGACCTGATCATTCACCAGTTTTTGTTGGAGAAGACACAGTCTCATGTAGGAAAGCGGAAGAATTATCCCTCTGTGAAGCTGGTTGTGAATGAGATCAGAATCAGTCCTCTAAATTACAGCCTCTTTATTCTTGTGACTTCAGTCTGAATTGACTTTCATCTTGACTTTAAAACGGAAACTGCAAAATAGATCATAAGCATAGAGGAAAAAAATTACAAAGTAATCAAACAGTCACATCACATTCTCTCCAAGTCTTTTTTTCTTTTTTTAATGTTTGACTTTTGGTGTGAATTCCAATTCACAGGTCTTTGTCAGGCACTAATTTTCATAAATACAAATGTTGCTGAAAACTCAAATATAGTATTAAAATCACTTATTATTCATAACTTAAGAAAGCACAGTTTCTTATGTATAGACCACATTTAAAGAACTTTGCTCACAAAAAGAGCCTGGAAGACTAGCTGTCACATACAAATCTTGTAAAAAATATGAGTGGAATTTGATGCTATTCTAATATCTTAGAGGGTAAATTATTAATGTTCAGTGTTAAAGAAAAAATGTGTCTTCTAGGTTAAATACACAGCCTCGCTCAAATGACATTCATATACCCTCGCTCTGAAAGTATGAGGAGAAAAAAGTCAATATCTAGAACGTGAAATGTGGAATGCTAACAGCAATATAGTATCAAGATATGGGCTTTAAGTTCCTAAATACCATCTATTCTCAGGCAATAATATTTCCATATTGCTGTCAGGCAAGTTAACAAATATCATAATGTCAGTACAGGAGTTTATTTGAATATATACACTCATATGTTATATACATGCACATACACACATAAACACACATATACATATGTGAGATATTTATATACAAATTAAATAAATGTAATATACACACACACATATAACTATATACATATATATATACACACATCCCTGATCTTCCGGAATGTTTGTAATGGATCATTAATATTATGCATACATGTATCTCTATACACAAACACATGAAGTGGATGTGCTATATAGAACAGTTTTTCTCTCACCTTTAAGGGAGATGTGATTTCCAGGAGCTTTACCACCTGAAGTGACTGCTGTTGCTCTGGGCTCTGTCCTGAGCTTGTTTGCTTTGGGAGTCATTGTACCTTTGCAGGAAATGATCGTCTATGACCTAGGGAAGGTGTTAGGGCTCCTTTATGCATTATATATTTGACAAATATTGTAAAATTTGTTTGTATGGACATGTGTTGATTTGTTGTTGAAGGAAGAGAAATTCCTAGTTGGGGGGCTTTAATGTTTTCCTTTTCTTTTGTTGAACGTGTGTGGTTCTACTGACAGGTACTAATATTACATCTGGGATTGTCAAGGGATTTGAAAGGATAGAAGGGTCTAGTTTGAATGGAAGGGAAAAAGAGCTACAATATGGACAAAAAGAGACTGGATACTATGGAATGATTAAAGTAAGGACCATTCAAAAAATGAAATATTTTAAACTGGAGATTACCTACTTGCCACATGGTTTTCAAAAACATGAGTCCTTTTGATTTATACTGAGAGGGCGTTAGCACAGCCTATGGAATAAACAGTTAGGGAATAACTGTAAAAAAAGGCAATTCCTAATTTCTTCTTCAAACCTTTTTTTTGAAATTTCTTCCTTGAATGCTGTTTTCTAGAGAGCCTCTTCCCTGGGAATACACCGGCACCTCAGTAGCTGCAAGGCTATCCATGGGGCAGTGCTCTGCTGACTTCCCTGTGTCTGCTTGTGGCCTCAGGGCTCTGTGCACATGAAAGGCATAAAAGTCATGTGCAGACACAATGAATTCATTAGGAATAGAAATGGTCACTGCTGCCTTTCACCCACACTTTTTATATTAGTGCCTGAACTTTGGGAAACAATAGACTCTGAATTTTATGAGTCTTACATTAATTTTATATGACTCCTATTTCCAGCCCTACCTACAGCTTCAAGGGTTTGTCTTATTCCTTCTTCAGTCTTTTGAAAATGGTTTGTTGCTGTACAATCTTCCAAGTCTAGCTTAGCCTTGAATCTTCCAAATGAAACAAATTAAGCCCTGAACAACTGTTAAACAATGATTTTTTGTGTCTTTTCTTGTGTTTCTACTGTAGACTAACCTATATATAGGTTGGCGTTAAATAGCACTAGCCACCTTTAATCTACCCTTTTTAAATTATTAATTTATTTTAAGCTCAAGTATATTTCCTAACACTCTCATTTAAGGATTGATTTAGCCTAATGTTAGTGAAAAATCAGGAGAGGAGCTACCTTGTTATTTTGCTTCCTATGTAAATTCCAGAGCTTATTTATTAAGGAGATTTGAGAAAAGCCAGTTGATTTAGAATAGAATGGTGTTTATCTTCTTAAATATTTTTAAATTGTCCAACATAGTAAGTAAAAAAGTTAAGATTTTCCACACCAGTGTTGTCTTTGGGTGCCCTATTTGCACCATTTTGAAAGAGTTTCGTTTCCAGGGCAGGTGCTGTTTCTGTAAAATCACGTTTCAAAAAATTGTCTAAAATAAAGCACCCAAAAGAAATAAGTTTTAAAAAGAAAACCTGGACCAAATGATTTGGCCTTTTGACGTGTTTGGTTTTTTCATTTAAAAACAATGAGAACAAATGGGTTTTCTTTTACTCGTTTCAGATAATGTATTTGCAGGGAAAAATGCAATGTCCTTTGAAAGATGATTGTAGTGAGTTGCGCTTGTCACTGGTTTGCTAAATATTCTATGGACAGCTTTCCATACCACAGTGAAATATGTATCATACTGCATTTTTTTCTAGAGTAGGACGATATTTGTTGCTTTTCATAAAATGTGCATGTCTTGCAGGAAAAAAAGAATTTTTGTAGAGGGTTTGATTATTCTGTAAAAAGATTGATTCAATGAATGTTTACATTTGTTTGGTGGGGTTTTTTTCCAAATCACTAGTAGTTTATTTACTGTTTAATATGACTTGTAAGTATTGTCAGATTCTTAAGGATTTGGCAAAAATCCCAGAACTCCTAGAATCCTTTCTGAACCCAAGTTAACATGCAATAAAACCCATTCTCAGTTTTTTTTTTTCTCCTTTGTTCCTTTTTTTTTTTTTTAAGCTACGACAATAAAGATGTAACAATAACCAGAACCACAATGATCCACGATGTGATGAGCCTGGGTGAGCCTACACTACTGAGAGGCAGCATTAACTGCCCTGAGCGTGGTGCCATGCTGAAAATATCCACATAAATTTAAGTCAGCTCTTGAGTTCAGGCAGGACTAGCAGCACTAACTGGAAACGGATTTTCCTGGAGATGCCCATCAGCTTACAGGGAGAGGGAGGACAGGACTTCCACCTTTCACATGACTTCTGGACAGGCTGGAGGACAGAGAAACCTATGTCTTATCACTGTGTTCTCTGTAGATGTACTCCTATCCATGCAGCACATGCCGAAGAAGTTGTAAGCAACTCTTACTCCACCCACAATATTCTCGTTCTTTATGATCCTAGCTCCTTGTATCATTCCCAGGTGTCACCTATAGAATTGTCCATTTCACTCTTTCCAACACTTACTTGCATCTCTAGAGTCTTTAGTAAATGCCAGTCTTTAGATAAGGACAACCTTGTACAATGTCAGTGTTGCAGATATCCATAAAATCTCGCACCTTATAAGCAGTGATTTTGCTCCCAGGACAAGTCCTATTGGTCTGCCTGTTTTTGTGTATTGTGTGTTTGATTAAGTGTTTGTGGATTTGGAGCTTTCTTAGGTGCTTCCTTATCTGGAGGAAGGGAAAAAAAAAAAATAAAAGGAACTTCCCAGAATTTCTAGGTCTGATGCAGGGTAAGAGGTGAAGTGTTTGTTTGCAG
Organism: Sagittarius serpentarius; assembly: GCA_034782735.1. Taxonomy (NCBI): domain Eukaryota; kingdom Metazoa; phylum Chordata; class Aves; order Accipitriformes; family Sagittariidae; genus Sagittarius; species Sagittarius serpentarius. The sequence continues at coordinate 21,523,145 of JAVKLA010000026.1, forward strand.
CTAAGTCTGATAGAGAATCAAAGTAAATTAGCCATATTTAGCATCTCTGAAAACACTCCACAGAACTATTCCTGTTGGATTTCCAAAACTGTTTTTCAGGGACCAAGTTCTTCCCCCTGATGGTAAATTTTCATTAATGTCAATGTAGACCTGAACTAAGATAATACAGAGTGATTTTACTCAGATAATATAATAGTATTTAAGAAGAATACATTTATTAAAAAAGAGGTGTAGGGGCTTTTAATGTATTTTTAAGTGGTTTCTTTTCAATGTTACTGCATTTTGCAAGCGTTGCTACAGTGTGTCTGTCTTGTATTGTTTGTTCATTAAGGCTGGAAAAACAATGGACTCAGGGCTGTTTGTTCTGTCCAGTAGTCTGTAAATAACAATAGCCAAAAAGACACTCTTACCTTAATTCAGAAAATATTCCCTGCAGACATGCTGCTAGTCTGGAGGAGTCTCTGAAGATTTTTCACATCCTACTGTTTATCTTTATGGCCTGCAGCCGCACCACCTTGAGCTGTGATCTTATCACAACTCACAAATAAGGCAGGATACAGTCGGTCCTAGGATGAATGATCTCCAGAACCACTCCAGGGCTGCTAGACCCTAGTGCTGATTACTCATTATATGTTTTATTCTCCCAGTCAACCCATTCTGAAGCCAATGCCCCACTGTGGGATCTACAAGAGTGTCTTTCAGTATAGAGAGAGTAGAGTTTGAGCAGCCAAAGAAATTTTAATCCTACTGCTTTGCTTAAAAAGGTGTGCAAGCTAACGTGATGGCTCACTTTTTCAGAAGGCTGGAGCACATTCCAGCAGAATTACCTGTCAAGTTTGAATGGTCAAATTCATGTGAAAACATTGCATTTAAAAAGAAGACATGAAGATAGAAGATGGTCAGTTGCCACTTTGGTTCATACCAAAGACTGTTAGTGGCAGCCTGGGCTGCTTCATGTTTTGGTGATTTGTGACTACACAAGCAGTCTGGTTTTACTTGCAAGAAACTGGAATAGGATGTAGGAGATCTGGGTTCAAATTCCATGTGTGACCTTGGGCTTACCTCTTCCCTCTCTGAAGCTCATTTTCTCCCACGAAAAGTAAAGATAATGATAGTTCTTGCATTTGTCATATCCAATCTGACTCTAAGTGTTTTTTTTAGAGTGAGTCAGTATACCACCTTTCTCTGTGGGGCCAGCTGGGATCTGTTGGTATTCCTATAACCCCTGGAATAATAATAGTTCTCATTAAGGACTCCTGTTAAAAATGTGCTTTATCACGGCTAAAGAAATCCTCTTTCAGATTATTAAAATGAAATCCAATTGCCTTCACCTATGGACCATGACATTTGCAGTCGGAACGCTAAGGACAGAGAAATGTAAAGAAGCTACCTTCAAAGTTTGATGTTTGAAGCCTTGAAGCTGCATTTGTCCCCTCCTCTCCCCTCCCCTTATGCACTATTTCAGATCCATTGCTTATTGACTGATAGACTTATTGATGAATTATACAGCAGTGATCCAGCCCAGGGAGGTCAGTGGGGTGCAATTACTAGCAGAACAGGCTTGGGTGTGCTTCTGAACTACTCCTCCCTGCACAGCTCTTTCAGTATGCATATCACATCTCCCTGCTTGTAGCAGGCTGATGAGTGTGTGCAGTTAGTGCAGGCACACACATACTTCTGCGCTTTCCCTGAAAGTGGAGCATTAGCAACTGCAGTCAAAAAGCACCCTTGCTTCTTCAGCTCTGATCCTAGCAGCGACTGCCTAATTCTCTCTGGACGAACTGGGAGACAGCACTGGAGGCAAGTTTAAAAAGGACCTAGTGACACCCTGCTGTCACATCTGGTTTCATGAAGCTACTTATTAGCGGTCCATTTACAATTACTTTCCTAGTCCCATCAGTAGTGTACATTCTTGAGAACTGGCTGGCTGGGAAGGAAGGAGCACCCTGCTGAAGGTATGTTGCAGTTTTCTTTACCTTAAATCTTGTGCTGAGTGTTTCTATCTGTGTGTCTCACTTGCAGACATTCCTGTCTATGCAGTTTTCCACTGAGAGCTGCTGGAACAGCAGCTTTAGCAAATCATAACAGTAGAAATAAATGGACAGGTATCTCTTTTTTTTTGTCTAGCCCCCCCCCCCAGTTAGCCATGCAGATTTTTTTCTTAAGGAGTAAAATTATATGACTGGTTTAAACTTTCAGGGAAGATGACAACTGACCGCATTTTGTATCACAAGCAAATAGACTGCTGTTATTTCTATCAGGGCAAAATTTCCATTCATTGGCTGTTTAACTGTGGACATGGAACATTGCTTTCAAATTGATGTGTTTATTAAATACGGTCTGTGCATGAACTGCCAACTGAAATTTGCATACATGTTCTGAAATTTGAAAAAAGACTCTTTCATTAACTTTCAAGATGCTCTGGACTGCAGCACACTTCTTTAGAAAAGAGGAGTGCACCAGGCTTTTCATTTCATTTAAGTTCTTTTACTGGCATGTATTCATCTGGTAAAAAGTCTTTGCCAAATCCGAGAAGTTTGCTGTTATTGCATTTCCATAAATGTAACAGCTGTGAAGAGAATGAATATTCAGTGTTTGGATTTTTGTTCCAAAGATTTTTATGATAATTCTGACTTTTCAAGTGGATGGGATCTTAGATCAAAGAGTTCTGCAGGTTGAGATATTGTAATAAGCAATGTATAAGTGTTTCCCCAAATAAACATAATACAGATAAGCATGTACTGCAGTAAATAGCTGACTGTACCCCTTATTTACTGGCAGCCAACTTGATCTGTTGCTTATACTTGTGAATTCTTTTGCTAACAGGTCATCAGCAATGAAAATGAAGTAGAGTTCAGATACTGCTCTTTCATGGGACATTATTTCCCTAATGCTATACAGTTTCTTCTGAGCATATCCAAGATATTGTTAATGTTATGATGATTAAATTTTAACTCGGTACATCCTGTATTTGCACTGACTGAAAACTTATTTTGGGATGTTGCTAGGGTCAGAGAAACCCACTGCAAGCTCAGTGTACTTCAAGGATGGAAAGTGATTTGACTAATCTCCCCCGAGGAAAATTTCCCTGTTTGTAATTTATCAAAATTGTGCAAGTAGCAGAGGTGGTCCTCCCCTGCAGGTAGAAGTAGAATGGTCTTGAAAATACAGAGGCAGCATGTGTGCATGTGTATGTGTGTCTAGAGATAATTCATCTAAAAAACTTAAATAACCCTAGCTGCCTGTAGATCTCAATGACTTCTGTATTACTAAAAAATATCCTCTTAATGGGTCATACTGCAGATCTCCATAACTACACAGCAGAATAAAACATCCAGACAGGAATTTTGTCATATAAAAACACCTCAAAAAGCCTCTTGAAACTCGTTGTGATTATTTCTTTCAAAGTCCTCCCAGTATCTGGGAAGCGCTGGGAGCTGCAGAGTACCTGCCTCTCAAAAGTGTGACGAGTGGAGCTATCCGTCTGTGCTCAAAGTGAATTTAAGCTTCCTAATGTCCAGGGGCACCTCTCTGGCATGAATTTAAGGTTCCTAATGTCCAGGGGCACATCTTTGGCAGTCTGTCCTCACTCGGGCTGGACTGTACTGCTCACCGGTGGCAAGGTCAACCAAGCCGGCGAGCTGTGCCTCCCGGCTGCCCTAGCCCTCAGCCTGCGGTGGGCTGTCACTTAGTGTCTCCTCCTCCGGGGACGGGGAAAAACTGTTTGTCCCTTTCATCTGTCTTCGTTTTTTAATGACATCTGAATCAGCCTGGTGCTTAAGTGCAAACTTTCTGCTGGTTTGTTTTTTTTTTTCCCCCGCCCCCGGAGTCATAGCGTGCTGTGGCTTGTGATATGCAAGGACTGCAGGCATAAAATGTGTTTAAATACGTATGAGAAAAAAACAATTGATGGGTCAGATTCTGTTTCCAGGGAGAGGAAATCAGCTTACCCTCCTGAAATCAGCAAGAAGTTGTTTACATGAACAGAAGTTGTTTACACGAGTGCAAACTGGTGTAAAATCTCACTTTCCCTTGGTGCTGTTTGAATTTCTGTGACCCGAGGACCTGGCTCTGTTCCTTTAAAACTTGGTTTTATTCCAGGAAAAGTAGCCAAAATGGAGATTTTGTCTTTTCACTCACTAGGAACGAAAACCTGCCTGTGTACGGTGACAACTGCAGGTATCTGAAGGCAAACACCTTTTACCTTTCCCCTCACCAAAGCCTAGGAGGAAAAAAACAAAAACCAACAAAACCCAGCAAAAAGCCACCCTCCCAAACCTCTCTGTTTAATTCCCTTTAAGACATATAAGGTTCCCTCTTCTGCTTTAATGTGTGTCAGGCTCCTTCACGACTTCCACCACTGCGCTGGAGGAGGCAAGAGGTAATTCATTTCGCCCTGTTGGCCACCTCACCTGTGAGCCTCTTCAGAGCAGATTTGTCGACCATAGAAAATGCAATTGCTGATGCGTTTCTCCTCTGCCTTGCTAGTCAAAGCCGGCATCCGGAGCCTTAGACATGTTTTGTTAAGTTACAGTCTCTCAGCCCCAGCGCGACGCTTACCAAGCCAAGCAACCCTCTAGTGCTTTGAGGTATTTTATGCAAAGAGACCCCTTTAGCTGTTGCTTGTCTTTACCAGAGGTAAAGAGGTGGATTTGAAAAAGCTCACAAAAGCTTAGTGGGGTTACTCAGATCTGGAGGGGTTGGCAAAGGCGACACAACACCCACCCTTCTGCCTGGAAAAAGCGAGAGCCTGGGTTTGTGTGCTTTTGGAGGGCCAATGCTTCTACAATTACCACAATTGCTCCATGGCTGTGAGTCTATCAGAGGCCACTGACATACAAACAGCTGCAGAGTTGTTGTAGAAGACAGTTATCTGTTTACACACTTTAACAGGGATTTCTGAAAGCATCTTATAACACACACACGCTGCAACACTGGAGTACTGCACAGGTTTTTCAGCTTTCTCATGAATGGTAGCTGAAAATGAAGATGAAGGGAAGAAAATGCCATGAAGCTTCAATATTGTCGCAAACTAGGATCCAGATGGCAAGCCTTTTTACAGCAATATGCTGGATTAACTTTAAGACTCCCCTGGCTACTACACCCCTGTTTAATTTGTCTTTCCTTAATGCTATTTCAGTGTGATGCTTTTTTGCAAGGTAATGCCATAAAAATGTGTGGTTTCAGGCATAGTCTGCTATCAGGAGAAGTTTCCTCCATCTCTGTTAACCCCTTCAGAGCTAATTGACTGATAGCATGATCAGTAGCACCAGTGTGAACTTTAAGTGGAACAGGGAATGTTCCACATGCATTCACAGTGCCATGCAAAGCATGAAACCAAGATGATTTACATGCTAAGGAAGAGAAATAACCTGTTGGAGGGAGAATAGGTTTTCACTCCTCTGGGCTATATCTCTAGTCAGAAATCATTTTTGGTAACTCAGCTGCAATAATGACTGAAATTGTCCGCAAGGGAGTTTCAAACCCCGGGTTGGTGTTGTCCACATGCCAACCCTTTCAGAGGCTGGATGTCAGGTAGCTGTGTTTCTCCCTGTAACTTGCAGATCCAGTCCTATCCTCTCCTAAGCTGCCTTTGGTGCTTGAATCAGTTCTTCCATCCTTGTGCAGCCACAGCAAGGATCATCACTGTCCTCATCTTCTTCAACAAGCTGGTCGGTGAGACACCCGGTGGTGACAGTGAGCACCCATGAGCCGGCCAGTGGGACCTCCCTGGGCGCCTTCCTGCAAACTGGGGGGTTAAATAAGAATGCCATCCTATGAGCTTCATAACTTATCAGGTACCTTCACCTCATGCCTACCCTAGATAGTGGAAGCACTGCCATCCATCTGCAGTAAGTGCCAATCTGTACTCAGCCTTGCTGTGCTGCTGTGAGATGGAGGCTTGTGTACATGGAGCAATATATCTGCTGCAGAGTCTAAGGAAACCTTCCAGCAGCTGCTAGCAGTATGAAGTTCATATCGGATCCAGAGACTAACCACAATACTATCCTTTAGCAAATAACGTTCTGCTTCTTTCTCAGCAGAAGTCTTGTCAGAAAGTCAACCTCAAACAAAACGATGCTTCCGACTCCCTCCTTTTGCTCTCAATTCTGTCACTACCTGATGCAGACTGAATGCAAATTATTAAAAAGAGCTATTATTTAAGTAACGTGTCTCCAGAATATCTCTTGATCATTTTGGCCTGGATTATACCACTTTACAAGTGGGATTATAACCTGTATACATATGGGGATGAACAGCAAGTCTCATTTCTCTTCTTTGTCTCACATGATGGGTATATCCAAAACCTGCTGTAAAGGGAATTGAAACACCACATCCAAATCCCAGACTGTGATACAGTTCATCTGCCATCTAGCACTGCCTAAGCTGACGACTAAACTCATCATGTCTCCCTGTTTAGCCTGAAATTTCTTTTGGGCTACTTTTATGATAGCGTAACTTATAAGCAGAAGCCAAATGTGGGATTCGGCTCCAGATTAATCCTAAAAATAAACACCTGTCTAGTCAGCTAAATAGTTTTCTAGGTTCTGCTGACTGTATTGACTAGATCATTATTGGCTAGAATGGGAGTTTAGTCTTCTAGTGCAAAGCAGACATGGGGACGATATAATGCAGCACCTATGGGAGACGTGGGTCCTTCTGCAGTGGAAACTTGAGGGCACAGAGAGCATCCTGCAGCATCTTAGGTAACACTGGATTCTACATTAAGCAACAGCAATGAGCCCTAATGGTCGATCATATATAAATGGAGAGAGCAGCTGCTGCCACCAGCTGCTTCTTGCGAAGATCCAACCTTTCTCTGCTAGGCATGAAGGCCAGCTTAGGCTGAATACACCTTCCCTTGGACCGTGTTAGAAAGGTTACCTGTCTCTACTGACTTAAAAGTAATCATACTACTTACTTTAGATGGGATCAGTGCTTAACATTCAGGTACATCTATACCTAAATTAAGTATCCATGTTAGGACTATCATAGGAAATGCTATGAAAGCCACCTGGCTTTTGAACCCAAATATTTATGAATGAATGCTTGAAGTGAGAGCAAGGGTAAAGAGCCTCTGCTTGGATACACTCCAAGAGCTTGTACAGGTGACAAAGGATTTAGAGCATCACAAGCTGTTTTAATAAAGGTCATTTTAAAATTATATCCTGCCAGAAATGAAGAAATGCAGAAGTATGTCCCAGGGTTCCCCTGAGGAACAGTAGCTCTTACCTGATCAAAGGATCTCTTTTCTGTCCTATCAGAACTACTCCTGTTTACCAATTCTGATTCCCAGGAAGGGTGACTGGATATCACCAGTTATTAAATATTTGCCATTAAAAAAATCCAGTATAAAAAACCTGTTTATAAACCAATAAGCAATCCCATATGTCGTCATAATGTGAAATTCTGTCTCCCATCAGCTGATAATTTGATGCTGGGATGGTGAGTACTTTCCTCTTTGTCTCCTATGCTCTGGACTATCAGCCTGTGCAAACCAATAATTAACTGTAGTGGATGTTGCTGAGGGTGAGGAGGAATAATTCTTTGCAGTGAAATACTGCTTTTTTTGCTGTAAAGTTACTAAGCAGAGCTACGGCAGTGTGAATAATGCATGAGGTGATTTTCTTTCAGGAAGGCTACTAGCAAACATTTCCACTAGTCGAAGATTTGGACTTGGCAAGAGAGTGGTATTTACATTGTTTTGGTGATACAGAAAGCAGTTAGGGAACAATTATGTGATTTTCTCATATTCTAAGACTCTGGAGAAATGTCAGTATCCAATTAAATAAAAGGAATAAAATAAATAATGAGAAAATGTGAAATTAATCTAGTTTCAGATGCATGGGTAAGTTATGCATAAATTTAAAAGACCTAATATAAAATGTCATTCAATTTTATTTTGCAGGATGAATGTTGCTATGGTTTCTTTAAATCCAGGAGATAAAAAATAATTTCTAAATGCTTTTGATTAAATATTTTAACTTACTATTTATAAATAAGGCTGTAGTGCTGACTATTTTTCTCTTTAATAAAACCCAATTCTGTAAAAGGTGATGGAAGATGTAGTTGGGCATATCAAAGATAAATAAAGAAACCTTTATAATGATTTTTTCATTGTACTAGATTTTTCTAAACAAAATCTCCTATCTCAGAAAGCCATCAAGTTCTCAGAAGTTGAGGAACATATAGCAGAATAGGCAGCCTCCTGTTTCATTCATTGAGCTCCATATGCTTATCTACCCTGTGCTCCTGCATCCCAAGCTCCTAAAATGCTACAGTCAACATTCCTTCTGAATTGTGATACGTCATGTTAATCAACCTCTACAGTGTCCCAAAAATGTATGTAAATTAGACTTTTGATGAACTGGAATATTTTGACAGGATTTTTGCATAAATCACACATGCAAGCATGCACACACACACACACACAACCTGTTTAGAGAGGAGGATATTTTTGGACCTCATTTGTTTTTGAAGTAGATTGTGGCCAGCATGCTGATGCTGCTTGTGAGCAGGAACACATATGTGGCAGTATGCCAGGTCCCATAGCAAGAAGCAACTTGAATTTAAGTCCATTCTTGGCAAGAAAAACTGTACCAAGGAGAAAGAAATGTAACAGTTTCCTCTTTCTTTGTCCTCCTTTCCCCGCATTCCTTTTTCTGGTACCCTGTTGGTTCTCTGGGTTGTTTGGTGTCAGTAGTAATGTGAGCATTTTTAGCGTTACCATAGGAGAACACTGTCACGTTACGGTAGAGTAATGTTTTTACTTAATCTGTTCTTCCAACAGAAACAAAACTCAAAAATCAAAATAATTTATTTGAATTGAAATCAATTTAAGTCAGATTTAATTCAATTTGCTGACTTTCACATTGCTTATCAACCTACCAGTTCCACTGAAGATGTAGAAAGCTGTTGTTGAGGCTGGTTAGGATGAATCGTGTAACTAGTGGCACTACCTGGCTGCAAATCTGTCCATTTTTGTTCTCTTCTGACCTGTTTTGCGGTATTTTTGTGTTCCACCTTGTCCTTCAGGTCTGCATTCAGACGGCTGACAAGCCTGAGAGAGTCTCTCTCCTCTGTCCCTCCTGCTGACGTGTGCGAGGCTGGGGGAGCAAAGCCAGCGTGACGTAGGCAGGGCTTTCTGCCTCCTTCAGGCACAAAAACTTAGTGCAGCTCTTAGTCCGTAGCCGTGCAGGTAAGGAGCATCAGTTGCTGTGTATTTGTGCAACCGAGGCCCTGGCTGACACGCTCTGAGGTGCGTTCATGAATTCAGTCCACCTTCTACATCTTAGGCCACATGGGAGGAAACTCGGTGACTCTGTTTTTGCACACTTAAAGTGCTTTCTGACATATCTCACCATGAAGTTGACACCTCCAAAAACACGTCAGGCCTCGCCCAAAAAGTGTCATCAGACCATGTCTACTTAACTTTTCCAGTGATGTTGCAGCCTAAAGATCTTATTGCTCTGGCTTCTTCACAGATCGTCACCTTGCCCTTTTTTAAAAGTTACTGGGCTTTCATGAGGTTGTTGTGCGCTACCTATACGACATCATTTGCACAGCTGGGGTTTAAAAAACTCCTCTGATGTTATACAGTATATGTTTTATGCATACTGTATCTGCAGTGTGAATCCACTCTTTATAATACATGCTATGCACCAACTAAAAAAAGATACTATAACTCCGTTGTCTATATATAGATATTGCAAGAGTATACATAGAATATGTACACTGTGCATGAGGGAATACACATACACACAAATATATATGCAATCAATTATATATACAATTCATGATTCACAAAACACACAGTGAAGAGTCAGAAAAAGGGAGTGATTTGTCATCTAGGGCAGATCCCACAAAGCATTCTGTATATCAGGTTAAAACACCCCATGATTACAGAGACAGAAAGGTTGGCTGCTGCCTTTTGAAAGAGGTATCAGAGCTTTTAAGTATGTGTAATTTTATGGCTAAATATAAACAGAAGAATCCTTCAACAATTATAAATACAGCTGTAGAGCCAAATTCTCCTAATGATGCGACAGCAATATATATATATACACATATATATTCTAAATCATAGTTTGAAGTTCTTAATTCTCAACACCCAAATCTTAGTTTCCTGCCAATTTTATAATTTTTCCTGTTGTCAATTGCTTTCTAAAATAAGTTTGAATGAGGTGGAATTAAGTTTTAACTTTTAAAAATTAGAAACAGGTGCTGTGTCTATATCCGCTGCCTTTGTGTCTTGCGTTACTGCTTTCTGGAACAAGCTGTTGGACCCTGTCACTGGTAGTTAATTTTGCACTGTCTGCTGGTGGAAGTTGGGCAAGGGGGGAAAGTTGCTAAATATTAGGACAGTGAGAGAGTTGAAGACGTTCAAAAATAGGGAAGCTCTGCAAACTCAGTAGAAATAGAATAGTATTACTGGTGAGAGCTTCAATAGCAGCTGTGCTATCACTGGCTTAAATGTGTGTTGGGTTTGGGTCCTTTTAATGGCAATAATTAGGTAATCAATATTGTTTCAGAAAGGAAAAATATCCTGCTTAACAACGGAATAACATTGATTAGCTAAGCTAGTACCATTTTAAGGAACATTAAGTAATCAAGACTGTTTCCATGATGACATCCCAAAGAGAGAGAAAATCAGGCAAATCTAGTATTGGATGAAGCTAGGACTGCATTTACACTGTTGCTGAGGAAATAACGGCTGCTGCGTTGGCCTGCGCAGTCATCGTAATAGAAATGTCTGAGGGAGGCACTGGGCCCCTCGCTGTTCATTTCAATGAACTTGGATTTTACCCCAGATATAAACTAGTTGTTTTCTGAAGATACAGATTGCACTCCACTATTTTCATTACCCTTACTTTATACACTTGTCAATTTAAACTTATACGTTTACTTTTGGACATCTAAAATAATTAATGAATATACAGAACTTCCGCTTTGATATTTACTGAGAGGTCTCAGGGTACTTTACAGGAGATGCCACTCTTAGTAGCTCTACTTTACATCAGAGCAAAGTGAATGGTGGGGTGGGAGATTTTGCAAAGACACCCTGTCTGCTTGTGGCACGAGGAGGAGCAGTGTCCACAAGTGCTGGGTGTTAATTTGCTGCTATATCTACTCAGGCACCTTGACCTTTTTTTAATTAAGTACCAAAATTGATCCAGAGGTTCCTAAAGTTTAATATATTTGAGCAACTACGGTTGCAGCTGCAGCTTTTCAAACACTGGAAAGCAAGTGTACGTAGATGACCAGATTTAATCATTTTGATCAAGATTCTCAGCAAGAGCAGCATTTCTTGGAGGTATGATGCCGAGGCCTTTTCTGTGTGTTATTGCAGGGAATGACACTGCTGCACTGCTTTTGCTAAACCTGGGGGTGGCACGAAGAGCAAAGCTTCATTTGACCTATACGTAATTTTGCACAAGTGGAAGACAGTGAGGTTTTGGTGAAGAGTATAAAATCCGTGAGGACTGATCCTGGGCACTAAAAAAAGAAGAAGAATGTTCAGAAATAGCTAAAAGGTGTGAGTGAAGAACTGATGGTTGTTGAGAATTCTCTAAGCTACTTGAAACCAAGTGGGGATGCCATTAAGCTCATTTCTAGGTGTAAGAACTGTCAACATCCCTTCTCCCAAGAGTTAATTCATCAGACACTCCATGTTTCATCATATATGAGCATGTACTTGAACCATTCACTCCTGAAGGCAAGTCATTATATACTAATCACAAGTTTCATTGGGGAAAAATGCTTGCAGCCTTCAGAGCATTGAAGCAAAGCTTGAAAATATGATCTGTCTATGTGATAAAAACTCAAAACTGGAAATTAAAATACCAGTTTCAAAATCTTCTTCCTCAAAAGCAACAACGAAGAAAATAGTTCCATTCAGAATTGGTCTTATGATAATCAAGGCAAAATACTGCATACACTTTTAAATGTTCAGGTTTAACCTTATTGTAAATAGAGTAGGACTGTTGAACAGGTGAGAATTCCTGTTAGTTTTGAGGGTGTCACGAAGGGGAGATGCTCTGTCTGCGTGTGTGGAAAGATGGAGAAGCAGCAATCTCTGTCTCAGTTTTCAAACTCTGATGCAGATTATTTTCATGATGGTTTTGTTTTCTATCATATGCCGTACATACTGTAATAATTAAGTGAGAAGCTTTCTTTCTACCTGCTATCTTCTCAGCCAGCTGGTGTTTTGTGTGGGCTGATGACATGAATAGTTTCAGACTCACAAAGGTGGCAAGAGATGCGGTAGGTGATTACAGGATATTGCTGGCTCAAGTGGATGAATCTGAATGGTAACATAACATAAGATGGCATGTATCTGTTCTTACACTTTTTCTTAATATTTTATCCAAAAACATTTTCCTGGATTCAGTACCCTAAAGGATTTGACTTGCTGTTGCCCATCAGAGTCCTCCTTCTGACAGGTGCTATATTCATCTTCCTTCTTTTGTAGATCAGGAAACTCAAATTAACTGGAAATGGCTTTCTAATCTCCAGTTCTGCACTGCTAGATCCATTTTCCAAAAGACCGAAAGGAAAATAAAGGCCAGACTGGACTTTGCCTTTTACACAAGTTGAATAACCTACAAATTTACTTTATCTTGAGCAAGCATCAGAAAACAGGTGTTATCCTGTTATCCAGGTAGAAATGATCAATACTCCCCTTCTGACATGAAGCTGTATGAATTCAAATAGAAGTTTTCTATTTTTAACATATATTTATTAATTTTAAAATATTTAAAATATATTTATTTATTTGAAATATATATTTTATATATATTTGTATATTTTAATTATGTGCCCAAGAACATATACAGGTGGGCAATGAGTGGATTGAGAGCAGCCCTGTGGAGAAGGACTTAGGGGTACTTGGGGATGAAAAACTGAATATGAGCCGGCAGTGTGTGCTCACAGCCCAGAAAGCCAGTTGTATCCTGGGCTGCATAAAAAGCAAGGTGGCCAGCAGGTTGAGGGAGGGGATTCTCCCCCTCTATTCCACTCTTGTGAGACCCCACCTGCAGTGCTGTGTCAGCTCTGGGGCCGCCAACATAAGGAAGGCACGGACCTGTTGGAGAGGGTCCAGAGCAGGGCCATGAAGACGATCAGAGGGCTGGAGCACCTCTCCTGTGAAGACAGGCTGAGAGAGTTGGGGGTGTCCAGCCTGGAGAAGAGAAGGCTCCGGGAAGACCTTATAGCAGCCTGCCAGTACCTAAAGGGGCCTACAGGAAAGATGGAGAGGGACTTTTTACAAGGGCATGTAGTGATAGGACAAGGGGTAATGGCTTTAAACTGAAAGAGGGTAGATTAAGATTAGATGTAAGGAAGAAGTTCTTCCCTGTGAGGGCGGTGAGGCCCTGGCCCAGGCTGCCCAGAGAGGCTGTGGATGCCCCATCCATCCCTGGAAGTGTTCAAGGCCAGGTTGGATGGGGCTTTGAGC
>JAVKLA010000026.1:21536700-21555827 GCA_034782735.1 Sagittarius serpentarius
GAGAGGCTGTGGATGCCCCATCCATCCCTGGAAGTGTTCAAGGCCAGGCTGGACGGGGCTTTGAGCAACCTGGTCTGGTGGAAGGTGTCCCTGCCCAGGGCAGGGGGTTGGGACTAGATGATTTTTAAAGTCCCTTCCAACCCAAACCATTCTATGATTGATTCTATGATTCTATGACATAATTTTTTTATGGCTGGGTATGCCAAATTGCCTCACTCTATATATTATAGCACCTTGTAAAATCCTCAGAGTCTATGAGTTCTGGGAGTGACAATTTTCCTCAGAGTTACTTTGTTTTGATCATACTGATAAGTTCTGCAAAAATCGTAAGTCCAACAGATAGGAAAAGATGTCCTTGTTTAGGACAGGTAAATGTGGCTGCGTAGCTTTGTGTATTCATGACAAGACAAACTGTTTACACACAGAAGAGCATAAAAAGGATAAAATAGGGATGTACGTTAAAAATTGCTCTGGTACGGAATGAGAAAGAGCAGTTCCAGGAGTCTCTGTAGGCCCTGAAGTCTACAAATTGCTGTTACACAGTGCATAAACTAATACCCCTGGAAGTTATGTTGTTGTGAGACTTTCATTTTCCAGGTACAGGGTGCTGTTAACAGTAACAGTCTCCATCTTTCAAGATGCAATGTTTTGTATTAAAAAGTCACTGAATAAGCACTACAATTGTAATTGATTTTAATGACAATGAACATCCGTCATCTATGACAACACTGGCCTTGTTAAATTTTTTACTTTATTTCTATACGGAATATATCTATTTTCCAAGTGACCTTTTTAACATATTTACCTTCTAGACTGAAGATGTACCTATTGTCAAAGTTCTGTTTCTCTTATAGGTGCATATGTCATGTGATAGAGTCTCTCCCTTGTGGTCTGTATGATAAGCTACCAAGACCAATCTCATCCTTTTTTTCACTGTTTTGCATGTTTTCCTGTCCACCAGTCATTCAGTGTTTCTTTTCTGAAACCTTTCCAAGGGTGTTAGTATCCTTCTCAACATATGGAGACCAGAACTGTGGCCAGAATTACAGCAGGAGTTATAACTTTGACAAACATAAGGTTTGGGGGTTTTTATCCTGCAGAACATTTCCATGTTTATAATCCTAGGATCATATTAACCCTTTGGGTTACAAAGTTGTACTAGGAAGTTACTCTCAGTTTATTACCCTTTGTCATCCTAAACCATTTCAGAATCACAGCTTTCAAGATACAATCTGCCACTGCATTACCATGGCCTATATTCTTGCCATTGATTTGTGGGTTTAGATTTGAAACACATATGCTTTGCTTACAGGCTACAGGGATGACCTGTCCTCCTCATTTATTTACCTCTCCCTAGGCATTTGGTCATCAACAAAATTGGAGCCTACTGTACATGTGGTTTTATTGTGTATTTATATATTCCTTAGCCATTGATAAAAAGATTAAGATATATAGACCCAAAAAGAACTAAAAAAACCTCAGTGGGTTTCTACTTGAAATGCAGCTGGTTGACAATGGTTTTCTGATTCAGGATTGTGTTCTGAATCTTATTATTTAACAAGTTTTTAATCCATTTAATATGTGAATGTTAAATTGTTGAAGCTTTATGACTCAAGATGTCATATGGTCTTAAGTCAAGTGTATTACAGAAATCTATGGCAGCAACATCATTATTTTCATCACACAAAGTTGTAATCATAGCAAAATGTTGTCAATATACTTTAATTTTCTACAAAGGTAGAATAGCATTAGTAGTACTGCATTCTTTTAATTCTTACTGGTTGAGTTTTATATTGGCCATTATATGATTTTGTCTGAGATGCTGTTGCATCTGCAGATCTATAGCTTTCCATATGAAAAAAAATACAATTTCTTATATATTTTCAAAGCATGGCTTTATTCTGGTACATCTCCAGATCTACAGAGTATGTTGGAAAGTTGACATTTGTGATCCAGAGAATTTTTTGGCCATATGCTTTAAGTTCTTAGATGAGTATTATCTGGATTTACTTATCTTAAAATCCTCAGTTTTAGTAACTGTTGCTAAATATTACTGTTAGTTATGGTTGGAGTCAATAGTGTTTCACTCATTTTACATTTTATGCCTACATTATTAACTCTCTTTTCCAATATAGAAATATTTACTGGAAAATGTCAGTTCTTCTTTACTGTTAATAATTTATTTTATCCACCTAGTAATTTACCAATTAAGTTGGTTATATAGTGCAGTCTGGAAGGAGCTTGAGTTTTAAACTTTGAACGAAGTATGTCTGTTTCTTGACAGCCAACATTGTAGCTCTTGTGGTAACACTAACTACAGCAGAAGAAAACATTGTCTCTCCGACACCATCAGTTTTAACTTTCAAGCAGCAGGATTCTTCTTATTCAGTAAAGCATGGTGCTGATTCCCATAGTCTAGCCATAAATTCCAGGATTATAGGGAACTGGCACTACTCTGTCATTAACTGAATTGCAGAAACAGAAAGGGATTTTTTCTTAGTAAGTAAATGTTATTAGTTATTAAGTTATTATTATTACTATTGTAAAAAATGAGGAAGTGTTTTCTGACTACAGGCAGAACTGCAAGTTGGAGTCTACATTTTCTTACTGATTCTGCCAGTTACTTGATGTTGATGTCAAATTCTTTTTTAGGCAGGACCAAACAGAATTTTTATAATGTTTAATTGTCAGAAAATGCTTTAAAATTCAGCATGAATATTTGAAGGTAAGGAATTGTTAAAGAAATCAGTGCTTTCTCACATGTTAATAAGTGTGAGAAAGCAGAAAACGGAATGAAATAAGAAGCAGGAATCCATGGATCATGTTCTTGCAAATTAGCTGAATCTCAGAGTATACAGGCTAGACTGCCGTAGACTCTATAGCCATTTATGTTATCCTCATGTTTGCAATTACAACTGAATGAATTTCAGAAAGAGTTTTATCTCAATGAATGCTGTTTAAAAAACTTTGCTTGTCTTTTTATTTCTCCTTCATCTGCTGCTAGACATTCAGTGTCCATCCAATTTGATTTTTTCCTACTGTGATTTACTTGCAGAGCAAGGACTGACGTAACATGACCTTGCTTTATTTCTTTGTGTTTCCAGTTAAAAAATATTTTTGTAAAGAAAAATCACAGGATATTTCTGAAATGGTTTCATGAGTAGGCAGATGCTCATCTGACTTTTCTTAAATTAAATGGCCAGTACCTGTGCAAGAGAAAGTAGACGCCTAAAGACACATGCTGCCTTTAGGGTACTAATCATGGCCGCTGCCTCATCACTCTTGTCCCTTTATATAGAAAACTATCCTACTCATTTCTCACCTATCCAGCTTCTTTTAGCATGCAGCTCTGCAGTATCTGAGCATCTTACAGGAGAGCAATGTTTCTGTAACTCGAAGATATGACTTCAGCTGAGGCATCAGCCACAAATGAAGGGTTTCAGAGCACCAAAAATTCATTTTCATATAACACGTTAGTATTTGAAGTGTGCTTTGTAGATCATTACTGTAAAACATTTTGAGATAGCTGAATAACTGAAAAGCAGATTAATTTCTTTCATCCCACCCTTATTTGGAAAATGTTCTTAGTGCAGTATTTTGCCTTTGTAGGTATTCTTTTGCTCTTTCATTGCACTCACAGGAGAACTCACAGGGTCTCCCTGAAATGCTTTAATTTATGCTACTAATTTAAAACCATACAAACATAAAAAAGCACGTTTATTCCACTGACTGTTCAAAATCACTTCCTTTGTCTGGATCCCTGTTGCTGTTGGGTGAGGCGGAGCTTTCTCGGTTGCTTCGTGTCTCCCACACGTGCAAGGACACACACTCCAGTGCGTACGTTTTACTTTAGCTTCTAACTCTGATCAGAACTGCAGCTTTGTCTTTCAATTTTCCTTAGGTTGTCTCCTTAGAAATCAGGAGGTGAATTCCCAACATTCCACTAGAAAAAGAGAATATAAGAATTAACCGAGTTTATCAGATCAATAGTCCATTTAGCCTAGTACTCTGTCATTGATAGTGCCAGCAGGAGACACAGTTTAGGAGAAGCGTATGAGGCCTGTTATCTTCATTCTCCACCAGTCATTGGAACAGTGCTATTAGAAGGGAAATCCCTGCCTGTCCCCTTTAATAACTGTACATGGACCTGCTGTTCATTAATTACTCTATTTATTTTTTATACTGCTGATCTTGCCTACCTCACAATCTTCTGTGGAATCAGCTTCCAAAAGTTCACTAAGTACTGTGTAAAAAAGAGCTACTTTTATCTGTTTAAAGCCAGTTTCACAAAGTGCCCCTTGAGTGTATGCAGTGCTGTGTGGGTGGCGATTAATGGTTCCACACTCATTTTATACACCACCTTCAGGATGTAAAGCTTGAACACATCTCCCTCAGCTTTCTTCTTCTTAAACTGAAGAGTCCAAACCTCTTTAGTCTCTCCTCATAGAGCCATGGTTCTGTCCCCTTTGTCATTTTAATAGCTCTGCTCCGTACTTTCTGTAACTCTGATACGTCACTCCTGCTCTGCAGAGATGAACTATGCATGGTAGCCAAGGTTTTATGCAGTTGCAAATGGTACCTCCTTTTCTATTCTCGGTGCCCTTCCTGACGATCCTCAAACACGTTGCCTTTTTTAGCTGTTGCTTCGCAGGGAGCCATGATACTTTCAGAGCAGCTGTATTTTCCTTAGGAACACTGCTTTCATACCGTGAGCAAGGTTATGGTGTTGAAAGCAGAGGTTGCCAGCTTTCACTCTTACAGCAAGAGGCAGAAAAAAGAGGCCTTATGAACTTGAGGGAAAGTCATCACATGTAATTAAGAATTAAAGTTTTTCCATGTTTCATATGCTTTATTGGACAGAAAAGAAAAAAATAATTCTTGCTATAAAGTACACTAAAAAATCCCCCCTCTGTTTTTCCAAGAGCTTTGATGCACTACAACTTTCTCTTCTTACAAGCTTTAAAAGACCATTTACATAACTCTTTCACCTCATAAATGTTTTTTTTTTTAAAGATAATTTTCTCTTGTAGCTTAGATACTCTGTAATCCAAACCCACCGCTGTGCTCTCAAATTTCTTTAAACCACTGTAACTCCCAGAACTTGCTGCCAGGGGCTAAAGCCATATATTATATAGTACTGAAGCTGATCTTTGTCTCACTGAGAAGGCTTTATTTTATTTTATTTGACACAATAATATTTATTAACTTCAAGCTTCCTCACGGCATATGTAATACTTGAAAAATTGCGCCTACAGCACGGGGGAAGGGGCTTTGTTTTGAAGGAGGTTAAACCATATCCTAGACTGATCTTTAGAAATGCGGACTCTGTGCTTTGATATCTCTAGCAAACCTATTTGCTGTCTGAATATCAATCAGGACACACAAGAAAAATGGGTGTTGAGTCATGCAGAGAGATAAAACTGCTTGCAACAGATATTTACAGGCTATGCTACTGCTAGGTGCTTCATACACACTGGAATTCATTCTCATATGGCTAAATGATGCAGTGATCTTTAGAAACACATCTAGACTTCTGAAACCAGCATTTCCCTTAGTTGCAGCCTGAATTTCAGTTCAGTTTTGAGATCTAACAAAAGAAATGGCTCTGTGGATGTCAGTTATGAGAAAGTGGGTATCGATGATTCTTTGCGGGCAGGTGCCTAACAATAGACGCGGGGCCAAGGGACACCTTCCTCCTCTGCTGCTGAAGCATCAGGAAAAACCTATTATGTTAGAAACAACTGAACCCAAGTAGGATTTCACTTTAAGTGCAAGTAACTAGCATAACCCCCTAAGTGGAAGAGAAAGCGTGCTTACTCAGTTTTTGGGTTTCACCCCCAACCACCCCCCCCATTCATTTTCCGCTCCAAGAGTTCCTGCAGTAATTATTCCTGGGGGAAGATGGGTGTGGGTGTGAGTGTGTCATTTTACTGTGGATGATTACTGCGTTAAAAACCTAATAATCCAGGGACAATTTGAAAGTCCCAAATCTGACCACCGTGTGGCAATCAGAGCACACTCTTGAAAAGCCTAGGATTACTTCTCTTGGCTGGAGAAGTACGCAGGCATCCAGGCTTCACGTGTCCTTCTCAAGCAGTCATTGTGACCGACTAGTTTGTAGCTCCTGAATTACAGGTGGTTTGTAAGAAGTCCAACTGGGTCTGTCCAGGTAGGGGAACTGTACTGGGAGGAAGGTGCTGGTTAGTTCAAAACTGATGACAAAAAATGAAACAGGCCAGCAAGGCATAAGGAGGCCGGAGTGCCCAGCACATCTTGAGGCGGTCCTGCGTACGCAGTCCAGTCCTATCCAGCAAGGGAGAACTAGGGCCTTGTGGAGATGCTCCATTCGCTATCCTGAATCACTTATAAGGCCGCCTTCATCTTTGCGTGCTCATGGTATGTGTCCTGAGGCTGATACTCAGCTCAAAAGGTCAAGAATATTTATGCTAACTTAGTTTTCAAAAAGTGCATGGCACCACCTCTATCGCAACTGGCAGCTAGCTCTCGGGGAAACCTCAAGCTGACCAAGTAAATCACATATACTCAGAACACACCTAAGAAGGGCTTAGGCGGAGTCTTGATGTCTCCTTGCTCATTTCAAAATTGCAGTGGTGCTCAGGTGCCTAAATTCTGCCCACTTCTTCATGTCTGGCTGCTCCTTATACCAAGGAAGTTATGTATGCATAGGCACCTATAGAACACTGTAGCCTGAAATAGAGGCAATTGATCCATTTTAGGCTTCTCTAGAGAGTAAGTGATACATGAAAACAGGTGCATTCTTCACAGTCACTATCTGAAATTTAGCCCCCAAACCAGTTAGCTGATCAAGTGGTCAGCTGAATATCATGCTATTGTTATTAGTGTCAGATAACACTCAGTTCTTAACAAAGAGCAGGATAAGATTATTATTTATTGTACTTATGATATTATACGCAGAAAAATCTTTTTTTTATTATTTTTTTAAAGTTTATTTTCTTCATAAATTGTTCTTAGCCATTACTTTACTGAAATGAAGAAAAATTAATGATTCCGAGACTGAAGTTATTGCTTTCAAATTTTAGGGTCCTGGATTAAATACTTTCTTGGCCAGAGATTTCCTACATGACCTTCACTTCACTAGTCTATCTGGATTACTATCCTCTGTCTATAAAATAGAGATGACTGCTTTCCTCTGCTTTACAGAGTTACTATAAAATGTTGTGGTGAGTGGAGTAAGGTACTTTCAAAAAGCAGAATACAGAAAAGTTTGGGCTGGAAAGGAGAGGTGTTTTAGCTGCCCTAGAAGCTGTGTAAAGGAAATTTTATAAAATGTTTCATTTGTTTTCCCAGCAACACATTCATCATCAATATTTCTAAAGTGGAGTGGACGTTCTCTTAGAAGTTACAGTACTCTGCCAGAGTCATCAAGCATGTTTGCTCAAAATTTGTTGGCGCATATCCCATGACAAGTTCTGTTTCAAAATGCACCATTATAATCTCAAAGCACAATGTAGAACAGCTTCATTGTCTTCTGTATTTTTGCAAGCACACATACACACACAAAAATAAAACAAACAAACAAAAAACCACAAACCCACAAAAATTTACATTTTTTCCATTATATTCTTTGTAAAACATTTTCTAGATGTCTTTTCATGTCTCATAAGTAGTATTTATTGAAGTGACTGGGCTAAAAAGGCATTTAATAAGACTTTAGCTGATTAAATTCCCATATGATTTCCAGCTAACAAACCTTTTTCCTTAGAGAGAAAAAGAAAACAAAACTTTTAAATCAAATCCATATTGGTTTTTTCTTCATTTTACAAATATCTATTGCCATGTCTGGAAGCTTCTCATATGTTGCTATTCAAACTTGTTGTATGAACATTTCTGTTTGGAACTGGTCTCATTAGAACCCCACCACTACCCTCAAGAAAAATTAGGGCAAACCTTTTCTTTTGTGTAAGGAGAACACTCCAAGAAATCTACGAAAGAATTTCAGTAATAAGTTAGCAGCCTTAGATGGGTGAAGAGGAGAAGTGGAGTTGCTTAAAAGAAAATAATTTTTTTCCAGATAATATTTTTCAGTAGCTGTTATTTAAAGTACAGGGCCTTTTGAACTGAAGGATGGAACTTCAGAATGACAGGCTGTAGCCTGGTGTTTCTTAACAGATATAGCTCCATCAAAGGTGAGTGATACCTTTTTAACTCTGACCTGTACCCAAAACTGAGTTGGGGCAAATAAGTCTCAAGTTCTCCAAAAAATCTTTCTAGAGGCTGAGTTTGAGCAATTTGTTCTAGTTTAGAGGACAGACTGCTGTACAAACTGCCTGTTCACCCTAAAGCCCATGTGAGGTAAAATGAGTTGTGGCAGTGGTATTAATTCTCTTGGTCGGAGTTTCAACACTGATTTCATGGGGAGCAGGATTAGGTTGTACAGTCCACACTCTGCTACTTTTAATAGGATCAGTACAATTGTTTTTTCTTTTTTTGATATAAGCTCATTAAGAAGGACATCTAATTCTCAAGTGAGCTCACTGTGGTGATAAGGAATAATCAGTTTTCTTAAGGGAGCAAGACTAACATTTAAAGTCCACATGTTCTCAGATTTTCTTCCTTCGTTGTTCACATATTTCACTGGTTTCCAGTATCTCCAAGAGTGTGTAGAAACCCATAATGCCAGTCATTGTCCCATACAAGTAAAAAAGTCTACTCTAAAAAATTTACAGTCCTGATCCTGAAAATACTGGGGAATTTATTTAATTGTGTGTGTACATATGCACAAACATGTTTATACTCAGGGCCTAAAGGATAAGATGAAATTGTGGAAATAACAGACAAATAGAGGTGATGGTGGTGGCAAGCAAAGAATAGAAGTCATAGGAAAAGATAGCGTGCCAGATAGCCGTAAGTATAATTTACAAATGATATGTCAAGAGTTGCTCAGATGTAGCTTTGGAGAGCCTAAAAATGTGTGAGTTTTAATTGGGGAATGTCATGTTTATGTGCCAAGAATAAACATTTCTCAAAAAAATCAATCTCATTTTTATATGGTAAATATACACACACAAAAGATGTGAATACATACCTTATATGTAAAACAACCTGCCTCATGAAACCACAATGCACAAAGCAAAATAGAGTAACAGCATTTCTCTCTGTGTAACTAACGAAGAGTGGCAATGTCTCTGATACTTTTTAACAACGTAATTAGCATGATCCCAAACGCCAGTTGGTGCTCAGCACTCTGCAAGTCATGGGCCATTGACACCTCTCAGGACTTGTCCTGAGAATAAAACCAAATTTATATTTAAAGTGTATTACAGTGAATAACAAGTACCTGTCATATGGAAGCACTACCTTTAGGAATGAGCTGTGATTTATAAAAAGTACTAGATGATGCTCTAAATATTTGGTAGTCACCTAGAGAATATTTGGTAGAATTATTGCATTTTAAAATCCAAGTTAAACTCAGACCTGTTCAGCAGAAGAGTTAATTTAATGCAATCCTTGATTGTACTGAATCAGAAATCTTTACGTGGAGTTATTCTCCTTTTTGTTTAATCCCAGACACGTTTATGTGGCAGAACAAGGCAGGCTAAAATTTAGCTGAACTCCATGCAGTAGAAGACACCTTCAGGACTCATCCTTGGTACCACTATGACAACCATTATGGTTCCACTAGATTTCACCTCCTGGTGCTTTTGAAAATGGAGGTGGAGGAGAAATTCAGTAGTGTATTATTTTGTCTTACTAGTAGGACACATATTACATTTTTGCCTATTTTGGGTTCAAGCACAGTTTGGAGAGCAGAACCTGTTCTCAGTTTACTTCTACCACCAGAAAGTGGCAAGCCAAACAATGGTGAAGGTGGGAGGAGGCTTGCGTGAAGTTGCTTCTACTCAGGGTGGTACCACATACTCATTGAGGAAAGTAGCTATTCCCCAGTGCCAGGAAGATCAGGCACAGATTTCAACTTCAGAAGGTGTTTCTTGGAGCTACAATGCCTTTCAGGACTACTCGCAGGTTCGAGTAACTCGTGCAGCCTCTATTCCTACACCCAGACAGGTTCTTAGTCAGACAAGACTACATTGTGCCGTATACACCTACAGCACCTTCAGTTCAGCTTAAATTTTTCTTAAATGCCAGATCACTCCTGTAAATATACTAACATAGCAAACACAACAAATATTCCTACTATTCATGCAGCCTATTTTCTGAGTAGTACATTTAACAGTTATCTTGTCAAAATGTGCACTATCGGTTCAATCTGACTGCAGTTACCTACATCTTTACTCCTCCCTGCTATTTGTTCCTGTCTGCATGCTGTCTCAATCTCAGCTGCAAACTCCTTGGGGCATGACATGTTCTGCGTATGACAGTGCTTGGATCCTCAGTGCTATTTGAGGTTATACAGGAATAGCAGAATCTGTGTTCTTTGGTTAATTACGGTAATTCTGCAAAATTGAAAGAAAGGACGGAGAGTGGAAATGTTCTTCATTCTGATTAGCTGTGTTTTAAATCTCTGGAGAAAACAGCAAAATTAACTGGAAATTGCTTATAAAAATTTGCCTGAGTGCAACAGCATCTTTATCCCATGTGGCTTGCCAGGGAAATGAAAAAGCTGTCTCTGCAAAGTGAGAAGAGCACCACAGTGGTTGGTCCAGAGTGATCCTGAAACAGGAACAGCAGCATATGACAGGTCTCTAGTGACACTGAATAACATGTCACATTACATCCTTACAGTCAAATGACAGAGACATTTTTGATACTGCTCAATATGCATTGATCAGGCTTTGCCAAATGTACAGTCTGTGATTGTGGCATCAGTTGCAAGTGATATTAAAGAATTGGAAACATACGAAATGATGACATTTCTCATGCTAGAAACATGCTTATTTCAGAGCAGGAATACTGTAGATGTGTGTGGATAGCACCTGCCATAGAGGAAAGGAATATCAAGTTTCTCTCACACAAAAATCTTGAGTAACCTTTCCAAACCAACTGGATCCTAATTTGATGGGAAATAACACTCAGAATTGCAGGTCGAGACAGCGTTCGATCTCTTTGCAGGCTATGAGATTGAGAGCCTGATCTAAAGGTAAGATTTGGCTTCATTCTTGACTCCTTATGTTCAGTTTCTGCAAAACAGTGGCATGTGCTTGCTTATAGAGGCAGGAGTATAATAGCAGCGGTTCAACATTTTAAGAAAAACTGCAAGCTCCAAGTTAGATTCACAACAGAGAAATGAAATTTGTGTTGATTACATAGATCTGGATGTTTTCTGGAATTCACATGCAGGAACAACTTTATGCAGAGTTCACACGGCAGCAGCTCCTAGCTCTCTGCTGTTGGCCACCACAGCAGACTGTAAGAACACGTGCATGTGGGTTTATTGTCTTCCTTCTGTGAGTTCTGTTCTAGCAGCCCTGGATCCAGGCACAGATCAGCTTTATGCCTGTGTGTTTATATGCATTGTTTATATGTAAGACTGTGTCATCTTGTGGATATATGTTCTCATATGCTTTGCTCTTGCTGGGAAAGGGAAGAGGGTAATAGTGTAAGTAAGGTCTCAGTTATCTGGTATCCTGTGCCACCGTATCTTCAGAAAGGCCACTGGGTATCTTAGGGTAAAATTCTGTTCTCAGTTTTAGTGACGTAAATTCGGTTATGACTGCTGTACCACCTATTGCCTTTATTGTACTTACATTAATGCAAAACAGCCTAACACCTTTCACTTTCCAGTTTTACGCTGCTACTTAACTTGTCCCGCACTAGTCAGAGCTGATTAAGAGCTCCAAGCCTATCCTTTGCAGTTCACTCACTGATTTGCAGATCACCAAACCTCCTCTAGACTGACAGACATGCTGCGTCAGAGCACTGGAGGATACAGCTGCACACTTGTAGTAGGGTCTAGCCATGGCTGAAAGATTAAGCTTGCGTTAAACACCTACATTTGGCCAACAGAACCCTTCCTTAGGTTCCCGTTGCTGGGGTGACCAGGGCTGTGATTCAGTACACGGGTGTTTGGTGTCAGAGATCCCCCAGACAGCGACAGGTACTCAATGCCTGACAGACAGGGCAAACCCACCTGCAGGAGAGGTCGCTCGGAACCGGGGGGGCCCAAGGCTGGTGGGGACATCTCCGATGTCGCTGGAGACCTGTGCATAGAAAACTGAATAAAGTCATAGATCTCCATTGAGGCATATCTCCTCTGACACACACCTATACGCTAAAGTGTATTTTTATATTCCTGATACTTCTTTTAAAATGTACTCCCCTGTCTCCACTTCCTTTTTTAAAAAATTTGTTTGGTTTGGGGTTGTAGAGTATGTTTTTCTTTAAAATAGTACAAGCTATGACTTATTGCCAGGTGCTCTTTCCTTTATTTCTCAATTGCACAAGTGTGCACATAAATACGTGATTCATTTACTCTACTGTGTCTCCCACTGAGGTCTCTTTGTGGTTTGGGAAAAAAAAAACAAACAAAAAAAATCACATAAATGCCAGAAATTACAAACCAAAAACTGTTTACACTTGGAAATTTTGAAGCAAAAATGTTTGCTATTATTTTGGGTAATGGAAGGAGAAATATAACAGGCATGAATTAATACATATCAACAAGCTGTAGATCAGTCATACTGGCTCAGAACAATGTTCCCATTGCCCCAGGTTACCTGGTTTTCCCTGTCTTAAATCACTTCCCTTAGGAAAAATGCTTACTAAGAATGAAAACATCTGCAGGTTTCTGAATCCCAGACATTTAAGAATATAATACAGAAGATGCTTAGATACCCAGAAGATTAATCTCATGCTGTTGGTGTAAGTTATGCTGAGTCTTATTTAGTGAAATATATGTGAAAAGCATTGATTTAATAAAAGCATGTGGTCATGTGGAAATATTATGTATTTTTCTTTCCAGGATCTCTTCCTCCTCAAAAAAATGTAAAAGCCTCTTTGCCCCAAAGCATCCTTGTCTCGTGTCTGGTATGAATTTCAATTTACAATATCAACACTAAAGGAAAATAGTTAACATGTGCCTTATGATAGCAACAAAAAAGTATTATCTTTGTTTCTGGGTATGAAATTGGTTCCTTCATCGAAGACATTTCATTGTAGGTTTAAAATAATGATAACAGGTGGATTCAAACAGATGGGAAGAGCAGGAGTTATTAGTATTGGAACAGTACACTAGAGAAAATGTGTTGTGGTTTAAGCACTGACTAATTAACAACTTATTTAAATAGTCTTGGTGCATATGTTTCAAACTTAATAATATCCTGCAAAAGCCAGAATATCTATGGATAAGGTTTACAGGTAGAGGAAAGATCCTGCCCAGTGCAGACTTTGAAGTAGGCCTTTGGAAAGCAGTTTGCAGATACATTTCCCTTGAGCAAGTAGGAATAAAAACCTCTTCAAGAGAATGAAATGCTACTTAGTGCATATAAATTCCTGTTCTACATGACACCTATAATGACAATTCTTTCTTGTATACCAGACAATTCCCATCAGTATCCACCCAGATTAGTTGCTATTCATTTTTAATTCCAGCCTAGTAGTGCTTCAATATACTTAGGCATCTAAAGATCTTAAATTAGGGACCTGGTCACTGAAGATGACAGACCTCTCCATAGCTCTCCCTTTTTCTTACATTTGTGGAAATGCTTAGGAAGATTTTAAGGTGACTTTTAACTCGGGGGAAAATGTAAACAACACTGTGTGCTAAAGGTCCATTCATAAATGGATCAACACTAGTCATGAGGATTAAAACAGGAATAAAGGGAGCAAGCTACAGGAGAGTTTTCCCAAGTGCAATGACTAGCTCTTCCTTGCTATATAAATTAGCTGCAGAGCGTCACTGCTAAATATCACCCATGAGTGAAATCAATTGATATCCTACCCAAAATAAGCCTATGTCACATAGGCTAGGACTAATGTTACAATTAGCTCAATAGAAATGATGACTTTTTAATAATGACTCTTGCAAGCTGCTGCTCTTTACTCAGTGAAAATAAGAGCCATCTGACATGAATACATGCTATAAGATCACACGGTCCTGCCTTTTATCAGTCTCATATATCACCCCTAGGAATATAAATAAAATTACACACTTTTTCCTTGAATATTCCTGACGGTTCCCACAAGGCAAACCTAAATGAGATGCCATTTGTTCTTCTTTCCCATTGCATTTAATGTAATACTTAAGTGCACTTAGACATTAGTTCATCTGCTTTAGCATCTTAAATTAGGTGTGGCCATTCTGGGCAATATAGGGTTCATCCCAGGTCATATTTAGCTCCTTCATAAAACTTTAGAGGAGCCTTAAGGGGAAAACAGGAACTGAACTGTCCTTCTGCAGACATCTCAAGCTTTGTCTTGGAAGAATCAGACCTTAACACAATGAAGGAATACTAGCTTAGGTAGAAAATCTTACATAAACTGGGACATAAACCACAGCAAACTGTCATTTTACAAGTGTTGGATTGTCCCTGGGCAATTTTGTATTCATATATTTATACACACATTTGTTCTCTTCTTACTAATTGCTGTTGACAAATAGGAGTCCTGGCTCTGTTGTAGGAGATGGCTTTTGTCAGCAGGCTGAAGGGCAGACAGAGATTTTACTGAGAGGCAGAACATGAGCTAATGTTCCCCCAAAGAGCAATGACGAGGCTATGTGACAATGCTACTTCTATTGATGGCAGCATTACTTTATTATGATGGTAGTATTTGTACAAGAAATTGATAACAAATGCTCCTGAATGATCGCACAATGCTACCAGCCAAATACGATGCTAAAACAACATCACTCCTGTGAAACATAGTCATTCCAGTAATTCCAGCAGAACCCTCACTTGATTTCTCAAGGACAAGATTAATTTTTGCTGGAGAAAATCTTGATTGCATTGCTTATAGCTAAGTTGGTCTATCATATCTCAATTTAAATGCATGTTTTTAGTGGTTAAATGCAGCCTTTTAGTTGCAGCTGAAATTGCAATTGAGAGATTGGTCCAGATCATTTTGTAGTGTTTTCACAAAAATTGTACAGCCATTTCTCTAAACAAAATTATGGAGAAATACATATAATTATTCAGCTTAAAAGTGCATTTCTATTGTAAGCTGTGTGATGAGACAGAAAAATGTAGACAATAATCTGTAACTGTAGTTTCTTAAAATTTAATCATATTGCCCCATTTTACTGGACACAGTCCTTTACATCTGCCCCTCATCCCTTGCTGACTTAATCTATAAAATGAAAGAATTTTATTTACTACCAGGCTTCTGAACATTTGAAGATAAAGAGTTCTACGTAAGACTTATTCTCTCTAGTATTACCTAAGTTAATGGATACTGAAAGGAGCTGTGTCACAGGACAGCCCAGAGCAATAGGTTTAGCTTACTCAAACCCAGTGCTTCTTTCTGAGGTATGTGAAAAATCTTCATTTCTCCTTTCATAGATGAGGGAAGATCACATTGTCAGCATATCTCACACGTCAACACAAAGCAAAAAAATAAAATCAGCACAAAAATAAACAGCATAGTTCCCTGTCTCTTCATTTGCAGCCCTGTCAAGTTCTCTCCCAGCATTAAAGACAGCTGAAAGACAAGGAAAGTTTTTTATTATTCTGTTACTGTTTGGTCTTAGGCTGGAAACTGGTCTATACAAAACTGTGTCTTTCCTTCTAGCACTCCAGTAGATGTTGGATCAGTTAGTCTTTCTCTTTCTGGGCTAATTACTAATATGGTCCCCAAAAGAAAAAAAAAAATCCTGATGAACTCATCATCCTATTTAATGGGAAAGTCATACCTATCCTTTTACAGCCCCAGAAGAAGATGCCTTGCAATTATCTATTCTTCTGTTGCCTGATTTCTTCAACAATGAACTCTGGGAGACGATTTGAGACAGGGTGGATGCCCAACCCATTTACAATACTGGCAAATTCCTCATGTCTCAGCTAGGCATAAATAGATAAAGAGAAATTAAGAATAGGTGTTCTCCATCTTTACCACATTCCCTCCACACATATGCACTATATAAGCCATCTAATTCGATAGACACAAAATGGGACCAGTACATCACTCCTTGGGTAGAGTTTTGGCTCTTAAAGCTGGATAGATTTAGGCTACCATATTATGTTCACCACAAAGATCCTCTTTCACAAATACCTGTGGGAATAATATTATCATAGGTGCTTACACATGCCAAAGCTCAGAGACTCTGAGTCTTTACTATATTTACTCTGAAGCCTTAAAATAAGAGAGGACAATGTAAGCAAGGAGGTGTCTCGACGGCTGAAAGGGAATTGTAAGTTCAAGGAAAGCCCTGGAAAGCTACCTTTGAAGTACAGAGCAGAAAGTTTGTGAAATAGATCCAACTAAGATGCAAGCATTGAAAAAACTGCACACATAAATTTTTATTGGTGGTCTCTGTCTGGTTCCTTGAGAATATCAGTCATTCCTCAGGCTGAGCAGTGTCTCTTTCTGCAAGAGGTAGCTGTACAGGGAAACTCAGGCTCAGAGAGGTGTAGTTAGCTGAACAGAAGAGAAACCCTAAACCAGGCAGCAATTTAGTTAAAAAGGAGCTCCTTATGGATGATGTGCTGGAGAATGCACAAAATGGAGTCTTAATGGCTTCATACCAGTGAATTCAAGGTGAGGGAAGTGAGGTTTGCAACTTGTACTAAGGTTAGAGAGAGTGAAGTTAGCTCTAGGGAATATAGAAGAAGCTGTTGAAGGAAGCAGAGGGATTGGGATGTGGTTACTATTTTTATGGACAAATGAACTAAACTGAGCCGGTCCTGGCTTTGGAATCCGTGTGCTGATTCTCTTCCATTACTCCAATGGTCCCTAGGACGGCGCTAGGCTATGCCAAATAGACCTTTTCCAAATAATCCTCAAGACAAGGATTTGGGAGTTAGCAAAGGCCAGGGAAACTTTTCAAATAGGCATCTTTCCTACAGCCCCTCTGTTTGAGAGGGTGAGAGGGTTAAATGCCATGGTTGCTCCATCCAAGAGGGTCTTTGTGGCAGAGACTGGCCCAAGGCACGCTGGATGAGCTGTGGCTCAGCTGATATCTCCTCCATGACTAGGAGCAAGCAGAAGAGCCTGCCAGCTGTTATCAGCTCAGACAGATTGCTGTCTAGAAGCTCTGGTCATTCTCCTAACTCAGATGTTTCACACAGCCGTTAAGGACAAAATGGTTACTTGTATTGTTTCTGTATGCACTTGCTGAAAGAATTCCAGCTGGGAGGGTAGGGGTAGTCCTGTATTTGTGGTTCCTAAGGAAAATCTGTCTTTCAGTTCGCAGACATCATCTGAAATGTTTAAATACTTTCTTCACTTCTCAAATGCATATGACAGCCTCTAAGGGCAGTTTTGGGATGTTGGTCCTAGAGATAAATGTGTGTTTAATATGCTTCAGCAGAGCTTTCCAGATTTCTTTTGTGGCCATTTTGTCTCTCTCCTTTCTTCTTGACATTGCCTGTAAGGACTGTGCGAAGCTCTGAAAGGAGCACAGGATGAAATATGAGAGTACATCTTCACTCATGCAGAAGATGGCCTCCTCTGTGCCACAGAGTTTGCTTTGTGCTGTTGAGATGCCTAAAGTAAAAAAAAAAAGAGACACCATAAAAAAATCTACTGAGACTGGAGGAAACCCCACAGTAGTACTCAATTTTTATAAACGAGATACCGAAGCATTTCTCTCTCAACATTTTTATTATTATACAGTTTATCTCCCCCTCTCTCTGAAAGCTTTCCTAGAATCCTTTGGAAAAAAATAAGTTACTCTCTCACACGCATCAGCTTTCAGATATTTTAAAAATAATGTGCCTTTTTTAATTATTTTTTTAACTGGGTACTTCTTCAAATAAATGTTTCTTCCTTGAAGGATTTTAAATGCTTAATAATCCCAAGAGGTTTTTAAATACTAGGACTATTTTTTTAAATTTTTTTTTAATTCCTCTGCCTTTCTGAAGGATTACCAAAAATATCCATTAATGACGCACTGAGGTGGAAAAGCCATCACATCTAGAAAGAAGCACTTCAATGGAAAAGACAAAGACTTTAAGATCTTTCGCCCCTTAATAATTTCCTATAGACAGTCTTTTCATTCCGTGAAGCTGCTGTTTGACATGAAGGAATAGTCAAACACTGAGTGCTGAATAAATTACTATTGCAACAAAAATGCTGGAGCCTGATGTTTAAATATGTTTGCCCTGCGTCTTGCTTGGTGTAAAGGTGTCACAGAGCATCTCAGAGCAGCACCTGTGGTTTCCTCCTGGATGGCTGTATTTTTACCAGTGCCAGGCATGCTAGTTTACCTGTATTTATGGTTAAATTTGGAAATGTTGATCATGTGATTATTTGTGTTCTTCTCTTTAACTCCAAAAATGCCTGTCCTCACTTCTTCCTGCTCCAGTTCAGCTTTAATGTCTGTTGCCTGTTTTGCTGATTACCCTGGAGTATTTTGGACAGTTCACAGGACAGATCTGATAACCACAAACAGCGTATCGTGTCAGTGCAGCGTTGCACCTGGAGTAGTTAGGAAAGGAATATTGAACACCAGACCATAGTTTGAGAGGTTCACAAAGTAATTTAATGTACCTTGCAGACAGCTCCAGAGGATGCTCGTGTCAAATATAAAAATTCCTGCATTCCTTTTACTTCCTCTTCTTTCAAGCTAAACCATCCTTCAAACTGTATGATTTCAATGTACTTCTAGCTTGAAACTGGTTATAATTTCTGCACACACTGGAAGGTTCAACAATTGCCTAAAAATGTAAAAACTTTTACTTATTTCATCTTAAACTTGCATAGTACTGAGAATTTCTCTAACCTCCTTCCTCTCATGTGGAATTTGAAATGTTCTGGGGAAAAGGGAGAGAGAGAGAAAAGGAAGAGATGGAGGGAGGGAGAGAAAGAGGAAGAAGGAAAGGAAGGAAGGAAAAAGGAAAGAAAAGAGAAAAGAAAAGAGAAAAGAAAAGAGAAAAGAAAAAAGAAAAGAAAAGGAAAAGAAAAGAAAAGAAAAAAGAAAAGAAAAGGAAAAGAAAAGAAAAGAAAAGAGAAAAGAGAAAAGAAAAGAAAAGAAAAAAGAAAAGAAAAGAAAAGAAAAGAAAAGAAAAGAAAAGAAAAGAAAAGAAAAGAAA
>JAVKLA010000026.1:21559241-21591914 GCA_034782735.1 Sagittarius serpentarius
ATCCCACTGGGTGGGGGGGGAGCGAGTGAGCGGCTGCGTGGTGCTGTGTTGCTGGCTGGGGTTAAACCACGACAGCAATATTACACCAGGATTAAGACCTCTTGATTTAACTTTCTCCATAGTCCAAGCTTCTATAACATGCGATTATCAGTCCTTTTGAAACAGGTCTTCTACAGCTGTAATTCAATGGCCAAAATCAGTTATGAGCCACTGAACCCATTTAAAAATACTTTTAAAAATTTTTTCTCTTTCTTTCATGAGGCAAACACAAGCTCTTCTGCACAAGCAAAGGAGAAAGCAGCACATGGAAGGGAAGGAACAACCAGGAACAGGGACAAGATGGGCCTCTGCCTTCAGC
Organism: Sagittarius serpentarius; assembly: GCA_034782735.1. Classification (NCBI taxonomy): domain Eukaryota; kingdom Metazoa; phylum Chordata; class Aves; order Accipitriformes; family Sagittariidae; genus Sagittarius; species Sagittarius serpentarius. The sequence continues at coordinate 21,559,600 of JAVKLA010000026.1, forward strand.
AGCCACATTCATGGAGCTAAACTGGAGCAGCTCCAATCTCAGGCTGAATTAGGGGCCTAAAACCACAAAAAAAGCACAGAAATATGAATGAACAGAGTGGCAGTGTGAAGAATGCACTGCAACTTTTTTAAGTTGGACTATGACAGTATTCAAGAATTAGATTTTTTTTTGTCAGTAGAACTTGTAAGGTAGAGGCAGAAAAGATGAATCCTAGCCGGTAACTGTAGTACAGCTACTGATGTAGCATAATATGAAATTATATAATAGGTGAAGAAATGTATACTTTAAGTTCTCTGTGGCCTGCAAGTGCCATAATTGCTACCTTTTGAATTTCTTGGATTATGCACAGAATCAGGAAAGAAACTGAAACCTGAAATATTAGATGTTTCCATGAGACAAAGAAGCTTCTTTCACATTTGCTCACTTTTTTAGGGCTGAAATCTTGGCACCATAACAATTGCGCAAGTTTGACATGTCTTGAGCAATAGAAAACTGATACTGGTTGCAAAATATTCCAGATAGACGAGATTAATAGAAGAAAATATTAAAAGAAACTACTTTCCCTCCTAAATTACACACTTCCAAAAGATAAAAACAGGATAATGCTGTTTGCCATAGGTCTAATGATATTCTCAGGATTGCTTCACATCTTTTTAATATCAACAGATACAAAAGGATGTGTAATTAACGTCTTTTCTTTCTCTTTTGAATGAAAACAGAAGCGTCCTGACACACTTCGGGAACACAAAACCAAATGATCTGTTTAGACTTGTTTGGTTTCAGCAAAGCACATTTTGAAGCTCAGTTTCTAATTAATGTGACAGATGCATATCACACTTCAAGGCACTGTCCCAGTGGGTTTCAGTTCTCTGTGGATCATGGATAAAGAAAAAAAGGTTGATATTCAGATGCTGAAAATTGTTATATATTCTTTCATTACATTTGACTTATATCTATCTACACCTACTGGGGTTTTCGTATAATTTAAAACAGAGTTCATCAAACTATCAAGAACATAGACAATGAAGGTTACGTGGCCTTACAACATAGATAAAGAAATAGAGATGGTTACATTGTGTCAAAACAAACAGTTAAGTCTACAGTTATGTTGTTATTATTGTCCATCAAAAAATATAGGTGGACTGAGCCCCAGAACATTCCTCCCATTCTGGACACACTGATTTATTACCAGACTGAACACAAAATAAAAAAAGCATATGTCACAGGCAGTATTGCTGGCCAAATCTCCAACCAAAAAGGAGGATTTCTGTAATTTTCAGCACAGTTCTCCAGCCTTCATTTCCCATCTTGAGCAACCTGCTTTATTTGTCCGTGCATTGATCGGGGGTTTTGAACTAGATAATCTCTGGAGGTTCCTGTCAGCCTCAGCTGTTCTGTGATTATGTGATACTTCTGCTCAACGCTTCTCTTAGTGGGTTTTTACTTCCAAATTACAGTAGCATTAACAGCCAGCTGACTTAATACAAATGTCTTTATCATGGAGGACCCAGAGTAAAACTAAGTAAAAACCCTTATTTTTTGAAAACTTTTTTCAGAGAGTTTATTTGTAGCTCTGAAGCCTTGTCTCTTGTTAGTGACGTTGTCACTCATGGTCTGGTTCTACATTAGATGGTTCAGATGATTACCATGGATGAGAAGTGCCAGGCGGACGCTCCTGGACACTCTCAGCACTGTCCTCCTGCCACCAAGCGCAAGTGAGAGGTCATTTGGGAGCGAGGGACCCCGGGGGCTCAGCTCTCTCCTGCCATAGAGTGATGGGGACGGACGTGCCCTGTGGGAAGGGCAGCAGCAACCCCAGTGCAACAGAAGTGCTCGCCTGCAGGAGGAGGAGAGAAGGGTTGTCCTGCCTGTCTTCTCCAAATTTGCCAGCTGAGTGGTCAAGTCCGCCTTCACTGCCAGAGGGGACCAGTGGTGGCTGCTGCTTGGGACCAGCCTGCAAGAAACGTACTGTGCTTGCTGGGCAGCCCCACAGCAGAAAGGGCCCCCGGTGAGCTGCACTGACCCCCTGGCAGAGTGTGAGAGGTGGGGATGGCCAAGGGATTTGCTGCAGCCAGTGACCTGGGATGTACCCAGCGGGGCAGGACACCAGCAATGGGGGAGGCTGGGCCACGGGGACGTCCCACCAAAGCTCAACCTGCTGGCCTGAGACACCTCACCTTTGCCCGGCCCTTGACCAGCCTTTCCAGGCTGCTGGCACGTAGCGTTGTCACCTGGGCAAGGGGAAAAAGGTGGAAGATGAGAAGTGATGCACATGATTCTGGGCTGGAGAAACATCTAGGGGCAGGGTGGAGACAGGAGGGACACTCACGGCATTGCCGTGCCACAGCTGAGTTCCTTCAGTGGGAGTTTGATGGAGGGCAACTAGGTCACCCGGGCTTCCTCTGCTCCTTCTGGTTACCTGTGCATGGGGAAGGGGCAGAGAAAGACCCCTGTGAGACCCAAGCTGACTTTTCTCTCTCCTGCCACCCCGGGGAGCATTTCCACATGGCCCTGAAACACCCGGGTACCATCCAGCTGTCGAGCAGAGAACAGCGGCAGTGGTGAGACAAGGCTGGGCAGGTGTTGGCTGGACACAGCTGGGTGAAGCAGTTCTGCCAGCTCTGCCCGAGAGCTGCCTGCAGCCATAGGGGCACCTCTCCCAACCTTGGGAGCCGTGTGTCCACATACAGCAGTGTCTGGAGTATCCCCCACCAATGTGAGCATGGGCCCCCCAGGCTGAACTGCCAGGCAGGGCTTAAGAAGTGTGCTGACCCAGAGCTCCTTCACCACCCATCCCACCAAGACCAGGAGAAGCATCACGTGGGACACGCTGGTAAGGATCACGTCAGTGTCACCCACAGTCAGTCCCACCCTCTTTCTGTAGGTCTCCCTGTGCCACTGCCGCGGGTGTTCAGAAGAGCATGTTTTCCTCCAGCCAAAGCAGCAGTCCAAATGGAAAGCCTCTCTCCTGTTATGGGACAGGGAGAAAGGGGATGAACCTTGGCGACAGCCTAGAGGTGGAGTTTCTGCAGAACTCCATCCTTATCTTTTTGTCTGAATGCCAACTTTTGAGTGCTAACTTTGTTCTTTGATAGTTTTCAGCCCCTTTAGCTTGACGTTGGACCAGAAACAGAAGGTCCTGCAGCTCATTAGCTATGACAGCATTCTTGCAGCTCAGGACTAATGTATAGCTTCTCCATTTCTGCTTAACTTTCGCTGAAAGATGACACAAGGTTGTAGCCCATTGTTAAAAGTTTTCCGTATCAGAAAGCAAAAGTGGATGCTCCTCTGATCTTAGTCATCTGGTATTTTGATGTCCAGCCTACATTCTCCATTTTTTCCTCCCTCTTGCTAGTGGAGAGAGTTAGGCACCTTCAGAAGGTGCTTTATCATCAGGTAAGTAACTTAAGAAAAGTTGGAAGAATAACTTTAAAAAAAATACCTTTCCCCTTCTCCATCGAGAATGAAATCCTGGACAACAAGCCTAGGTTCCGGACAGTCAAGCTTGGGGTAAATAGGTAAAGTTCACCTAGCTAGGTGGGGATTCAATTCACCTAATTTTGTGTATCTGTAGAATATACGTTGGGCAATTCATCCTGGACTATCTTTCAATTCATTGAAGGAAATCTTAGGAAATTTAGGTACAAGCCATCTCAAAGTAGACAACAAAGATAACTCAAATGTGTCATTCCTTTTTCACTCCAGTGGTTTAAATTAAGGTAAGAAACTGCAGATATGTATAGTGTAGATTTCTAAAGACAGAGGAGGTGAATCCAGTCCCAAAGTTTGATCAGATAAATCTTACTCTGATGTTATAGAGCAAGGATTCTTTGTAATTTTGGTAGATAAACCTGCTACAAGCTATGCTTCAGCTTTTTGAAGAACTATTGATTGCTAAACTTCTCTTTTCATAAAAAATATAAAAACCTCTTACATTTTCTTAGCATCATCACTGGTTTTGATTTTTCTATTTGTTTGTGGCTTTTTCACACCCATAGTGGCTGCCTTGGATTATTTTCTTTGATCAGTCTAAATACTTGTAGACTTTCCTGTTTCTTTCTTTTTTTTTCTCCTCTATACTTATAGCAAAACAGGACTCTTACGACTCGGCAGCATCCTTGTACTCCAGGAACACAATGAGTGGGATAGAGTGGGAGCCGTGTATGACATCAGCGTTGATCCTATGGTGATAAGACCAATATCAATCCCCAGTTATGATCCATCTGAATGGGTTTTGAATAGAAAGCACCTTAAGTAATAAAGAAAGCTTTTATTTACAGATTTATCTTGCTAATCAGGTTTGACAGGAAAAGGGAACTAGGGGGAAGAAAAGCACATGACAGCGTAATGGGACCAGCAATGAAATGTTTGTTTGTGTTTTGTTGTTTTTTTTAATCTGGTGCGATGTAGTTGTGATTCTATGAGGAACAAAGCTGCTCTACTGCAAGGTGTTTCTGAGTGGGGTCTGGGTTTTTTTCCCAGACAACTGGGTTGCCCAGAAGAGAAAACACTGTATTACTTCAATGAATCAAACTGAGAATTTTTAGTAGAGTTTTTCTTTTGTCTTGAAAGACATATTTATGTCCTCTAATCCACAGGATGCACTTTTGTTGGTACAATACATAGCATAGTGTAGGAATGAACTATTTTGCTGTACAGCACATTTATTGTTTATACCATACTTACCTGTAAAATGATCAGATAGTGTTTGAACCAAGATACAACTGGAAGAAGAAAAATGGCTTTTCTGTACTAATTGCTCCAGTTCCACCATGTATAAGGTGTGCTCATTTTCACTTTTATGTGCATTTACAGATATTGAACCAAATTTATTTCTGGTGGAATTTTACAAAACTCAAAGAAACTGAGACCGCAAAACCTAACACAGAACTTTTCTCAGAACTCGCGTAAGTGGGCAACTGTCAGTTTTAACATTCTGGGAACTGGAGAGAAACTAAGGAACAGCGTAGGATCTCACAGAAGATAAGTGCCATTAGAGGGATTAAAAACCAGAAGTGTGTAGTGTGTAACCCCCTAAACAATCCATTTTAACATGTGGGTTTTGTTCTGAAACTGATTACCATCCAGTATTATACAGAAGCATCTAATCAACCAGCATATATTTTTCCAAAGCAGAAACTGTCACAGATGATATTTGTGACTCCCCTATCTTTTCTCAACATATCCTTTTCTGTTCTTTTTTTTTTCTTTTTCAGTTTTGAAGGAACCTGAAACAGATGGTTGTATCTAACTCCATGATGCAGAATTTGTGTGTGTTGTTAGTGAGTCTCTGTGGAATGTTACTATAGATACTATATTTCCATGCGTATAACCTACAAGTAATCTTTAAAAACAAAATGAAAATGAGATGTAGCAGAAGCATGAGCTACACTGGAAGGAAAATTGTATGCCCTACCTCCAATTCCAACAGCATCTTTTCCACAACTAACTGCCTATAGATTGCTCCACTTCTCTCAGTAACTGCTGTTTCCTTCTTCCTCTTTATTGTATGTCTGGTTTTGTTCAGGTTTTCAGAGAACGTTTTTTTCAAGGTAGAGTGTCTTTACAGGATTATGAGCTACCAAAGTGGAACTTAAATAGATGAAAACATGGGCGACACTTTATAAAAGTACTCAAGGATATTTTACAGTTGTGGAATGTTATTCTTTTCACTCTTCGTCCTCCTCATACAATCTCTGAAAATTGCTCTACAATAACGTTATATTAAGAAGTTTCTTCAGCTGAAAAAATGGATACTTAATCAGTCTTCTAAATTTGTATTTAGGCACACTGATAGAATAGGAAGAAAATCAAGCTGTGATGGTTTAATTGTTGATTATGAAAAATGTTAGTTAGATGAAAAGCCTGGAGATATGAAAATCTAGTATTCTCCTATATTTAGAAAAATTTCTGAATTAGTATGGCTGAAATAATTGTAAAGTTCATGTTTGCCATTTTAAAATTTATGTTTTAAAATCTGTCATCAAGTTAAAAAAGTTAAATCACAGAATCACAGAATACTTGAAGTTGGAGGGGACTGGTGGAGATCATGTAGTCTAGCCCTCCTTCTTCAAGCAGTGTCAGCTCGAGCAGGTTGCCCAGCATTGTGTACTGCTCTAAAAATACATTTCATTATACGGATTTTAACATTTCAGCCAGAATTATTTTAAAATTAGAAATGCTACTCTTGAAATCTCATGAAGATAACATTGTTCCCTGAAAAACCCTAACAACAAACCATGTAAGATGAAGTTATAGCAGGATCTGAAAATTAAACTTCTCAGTACAACAAATGTTATATGTTTACATCGTGCTTAAAAAGCTGCCTATAGTCTTTAATGATTCATTTTGCAAGTTCAGCTTGATATCTAAAAGTTTAGGTAACACTCCTTCCATGTTCTGGTCTCATATTGGTCACTCACAGGAACTCTCCAATGTGCTGCCGACCAAGTGAGCTCGATTCACTTTATTGCCCCTTCCCATCCTCTGTTAATTATACTCTGTGAGTGAGGTTGTTTTGATCAGGTAGAAAGCATGAAAATGTATTTCAACAAGAAAAATTCTAGGGTTTTGTAGGTTTGGATTTTTTTTTTCCTGTTGTTACCTACAGGTTCTGAGGTTTCTGTTGATAGTTTTATGATTAATGCTTGGCTGCAAAACAACGTTCCACAAATTAGCTTTTCATAATTAATATTATGGTCATTTTGTCTATACACAATATGCTTGAGGCACCTGCCTCCTTCTTTGCATTTTGTTTTAGCTCACTGCCACAGAATTGTTGATGAAGAAGCTGAAGCATGATGCTTATGAGACATGAAATTTCCACAATAAAAGATTCCCTCTTCTCCTTATTGAAAAACAGTAGAAATTCTATGCTGTTGCTGTTAATTTACATGGCAAAGTGGGTATTACTGTTTCTATGTTGAGCGCACCACACATTCCTGTCCAGGTCCTTTGACAAACCAGACAATACTGTTTCATTGACCTTGAGAGTTTATATATGTCATTAAATATATTGAGCATCATCCTCTTCCATGAAGAATCTGTATTTCATTTCCATGAGCAGGAACTAAAAATATACTAGACCTATCATAAGATTTTGATATCAGTATAGTTAAATCATAATATTGTCAGATAAGGCAAGAAATGTAGTCTAAAAATGTGGCAGAGAAGAGTCTTGACAGTTTAAGCAGTGTACTTTAGGAAACAATCAACGCTTGCTATTGACTTTGCCTATAACAATGGCTTTAGTGGTGTTTTGCTGGGGGACATCAAATTGAGGTATCAAGGTCAGATTTCCAAAAGTATGACTCAGTTTCTGAGCTAAAAAGAAGATCAGTTATCAGAGCTGATGTCTCTCTCTCTCTCCCATATTCTTCAAACTTCACAGAAGTGTAAAACTTCTGAAAATTTGGCCTTAGGTTTCTTATGGCTGCTTATGATTTAATTTAGAACCACCTCTGAATAGCTACACTCAAAGACACAAGAGCCAGGGATTCCCCTGTTGAGAACTACTGGAGCATAGAAAACTCTGTTACTAGTCTTACTCTTCTGGAATTTCATTTTTGTCTTTTTTTTTTCCAGATGTTTCCAGAGCATGCTACAAATTAAGCCATATTTACTGCTGTGTGGGAAATGCCAGGAGAACCTCAGGCTGGCACCCACAGAAGCTTTGCAAATATTTGTGGCCTATTAGATACCTATCTGTACAGACAGATAAATTGCACCAAAATCTCTGTTCTAGCTATTGAATGGGAAAACATAGACTGCTTTAGACAATGAGCAGGAAGCTACCAATCACCTGTCCATAAGAAAATACTGAAGTTTAGGCCATCTGTACACAGCACTTTTCAGTCACAGAGGAAGACAGGGTCTAATTCAATGTTTGCAATGTTTTATTAATGATAAATTTTGAATGGGCATTTTCCAAATAAGCTCAAGAAAAATTCTGGATCAAGTCGATTCTTTCCATGTGAGTGTGGTTCGTGATAGACTATATGTGCAAGAACTTTTATTTGCAAAGCAGAGTGAAGTAAAATTGAACGGTAAACTGTGCCAAAGAGATAATACACGGGTATAGATCTAGAACATCAGCACTTGTAGAGCAATAAAATCATACCTACCCGCAAAGCAGAAACATCTGTTGCCTTTGAAAGTTGTCAGACACTAACTGTGCTCAAACTTTCTCTCCCTGAGGATAGATTCACTAATTCATAAATTTTTAGCCTTAATTCTTCTTGACAGAGAACAACCAGGTGCATAAAATATTTGCAAATATTCACCACACTGTCGTGTTACCCAGGAGTTTATTCTGCAATAATATTCACTTCCTATACAGTACCATTCATCAGCATCCATAGATCTCAAAATAGCTGAAAAGGAAGACAAGCGTTACCATAGCTATTATAAAACTGGAGAAAAGAGGTGTGGTAGATTAGAAGCTACCTGATAACCGGGAAATACAACTGTAGTCACCAGAATTCTGCCTGCTAGAAAACACTATGAAGTAAAAAGCAAGCAACCGACCAAACAAACAAATGAAAATAGTGACAGAAAAGCTTCCTTCAGTTGCTAAAGAAATTTTCTGTGCTAGGCCTTAACTCATCTGACTTAAAGACCACTCCTTGTGCTGGAGCACCTGGCTATGTGTTTCATGAAACCTCCAGAAGGCAATTAGTGCGTGAGATTATTAACTCATAGTAATAAAAATTAAATAACATTACAGTTTTAATAACATATCTGGCTGATAAATCCATATAATTTTTTCTGTCAGAAAAAGAAAATGGGTGCTATTCTTAAAATAAGTTCCGGAGAACTTTACCTGTCATATCAGATTTTAGATACCTGTTTTGAAAAAAAAGTCTTTTTTTTGTTCAATGAATTAGATTAGAAGTTCCACCTCCCACTTCTCAGAGAAAGTGCCTTTTCATCAAGCCTGCTCCATTGTATTGCCACCTACATAAAGTGTATTTGGAGAGTTTAATACAAGACTGCATGCCTGCTGGCAAATACATATAATGCATGCAATATTTTTTTTAAGTTTCATTATCCTTTTTCCAATTTGTCCAATAGAATATCTTCAATCCATTTTCTTTAATGGTAATTTTTTTTTCAAAATTTAGAAGTGCATATTTTTGATCAGAAAACAGAAGGTAGCAAACCAATCCATAGACTGTGCTTCATATGTGAAATGTGATACGTAGAGTCCAAAATGTACCATAGGTTTTTGCTCCTTGGCAAAAAAAAAACCCAAAAATAAAAAACAAAACAAAACAAAAAGATGACACTGCATTGCTTTTTGGGGGGAGCAATCACCACTGATTTAATTCATCTTTTGTTTAAATCAATAAGAAACATCCTGCTGACACAGAAGTGAACAAACAAGGCCAGTTCTTGGCTCTTTTGAAAGTCACATCTTCTGGCATTTGCTTTCTTACTCATATTTTCAATACCAAAAAGGTGATCCTAAAGAGAAGACTTTCAATGCAGATAAATTTATATGAATTCCAAATATAGCATTGGAGAAAATACAGTGCTATGTTCCACTGAAGTGTATAGTATGTATACAAAAAGCACAGGTGATGGTTTTGCTGTGTATGCTATACTTGGACCATGAAAGCAATAAAAGGTGATTTTACACTAGACTTTGAAGGCTTCCAGGGGTTAGAGGTTTAAATAAGACAGAAATAATCCAAGAACATGCCCAACCTTACTAGAAATTACTGATGATTACTCATTTGTTAATAAAATAAATTGAAATAAATTTCTCCTGGTGTGTAAATATACCAAAACAAAGACAATCAAAAGGATAAAATTTGTCTGTTTTCTTTTCAAATGTTCACATAATCAGATAAGCAGTAGTGATTACAACATATTAGATGATTTTAATTGAAATACATAGACAAATTCTGTAAGTTCCAGTAAGGTCACACTGTGTTGACTAGCAAAATTTAAAAAAAAAAAAAAAGATGTTTTGACATCTGCAGAATTCAGAGACATACAGCAATTGCTGCCTTACCAAGTGTTTCTGTGTTAAGTGACACTGAATAAGGTAGGGAGGAAACAGAGCTAGGTAGTAACAGTATATCCCAGTTCTGGATAGGAAACATTTTGGGGGAATTTTATAAATTATTTTAAAGAAAAAAGCAATTAATTTTTTTGTAGAACTCTGTGTGCAGTTGCATTTATTTGGTCAAAACTGTCTTGACGGATGTTAGAAGTTAAGTAGATCCAGTTCTGTTCCATAAATCAGTGGGACTACCTGAATTGCCCAGATTTGGTAGGCATAGCACAAACGGTAGTCATAGTGTGGCAAAACCCTTGGTGAGCTTAGTGAGTGAACTACATAACTTCATTAATTCTTGTTTTCATCGCTAAGCTGATCAATTAGAAATAAAGCATGGATTTATGCTTAAATATGTAAATGGCCTGATTTTGCACATTAAAAAAACCAAACAGTTAAATATGTCATAAGATCTGTACGTTAATCTGTAAACTGTCAAATATAAGTCAAGAAGGTGAGGTATATCAGGAGAAGATGGGAAAGGTGTCTGCTGGACTTCAGACTGTGTCACTGAATAGTGATGCATCTTTCAGAAATCATGGCATCAAGGGTATCAGAATTTAGAAAAAGCTGATCCTTTTTCTAAAGCACATGGCATAAAATCCATTGTGCTATTTCCACGGAAAGTTATGGAATTGTGGGCTATGATCATACAAAACTCAGATCTGCTTGCCACTAGTGTTTTTCAAAATGCAAGGACCTATTAACTCACGTAAAGACTACAAAATAGTAATATATAATGACACTCAGCCTCCTCAATGACGACTTCTATCTTAAGACATCGGTTTATCAAATGTGGATTTTGAAGATATTCAAGCACAGGTCTAACACAAAGTTATTGCTGAGTTCTTGCGTATGTTACTTTACCATTTCTTGATCTTGGGAAATTGTACAGTGACCTAAAGAAACAGCCATCCATAAAAGTCTTTGTAACATGCTATACACCCATGATCAGATCTTCATGAAAGAATACACATTATCATCTTTTTATATTATTATATTTCCCTTTAATCTTGAAGAATGAGTAGAGTAGCTGGTTGGATTCATCTGCCTAACAGCACAAATGGGAAGCAGTCCTCGTTTTATGTCTCTTTTGCTAATGAATGCTATCTTACTGCAGAGAAAAGAAATCTTTGATATGCCATCCACTCTTCAGAAACCTCCTGCCTGCTCATGCACCACTCATAGGAACACTGTTAAGCCCTCCAGGCAAAACTTGCTCATTCTTCTTGCTGCTTTCACTCTTGAAATGATTTGCAATGTAAATAAACCAGAACAGATTAATAGATTGTGAGGGACAGAGTAAGTAAGAGGAGGGAAGAGAGATATTTGGACTTAGAATGTGATTTTGCCTTTACAGCAAAGATTTTACAGCCTAGATTAAAATAATAACCGGAAAGAAATCCAGAAGGCAAAGACAAGGCTCCCTACCTGTATTCACAGATTTGTGAAGCTCTCCATTCACAAATCAGAATTGTGCAGCATATGACAATTTGTATCGGCTACTTCATAGTTTAAATGCGTTATAATTAATGAATAGGTTGTGTAATGGCCAAGAGAATATATAGTAGAAGGGATCATTTTGTTCTTGCTGACACTTGTCTGCTCAGTAGACAGCACCAAAATTTTTGAGGCAATGTTATGAACATTCCATGTTCATGACATCACAGGTAGTGGTACTTCACATACAATGAAATGAAAACACTCCAAAATATTTCACTAACTATGGTTTTGAGGTTCAGTTCTGATTAAGCTCTGTTAAACAAAAACATAACCTCACTGGGACCAGAGCCTTACTACCGAGTAAGGTCTGGTTCTAGAGGAATTTGTTATCTAGTTGTTGGTTTCCTCATAAACCCTCATTTTCTTTACTTGTTCGCTAGGGAAACTCAAAAAAAAAGATATTACACATAGTTCTCCTCCTACTAGTAGTTCCCACTTTCTCCTGAATCCCTGTACACATTCTTTTATTTTCCTTGAACTATCCTATATTTAATATGGAGCAGATGTGGTATCTAAAGAGTATGAGATTATGGGTAAGGGCAAGGGAGCAATGAAACGGGAAGTTAAAACTGTTTCAGAGCAGCTAGAGAAGAGAAACAGTAGCATTTATTCATGTGAATGGTGTAGGATCATGGTATCACTCCAATTTGAAGGCACCTCAGGAGGTCTCTAGTCAAGCCCTCTGCTCAAAGAACCCCTTGTCTTCCCCTGGAACTTAGTGCAGAGGCTGGCTTTGCCTTTTCAGTAATCTTCTCTTTGGTACTGGAGAGTTGCTGTCAGGTTCCCTCTAACCCTGTCATCTCCAAGTTAAACAAGCCCAGTACGTTGGGCCCAGATGTGTTAGTGCTAAGGCCTGATGCTTCTGGTAAAGGATTTCCTCCTCACTCTGGGTGCTGGGTAGTTTCAGAAAATTTGTCATTTGAAGAATTCCATCATTCAGAAAAAGCAGTAAGGAAGTAGTCACGATGAATATATAGGTAAAGAATAACTTGCCTGGGCTCTTGGTTGGACCTGGTAGCATCTCCAAATCTGCCCTACTTGCTGGGGGTTGGGATGGGCCCTGGCTGGTGAGATCCATGCCCTGCCAGCCCCTACTGCACCCTGACATGGACAAATGAAGTTATCTTGCATAGCATCATTCATCTAGATGGAAGTAAGCTCTAGTGTAAAAGGAAGCACAACCGAAAGCAGAATTGGAAAAACAACTACAGTTCAGTAAAGCTGAATCTCTTGTTTGACCCGTTGGTAAAAATTAATTTCCCCTGTCTTGGAGGCCAGCAGGAATCTACACATTTTCTCTGATCAATGAATTTCCAGAACAGGAGACTGTGACAGCACATGTCCAGGCTTTAGTGTGTCTCGTGGGACAGCTTGTGGGACAGCTCTTACACTGACTCAGCATGCGTGGGAGTCAACGAAGTGACAACACAAAATTAGTGATCGGTTGTCTGGGTAACAGTGAAAAGCTGCAATAATGAGATGTTAGGTATGTGACATTTGACAGGATATTGTCTATAGAAACTGGCCTGGCCTAGCCATGTGAGATTTATGGCCAGTGAGATTTGTGCAGACCCTTGATTTTACCCACAAAGCTTTAAAAAACATTAATCAAAGTTGTTCAGGGGGCTATTTCAACTGTACAAGGCATGGGGAAAGTTTGCGTATCAGGGACAAAGTGACCAGACAGCAAACAGAATTCCTGTTTTCATGGCATTAACGAGCCATGTCAGAATCTGCAAAAAGATCTGGAAGCAGAACTAAAATGTGGAGGGGAAGATAGCCACAAGGGAGAGACAAGAGGGAGACGCATGAGTAGAAAAAATGTAGGTGCTCCAGCACTTAAATTATCCTCTGTTTTGACATAAATACTTGTCATCATTTTGTGGGAAAGGAATCCATTAGTTATATTTTTTTCAAAGGAGTACAACTTTCTACTACTTCAAGAGCATTAACATTAAATTTGGTGACTAGTAAAAAGCTCACACAGGACCTTCTTTAAATTGAGTGTTATTATTTATACATACAGCAAGCAAGCATAAGTGGCTTTTGAGGCTTTGGTCTGGTAAAAACAGCAGCTATTATCTATTATTCTGACTGGGAACATGAACAGAAGCAGTTTCTAGAAAAGCTATCTTTTACTTTCAAATGCAACCAGCAGGAATGAAAACAACTTGTTTTAGAGAACATGGAGACTGCTGATTTTAAGCAGCAGAGGAAAATGCCAAAGAGGCTTAAATCAAGAAAGAAGCCACCTTTATTGCCAATGGATTCAGTACATTGAGAATAATGGGGGAGAGCAGGCATTTTCAGGGAAAATCACCTCCTCGAGTTTTGTTGAAGGAGACAAAACTTTAACCTCTATAAAAGGAGAAATTCAGTAGTGGATAATGAAAGTGGGAAAGCAAACTTCATCTAACTAATTTATTTTAGAAATATATCATCCTCAGAGATTTTATTTATGATTCTTTGCTCCACCACACTAGTCTAAAGCAGTTGAGGACAAAATTATCTGACACAGGAAAACAGTAATTTAAAGACCTGGTTAAAAAAAATTAATTTATAAGCTAATTAAGAGCTGTGTTTTTAAGTTCTCAGGAGGCCCATCCAGTGTTCAGAAAACACACACTGTAATTTTAGCATGGATATTCTCTATATTCATGCATAGTGAAGTAGGTGAAACTTTGCGTGAAGTAAATTCACATATGTTATCATGATCACAGCCTACACTATGTTCTTCCAGCTCATACACAGGAACACATCTAATCCAATGTCCTCCTTATTAATCACTAATGGTCTCTTAAATAGCCTTTTGTCTGTTTTTATCTGTTTAATGGCATTGTGACCATACAAAAGATATGATACTGAAATCCAGCAGAGAAATCTAAATATATTATATCACTACAATTATCTTTCTCAATCACATTTCCAAAAGCCTTGTGAAGTTTGCTTGATGACTTATTTTCTAGCATGTTATGCAGACTGACATTGACTAGGCAAGATTTCTGTTGCAGTGACTTCTATTTTTAGAAAATGTTTTAGGCTAGTCAGCCTGTTAATGCTTAAATCATCCCACCTGATCTTTTAAAAATATACAGAAAGTTGCTTTTCTTCCAATTCACCTCAATAAACTAGCATTACAGTTCCAAATTATTTTTAAAAAATATTGCTTTCTACTTATCTATAAAGCCAGTTTTACCATGTATAACATTTGTAGGTATCTTTTAGCATTTTCTTTAGCGAACACTAGAACAAAACTAAATGATTCAACTTGCATGAAATCCTTATCCTCCCTCCTGCCAAATATGTTGTGGCAAATACACAATGAAAAGAATGTTTTTGCCTTCTCATTGTCTTATCCCCCTCAGCTAGTAATGAATGTAGACCACTGCTAGGTTTTGTTTTGCTCCTGTTATGGTTAAAATATGGACATTTTAGTCTTTATTATGTGATTCAACATGGACTTTTTCAGACATATTATTCATATTCTGTATAAATTCCCTGCATTTCTTAACTTTTCATATATAATTCAATGTGATCATCTTCCATCTCTTACCCTTGTTTCAACATGATTTCAATAATTCCCTCTGAAGGACAGGTAGCACCTCAAACAGCATACCTTTTCTGTAACTGTTTCATTACAGCATTTATTAAAGCATTTTTTAGTGCCTACATTCCTATAAATTGGTCTATTAAAAGCAGCTGATCATGGTAAGGTTCACTTTAAACATGAATAGAATGAGTATGCATATACATAATATAATTACTTTTATTGTACACTTAAAAGTCAGTATTTAAACAAGAAGTATTGGTAGGCTGATTTGTGCAAAGTTGACAATAAGAAAAAAGAATTACTTATTTACGCTGAGAAGAGTGAATTTACTGCTGGTGCAAGTATGCAGAGTTTTGTTTGAGTCAGTGAACAAGATTGTTCTAAAAAAAGAAAACCCCTGGAAAGCTCTAATAATTTTTGTCCTGTAGTTCTCAGGGAAGGATTAAGCTATAAATTCAATTTAATTTTAATTGCTTTAGGTCTCTAAGGAACCAGTAAATAACAAATGGAGTCCCAGAGGTGAAAGTACTGAATTGGTCCTAGCATTATGTTTAAATGAAACACACAAAAAAACTTGCTAATTAGCAGGGGCAAAAACTGAAATTATTTAGGATTTTATTTAATCTGAGGCAAATAGTTTTGAATACAACATTTATATAATTATACTGCTTTAATACTGTGGAGATTTTTACACTTGTATATGAAGAGAAGCTGAATGCTTAAAACAAGGAGTAAATTCTTTATTTCCACTAGAGCAAATACATTATCATCTGCTTGACCCATGGCACAGCAATTAAAGATGTAGAGCTCAGTTGTCTAGAGAGATTATACAGAATTCATTCATTGAGCTGGAAATGTTTAATTAACACATGTATCGTAAAAAGAACATACATTGTTATGGTTTTGTAGAGTCCTATAGAACCTTAAGAGAATATACTCATTCAAAACAACAAAATAATAACCCAAACTTGGAGGGGATGCCTTGGCAAGTCCATCTGCTGTCTAGGCAATCTTCAAAGCACTCTTGTATGTGGGACTGGGTGAGGTTTACCAGTGAGCAGAAATTTAGGAATTCTCCATTGAGATCCAGATTTTCAGAATTTGTGATTTTAATGGGAGCGAAGTATTTCTGAGCATCTGATCCCACAATCAATACCGTGATATAAGGAAGGGAGGAGACTGAAGAATGGAGTAGGAAGCGGAATTGTGTATCACTCTAAGTATCACCTGGTAGTGCCCTTCCCGCTAAGCAGAAGTAATTTGATGGTTACTTATCAACACTCACTCTCATGCTATATGGAGCTACCTTTCCTTCCCATCCTTTGGTTCATCACATTGACTTTAGGTTCACATGTGGAGGCTGGTTACACATTTACAGCGCATTTTGGCAATTACAAGCCAAAGTATTTTTAGTGGTAAGTATTGAAAGAGGACATGGTCGATGATAGAGGAATTTCAGGCTGAAAGACATACTGAACCAGGTGAGGTTTTTAACATAAATCCATAGGTACATGATGTTGTCAGATCTCACAATTCTGTCACAGATTTCATGGCTGAAAATGCTCATGGATTAATAGTTGGAACATAAGTATTTTGGAGATGATCTAAAAGTGGGAGGTGGGGAGAGAAACACAAGGAGGTAATGACAGCATCAGTGTAGGGAGGAGAGAGATGTATCACAAATGACACCAGAATTGTATGTCTGTTGAAAGAGAGAGGTTGGTAGAGTTAGAGAAACAGTGGAAATGGCGGGGGGGGAAAGGAATTCACTTTGAAAGACTGTCAAGAAAAGAAGCAGGAGAGGCTGAAGAAATTTAACAGTACTTAAAACTGTGTTATTAGAAGAGAGTGCTAGTGCACCTGTGGACAGTATTTCAGAAAACAAGGTCTTTGAAGAAAGGTTGAGTCCCAAAGGCTAGTGATAAAAATCAAAAGATGATATAGGCAGAAAGAAGGTTTATCGAGTCTGGCACACAAGTAAAGAAAGAGAGTTTTGAGCTAATCTGGCCAGTGGATGAGGAACATCTAAATTCACTGCTTTGCTTTGCCTCTCCCTTTCCCCTGCGACCTCAGTTGGTATTATTTATGCTCCTAACGAAGTACATAGACATGTAAAGTGATTTTCAAAGTCTTATAGACCATAATTTTTGTTGAATGTTTGACCACCCTGTTTTCACAATCATAAGCAACATAAAAGTGACACTTGAGTCACAAAGAAGTATGTTCTGCAAGGCAGTAACTCAGGGTGACTGTAAGAGATCCCATCAGTTTACATTAGGAGAAAATCTGATCCAGAATATTAAGGGTTTTAAAGCAACTGTGGGAAGAGAGAAAGAGTCAAGCACATGTTTTGATCCAGATCTTCTCTGTGCAAGAGAACCCACAGTTGTTTACGGCCATCAATTACTTGGTTCACTTTTATTTCAGTAGCAGTTGGGCCTAGAGATATTTAAGAAAATACTATTAAACCCATTGTAATTGATGTGAATTTATTGTTTAGGTATCTCAAGGGGGTGAAAAGGCAGAGAAATCTGGAGAGCTTGCCAGTAAAAGGCAGGATGTTGGATAACAAGGAGACAGTAGAAAGCAGACTCTGGAATGCAGCATCCAAGAATACTTTCATTTAGAGACAAAAACGTTTTGGGAAAAGTTAGCATGACTAAGCAGTGCTGCAGACTGAGACAGGAGGTACAGGTTGGAGGCATTAAAAATTTACTGTTGGCTACCCTCCAGAGTTTCGTGACTGTCACTAAGGGTAGAATTTGGCTTACTTTATCTACAATGCAAACTTTTCCTAATTACTCTACATATGCTGCTTGCTACTTTTTCTTCCATCTTTCTGTGCTTCATAGTGATTTGTCACTGTGTAAAGGACAATTTTTCCCTTCCTGTTAAAAAGCATAAGCAAAAAATGGCATGTCTGCTACACCTACTTAGTCTCACGAGTGACTGACTTGCTTCAGTAGCATGAATTTGTTTTCATCTCTCTTAAGTAATTACTTGACAATAAAGCTGTTCCTTCATTACTTTAGAAACCTTTCCGGCGTCTTCTGAGCATTGCCTGCATCTCAGGCATATGGCCTTTTCTCCGTAGATGCCCCTAGCTTCATCCATTATTGTTACTTTAGGAGACATCAGTTCCTAATCAAGAGAATGCTGTGTAAGGTTGTGTGGGTTTGTACTTTTTCAGTCAATCCCAACAGCTGCATGTGCGAACATAAATTAAACCATTAAGAATCTAAGGAGATTATAATGACTGCAATTAACTTCCAACTTATTTAATAAAACGGGTGTTTCTAAAGAAGGGTCACATAAAAGGAACAGATTGCATGCAGTTAAAAAAAAAAGTACTTTGCTGCTCATATCCAAAGGGTGGCAAAAGAAAAGTTCCCTTTGATGTGATTCCAAGGAGACCACAGGAAAAGTAGAGAGCAGTTTGGTTTATTGTGGGCTATGTTTTCACTTTGTGTAAAAACTGTTAAATAATCTGGTGGAATTGATACAAAGACATCCTTGGATGTCTGTTTACTGCATGGAAGCAACCTTAATTGAGTGAAATATCCTTTGATATCATTAGCATATTCTAGCTTATTTTGAAGCTTTTTGAAATGCATAATCTCATCCCATTTCTTTCTCTTTTTTGTCACAAACATTTCTGGTCTTAAACTGATGAAGAAAGAATTTTACATTTATATTTCTCTAATGGTTTCAATCATCTGTTATACATAAAGGTAATTCTGCATTTACAGACCACAGTCCCGCATGAATGTAAATCCACACCCTTATTAGGCAATTGACTTTTTAAATACTGAATTATTTGATCTCACACTATTGAGTTCATAACATTTGTAGAGATGCTAAGCATAAAATACTGTACCTATCACAGTCCAGGAGTCAGATAATTAAAGCTTTGAGAAACCAGTTTCAAGAGGGCAAGGTGTAAATGCTTAACCATGCTAATGCCAGAGCCCTACATAAAATAAGCTGGAGTCAACAAAAGCCAGACTGACTAGCCAGACTGAATGAAAGCCAAATGCATAGCTAGATTCTCTGAAGACAGGACTTGATGGAATTCCAGTAAACTCAATGGAACTATACTCATGTATAGGAGGAGGCTAGCTGAGCCAAAACAACAAACTTTGGAAGGAAAGAAAATTCAGAAGTATTTTACAAACAACACTGTAGCAGAAAAAGACCTAAAGCTATTTATGGTTACAGATTCCCGTAATTAGTTAGGAGGATTACAGACATCATTAATACTAAGCAATTAAACAGTGGTTTGACAGTATAAATTCTGTACTGCATCAGCACTAATGTGCTTTAGCTAGTAGGGATAGCAACTGAGTGGTATAGGTTATCTGTTACGAAGATAGTAAGAATTAAATGTTCTCATCTTGCTAGTATGTGCTGGAAAATACAAACACACAAAAAAAAAAGTCATAACCTTATAAAACAGTTTGTAACATCCCTTTTTTATGTTCAGCCAAGCTGCCACACAGCTACTTCTGCGTGCTTGAAGAGAGCAAGTGAAATCCTCACTGACCACCACTGCACAGGTACATTAATGCACAAGACCTCTGCAACACATTCACTGAACATGTTTTCCAGCACAAAAAAACTTGCTTCAGACAACTCCAGTATGAAGAGTTGGAGCACATAGTTTCACAGTAATTTCTCACCGCTTGTCTCATGAATTAAATCACAGAGGGCCTGAATGTCAGGGCTCCTGTGTGCTGGTTTTTTTGTTCAGCTTGAATTGCTGCGTGCCTCTCTACAACGCTGGGGATAACCAGGGAAATCCCCATTGAGCACTACTCTGCAAATGCAGCCGAATCATAGAATCAGAGAATGGCTTGGGCTGGAAGGGACCATCCAAGGCCATCTAGTCCAACCCCCCTGCGGTGAGCGGGGCCACCTTCAACTCGATCAGGTCGCTCACAGCCCCGTCCAGCCTGGCCTGGAATGTTCCCAGGGATGGGGCTTCTACCGCCTCTCTGGGCAACCTGGGCCAGTGTGTCACCACCCTCATCATAAAAAATTTCTTCCTTACATCCAATCTAAATCTGCCCTCTTTCAGTTTAATGCCATTTCCCCTAGTCCTGTCGCTACAAGCCCTGCTAAAAAGTTTTTCCCCATCTTTCTTATAGGCCCCCTTTAAGTACTGGAAAGCTGCAATAAGGTCTCCCCGGAGCCTTCTCTTCCCCAGGCTGAACAACCCCAACTCTTTCAGCCTGTCTTCACAGGAGCGGTGTTCCAGCCCTCTGATCATCTTCATATAGCCCTCCTTTGGACCCGCTCCAGCAGGTCCGTGTCTTTCCTGAACTGAGGGCTCCGGAGCTGGACACAGCACTCCAGGTGGGGTCTCACCAGGGCGGAGTTCTGCTCTGGTGCGTTCTTCCTGCACTGCTATGTTGTGGTGCTAGTAGCTGTGCTGCTTCTGCTTAGTGCAGGAGGGAAATAAGTCTCGTAAAGATTTTACCGAGGGCCGTAAAGCTCTGGTGGGAATGAACAGGGCACCAGGAATTTAAAGCCAAGGTTTTCAGTGGTATTCACTAGACTCTGATGCTTCAGTTTTCTTAAGTTCAACATCCTTTAAATCTGCTCTCAGACTAAGATCCCAGCTTATCAGAAAATAATTAACTCCCAACAATGAGTGTAAAGTCCAAGGTACAGTTTGACATGTTTTGTTTGCTAGTAACTGAGACATGATTTATCTATTTGTTGGCCTCTCCTTTTGCTTCAGATCTCTTTTAATTGGGTGGGTTACAACCATTCTGCTGTTTCTGCATCCTCCCCTTGTAAATTCAAAAGGAGCACAGACACATCTTTCTGTGTCCTGAGTCCTACCACTATCCATAAACACATTAATTTCCACATTACTTTCCAACTAAATAACCATTCATATTTATTCCCATGCATTGATTTTCTTATATCATTTTACCAAGAACTACTGCTGTGACAGAATTCTCCAGGATGAACTCCTTCTCTCCATCATCGCAATGCAGTATATCAACATTAAATATTGCATGTTTTACTGAAAAATCCCCTGATGTTTGACCGAGGGATGTTTACGATAAAAATCAGTGTGTGGAATAGCTCTAACTTTGATTATTCACCAGGTAGCAGTGCAAAAACATATCGTGACTTCAGTGTGCAAAGCTGAAAAAGGATTATTTTATCAAATTAGAATACTTCTTTGAAGAGCTTGGTCAGCAAAGTTTCTTTTGGTATTACTGATTCCTACAATAAAACATCTTTGTGTCAAATCCTGTTCATATTTCCAAGAAATGCATTAGCCCTGATTGTTACAGCAGTGCAGAAGGAAATCGTATTAGTTTCTTAGATACCAGCAAAATATATCCTTTCCACAGTAATTGCCTTCCACAACATAATTACTTTTTTGGCAAAGATGGCTTGTGTATCTTCCTCTTAGTGCTAGGACTTTCCTCAGTTCAGATAGAGAGATTAAAATAGTGGTATTTAATTTATCAAATCATCCCAATTCTTCCACATAGGTGACTGGTCCTTTCTAGTTTTAATATTGGAAAATCCTGATTGAAATTATTTTCTAATTCTTTTCCAGATCACCATTAAAAATATTAATCATTACTCTGAACATTCTGGCTATCGACTCTGACCTTAAATAAAAATAGACCTGGGTACATGCAATAACGTATCAGTGCTTAGGTCTGTGCACTGATCTTGTTTAATATAACAGTACAGACAGCCTGTGAATGCCCTACAAAAATGGTCTCCCTGAAAGATTTCTCTTTAGCTATTCATGTTTTAAGCTGCAGTTATCTCTGGTACCTCGAGCTGCCTGTTGCCATTCTGATTTACACATTTTCTAATCCTAGAGAGCACTTTATTCTCATAGGCTGCCATAACTCAGCCACAAATACTGTCTGTTAGTGCCTGAAAGACTGTCTCTTTGCTTCAGAAAACTTCTCTTGGTCCTGATACTCTTCAGCAGAACCTGCCCTTTCTCTCTTTCCCTGCCCCACTGTATTTCTTTATATGAACACTCCTGTACTACTTAAAATTGCTCAGGCTATTGGACAGGCAGGTTTCAGTTCTCTCCCTTGGAAGGTACAGTCACACATTTTGTTCTGATTCTGCCCAGTTTCCTTGAAACACCTTCTTCAGCCCCATCTCAATGACTGCAAGAGGTCTATGAGTAGTCACATCAGTTCCAGGCTGCCATTGCACCAGCCCATCTGCACACTCTATCCCATCCTTGATTTCCTTCCTCCTAGCTACAGCTATAGTCAAACAATGATGAAAAAGACTAAACCTGCTGATATTTGGTTACAAACCTAGTTTTTCCTCAGCTTCCAACTCCCCAAACACTTCAGGCGGATACCTCCAGCCTCCAAGTGCGAAACATGAAATACACAAACAGCTTTAAATGATGAAAAACTTGGGAGAGGCTCACAAAGCTAATTAACTGTCATGTTACTTTTCTATAATGACACATGTAAGTATAGCAGTTATTAATCTGAACGCTCTCTAAAGAACAAATAAAAAGTAAAAAAAAAAGGTTTTGTGAAGTTTAGTCCCGCTCTTTCTCCAAAACAAAGGCTTCCTTCTGAAGACCTGAGCATGGGGACTCTTCCACACGGGTCATTGCTCAAATGTAGCTCAGAAAGTCAGACCAGGCAGTTGGACTTCTGACTGTAAAGGAATCAGCCTTGGGTCAAACTTCTCTCCTCTCAGTGGTGACAGAATGATATCTGACTAAGGTTTTTCCTTCTTTGCATTTTTATAAGGGGAAAGAGATGGGGCATGAAAGAGAAGGAGAGAATTCTTTAAACTGTATCATCAGCAGTATTAATCCATCATATATTACATTACACATGGCTGCCTAAAGAACTAGAAATGCATACAACTGAATGACAGTACATCTTTACATAAGCTGTTAATGCACTGCTGTAATCCAGCTCTTTTTAAAGGTCAGCAGTGCAGTCATGAGCGAATGTAGAAATGGAGAAACATCTGAAAAGGTGGGGGGGAACTGTTGTCATGTCATGGAAAAATTTGACAAAATCATTAAAGGTTAAAAGTCAGTAACAAAAGAAGGCTTATTTAGAATGCTGAACCTCTTCAATCACACTTACCATGCTCTTAAAAACTCTTATTTTAGTTAATGGCCTGAAAAATAGACAAAAGACCTAGGGTTTTTTTCAGCTTCCTGCTCTTCCCTGCAATAGACACATTGATATAAATTTTTATTTTTTGCTAATCAGTGCCTACACCTCTGTTTTTCTGTAATATGTATAACTTGTGTAGAATGCTATATTTTACAAGCTGTATAGTGCACCAGCACAACACAGCCT
Source organism: Sagittarius serpentarius (assembly GCA_034782735.1). NCBI lineage: Eukaryota > Metazoa > Chordata > Aves > Accipitriformes > Sagittariidae > Sagittarius > Sagittarius serpentarius. The sequence goes on from JAVKLA010000026.1 coordinate 21,583,052, forward strand.
TTTTCTAAACAGTGGAGTCTGACAGAAGCTCTGGTCTCCAAGTGCTTCACCCAGCAGCACGAGACAGAAGGCAGCATGAAACAAAACAATGTGTAAACACAATGTACCCAGAATTGATGAAGTATTTAGTCATAAGGCAAATAACAGAGAAAAATTAAAAGGGATAGGCAAGGGGGGAAAAGCATATGATTTTGGATGACATTTTAATACGGATGAGGAAAAGTGACATAAGAAGCTGTTCTATTATTATTTTGGCATTTGTCTTTGAATAAGGCCTGGGGAACTAACAATGCCTGAAGCCGCATGCTATTAATGCTACAGGAAGAAAATAATCAAAGAAGACATTCCAAGTCATGCAACTCCTTGCAAGAGAATCTGACTACAGAAGAGACTTTTGATCCAGGAGGATGCACAAAACTTATCTACCACCAGAACAAAGTATCCGGTAGCAGCAAAACCACACAAAGAAATGTAGGACCCTTGTTAAAGTACATTAAAGAAATAGTAATTATAAACAAAAATATATACTGTTCCACAAGGCATGGCCAGGTTAAAGGGCACTGAAGGTATTTATGATACTGCTATTGGTTGAAAATTCAGAGGAACTGAGACCCCACGTTGGTGCTACAAACTACAGGGGAAACACAGGGGTAAAGCAACTTGCTAAAGGCAAAACTAAGAAAATACAGTAGGTCTGGGATTTATATTACAAAGTTGTGACCATATCTGAGTTAGCCTCTGCTGCCTGTTCCTGTAGATCTCCACAGTCAATGAAGAGATTTTTGCTTTAGGGAGATAAGATTAGTTTTACCTCAAAATCATCCATTTCTCTCTGGGGACTATAAAGAGGTGATAACTCAGATGTACAAGTCTGTACCTGGTTAGCTAAATCCCATTAGATATCTCCTGAATCTTGGGTTGATATTATGCCAGATGGCCAAACAGCCTTTCAAAAGTATCTGGAGCCAAATCAAATCCACTCCAGCACTAGAATTTTCCTGCAAGACCACGAGGAAGAGTAAGAGACTTATATTTAAATCCTTTACAGACAGCATGATGCATATCTGTGTACTTTTATTTTGGAAGAGATAAGTGTGAGGGATGGTCAACAGGAGGACCCTTGACTTCTAGATGTAAGAGCAGTAACTTAGACTCATCATTTGGTTGGGAAAAAAAATTAATTCCCACTGAGCAGAGACATACGAAACGAATAGAGAGAAAAAAATGACCAGTAATTCTTTGAGCTGCAGCTTCCTCCTGGGAAAGGTACTAAGAAATAATAGGAGAAAGTAAGAGGCAGATCAGCAACACAATCCTGCTCCTAGAACTGCAGAAAATAAAATGTGTTACCTACGATACTTCAGCAACAACTGGAGCTTTGGCTATTCAGAACATGCCTTTAGGGAAGGCATGTTCTGTGTAACTGTATCTGTTTTCTCAGCTAAGTGCAAGAGAAATAAAATATTCAGAAGAAGTATGTTCATAAACAGAACATGGTTATACTGTTGAACAGAGAGTTGCCTTTTAAACAAGCATTGGTCCTTACTGCACAGCAAAAGGATTTCTTGCTGAGCAGGTCCTAAGAATCATAAAAACCTAATCTTAACATGCTTTAAAATTACTTTAGTACAACACAGATCTTCACATACTAAGTTCACTTTTAAATGCATTTCCATGATGTGTCTGTGGCATGAGTTGATTTAAGTGATGGAACAGATTTGTGGAAGAGTGGAATAGCTGAGAGGGAACAATATATTAAAGTTTTGATTGATGTGTGGCAGGGTGCCTATTAATTTGGTATGTATGTACATGTTAGCCGAATGCACTATGATTGCTTTGAGATAAATGAACAAATGATGCCAACGTGTATCAGTACCTATTTGCAATACTCATGTTCTTCGCAGAGTGTTCTTCAAGGCTGACAGGCTGAAATTCATTCATAAGTGTGCATATCGACAGGAATAGAATAGGAACATAACAGACGAAAAATAATACCATCTGTTATACCCATCTTGGAAGGTAACAAACAAGAAAAACCGGGTGCCTAACGATTCAGTGACAACACAGATAGTAGATATAGAGGCTGCTGTTGCAGACATCTCTACCTGAGCTAGAGTTATATGTACCTTTCATTCTCAGCAGAAAAATATAATCTACTCATAAACACTGTGCATTAGATGTTCTCATTATCTAACAGAAGAAAAATAGTAGGCAAGTACCCATAGTTAGTGAGATGAGTGTCATCCCTGTATACATATGCTGTTCGAGCAAGAGCGAAGCTGGTCTCAAAACTCCTGAGTGGACAGGACAGAGCAACCAACCAATTTTGGTGGTTGATAATGTATGTTCAAAGAGCAAAGCACCCTTCCTCCTGAGCAGAAACTTGTCCTAAACGGCCGAACTGTGACCGTAAGCCTAATTATTACATTTATGCAGACGTGCACTGATGTGACACCATTTCCTTTAGGACAACTAAATGAAGGGTGTAGATAAACACCTGACAGTGGTGCTACTGCTAGAGAACACAGCATGTAGCAAGGTGTGCTACTCAGACTTAGGAAGCTTGATAATACGGACCCATTTTAGAAACAAAAAATGTCATCTCTTGGAATTGTGTGAGCACAACCCTGCACTGCATGTTCTGAACACAACATTTGGTAATTACTTTTTTTGGTGTGATTTCTCCCAGCAACGTGGGTGTAGAGCAAACATCAGGTTAGGTCTGTAGAGCTGTGGGGGTCATGCTCTGAACAGCCAAACTACGTTAACCACCTGCACCTGCCAAAGAAGCCTGGGATGCTCCTAATCAATGGAGCTCGGAGCACTCCTGTACGGTAACATCCTGCACTATGTGCTATCATTGCAGTTTGAGGGAAAATGACAAGAGACAGAGAAGACAAAAAGAAACTTGAAATACAGTATATGTTTCAAAGTCATGGGTTCAGTGGGAGCTCTCAAAGGAAACCAAACCCAACAAAAACATGGTAAGTTCAACAGAGTGTAACAACTGTGGTAACGACTATAATTTTGAAATAAAACAATTCTATTCCTGTTGGATCACTAAAAAAAAAAAAAAAGAAAGCCTAAACACTTTGAAATAGCATCTCCTTAACTATTCTTGACTATTCCAGAAATAGACTTATGTTGATATATCTCTTCCTGCTTTTAATCAGACTCCCAGGCTCTTACACCAGCACTGTGTGCATATGTATTACTTTCTCCATGAAATCATTTTCCCTGCAACAGACAGAAGGAAGTTGTCCTCATCAGTAGCCCAGAAAAAAAGAGAAAAGTTTAATCAGTAAAACACTCACAAATCTTAAAGCCATTTAACCAGATGAAAGCAGTGTCAGTTTTTGCAGTATTGGATTTTTAACACCGGATGGTACTCTCTGAAGGTCTAAATTGCAGTACCACATGACTTAGGTGGTTGTTTCAAAGTAATCAAGATGTATTTGTTTTTATAAAGCCCATAATGAAATGATTGCCTAAGGTTCAGTTTCTCTTCTTAGAAGAGAGCATTTGGAAGAAAGAAAACAGATCTCATTTTTTAATGTTTTGACAGTGTTCAGATTTATTAATATCTTGTTAAGAAACATACTTCACTAATGCTTTTTGGCACTTGAGCATTCAGAGGTGAAGAAAGCAATTTAGTGTGTTTTTTAACCTGTGGGTTTAGTCATCTATACATAACTGAACTGTTGGATGCTAGCTGGTAGTTCTTCAGCATTACTGCGATTCATTAGCATTTCCAGTGAAGCAAATGGGAGTTTAATTGTAAAGGTGTAAGGCCAAAATTATGTTCAACCTGCTGTTATATTTCTTTTAATTACTTTACCAAACATGGCTTTTCTGAGTTTATACAGTTTGAGATTTAGCACTTAACACTGCACTTAAATTTTGAAACTCATCGAACACAAAAGGAAAGAGTGAGTTTCCAAATAGTGATAGTGTAATTACGAAAAAATGTTTATAAGTACTAGCATTCACAGTTTTATGGGACTGCTACTCCATTGCAATTAAGGACTGCTCATGAGTAAATGACTGAAAATGATTAGATGAAAGAGGCTAAATTACTCTTTGTGTTGTGTTAGGAGGGGAAAAGGGGGGGGAAGTTAAAGCAGGCAAAGTTGAAAGCATCTGAGAGGATCTAGTAAACAAGGAAATCATGACAGAATTATTAAGCACTCAGTTGAAACTTTGAAGAATTGCCCATACAGTTTTCATGTTCTGAATAGAAAAGGAAAGATGATAGGCATTCTGTCAAAATAAAACAACAAAAATATGTGGAGTAGGTTTTAGATACATTCTCTGCAAGGCCTCTTACATGTATTTTCCCTTCTCTTCAACTAATTTGCTGGACACATAAAATAAAGATTGAAATTGAACAATTCACTATTGAAGCCAAAGTGTAGGGAAAAATTTATTATGCTAAATCCACAACAACAAGCATTCAGCAAAACTCTTTTCAATGTCTTAACTGGTTTTGTTTCATACTCTGAATTGTAATATATTGCTGAAGAACATGCAACATTTGTTAGCTTTGCTGCTGACAGTGGTAGCGCATCCATTAAGGAGGTTTTTCCTTTAATACACCTTCATGCACGGTCTTAATTTACAACATATGATTAAGATCTCAGCTCTTTTTTTCACACAAAGGTCATGTTGTTCCACCTCTACATATAACTGTCTATATATTTTCAACCTGAAAGTTATAAATCTACACAGGAAGTTGTTTAGGAGTACATTTCTGAGGCAAAAGAGTGTTAGAAACCCCCATCAGGGTTAAGGTACAAGCCAATATGTACCCATCCTCTTTGGAATAATCTGTCACTCTGCACCTCCCAATAGCACATTAATGGTATGATATTGCTAGAAAACTGTGAGCTGCATAGAACAGTAAGCATTTTTCTTGTCTTTGGTTGATTATCTTGATCAAAGCTGAACTCCTCGGCAAGCGTGAATACCCTGTCATTACCTGTAAAGTGCTCTTTGTTTTGTTGCAAACATATTAATGATAATATTATGAATGACAGGTAGCATCTGACTTCCCTATCTGCATTTGCCAGTTGATATATCGATCACTGAAATGCGGAAATGGAGGAGAAAGAAAGGGACTTGTAGTAGCAATTCCCAAGTGAAGCACTGATTTATCTTGAAAAAATGTCTCATCTACTCCAAAATTAGAGTTCATAGTGTAAGGTATCACCCCATCAAATGCTAGAAGGTGACTGAAAGGAAAACTTTAAATTTCCTCCTCCCTTTCTCTTGGTAGTGCATACTAAGTATTCGTTTTATGTTGCTTTCAGTTACCTAAAGGAAGCACTTTAGAGTTGCAAGCATATATGAGCATGTACATTTTAGTAGTTTAGCAATTAAGCTGGCATTATAATGCATGTCAACAATCACAGCAGGCTTCAATGGAGAGCCTTATTACAATAGATACTGGAAGAACACTGGGGTGGCCGTCACAGATTATCAGTACTGGCATTAGCAAATGGACATTGTGGCTTAGGTAGGAAAACGTAGTTTATTAATCAGAGTAATGATAACGCTGTTAGCTCCCTGTGGTAGCTAAGTATAGGTGACAGATAATGATGCATTTAAGGATCTGTTGCTGTTTGGTATCACAGTCCTAGAATATACAGCCGCACTGTACAAAAGATGTTTAAAATAATGCAGATTTTTAAAACAGATACTCATAACCCTGAAGCAGAATTTAACAAAAACTATTCTAAATAATAGTATAAGATATTCATAAACTAACATAACTGTTCCCAAGAGGGCTGTGAATCTCTAAAACTAAGTCTTACTGGAACACAAACTGGTCACAAATCCTTGATACAGAGCAAATAGGACAGGGACAGATTAATATTCAAGGGAAAACATTTTGCTTCAGTTTGCTGTGCTAATCACAGAATCGCAGAACGGTTGAGGGTGAGGGGTACCTCAGGAAAGCATCCAGTTCAAACCCATGCTCAAAGCATGCTCAACCAGAGCAGGTTGCCCCGGCCCATGTGCAGTCAGGTTTTGTTTCTCTCCAAGGGTAGAGACTGTACAGCCTTGCTGGGAAATCTGTTCCAATGGTCAATCACCCTTACAATAAAAAAAAGGGGGGGGTTCATATGTTTGAACAGTTTCTTATATTTCAATTTGTGCCTATGCACAAATGATGAAAAGTGGGTTCCTCTCTTCAGGCTTGTTCTCAAACTAACCTCTTTCTGGGGCTCAAACTCTTGCAGTACATTCTTAACAATTCCCCAATTCCCTCTGCAGCCTTAGGAACAACCTTTTGCGTTTTAGCCCTTCTGAAGCCTAGTCGTGTCAGGAACTTTTGATCTCTGTTTATACTATCATCTTCCTCCTATGTTTTCTCAAACTCTAGCTTCCAGAGAACCTCCTCGAACTGCGCATCTTCTATTGCCTTTATGAAGAGGAGGAATTTTTCTCTCTTCAGTCCTTCCATCTAGCCCAGAGTGAAGCAGCTGAGAGAAAGCAGACAGCTCTTTGCTGCATATTCACAGTCTGATGGCAAGGCCCTCTTCTTAACGTGTTACACTGTTTGCAGCAAAGAGTAAATGAACATAAACCTTTCAGGATGCTATATGAGAAAGAAGTAATGCCTTTGACACTTCTGACTTAGCATGCTGAATACATTGAGCGTATACTTGGATAATTTGTGATGTTGAATTGTAACACTTACCATCTACTCATCTCTGGGCCTCTTGGAGTACATACTTTGAAACTTCTTGATTTTGCTGTGAAAAAAAGCGAGTTGTCATTATTTCTGAGAATGTTTTTGTTTAAATGGAGTTGTATCAAACCATTCCTCTGTTGATAGTTTACAAGAAACAAGTGAAAGTGGATTGAGTTATTAGATTATTGAAAAGAAAAACAAATTTCTGAGAAAAGATAGCATATTAATTTATGAGCAAATTAGAAAGATAACTTATGCATGTATGAGCACCGAGATCCTTTGGCACAACAGACAATAGTGTTCCAAACAAGCTCTTATGATCTGCTTTGTCAACCATGTGCACGGTGAAGAGTTCCTAAGTACTCATTGACTTGATAAGAGCTTCAAAAGAGTCTGTTTGGTCAACAATTCCTGTTCCTGTAGATTTGCAGAATAAAACATAAAAGCTTCCTAGGAAATAGTAGAATCTGTTAGGTCAACCATCATATAATTCTGTCACATGGGATTTGTTTCACTTTAAATTTTCCTGAATTTCCTTTTGAATATGTGAATAGTTTTATGCATTCATTTATTTTGATTTTTTCTGAACCAACTTATGTGAGAAAGGAGATAAGGTGCTAAAGCACAACAAAATATGAAATTACTTCCCTTTTTCATTATAACAGTTTTCATAAAGCACTAGTTGTTTTCAGGTGTGCAAGTACTAAGACTGATGTTCATGTGGCAGAGGATAACAAGAAAAAACACTTTAAAAAAATGTCTGAAAAGAGTTACATTACTTGTGGATGAATAGGAATAAAAAATGAGTTGCATTCAAACCTTCTTTGTGTAACAGCATGTTAAGTGCCAATAACAGAATATAAAAGACCTCTTTAGGGTGGGCAGTGGAAAATGGCTGAAGAAATACAAATGCACAAAGGTATTTTGTAACTAGGGCTAGGATGGAGAACAACTAAACACTGCAGCAGAAAGGAGTTATATCATGTTTAGTGACTACAAGTGAAAATGCATAAATCTTATCAACTGCAGAAGCCTTTAGACTGGTTATAGTAGTAAGACTAGTCATAGAAACATAGAATGGTTTGGGTTGGAAGGGACCTTTAAAGATAATCTAGTCCAACCACCCTCCCGTGGGCAGGGACATCTTCAACTACATCAGGTTTCTCAAAGTCCCATCCAGCCTGACCTTGAAAAGTTCCGGTGACGGGGCATGACAACATTTTTGGGCAACCTGTTCCAGTGTCTCACCACCCTCACCATAAAAAATGTCTTCCTTATGTCCAATCTAAACCTACCCTCTTCCAGTTTAAAACTGGTGTCCCTTGTCCTGTCACTACTGGCCCTGGTAAAAAGTTTCTCTCCATCTTTCTTATAAGCCCCCTTTAAGTACTGAAAGACCACAACAAGATCTGCTCAGAACCTTTACTTCTGCAGGCTGAACAACCCCAACTCTCTCAGCCTGTCTTCACAGGAGAGGTGTTCCTGCTCTTTAATTATTTTCATGGTCCTCCTTTGTACCTGCTTAAGCAGGTCCGTATCTTTCTTGTACTGGGGACCTCTGAACTGGACACAGTACTCCCGGTGGAGTCTCACCAGAGCAGAGTAGAAGGGTAGAATCACCTCCCTCGACCTGCTGACCACTCCTTTTGATGCAGCCCAGGATACAATTGGTTTGCTGGGCTGCAAGAGCACACTGTGAGCTCATGTTCAGTTTCTCATCCACCAGTATCTCCAATTCACCCTCCACAGAGCTGCTCTCAATCCGTTCATCCCTCAGCCTGTATTGATATTGAGGATTCCCCTAACCCAGGTGCGGGACCTTGCACTTGGCATTGTTGAACTTCATGAGGGTCACATGGGCCTACTCCTCAAGCCCACAGCATTCTCCTGCAGAAACTGGCTGCTCATGGCTTAGATGGATGCACTCTTCGCTGGGTTAAACACTGGCTGGAAGGCCGGGCCCAGAGAGTGGTGGTAAATGGAGTTAATTCTAGTTGGCGGCCAGTCACGAGTGCTGTTCCCCAGGGCTCAGTATTGGGGCCGGTCCTGTTTAACATCTTTATCAGTGATCTGGACGAGGGGATCGAGCGCACCCTCAGTAAGTTTGCAGACAACACCAAGCTGGGTGGAAGTGTTGATCTGCTTGAGGGTAGGAGGCTCTGCAGA
>JAVKLA010000026.1:21592014-21611046 GCA_034782735.1 Sagittarius serpentarius
GGACACTGAGGTGCTGGAGCGTGTCCAGAGACGGGCAATGAGGCTGGTGAGGGCTCTGGAGCACAAGTCTTATGGGGCAGCTGGGGGAACTGGGGCTGTTTAGCCTGGGGAAAAGGAGGCCGAGGGGAGACCTTATCGCTCTCTACAGCTACCTGAGAGGAGGTTGTAGAGAGGTGGGGGTCGGTCTTCCTTCTCTCCATGAAGGAAAGTCAGTCTCTAGTGATCTACAGTTTGTGTTGTATTGTTAAATTAATCCAACAGAAAGTTAGTAATTTGTTATGTCTAAAGATATCCTCATTAAATAAGCTGAGAAAAGGAAAATTAGAAATTTGTGAGGCTTGACCAAATACATAACTCCTGAAAAATTTTATTGGATTCCAATTTGAACAAGAATTAAAATGCTATTAGGGCTCTCCAGAGGCTACTAAATCCCTTCTGGTGTAGCCAACGTTTTTTCCCTCAGTAATGTTTAAATAGAAAAGGCTCACCTGAAGCATCTCCCAGGTATGCTATGCAAGGAAGAGCTGCCTTTATGAAGTGCACAAGAGAATTGGGTAGGAAACACTGGGGACTCGGAAGTGATCCTTGCCAGCAAAATGTAATCTCTGTACTTGCCAGAAGAATCTAGAAGAAATAATCAAGCAGCAGACAAATAAACATAATATGTTAAAGAAAAAAATGTTACTAAAGTATTGAAGTGAGAAATAAAACTATTTTCCAAACAATATCTTCCTTGAAAACTATCAGTCAGCTGTAACATCTACAAAAATTGGACATGCCTATCTGTAAACATAGGAAGTAAGGCTTTGATGCAACAGCCACTCAAGCTTCTCTTTATTCAGCTACATGATTAGCAAGACACAGAGGTTTAGATCTATGATTTATATATTTTCTGGTGACATAGCGAGGGGTTAAGTCCCTACGTGGAGACATATTATGTGTTATTAATGGAGTCAAGGACAACAAACTCGTCACAGAAAGCAGAGACAATGATTATGGAATGAGCTGAGAACATCTATATGAATGGGATAAAAGGTGTTGAGAAACAAGAGAAGAGGTGGTGGAACACCTGGCATGACTTACTGGCTACCTAGAAGAAAGAATATTAAAGTGACAAAAAGAGTTGCAATGAAGGTTAAGGTGGTGGAGAAAAGAGGAAACATTGGTGGCAGGGAGAATGCAAAAAAGAAAAATTCTCATTTTTCATTAATGAAGTGAAAGGGTGAGGGAATGAGGGAAAGCACTGTTTATTTAACTAGTTCAGACTAGAAAAAGAAAGCCTTAAGATCATAGACTGGAGAGAACAATTCAGGGTTGTCTGGGGAATACAGTACATGTTCTTTTTTTTTTAATCTTTTCTTTCAGTCCTGTGATCCTAGATCATTCAGAGCTTTGTAAGTTTAGCCTTTTTTACAAACTGTTGAGTATACTGGAAATCCAAGGATCATCCCAAATTGCTTTAGGCAATTTCAACCTGAGGTTGAAACCAGCAGTTCTGAGACACTCAGGCTTGGGACAGAAGAAACCACTGTGCAGTAAGGGCATTACCCCAGAGACTCAGCCTCAGTGCTGCTTGAATAAATAATTCTGGTTTTCTGGACACGTGCAGTAGCAGCAGTTTCAACATGCCTGTGGCTTTATGGATGGAGAGTTAGGTGCTTGACTATGCAAAAATCTCAGATAAGAATGACATTCACACAGGCAGCTGAAGGTAGGAGCAGAGTGGGGTTTTGTGTAGATAGCTGGACATTGGTTTTCAGATGTGTTACTTGTGGGAGGTGTGGGGCCCCAAGCAAAAGTACTTGAAAAATTCCAGGTTTGGGGACGAGATTTAGATTGACACCCTAAAAAGAATCCAAGTTCACTTCTTAAGAAAAGAATGCAAAATATCCCACCTTGGTTGCATACCCATTGAGGTAGCAATTCTTTATACTACTGAGAGAAAAACACATCACTGGTCAAGTCCAGAGTTATCAAAGATATCTTGAATTTTCTCCAATAACTTAAAAACTCATACCCAGTTATTAAGGCAAATTAAACCCTCTTGCATTTTCCTAGTGATAAGAATATTTTTTGCGCTTTCACATCTATAGTTTCCTCCTCTTTTAGACTAAGAAGAGGTAAGTGGCAGAGTAGGACAAATATACAGCAGACACGAGATTTGCATGGAAAATACTGCAATGGAAGGAAAGCAGAGCTGACTTTTATTTGATGCAGCTGCTGAGTTATTCAAGGACATCGCCCTCTGGCTGCACTGCTATCAGATACCTCTGAAAGATCCCCAGGGTGAACGACAGAGTGGGTCAAGAATGACCCAGCTCAATTCCCTTTTTATTGTAATCTGATTATCTGGTGCTACGATGTGTCAAAGTGACATTGTTTGGCAACTGCATCAAATTCACAGGAGCAAAGGCGTGTGTAAGGAAAAATGTGTGCTTCATTCAATGCTTTCAGGCTGCCTTGGGGATTGCATGGACTTTATTTTTGTTTTTAATCTTCCTCTTTCTCTACCAGTGCAAATAACTAATAGCTTGAATAGCTCTAACTAAACACTGCGCTGCGGAATGTGTGACTTGTCAAGTACCTGGCTAACTGGTACTGTTATAGCCTGAAATCAGGAATTTACAGGGCTATGATGACTGGAAAAAACTAGCCTTAATCTTTATATTTAACTACTTGATTACCAGTGGATGTGGATTCTGCTGGAAGAGTGGGAATATGGATAATCTATTGATGAAAGACAGCTTTGAAATGAGTGATTATGTTCTAGCAAGACCATGCTGCATTTTTTTTTGGCCCTATTTTTATGACTGCAGAATAATTTATAAAATGTCTTTACATGGCAGGAGTTCATTTCAGGTTCTTTAAATGATCAGATTCCTATTTTCCTTCAGTGCAGGACAGAGAACTCACAGAGCAGAGGGAATGGGTTTAAGGAGGAGGTGCTATTTTAAGAGAACAGTCAGAACCTGCTGCAGGCACAGGCCCAGAAATCCAATACAGAACATAAATTATTTACCTGCAGCCACATAATCGGGGTCATGCTGGAAGAGACACCCAACAAACAGCAAGGTGCTATGAGAGGTACTGTCAACATTTCCATTAATAGACTGTCTCTCAATTTGTGCCCCAGCATGTGTGTTGGCTATTGTACTGCTGGAGGTGATGTCTTTCAGATGAGATGGAAAATGAGGTTCTGACTACATGCGGTCACTAATGATCCCATGCCAGACGTTGTAAGAGCAGGAGATAACCCAGGTGTCCTGGAAGAACTTTGGTTCAGATAATTACATTTTGCTGTTCTAAATTTCACCTGTGGTTTCAATTAGATATGATATTATTAATTTGCTGCACTAACCTGTTGTGTATGTTCACTGTTTATGGGTAAGGTACTGCCACTTCAGGGAAACATGAGTCTTTATGTTTGGGATAAAAGTTCTTAGTATGAGAACAGTCCCATTTTTACTCTTATAAGGACACATTCATTGATATTTTGAAGAATGGGACAGGAAAGAGTGGGCCACCAATGTAAAATGAAAAGGGGAAAATTCCAGTAAATTAGGATTGGGTTCTTTTCCAACAAGCTAATAAAATATGACATGAATTAAAAAGTGCTGTCAGATCATGAGAAACAGAATGTGTGCCAGTGAGGAAAAAAGAGCTTAAGCAGGCCCCTAAGCCTCCAGGTGTAACTCTGGCTCATATTTCTAATTTAAATCATCTGAACTATGGGCAGACAATGTGGTAACACCATGGCAAAAAATAAGTGAATAAAAATAATAAATCAGGTATTTAACTTCCTTGCAAACACATGACAGAATCCTAAATGCAATTTAGCTCAGCCCCAAAAGTGGCCAGAAAGACTGAATCATGACAAATTCTATGAAACTTTAATCAGCATATGTGAATGGTGTCATGGCATTTGCTTGACGTTCATGCTGAGAGGTGAGATCTGTGCTCACATGTGCAACTCCTCAGCTGTCTCTTAAATTGGTGTCTTTAGTTTGGGAAAACAGATAATAGCAGGTCTGTCAAAAAAACCCCTAAGGTATGTAAGAGACAAAAAGAAATCTAGATACTGCAGTACTGCCAAGTGAGGCCAAAAGGAATCAGCAGCAAATTAGATTGAGCAGTAGCTTGTAGCGTGACACTACAGAAACCATGATTGAGAACTGTGTATACAGAGATGTCACATCCTTGATCAGGTTTCTTTGGGTTCCTCTGGGTAGTACTTTACATCTGAAATGCTGTGTATAGACTGTTCCTGTCAATAATCAGTGAGGGAACCAAACAACAACAAAAAACTTAATCAAGCTGGCAGCGGTTCCTGGAAGGGGCTGGAAACAGTTCATGATTAAGGGGCTGAAATGACTGAATAATGAGGACTAATTAAAAGGCTAATTTATGACTAAACATTTAATTTTGATGATGGAGGTCAATGGGAGTTTCATCATTAACTGTGAAGGAAGATGTGTCAGCCCTCAGGAGAAGGATATTTACCATTATTTTTACCATCACCTTACCAGATATTATTTTGACATTTATGAACTACAAGAAAAAAAAAAGATTTTTTTGTATGAAGGCTGTAGTTGGAAGAAAAAAGAGAGGACCTTTGTTCAAAAGAAAATCTTCCGAATGGTATTTCCTAAGGAAAGTGATGGAAACCTGGGTGGTCAACATGTGGGTAACCTGCAGCAGTCAGGACACTGAGAAACAGATAACAAAGGTGAAACTTGCAGTGACTAGGTGATCAGACATGACCGGATCTCCTCCATGATCATTTTATATGAGTTTATGTGATTAATTCAGTATCAAAGTTGATTGTTGCCCCAGAGACAACACAATATCATTGTCAGCTTTATGTTTTTTAAAGCAGCTGGACTAAGTTTGGGAATTACGATGGCTCTTTAATCAGTGCATCAGTGAAAATGTTTCTTCCAGATTTGGTAATTGATGGTATTTTCAGCAAGGTGATTTTTCTTAAAACTATACTTTTGCATTCCTAGAAAAAACTAGAGATACTTATTTTTATTTACTTCTATTTGCATAAGATGCATTGTACCTGACTTCAGATTTTTACGATATAGCCACACCATCTGAACCGGTAACCTGGGATGGCTTTATGGTCAGTGAAGGGAGGGCAAATTCAGAGCATGGTTCATCTGATGAACTCCAGAGTTTTTTTCTTAACATCAGAAGAACAAAATGCTGGAGTTATTAATCTTCTGTACTGATTATAGATTCCCATTAACCAACTCACATGTATGTGTGATGAAGTGAATCCCACCCTTCAGACCCTAAAATACTAGCTCATATGACTAAGGCAATGGCATATCCTTCCTCGAAGAAATCCTGAATTACAGTGAACAAGGTCCTGAGCAACTCTAAATGGACTTACTTTGGGCATGGATTTGAAGTAGATGACCTCTAAGGATCTCTGCCAACCCATGTGGTTCTGTGGAATAAATCACACTAACTGGAAGCAAAGGTCCTGAGGACAGGCTTTGTTAGCACATCAATACTTTCCTCATTCAGCGAAAACAATGCAAAGGACATACTTAACTGTTTGTCTTGTCATTACTTCCTCTAGTTTCATCAAAAGAAGACATGAGACTGACCCTGTTTATATATTAGGTACATGCTGCTTATTTCCGCTGAGAGAATATTCAACTTTCTCTGCTTTCATGCAAAATTTCATGCTCTCATTCTTACCTACTGGATTTGTTTTCTCATAAAACAATGCTTAATATCTTTATTATTCACATGTTCCAAGTTCAGCACCATTTAAGAGACTTTGTTCAACCACATCCTTGGTTTGGCAAATGGCTGAGCCTGTTATTAAGTTGATTTGTTGACAAAATTAGAAAAGGATAATTAGTTAGACAGGAGGAGAAAAATAGGCTTCAAATTTTACCGAGAGCAAAAAGGTGTATTTCAAAGAAATAAATCCAAGTTCCTATTCAAAACATTGTTTAACAACTATGCTCCGTTCAACAGACCCTGAACTAATCTCTAGTGGTTCACAGAGTTTGTCTATTTAAACGCACAATAAATCGTACATTACTGAAAAGCAGGCATTTAGTTCTGGGAAAGATAATAAACAAATCACATGAGCGATTTTCAGTTTTAGAAGGAAGGAAAACCAACTGGGCTAAATTTTTGCAACCGGCTAGGCTATATTTGATGATAATAATTTTATCTACACATCCATTCATTTCACCTTCTTTCTAGCACACATTTTACTACTGAAATTTGTTTTCACACAAAGCAATCTTTGACCTCTATGATAACAGTACATGTAGCTTTCAGCCAGAGATCAGTGCCATATTACACAAAGTATTGTCCACTTTAAGTAAGAAAAAGACCATCACAATCTCCAAGATTTTTCACCCAAACAAATCTGCGGGCTTAAAAACTATAAAATTTCATTTCTGATATGCATAGGGATTTCCTGAGTGAAAATTTTTGCATGACAAAAGGCTACAGGAGTATTGCAGATAAAGTAACTAAGGTCATGTAAGTTTTATAATCTATGCATTTAGCAAATAAACCTGACTGCTGCAGCTGTCAGTTATTTCTTTCATTATTATGCAGAAATGTAGGCTTTTCTTTTGACCAAGCATTTATGCTTATTTATTTTTCAAGTTGTGTGTGAACTAATGGTATGCTAATCAGGGTAATGATTTCAAAAAGACACTTTAGTAATCCTTTAAATGCTTATTCATATTAATTTAGCTAAGAGGAAGCACATTATTATTTGTCATTAGAGTTAGAAGGCATACTTACTGCTGTCCCTCCTCTAATTCAAATTATTAAGGAATCTGTGATATAATAAGCCCAGCATCAAAGCTGTGACAATTAATGCTAGCAATTCTCTCTATTTTCTTTTTTCTTTTTTTAAGTAAACCCAACTTTTTCATTTTCAAGTGAATGGAACACATCAGCGATAGGGAAATGTAAATGTCTCTTGCTGTCTGATTCAAATCAATGATAATATCCAAAAGAGAATACAGCTCCAAGAAGGTTTATCTTGTAGTTCATGCAGGCTTTTGTTTTTCTTCAAGAAAAATTGATAATCATGATTAAGACTCTTTTGAAGTTACTGTTACGATTATATTAGAGGTAGAACTGCTCAAAGAACCTTGAAGTCCCAAGTGAATTGTTGAAATCAGTAGGAATCTTCCCATTAAAGTTTATAGCTGTGATCTACATTTCAAGGTGAACATGTGTCCAGCCTTTTGCAACTTTAATTCAAGTTGTTTTGGAGAAGATAGGGAATGGGCTTGAAAATGAGTTCAGGGCTTTCACTCTCACTGCTATGAGCAGCTATAGGAAAATTACTGGAACTCCTCATATAGCCATGGAGTCATACAGTTTCGTATATAGTTTTTTATATAGTTTTTTATATAGTTAAGGCAGGAAACATCAGTCGAGCATCTCTGCTTCATGGTCACAAACCTCAGAACTTTACTTGGCTGACCCATGCCGAACCTAGCGTCTCGTCCAGCCAATGTGTATCCAGCCACCTTGGTGCTCAGACTGTGCTATTAGCTTCAAAACTGAAGTTTGTTAGCTCCAGCAGATGAAAAATAGCAGTATCTTGCCTACCTGTACCCACAGATGACAAAGCCAAAATTTTGGTCCTCTCCCATACTCTAAAACTGGAAGTACGTAGGGAGATATGTCTTTACCAGTCAGTCTCCTTGGCTATTTGTGGGTCTGTTTTGAGCATGCCCTGAGATATCTAACGCTTACACCGGAGAAGTCTAGTTGGTGTTCTCTGGGCATTCATACAGTAGATGGTTCTCCAGCTGTTGTACCTGGAGGATGCAAACCACCTGGCATCACTGTGCATCTTCTGGACTGAACCCTGGTAAATCACAAGCAGAGCCTTTCTCATATCTATCATCCAGTGCCCTAGAGACTGGTAATTCATCTGAGACACTGGAGAACCAGTTCTTAGTGCCACCTGAGGTATTTGTGTTTGTATGTGCCATCAGCCAGGTAAGTCCTTTAACCAGCATTCTGATATTTGGATCGCTCATTCCTTCCAAAGGAAAACTTTGCCTGGGATAAGCAGTAAATATTCACATCTCGGAAGAGAGAAAACATGACAGTGTACATAATTCTATAGCCTTTTAGTTAAAGCATATAGGAAAGAAGAGATCTAAAGGTCAGTTCAGGTTCAGTAAATACTTGATATGAAACTACAAATATCCCGTATTTCCTGGATTCTTCTATTTTTCTGTCTCTTATGGAATATTTACTTCTTCAAAAACAAAAAAAACTGTAGACGCTGGCTAGGGCAGGAAGTATTTTAGAATAATCTAGCTAATAGACATATATTAGACATGCAACCTAGGTGACCTGCTGACTACCAGTTTAGGAGAAATGGCTATATTCCTACCTTCCAGATATGATTTCTAAGGAAGGACTGGTTTATATTCCTATCTCCAAGGGAAACCAGATGATTGTAAAACCAGAGATGGCAGAGCACATAGGAGAGACTGTCATCTCTTAAGCATTTTGGCTGTTCATCCTCATTCAGCTTACGGTGGATTCCACAAGGCAGCAGGCAATAATTGCTGGAGGTTTTGGCATTGTTTTAGCTCTCCTTTTGTGAGTCTGGACATTTATTACATCAGTCAAACTGAAGAGGCTCCTGCTTTCTGCCTTGGAGATCTTAGTCTAATATTTGGTCATGATAAAGGTGCTCTGTGCACTTAGATGAGCAAAAGCTTGTAGAATCAAAGCTTTCCATAGTTGTGGGAGTGAGAATTCCAAGAGGGCTTTCCGATATTTTGAGTTTAACATAAACAGCAATTCTATCTGCATCCTAAAAATTTAGCATAAACTAAGATATGATGGTCAAAAAACATTCTAAGAATAATTACTGCAGATAGGCTGGGATGACCGAATGACGTCTGTTATGTTCAGATTTTTTTCTTTGTGAACAGGAATTTACATTTTATCTCTATGTAACTGTTGAGACACAAAAACCTCCTTTAAATTTTTCTGGCTTCTGTAAGTCTTTTTTCCTGTTTCCTTGCTGTAAAAATCAAATAAATACTACCTGGGACATACTTAGAGTTCACATGATTATTGGCCCCATTATAATGCTGAAATTTGCTGACGGAATTTTTATGATGCTGTATAGCTAGCTATTAAGGAACATGGCAATGAAATTGCATGGCTACAGAAAATGCAGTCCTATTATTCCAGATTGGTAGATTGATAGGTCAATAGGCTTCTGTGCCAAGGCAGTGATTAGCTCTTTTGATATACTTATGCATCAAGTTTTCTTATTGCAGTCAGACCCACTACATTTAGCAGCCAGAAGAAGAGTAGTAAAATCAGAAAAGAAAAAATAAGACAACAGTGGTGCAAACAGGAAAGAAACACAGAGCATAAAGACTTGCAATGAGGGACACATTTATGGTTTTGGCCAAGAATGACCACCATTAAATCTACACATGGTGTGGAGCTGCAGATATTGAGGAGCTAAAGTAGCAGAACAGAGAATAGTTTTCAAACCATTACAAAACTGTTACTATACATGAGGTGTTGTGGGACCCTGTAGCAGCATCCTCAATGAAAACTGTTTTAGGCTTCAGTGCTGTGAGCATTTTGTTTATTTAACTGAACTCCTGTGAATAGTACTATTTCTGTGATCATGTGAAAAAAAAAAAAGAGGACCATTTAGAGTAGTGACTGGAAGCGTCAGAGCTTATCTGTGGAAGTGAAAATGAGCTGAATGAGCCATGCATGGAGTTTGGCAGGACTGACTGTAGCACAGCTCTAGCCCGCTGAGCTTCTCTCTTAGGTTTTTAGGTTGCTTGCTTTGACTGTAAGATATGAGCAGCTCCTACAGAGATAAACTGCCAAGTTCCTACAGTCTTTTCTCTCTTTTAGGATACAAACTCTATTTGAATGAGGAGTCTTGGCTTATATTTATATTTGCTTTTCAGACTTTTATTAATTAATTCTTCAATCAACCTCTGTTTCTTGCTTTGCCTTTGACAAAGAGCCATTTCTTTTATTTTTGGTTTCTGCTTTTTTTTTGGGGGGGGGGAATTTTATCATTTATGCATTTGGTCAGTTCTGTTTTCTTTCGTATGATCCTGGAAAGGAGCACCACATCTTCTAAACAAAAACATGCAGATTTATTACTGCTGCTGTTGCCATGTGGAACTATTGGTGGTCTTTGTATAGCCAGAAGTTGATCATGCAACAGAATGCTTAGATCTTTAAAATACAATGTGAACATGTGAAAAATGTGGGTTTTTTTCTTCATGTTGTTACTTTTATATTGTTTTTATTGCTGCCATAAATTAAAAACTTTTTTTTTTAAGTATGCAACAGAAAGTCTTCATTTTGATATTTTTATAGTATCCACCAAAAGTTAGTTTGTAAGTGTTGGTACTGAAGGGATATAAATATCCCGTACCATAAGGTACTTGCTTCCTCCAGACTTCTTTCAGTATTGCAAGAGTCATAAATAAATGTAAAGTCATTAACCTCAAAAGACTGGGGAGGGCAGAAGAAAAAGATTAATATTAAGCTTGTTTAAGCTTGTCCTGTCAGCTCAAAATCTTGTCCAGATAGAATAAAGTAACTGAAATCCAACGGGGACTGCATCATTTACTTATGTTGATGGGAGTGGACTTAAGTTCTTCAGGTACTTTCACAAATTTTAAAAGACCTGTGTCAAATTTTCAACAAAGAACAAGCGTTTCAGTACTTAAATTTGAAATGTCTGAGCAGTCAGAAGTGGCCAGAACTTGGTCTCTGCAATCTATTCCTCGGTAGTTTTTTGTCTGAAAAGAAGCATCACTGACCCTAACAGCATATGAACTCACTCCCAAATCTTACTGCAATTGATAAGATGTAATAATGTGCTAAAAGTCAAGGGTGGTCATTTTTCCTGTCTTTCTACAGACAGATTTAAATAGACAGTATGCTGGAAAACTGTGGAATGGAACTTGAATTCAGTCTTGTAGTTGAGCTCAAAATTAAAACTTTTGCTAAATTAAAACAATAATAACCAGACAAGTCAATTCAGCATGAAAAAGAAATCCCTGACCTAGTAAACATTTGTGTTATTGCCTCGCTTACACATCCTTATGTTTCAATCATATTCCAGAACGGAAGCAGTGAAGAACACGTGGGCTTCACAGTGCAAAATCAGAGTCCTTTGGCTCCCAGAAACGAATTCCACTAGAAATATCTGTTTTCGTATTCTCACACTTTCCTGAAAGTTGTACACTTGCATGATATCATCCTATAATTAAACTTTGAAAAAATATTAATAAAAATCACTTAACAACTTTTCAACTATGGAAAGATGTTTTGGGGAAGTGAAGACTTTTCACATGATGAACTAGTTCTTTTGCAGTGAGTTGAGAGAACAAGCCATCCAAATTCTTCCTTACCGAACTGACAACACCAGAAGCTCTGAAAGAAAAATAAAAAACATTGCTGGTGAGAATGTTGTGTGATATAGACAATTGATATGCCTTGGCTTTATACTTTGTACTAGAAGCTCTGCTAGGTTTGGGTCCACCTTCTATACTGCACTAAAAGCTTTTCAGTGTCTACAGATGCTACCGCAAAATCAGTCATTCTCCTTCACAGAGAAACAATTTGTATTAACAAATACAGTCATAGCTAATAATACAGACAAAGGGACAAAGTGGGTGGATAGTTTACAATTCATTTACTCTCACAGATTCACTAAAGTATTTTTGACTAAATAATTCATATTAAAATATCAAGAGGGAAAGAAGAAGAGGGTGAGAAACAAATAACACATTAAAGTCTCATAAAGAAACAAATATAACAATCACAATGGTAATCATCCATACGATCACTGCAATTCTCAACAGGCTGATTTGGTTCGAGTGGAGTAGAAATAGATGAGTTCTCAAATTGCATTTGATTTGCTTTGTTTCTCATAAGTGTTGCCATTTGATCAGCAGTAATAAAATGAGTAAGTGTGTGCACATACATTATGTTTTTGTCAATTCAGAAAAACATCAAGCTCTCCAATGTAAATATGTGCAATACTTGAGATTTCTTGTGCATCCAACTTAGACACATTCTCAAGTAAGGGTGTGCTAATCATCTTAATGGATTACCATATATCTGTTTACCTTTGCTACAGTCTGTACATATGACATTAGTCCCTTACAAATGTGAAATAATTCAGTTTTGCCCAGCCTGTGATGAACACAGTTCAAGGACAGTCATGTTATATCTCATCTGGGAAGAATTCACAGACGCAGTGCTGATATATGAGGATTTGGTAACTCTTTGTAACATGAATGTGTAACCGAGTGCTCTTTTCAGACCCATTGGGTGTTTGTATTATATAATTCTCCCCTCTCTTTTGCCCTGTCCTAGCACTGCTTAGTTTACAGGCTATGTCTGCTCTGTAGATGATCTGGGGTGATCAGACAAGCCCATTCTTTACCAAATTCCAGTTTTATTCATCCAGAGGTTAAAAGGCATATAATGAATGAAAGAAAGAAGAGTAGGAGGAGAGATTCCAATCTAAAGATCCGGTTTCTGTTCCTAACTGAAGCAAATTTCCCATGGGTTACTCACAAAATTTTCAAACTAATCAAAATTTACTATTACAAGAAGAGTTTTCCTTTTCCAGGCACCCTGTCTGACATTCTGGGTCTATGTTGGTGTTGTACCCACAGCTGCATATAGAGGTGGTTGGAATAGTTCTCTGAACAGAAGTCATACTGCAAAAAAGACTATATTTACTGAAAAAAATTAATATGTAAATATCAGTTGGTAACCCAAGAAGGTTGATATGTTTGGTGATTTTTCATTAAAATCTCTAAACTTTAATGTTCATCTGTAAAAAGAGAGGGATAAAAGCACCTCACTGACCATGCAGTAAGAATAGTTAGAGCCTGCAGCACAATAATTTCTAGGGCCTTGAAAAGGGAGAACAAAAAGGCAGCCAACATTAGCCAAACAATGCACATTTTCTGAGTGGAGCATACTGGAGGGAGTGCGAAGTAAATTTACCCCCATGTTAGAAAAAACTGAAGTCTTGCATAGTCCCTATTCCTTTGTGTTGACACGGAAACTAGCGAGATTCCTAAGGGCTAAGCAAGCCAGACTAGATAGTGTATGAGCTTTTTTTCTCTGAGAAAAGGGTGACAGTGTGACAGACACTATACAAATTATCTGTATATTATCTGATGACTAATTGCTAAAGATTAAGATAATATCCTGCAGTGTTTGTGATGGGAGAGCTGCTTCCAGGCTTATGACTCGCAGAAGTTGACCTTCTGATTTCACTTCGTGCTAACTATCCTGATCTCAGCTGGAAGAAAGTGAAAATAAACGATTGGCATTATGCGTTCAAGCAAACAATTTCAAGGCTTGCCTTGCAGGGATGCCTCACTGTTAACTACCCTCCACACTCATTTCTCCAAAGTACTGGGCATAGCCAAATATCGATGCCGAAGTTCTGTTTGGATAACCACAGCTCAAATAATAAAATCTTATTCACATATGAAAAGCAAACAAACCAACACCCCATCTCCCCAGTGTGAAAACAAACATCTCTAAATCTTCCTACCTCTATTCAGATGGAAAAGCCATGATTTTACTTGCAATACACAAATCACAGGAAGCCAACTAATATGGCTCGAATCTAAGATACTGAATTGCAAATGAATGGGGTTTGCCAGTGATTAAATTATCATTCAAATGAACTTTACACAGAAAAGGAACATGAACAGAATTTCTTTGGAAAGTTCCACTTGGATGGGCAAGTTAAATTAGTCTTTTAGAGATGCCACAGGCTTTATTCTTCGTGACTTTGGCTGTTGTGTCACCATTTGTACCTGCACAGTTCCATTTTATTTTATTTATTTTCTCAGTAGTCCTTGTAAAAATAGAAATAGTTCCAGCAAATATGTCTAAACAATAAAGAACTGTCCCACAAAACAAGAAATGATTATCGTTCTGAATTGCAAATTGCAGGTCATAGCTAGTGTTAAAAAAGACTGATTATTTCTATTAAACACACTATTCGTTTCCAAGATTTAAATCTGCATGATGCTGTTGACTCCCTAAGGTAAAAATGCTGTTAATATTTAATTTGCAATTATATGAAAAGAGGTTATGTACGTACATAAATGGAACACAATACATCTAACTGATCATTTCTTTGGATCAATATACAGTATGAACATACAATTGAAAATATCTTCCAAAAAATTAGTATTGCATCAAGAGTAAAAATGGTGTGTTGGGGGTAAATACAGCTCTGGTGAAAACTGCACTGTTCAAGAGAGAGTCAGCACTCCTCTATTGTTAGGATAAAGTTTTCTCATACTTCAAGAAATGTGACGGTTTCCATCTTAAAAATCACCATGAATGGTGATTTCTAAGCATGAAGGAAAAAAAAGGATCAAATCAAAAGACTTTATTTCAAAAATTTTCTCTTTAATATATTTTTAATAACCACATAAAATAGAATAACACCAATTTCAGGTAAATTATATTTGAAGACAACATTGGAGCTTTTAAGATGTAGAAAGCATTGAAGTGGCAAATTTCTTTTGGAATAAGCTTGAGATGTGAGACTTTGCTTATAATGGTGGTCTCTGTAATGGAGTGAATGAATGAAAAGAAATCCAGGAAGAAACTTTGAAGTGGGACTCCCATTTTCCAGTCAAGTCTAATTATATTTTCTCCTGAAGGTTACTTCTTTCTTCTAGTCGTTCCCTGCTACACCTGAACAGAGCTGCATTCGAACCTCCTCTGTATGTTCAGGAATTCCAAATGTGGCTAAACGTTTGTAATATTTTCTGAGGTAGGAAAGGCAGAGAGTCTGTACTGCCCAATTGCTGTTAAAAGCTAGAAGTATATTCTGAAAACATTTCTTTAGCGGAGATTCTGGCATGAGGCACACATTTAATAGCTTTTTAGAGGCATATCCACCCTCTAATGTGCAAATTAACCTGAGGTGGTTTGACTCTGCTGCATCTGGAATCTCAAGGGCAGAAGCACGTTTTAAAAATATCCAAATCAACTGCATGTAGCTCAGTCATTCAGAACTGCATCTAGCTAGACGTGAATCATGTTATAAAATGACTGCAACTGGGATATCAGCTTTTGGCAGTGGCAGTTGGCTCTTATCTATCTGTGAAGACTCATTGTGGAACATGAGGCAGGAAAAGAAAGGAGTAGGAGTGTGCATGAAAGAAGACACTTTTCCTGAATCCCTTAGGAGTCAGCCTGTGCCTGAAGTTTCATCTAGTGAATGTATAAAATATAAAAATCTTGTTCACATCTCTTCACTTTCCCACATTTTCAATCCATGTGCAGTGTTTGTTTCTGACCAGTCTAGATAGCAATGTCCCCAAGGGGACCAAATTCTCAGTACATCAATAAAGAGTTCCTCTTCTTTACTGTAAATTTACCACTACAATGAATAATCACACCAAACTATCTTGTTTACTAAACTGTAAAAAGTGGATAAGATGATTCCTTTTAATTCTTCTCTGTGTCATTTTAAACACTTCAAAGAGGTCTTCTAGATCTTCTTTTCAAATTTAGTCGGCTGAGTAAAGATTAAATTTCTTCACTGAACTGCTTTGGTTCCTTGCAATCCCAGACAGCTATTTGTTAGAATGAGACAGCTAGGAGAAGACAAGTCTTTGGATGATGAGGTTGTGTGTATACCGCTATTGTTCTCCATCCAGCCATTGAATTTAATTTCATAAAGTTCTACTTCAGTTAAATAAACAAAAGAAAAGCATGAAAAACATAAGGCATGCTGCTGTCTTGGAAACCTACTATATTTAGTAACTGCAAGATATGTTTTTCATCATGCTTTTCAAATGTAAGCAATTTTTTTACCATATTTTTTTTTCCTTTTTTGGAATTAGGCTTTTGTTGTGGTAGGCATTCATGGGTATACAACATGTCTTTGTGAATAAACAGTTTTTGAATAAACAGGTTACAAGGGTTCCAAGTCTCAAGCTGAATTTTCCTGGACATTAAACAGGGTTTTGTTCTGGGTAGGAACCAACATACATCTCTATAATAAATCCAGATTCCTTACACTGACAGCTTAAGAATCACTGAAATTTCCCAGACAATTCCCAATAAACTCTCAGTTCTCCTTTCCAAATTGTAATAAGGAAAAAATCAGATTATATATTCTATAACTGTGGCTGTGTATATAGCTGACTGTGGAAACTTACTGACTGTTGCCCATGTTCTGAAATAATCTGTGCAAAAAGAAGACCTGGTCCACCGACTTGGCAATACATAGCTACCCATTCAAATGATGATTCTTTATCATTTGTTTCAACACTGCCTTTCCTCAACTTTCTTGTTTAACATTGAGTCAAACATTTTATCTGAGATTTACAAAGACACCTAGGCACTGAAATCTTGTTGCATCCTAGAAAGACACTTGTCTCCAAGGTTGCCTAAATTCTCTACAGTGTTAATGGAGAAGATGGGGTGCCTGAGAACAGGGTCCATAGAAGCTAACTTGCTGCTTCAGAGATGTCTTCTACTTTTTGCCTTAGAGATAACACATAACACAAAGATGGCATTTTGGACCCTACCCCTTCTTTGGCATTCTTTCTTTGACTAGGTGTGCCTCCACTCAGCATCTCGGCACTTAATTCTCACCTTTCAAAATCCAGAGGAACAGCATGCTCTGCTAATAATGGCTTCTTGTCCCTTTACTCTTAGGTAGTGCACACCAATGCCATACAGGCAAAGTGAAAACTTCAGGATTTTCTAGTTGTCCAAACACTGCATTTATTGATCACTCATTTTTGAAAATACTTTATAATGCCATATGCTCTGCGTAAATCTGTAATTTCAAATTCTATCAGTATTGTCAAATGTGATTTTTTTGTGCAAAACTTTGTGCGGCTTTAGGGGAAACACTCTTCTGAAGCTTGGCTCTTTCATTCTGGGAGGCAGAGATGACTGTAGGGTTGGGTTGGAAGGTCTGTTCTTCATTCCTAGCCCCATTGCAAACCTGCAGGATTAACTAGCAAAAGGAAGTTTGATTTGATTTGCTCTCTTTTCCAATATGGGATAACCAGTGTCTCTTAAAAAGCATTTGAATTTTACTGGTAAAATGTGCTAAACTGATACATATTTCAGTTCTAAAATATTGGTTTGTTAAATCGTTTCTCTTAGAAAGAAATATATGCAAAATATAAAATATTTACTGCAAGGTGCCAGACTGTGTGTAGACATCAGAGTCCCATTTGCAATTCTATGGCCTAACTGCTGGGCAGAAAGACACAAATACTGAGAAGGTGTGTGTTTGCAAGAGAGAGAGAGAAAGAGTAACAGATAGTGACTCAAACCTTGAATCTGTGCTCGTTCAGTGAGGCTTAGGATGTTCACTTTATTTCTTCTTCCTCGAGGCTTTCTGTTGGGCAGCCAACTAAATCACATGCCTTTACATTAAGATTGGTTTTCTCACAGATTAAATCTTGCCCTGAGTGAAAACTTTATTGAGAGTCAATATCATTGCCTGCCCAGTTACTCCTAAATTCAATAGTCCAGGTCTGTCAATATCTTCCTATCCAGCTTTTCACTCTGGATAATTGCATACTCCCCCTGAGCAATCCCCCAGCCAGTATCTCTCCATGGCTGTATTTTGTATTTCAGTGCTCAGAATATCTAAGATGCAGTTTTATGCATTTTAGAACTGGCTTTGAAAGAACATCCTGGAGAATGAGGTTATACTGAATAACAGACATAAAACTAGGTGGAGAAGTAGCCAGCTTTGTAATGTTATTATCTTCACTATAGAGGATTCGCACAACAACTTTGTCATTCAGAATTCGTACTGGAAAGTTTTTATTTAAGTATTACTTTTAACTGGATGTGGATATGTTGGTATCCTTTTCTAAATAAAATGTGGAATGTCAATCTAACTGATTCATGGCTTGCAAAATTTTGAATATGCTATGATTCATAATAAATAATCTTTGAGATGCAGCAAAAATATGCGATACACAGCAGGTACATACTGGAGCCAAAAACAAAGGTGCTATTG
The DNA here is from genome assembly GCA_034782735.1 of Sagittarius serpentarius. Taxonomy (NCBI): domain Eukaryota; kingdom Metazoa; phylum Chordata; class Aves; order Accipitriformes; family Sagittariidae; genus Sagittarius; species Sagittarius serpentarius. The sequence continues at coordinate 21,610,088 of JAVKLA010000026.1, forward strand.
AAAGGGAAGAAACCTTACAAGTCAACAAATTTTGTTCTCTGCTGTCACAGGCCACCACACCCTATATTCCTATTCATAATTGAAAATAATTTCATGTTGTAAACAGTGGATTTTTTTCTGCATTCATTTCTGCAAAAATAAAACCTCACTGCTCTGATGACTAAGCCTTCTCTTTTCTTGAATCATATATTGAAGGTGTTGTCCAGGAGAGGCAAGCGTTTCATATGTCTTAAAATACATGATCTATATAATCCGCCCACTGATTGACTAGGATTTCTATGGTGTCTGACAATCAGATATTTTCTTCCTCTTACTCTGAGTATGAGAGAGACTGTCATAAAAAAACCGTAACAATAGCATTGCAAAGACACTTGGTCCTGGTTGTAATATGGGAAAACTTCTGCAAATCCAAAGGGGTTTGTATTTGAAGAAAGGAACAACTATACTAAGAAATTTTTTTTCCTTTATTTTTTTCTTTTTCTTTCCAGTTTTTATCATTATAAATGTAGGAAGTCATTGCTTCTCCCTGGCAGTCCCCACCAGAAGTGAAGCTGGAGAGTACCTTGGGGTCTGTGACAGCACATCTTATTTCAATACGAGGTGGCAATTATATGGGGCTACCTGGAAGGTGTTTGGGCAAATGAACAGTATGCGGGTAGGCTGTTTGTTTGGGTCATCTAGTACCTGTCTCCAGCTAAAAGAAGAATACACTATATTGAATTAGAGCTGGCCCTGTCTTCTGTGGCCATTTGTGGTGTTTTAGAAGTGTCTGTTTAAAGTTGAGATCAATTCTGACAGACCTAAAGGTCAGTAAAAGTTGGATCACATGTTCACACTGTAAAGCACTGTGTATATGAAATGAGAGTTAAATGCTTTATTGCGTTACTGTCCTGGTTTCGGCTGGGATAGAGTTAATTGTCTTCCTAGCAGCTGGTACAGCGCTGTGTTTTCAGTTCAGT
>JAVKLA010000026.1:21622167-21633369 GCA_034782735.1 Sagittarius serpentarius
ATCACTTATTTTGTGTATTCCAATCCTTTTGTTATTGTTGTTGTTGTTATTAATATTATTTTCTTCCTTTCTGTCCTATTAAACTGTTCTTATCTCAACCCACAAGTTTTACTTTATTTTTTCCTGATTCTCTCCCCCATCCCACTGGTTAGGGGGGAAGTGTGTGAGCGGCTGCGTAGTATGTAGTTGCTGGTTGGGGTTAAACCACGACACTCATGCTTCTAGAGCACCCATCAGCCTTTTTTTCCCCAAGTTAATATAATCTTTATGTAGATCACAGATAAAATTAAACATGCATGGAATTACTTTTTTTTTTTAAAGTTTGTTGGATAATTACAGTAATGGCACAATAATAAAAACTATGAAAATAAGACATATGAACACATACGGTACTTATATGATAAATTTGAAATGTTTGGAGACTGTGGGCAACACAAATCTTTCAACCCTCTTTCTATAGTGCCTTATGTTTCAGTTTTACAAAGGAGACAGGCACATGCTTAATTGTATTCTGTGATGTAGGCTGGCTGGATGTATTCTGTGTTAACTATTATCAGTTCAAATAAGAAGCTAACAAAGAAGTTGCGAGACTGATGTACACTACTGTACTCACACTTTCCTGAAACAGCTTCTTCACAGACAGTTCAGGTCACAAAGTTTTTTGCTGCTTTAATAGTCCAAGTTTGTTAAGTCAGGAAAAAAAACACAGGGAATGGCAAGGACAAGCTCCAATCTCAGAGTTTCATAAGTGCAAGAAAATACTCATTTTATATTTTAGTTCTAGTCCTGGCAACCCAGCTAAATTATTATTAACTCAGAGATTTGATATTAGACCAATGATGATATGCAATGAAGAAACTGAACAAAAAAAAAAGAACACTAGAGGTAATATTGTGATCAGAGCATTAGATTCACTGAAGAATATTAAGGTTTTGTTAATTCAGGGGCTTTACCAACTAGTGTCAGTTCTCTGTGCATCAACCCTTTGACTGCCTGCTCTTTTCCATGAGAAGTGCTGAGTGCAGTAGATCTGGTGCGGAGAATGAAAACTGCTGTCAGAAAGTTGCCATTTCTTTGTGCACAAATCTACATCTTCTTTATATTTTGCTTACAGAAAAATGGTGTGGTGCCAGAAAAACAGACTATCAGCTGGGCCCAAGCCAACAGAATTAAACAGACACATGGACTTCAGTAGCATTTTTTTTAAAAAGAGCTACCCCTTTGATTTGTAGCAGATAGAAAATTATAGCCGATACTTTTAATGAACTTGCCTAGCTTGAATTAATATCCTAAAGAAGAGACCTCTCTTCCTGTAATAGAGTTCCCACAGAACCTTTGAAAGAGATTCAGGTGTCAGCAGCTCTCCAGACATGCGTGTTTATACTTGACCGCTGTCAACATTGCTGGAAGTGGAACCTCATTCAGGTTCTGAAAGAGAAGATGGTGGAAACTATGTGAAGAATAATTTCCAGATGAGAAACATATGTTACATTGCCTGATGAAGTGGGTTAGCTCTTCTTGTAAGGTCATGGCAAACTGCATACTACTTGTACAGTGGTCTGAATTTCCCAGTGTCTTATTTTGTGTTGTACTATTGGAATGGAAGAAAAAGAGCAAACCAGATCTGTTTTAAGATGCTGTGACTGTCCAAAAGGGCTGATATACCTTTTTTCCTGAAATAAAGATGCTTGCTAAAGGACTTAAGACAGGCAAGTAAACCAAAAGTCATTTTTTAACAACAAAGATAAATACATTTAATGTCCTGGAAGAGATCAAAACTGCAGCTGTGGGGAAAGCAGATTGTTAAGACTGTCACAACATTGACTGCTTTGTGCACTTCGAAGACTGGTGATGCACTCAAAACTGCTCAACACCTGGTTTGTATTAAATCACGGTCAAAGTGCTGTATTGATATATTAGCAACGTGTAATTAACTGGAAGTCAGTGAACTATACATTCAGGATCAATATCAGCAATACAACATAAACCACATTACCAGATGCTTACAAAATGTTAGTAAGCATGTACAAATTTCAAAACATCATTCTGTAACTAATCCCCATAAACTGTAATCACACACATGCAGAGTTGTGTGCATACCACCGCAGCAAAAGCCCAGGTTGCAAGCACACATTGGAAGCACATCTCCTACTTGCTTACCCCTTCTCTAAGTGTCATAGGTGCTCCAACGTCATTTGCACCTGTGCTGCGCCAACCATTTGCTAATGGACCTGCTGATAAGAAAGCCCCCCCCCACCTCATGCACTGACACCCTCACACCCCAAGTGTGGGTCCCCACTTGTTGCCCTTGCACTGCCAGCCCCGCAGCAGGCTGCAGGCTCTTCATGGCATCTGGCAAGGAGGGTGCTCCATCAGGCCTTGGGTAGAGGTCATGATACCCCTGGGATAACTTCTGGAAGAGTCAGTCTTGGCTTGACTGCCACTCTGTTCATAGTCCAATGTATCTTCCCACAGTCACAAAATTTCATGCTTCTTTTACACTTCAAGAAGACTAATTCCTTGCTTGGAAAGACATTTGGTAATCTGGTTTGATATGACTGGCGGTTGATTTATGCAGACTTTGTCATTTTAATTTCCTCTCAGTATTATCAGTTTTGGGGAAAACACCTTGTCAAGCAGTTTCAGATATTACATTCATATATGCTGTGTACACTCACAGTCTTATCATCTGTTGTTATCCAAGCCATTTTGCCAAGTGAGGATTGTTCAGACTCCCCCACCGACAGGAAAAAGAGTTTTGTTGGACTGGACACTTTGCAAGCATGTGTTTGTTCAGCTAACTTTTTCCATTCTGAAATTAAGGGCAGAATATCTGCCCCGTGGAAGAAGAGAAACATAGACAGATTCACCACCAAAACATATCCCAGATTATAGAGTACACATGGGATTTTGCATGTTTCCAAGACCAAGTCCTGCTCTGGATCAGACAGTATAGAAACTGTAGCTCTGCTGCTCAATATAGTCCATTCTGGGGCCTCCCTGTCTCTTTCTTGTTGTCTAAAGGCTCGTTTCCTTGCAAATGTAAATAAAGCCTTCTCAAATTTAAAACCTTAATATGTTTTGTAAATCAGAAGTCTTGGGTCCAACAAAGCGGCCACCATTTCTCTCAGTGACCTTCTCTCAGTGAATCAGTATTTCTGAGCTTTATGCTTAGCTGGCTATACACTGTTGAAGGTATATGGATTTTTCAGCCCCATTTGACAATCACGAAGTAGCATCCTCTTCATAGATGCATTATTCTCTGGACTAAAGCCTTTCAGACTCATTATTATGATAGTTTTGCAGCTCTCCAATAGCAAATTTCTTCAGTTTTCTTTCTTAAAGATTCATGCCTGCATATGAGTGTCTTTTAAAATAATCTGTAAATTTTTAAACGCTGTCTTTTTCTTCCCCTCTGTTTTTTTTTTCCCAAAGCACAGTATGCCATAACTTCAAAATGAAAGTATAGCTATTTTCTATTCCTTATACACAGAACTTTGAGCTTTACACTTTAAAGCCTAAACCCTGTTTCACTTTACCTGTCTCAAACATAAACATTTCTTTAGTTTTAAATCTGGTCATCACCTCAGTAAAAATCCATCCATCTTTCATTTCTCTCACAAAAACTCCTGGTCCAAAGTCACTGAGCTAATAGAAGGACTTCAGTATTTTATCAGGTGATGTGAGCTAAAACGTTTTTCTTCTCATATAGCAGATTTATGGACTATAAAAGCCAGAAGTACCCATTAAGGTGATCTAGTTTTGAGTTCCTCAGTAAAAGAGACTGTAGTACTTCATCCAGTACTTCTTCCATGAAGTTTAACAACTTGATCAGATTATGGCTCCAGAGAAATGGTATTTCAGACTTGCTAATTTTTTGCCAACTTTTCCCTATCAAATAGGTGTAGATTTTAGCTGGCGCATGAGTAAGTTGGTTTTAGGGTATGTTTTGAGTACCTTGAGTATGCTGGAGGCTGTGAGCTCTGTTATGGGGGATTTCACATCTCTAATACATAGTTTAGGGAGTCTGAGTGGCTGATATTCCAAAGATTCTGCTCCAGGAACAGGGGAGGTGAAGAAAAATTTTGCATTTACTGACTGTTGCTAGATTTAACATTTTGCCTTGTGGAACTTCAAATCTTCAGCTGAAAATCAGGAATAACAGGTTTTTGTCTCTTATTAGGGGAGTTTGATGTAACCCCATTAGAAATTATGTAGCAGGGCAATAAACACCCACGATTGCAATCTGGCACTGTGTTCAGAAAACTGATATTCCATTTAAAGAAACGTTAGTAAAATGTGTAAACACAAAAGGCTTGTTGTTCAGAGCAAGAACTTCAAAATGATATCTTGTGTTGAATGAATGGATCTATGTCTTTCCAAGATGCAGGGTTTGTTTTGAAAATTGAAATCCATCTTAACAGAAGAGGACAGAGTCTCTCTATCACATATACCATTATTTATAGCTCTGGTTTGATTAGTAGAATCTATGGGTATGAATTGACCATATATTGTCCTTCAACTATTTTTACTCTGCTGTAAATGTAATTGATACATGTATTGTATTTTTAACAGAATAACAACTCTGTACCTTTTCTGTTCCTAAGTATTTAATTGATTGATTGATGTAATTTTCTTTTGTGTAGACATAAGAGATGGAATGAAGATGGAAATAATATTTTTATTATTCTTTTGGTAAGATGTTCATTTCAGGATTCACATCAAAACTGATGCAAATATTGTTATGTCAAAATAAAGACCAGAGTTTATTACAGCAGTCTGAGATTAGCTGGCATATATAAGTTGCTGATATGTAGAGGCCTTTCCCTTCTGCTGAGCAGAAGTGAAGAACTGCTAGACAAGCTGTTAGGTCCCTCTCTTACAAAGCTCCAAGCAGAGAAGATAGAGAAAAAAGCAAGTGTTACCTTCCCAAAGCCCTGGGTAAAATTAGGATAGCATCCCAGACCTTAGTCACAAACAGGTTAGCTATTTTACTGAGGCATATATAGTCAGATATGCTTCCCTTATGACATAAGCCTGGGAATGCAATTGAATCTTGTTAATGACTTTTCATAGCTGGGCTCTCTGTTTTGTTTTTAAGTCACTCATGGGCCTAATCCTTGGCTTCCATTCTAGATGTCATCAAAACAAAGTGGAAATTGTCTTTATGCAAATATTTTATGACTTGAATGTAAGCTCTGAGTTTTGCATTTTTTCTGACTTTTCCCATTTTCTTCTCTTTTTGAAGCTAGGGATCATGCTTACCATTTTCCAGTGCTCCAGTGCTTATTCCAGCTTTGTTAAATTCTCAAAAGCACTGAGATGTCATCAGCTAAGATCGTTAAATATACTGGGAATAACTGTTCTGAAATCACCCAACATATTTAACCACACCAAAACCTTCATATTCAGTGTCCCGGATCTTTCTCATTACTATTAATTGTGACAGCCTTTAGACTGTAGCTGACCGGACAAAAGAAATCAAAAAAAAAGTACAAAAAACTGTGCAATCATTGGTTCAGGTCGCTTCATTCATTGGTGCTATAGAAGAGATTACTTCTCCCTAGAGATCTTGACTTGATCAAACATCTTAGCCTTTCAAGCATCTCCTGTCAGTAGTTGTTTTTGTCCCTTGGATAGATCAACTCTTTTCCTGTCCTTTACATAATGCTTGTAGACTGATTTCTTGTTACTTTTGAAGGATAGAGAAGCAAGATAGAAGGAAGAGCCCAATTTCAAGGCTGGGGTATGCATTTTATAAAGTTATTTAGGAAAGAAATATGTCTTATGGGTGAATTATGGAAGGGGAATAGCAGACTGCCTACCCTTTTTTTAAGTTTATTTTTTCAAACATATTGCAATGAAAGATATGAGCCAGAATGTGAAATGGAGCTATACCACAAACACAAGTTAGAGCATGGTCCTCACCCAAGAAGTCTCTGATTTGTTCAGGCAAAGTGACTCCCCAGAAACTTTGGTCACTTTCTGCTTTCCAGATTTTTTCTCCTTCTTTTCCAAACGTCCACCTATTGTACACACTTGAAAGGTGGGATAAACTGTTATGCAGCAAGCCACAAGCTGTGTTCCTTTGCTTCCTTCAGAGACTGGACATGCAGCCAATATTTAAGCACTGATGTTCTACCTAAAAATGGTTTCAATTGTGTGTGCATTTCTGTCACTACTTTAAAGAAGTGGTGCCCTAAGATGTGTCCCCAAAGACAGAGATAGATTCTGCTTAAATGTGTAAATCAGGAAATCATACCCCAGATGGCAAAAAAAGGTAGCAAGCCGCAGGTATTTGGCTGATGAACAAGATTCATTGCCATGGGGTTTCTGTGCAGATTATAGCTCTATTTTGGGCTTAAGTTTTCTTTTTATCACACCTTCGGAGTAACATAAAGTGTGCTGAAAAATAAATAGAATTTTTTAGTAACACAAAGGGAGATGAATTACTTTAGTGCCTTAAACATTTTTCTTTTGGAAGCGTGCGTGACTTGGCAGATGTACTTAGTATCTTGTGTTGGCTCAAAGCTCATCATGTTAATGAAGCTGACAGCTGGATAAACTATGGTAATACTGCATCTTTTTTGCCCTGCTGCTTTGTTGAAAATGCTGTTTCTTCAGCTACTCTCCATGTGTGGTAGTGCCATTAATATGTGGCAACTGGAAAGCAGGTTGCTGGAGAAATGGTCAGGAAGCCAAGAAGATGATAAACACTGTGGTAGGGAAGTGAATGATGGGATAAAAAAAATCTCTAGTGATAGTTGTATGTTTATGAAAAGAACAGAAAAAGGAATGTCCCTTTCTTACATTCCAGTGCAAATGCCTTTTTGAGAAACAAGTAACGGGAGGAGAGAGCGGCTGGAGTAATAACAGATGGGGCAAAAGCCCAGAAGACAGGAGGATGGACACTTGTAATTCCACAAGGTGACTTCAGGATCAGTCCCCTCTAGGGTTTTTTTGGCAATGGCAGGTTGTCAGAGATGCGGTTTCACAATGTACAGCAGTTGAGCAGGATCATGTACAGCAAATACGCGATCAGGCTTCTCAGAGTAGCTGCAAACTCTGCAAATGTTCACCTGCTACTGACTGCTCTGCTTTTTTTGTTTGTTTGTTACCTGTAGCCACAGCCTGGAGCTTTGGCTGAACCCCTTCCCCTTGCCTTGCCCAGGGAGTCCCACGTACATGCAAACACTGCAGTGACAGGAATTTATATAGGCTGGTTCACAGCCTTGCTTCCCAGAGGGCGGCAGGTCCAGACCATCAGCACAAGACCACGCTGAACATGAGGCATGACTGCCCGGTAATCAGAAGCATATGGCACAAGCATGCAATCGCCCCATGAGCTGAACCAGCAAAGGAGAGCTCTTGGCTGAATGCCGGGGTTGAAAAAGGTAGGTGACAAGCAGTCAGGATGACCCTATGTAGTAGTGGGCACACAAATAAAAAGAAAGGAAAAGCAAGGTGGTTGGCAAAACATGGGGGTAACTGTGAAAGAAGTATGCAGAGCTTTTAGCCTTTAACTCTGCTGGTGGTGAATAGACCCAGCACTTCGGTAAACAGTCCCAAGGTGGGCTTTGTTCCGTGCATTAAAACAGTAGTGATTCACAGCAGGAAAATCTGTGGATGCGAGCCATTTTAATATGAATGCTTATACCCTATGATGGATTTTAAGATGAGACACATTCCAAGGGCTTTAGTGCTAGAGTAGACCAAAGCTTCTCTCTTGCAGCCGGCATTAGTCACTCAGCTGCTGTAAACCAGCCAAATTCCATTCACTTTAAAGAAAATTGTAATAATTTTCACTAGCTGAAAAGTTGTTCCAGATCTTCCAATGCAAACCCCATTGCTTCTTATTTTTCTTCAAATGATTATACTTCAAAAAGTTACTGTAACCAGTAGGTGACAGCATAGTGACACCAGGAAAACAGAAATTATTAAAACTAACAAGGTGAAAATGTAGGGGTTGTTTGTTTGGTTGGGTTTTTCAAATTTTTTTATTATGTGGTGAGACTTTATTATCATTACCTAGTCGTAGTTTTTCTCTTTGTTAAGCAATTTTTAAATTTTTTTATTTAATTCCTAAGAAAATTTAACTCATTGGCTTTTGTTGGCAATGTATCTCAGGGGATATTTTCCTGCCAAGAAAGAAAGAACTGATGGTATTTTCCCATTAAGGGAAACCACATTACATTGGAATACATGTCAATAAAACTTTAAAATTTATCAAAAAATACTCTATATTGTTGTATAAAATTCTCACTAAATGTGTTGGGACATAACCTAAAAAACCCTGTGTATATATGTGTACATACATATTCATGTTATGTTAAAGCACTAATAAGAATCAAAAAGTCAATTTTTAGGATGCTGCTTGGTGTTTTATTTGTTTCTTAAAGAAAATGTTTGCCTTTGTTTTGTTTGGAGGATTTCTGAGACAGCATAAAAGGCTATTTAACAAAACTCATTTGGCAGGAGTCAGACTAGGTAAGATACACAAAAAAGCAGTGGTCAAAATGCTAAGCTCTCTGAACAATAACAGATAATCTGCAAACAATGACAAATTTCATTCCCTGGTGCAAATTCCCCCTTTACCTCTTTTTTACTTCATGCTATCTGGAGTAATAATCCCTCTGAATACCTATTTAGCATCCGCTATGGTATGTGATTTTCCATGACAAGTGAATTGTTTCAGGCTTGGAGGCAATACCTAGGGACTTGGAAATTCTGAACCTGCCTGACTTTGTTAGGTACAAGCAACCTTAAGCTGTAGCATGGTTAATTAAATTGCATTTAAAGGCCTTTCACACTTGAATTACGTATGCAATGGCATAGTAATATAGTGCTAATACAATTTCTCTACCTAAGGACCAAATGGGACGGCCGTGTTTAGGTTTGCTTGTTTGTGTCTTTTTTCTTTTTTTTTTTTTTTTTTTGATGGTAAATGGCCTTTGCTGCAGCCTGCATGAGGGAGAAGGGGAGTGCTTAGACACTTTCTATAGCAATATTTCCACTGAGTTTTTAACTGGAGCATCTTCTGCCTTGTACCAAGTAGCTCTGTTGGCTGCAGTAAAGAATTATCCAGCTGTACAGGGACCATCATTCTGCCTCTTTGAGGAGCTAAGGAGCAGAGGCTGATTTCTTGACAAAATGCTTTTTTGTGTGTGTTGCATTTCTCAACCTGCTAGCTCCACTGTATGTGTAGTCTCTCTGGAGTTCCTCTGTAGAATAAATCATGATGGAAACATATCTCTAAGACAAAACAAAACAATCCCCAAACCCCCACCTGTCTCTTCTGCAGTGGGTGCATTTTTAAGAAAATACCTCCATGCAAAGCTCTACGTCTGTGTGTGGGGGTGAAAACTGGACTGTTCTGTCATAATGAAGATGAAGACCTTGAAGGTCACCTTGTTACCTCTTGGTGGGTTTCTCTGCATAATGAATAACTGCAATGTGGACAATGGAGAAGGGATATAATGATTTTATTGCAGCTGTGTGCATCAAAATCCCTTTCACATTGATAATAGCGTTCCTTGGAATGAGCACTAGAGTGATCTTTCCTCTTTTCCCCTGCTAAATGATAAGAAAGGGTAAGATAAAGCATAACAGCAAGGTGGAGTTAAAAGGAGAGAAAATATATTCAAACAGGAAATGGTTTAGAACCTACAAAGGGCTAAATTACAATTTTAAGAGCTACCTCAAGTTAGTGGTAGGAGGTAACTGCACAGGTGCAAAAATTAACTTTTGGCTGAAAAAAAATTCTTCTCTGTACTCTCTTCTTTCATAGGGAGCTCAATTTTCTGTGTAGGTCAGAGAGGAATGAAAGAGTGACCTACATGTGATCAGACCCATGCAAAGTCTCAGAGGTGAAAGACAGGGTGGTATTTCCTTTCTTCCAGTCTTTGGGAACCTCCTCCATTTGCCATGATCTTTCAGAGACAGTCAAAAGTAACTTTGCAATGGCCCTGGCCAGCTCCATCAGCACTTGTGGGTGCATCCCATCAGGTTCCACAGTCTCGTGCATGTCCTGTTAATTTAAATTTTCCCTAACCTGATCTTTCTCCAACAAAAGTAAGTCTCCCTTGTTGCAGACTTTCTCTCCTGAAGACTGGTCTTACCATTACAGACCAAGGCAAAGAAGGCATGGCTTTTTCTTTGGCCTTTTTTGTGTCCTTTGTCACCAGGTGAGAGGAGAGGAGTGGCCGGCGAGCAGCCCTGCAGAAAGGGGTCTGGGGGTGCTGGTCGGCAGCAGGCTCAGTATGAGCCAGCCGTGTGCCCTGGCAGCCGAGAGGGCAAACCCCATCCTGGGGGGCATCAAACACAGCACGACCAGCCGGTCAAAAGAGGGGATTATCCCGCTGTATTCAGCGCTGGTGTGGCCTCACCATGAGTGCTGTGTGTAGTTCTGGGCCGCACAATTTAAGAAGGATGTGAAGGTCTTTGAAAGCATCCAGGGGAGGGCAAAAAAGCTGGTGAAAGGGCTGGAAGGAATGTCCTGTGAGGAGTGTCTGAGGAATTTGGGTTTGTCTAGTTTGGAGAAAAGGAGGCTGTGGGGCGACCTCATGGCTTTCTGCAGCTCCCTGATGAGGGGACATGGAGAAGGAGGTGCTGAGTTCTCCCTGGTGTCCACTGACAGGATGCCTGAGAACGGTTCAAAGCTGCTCCAGGGAAGGTTCGGACTGGCCATTGGCTGGAAAGCTGCTCAGCAGAGAGGGACCTGGGGGTGTTGATTGACAGCCGGCTGAACACAAGCCGGCAGTGTGCCCAGGTGGCCAAGAAGGCCAACGGCATCCTGGCCTGCGTCAGGAATAGTGTGGCCAGCAGGACCAAGGAAGTGATTTTACCCCTGTACTCGGCACTGGTGAGGCCACACCTCGAGTGCTGTGTTCAGTTTTGGGCCCCTCACCCCAAGAAGGACACTGAGGTGCTGGAGCGTGTCCAGAGACGGGCAACGAGGCTGGCGAGGGGTCTGGAGCACAAGTCTTATGGGGAGCGGCTGGGGGAACTGGGGCTGTTTAGCCTGGAGAAAAGGAGGCCGAGGGGAGACCTTATCGCTCCCCACAACTACCTGAAAGGAGGCTGTAGAGAGGTGGGGGTCAGTCTCTTCTCCCAAGTAACAAGCGACAGGACAAGAGGAAACAGCCTCAAGTTGATCCAGGGGAGGTTTAGATTGGATATTAGGAAGAATTTCTTTACTGAAAG
>JAVKLA010000026.1:21633469-21664759 GCA_034782735.1 Sagittarius serpentarius
TTAGTGGGGGACTTGTCAGTGCTAGGTTAAATGATTGAACTAGATGATCTTACAGGTCTTTTCCAATCTAAGCAATTCTATGATTCTATGATTAGGAAGCATTTCTGTACCGAGAGGGTGGTCAGACACTGGAACAGGCTTCCTAGAGAGGTGGTTGATGCCCCAAGCCTGTCAGTGTTTAAGAGGCATTTGGACAATGCCCTTAATAATGTGCTTTAACTTTTGGTCAGCCCTGAATTGGTCAGGCAGTTGAACTAGATGATCCTTGTAGGACCCTTCTAACTGAAATATTCTATTTGATTTAATTTGATTCAATTTGATTCTATTTGATTCATAGAATCATAGACTCATTAGGTTGGATTTGATTGTGTGTAAGGTGCCTTTCCTCATTCAGCAGCTGGCCTACATTTTTCCTAGTCTTCCTTTTGCTGCTGCTATATCCCAACCACATTCCTGTATGTTCAGACAGTGTTTCTATATTCCTCCTGGGTCACATGCTCCTGTTTCCACCTCTTGTAAACTTCCCTTTTATGCACAAGTTTAGTTCTTGAGTCCAGGAGCAACGTGTTTATTCATGAAGGCCTCCTACTGCCTTTGCTTGATCTCCTGTTCATCAGGACGGACTGCTCTTGAGCTTGGATTGGATCCTTGAATATCAAGAAACTCTCCTGGATTATTCTCTCCACGACTGTATCCCATGGGATCCTTTGAAGCAGTTCTCTGAAGAGTCCAAAGTCTGTTTTCCTGAAGTCCAGGGCCGTGATTCTACTATTTGCCTTGTTCCCTCTTCTCAGGATCCTGAACACCACCATCTCACAGTCACTGCAGCCAGAGATGCCCCCACCTTCACATTCCCAACCAGTTCTTCCTGGCTGTAGGTATGAGGTGTCGTAGAGCAACTCTCCTCATCAGCTGCTTGATCACCTGTGTTAGAAACTGCATGTTAATGTACTCTAGGAACCTCTCAGATTAGCTTTTTCCATGCATTATCTCTTCAGCGGATACTGGGCTGGTTAGAGTCTTCAGTTAAGTTTGAAACATAGTTTGCTTTCGTATCTGCATGCATGCCTGAGAAGGGAGGCAGCTATGCCTTCTTCCAGAGTGTTTGATTTATAGTCATAAGGGATTGCCTCAATATTGCTTCCTTATGACCTTAACAAAGCACATTACTATCTTCCACAATCTCTTTCCAAACTTCGCTCAATGTACATATTAACAGTAAGAGGCACCTCTGTTTTATATGACGAAGGTAAACATTTTCCCATCTGCTTAAAATACAAATTAACAGCTAAACACTATAATATCCCCTCCTGTGACTGTATCAATACCTTTCAGTAAGTACGTTCAAACTCAACTTTTGATAGTCGGTGTTCTACCAAAAATGGAATGTCTGTAAGTAAGAGCAGATCAACATTTTGGCAGAAAAGATTTAGATCAAATGTAAAGAAGAAATTCTTTATTGTGAGGGCGGTGAGGCACTGGCACAGGTTGCCCACAGAGGCTGTGGATGCCCCATCCATCTCTGGAAGAGTTCAAGGCCAGGTTGGATGGGGCTTTGAGCAACCAGGTCTGGTGGAAGGTGTCCCTGCCCAGGGCAGGGGGGGTTGGAACAAGGTGATCTTTAAGGTCCCTTCCAACCCAAACCGTTCTATGATTCTATGATTCAATTCTATGATTCTATGATTATGTCATCACTAATTTGGTGTGTGAGTTTGTCTGACAGTGTTTGTGAATTAACAACACAGTGTGCATGTCTATGGGTTGTGATGTATTCTGACTTGTGGGGCACCTAGAGTAACAACTTTCACTGCCGCTTGGGAAAGCATAGTGTAGAAAACACAGCATTCCCTTCCTCTGCTCAAAAATTTCTTTCAGCTCATTTCTCAAAGGTCAGTGCACACAAGGACACTACACCAGGTGAACAAAGTAGACTGGATGAATTGTTGAACACTGGAGGAGAAAGCAAGCAATCCCTTGCTATACAAATGGGTGATTAAAACTTCCATAATGTTATCCTACAGGTAAGACAAGTTTAGGTGATTTCACAGTTACGAAGAAACTTGCTAATGATATTGTATATATGTAAAAAAATTAACTAGGACATACCTGAGTCTAAAGTTTTTTGGGAAGACAGGCCTGAAATGGTACTTGAAATTGAAAAAAACCCCACCTCATTTGTTTCCCTAAGAAGAATTTTGTGGACATTTTTATTGTATAAATAGGATTGCATAAAAGAACTATCTGACTCTATTAGCGCTGGGGTTTTTTTGCCCTGTTGGATTTTTTTTTTTGTAAAAAAAGTAATTTCAGTTTGTGTCTGCCTTTTTGTCTCCCTTTCCTTCTCACCCCAGTAATTTCTGAGCCCTTTGGTCATTTTCAAAGAAATTTAATAGAAAGCTAAATTTCATTAAGATACTGATATTTACCAGTTTCATGAAAATCAGCAGTCAAATAGGAGCCTGTCTCATGTCCCCATTGAATAAATAGTAGTGAGAAATCAACCATATACACATACATATGTATTTGGCAAAGTCCAGATAGCAGATCAGCGTTAATGCAGTTCTGTATTGGCATGAGGCCCAAGTGAGGATTGAAGCTATTAGACGTGCTGGACTCCAGGATAAACTTAGAAGTACTGAAGTACACGGGTCCTTGAGAAAATGTGGGAAGTTTGAAATGTCTTGGAAGAAATATGGGAATATAGGAGACAAGTCTTGTGGAAGGCAAGCTTCATTAGTTTTAACAGTTACTGAAGTGTGTTTTCTTGCTAACAGAAGCAACTTGTAAGACCTTGAATATTGACTCTGGCTGCAAGTGGTGTCATTCAAGTGTCTTGTTAACAGGACAAAGACAAGTTGCAGTTTTCACACTAGACCATGCTGTGAAAATGTCAGGTTTCATCAGAGATGTAGGCAAGACTACTGGAATATATATAGCATGTACGCTACTGCTTTTAAATAGCTGCATAATTTTCTAAAGTTTGTATCAGCCAAAATAAAAAGGTCTTCCTTCTATTTCGTAGTACTATTCTTAAGGGAAGGCAAATCCAAGGACTTCTAAGACCCAAGGGATTTCTCTGCCCCAGTCTTTGTGCTACTGCATCTGTTTGCAAGTTTAGACACAAGCAAGGCGGAGCCTGCACTGTAGAGATGCCAAGATGTGCAATACACACATGTCCAGCCACACAGACAGGGAGCAGTGCCTTTACTGTCATCCACATAAACACCTACGACACTTGCACAGACAGACTCTATGTCCCTTTTCTAGCCCTCAGCTCTGGTCTTGGGAGTTTCCTAAGACTAGTCTCCACCTATCTGCTAACTAATCCTGCTTGTCTTCACTGGCAAGTCATACCACATACCCACACATGTAATAGCGAGTGAGGTCATCTGGAAAATACAGTAATTCGGGCACCAGCAATCAGATGTGGGGCTTGGCCTGATCGACAGCTTGTTTACATAGACCTAACTCCTTTTAATCCCCTTTTCCTTCATTTTTTCCATGGTTGTTTCTACCTGACTGTCTTTGATCCAATTCTTTACCTGCATTTGGCCCTTGCCCTAAACATCCCAGAAGTTTTGCACATTCTCAGAGTCTCAAAACATCCTATAGCAAATTTTACACTATCCTACCAGCCTCCTCAAATGTCCAGTAATAGTTTGGCATTATTCCCCAATAAAACTTGTTTTTTTCCCACAAGACCCATGGTAGTCAAGCTACACTTGAGTGATTCCTTTACTGGCCCAGTGATCCGTGACCTGAGAGCTCTTGTCCTTCACACCATCTCCATTGCCTCAATGTTGCTATGATTCATCCACTTCGGTGTTAAATTTCATATTCTTCTTGTCTCTTCTTTTTGTTTTTGTTTCATGTTGAATTGTTGTCAGCCTCACTGACTGGATGTACTTACATTCAGGATATCCACGTATCTTTCCATTCCACACACCGTTACACATACGACTGCCATCTTCACTCTCATCCTCTGTGCTCTTTTGCTTTATTTTCCATCTTTTTGTGTGTGTGTGTGTGTGTTAGTTCTCTCTTTTTAAAAAATTTCTTCATGGATCTCTTCTGCCTTTAGAGGATATTAGGAACATGATCCTCAATTACAGTTATTTTAAATTCACTGGCTTGATTACAAAGTGTTAAGAGGTATTGAACCTGACCACCAGAGGGACAATCATAGAATAAGAATAATCATAGAATAATTTAGGATGGGAGGAACCTCTGGAAAACACTCTGACCAAGAGCCTTTTCAAAGTAGTGCTACTTTCAGAGTTAAGTCAGGTTTCTCAGGGACCCATCTAGTTAAATACTGAACATCTCCAATGACGTAGCTTCCACAATCTCTCTGAGAACTGTTCCAGAGTTTAGCCAGTCTCATTGTGAAACCCAAGCTGATTTCAACAGAGATGTTTTTGGTTTTGTTTCTCTTTTTTTCCCCTCATTTTAGTAATATTTACAAAAGTGAGAGAAAACAGTGGCTTTTCACCAGAAAACTAAACAACTTCAGTATTTGTGATAATATATTGTGACATGTCCTGTAGAGAGAAGGAAAACTCTGAAACACAATTCTAGTATATAGTTTTTCATCTCTTTTGTTATAACAAAATTTTAAATTTCTATTCTACACATATGTCTATATAGTTAATATTTTATTTTTAAAGTCAGACTTTGGAGGAGAAAATGTCAATGAAAAATTTTTCATCTTCAGAAATTTTTGAGAGTGATAGACAATCTCTGGGGGTGGCTGAAGGATTTTAATTAGCCAAATAACAGTTTTGAGTGATTGCATTATGTCCACATCTATGTCTTTTGAATTCAAGTTGATTTTATTATGCATTGATTTAAAAATCAATTCACTCCCTTTTCTTCAATAATTTGTGTTAGGGAATCCTCACAAGCAGAAAGTGTCTTTGAACTACATAAAAATGACATATTTAGTTTTTTGAAAGAATGGATTAAAGTAACTCCTGGTAAATGCAAATACAGTTTTTACTTCAATAGCATTTATGGTAAGAGATTAAAACTTATTTTTCAAGTATTTATTTTAGATATTTACACTGCCTCCATTATCACAGTTCCCAAGCGCATCTAACTCTTCAGGTTTATTTTGACAATACCTTTTGGATCTTCAGATACTATCCTTTTGCAAGCAGTCTGGGGAGCTGAAGTGAAGAAATTCAAATCGCATTTCTAGGACAAATGGATGAGCGTGCAGACACCGTTGAACAAGTGCCAGTAAGACTGCTTTAGATCCAAGACCAAGATGGTTATTTCAGCTTGTGTATAATGTCTGCTAATATAATTAGAGTGATTTGAGAAGTCTGTTCTCTACTGAGTACGCACAGTGTCCTGATAAATCTTGATAAGACAAACACAGGTTAGAACATGAGACTAAGGTCAGAAATGGTATCATCTGGGTTTCTTTTTAGTAGTATAAACTTATGTTTTGCATCATGCTGTGTCATGTAGCATTGATGTATTCTTAAAACCTTCCTAAAGCATTGACATGTGATTGAGGTGGACCTGAGAGCCAGATACAAGCCTACGAAGATCCAGGCTCAAGCCCTATTTAACTGTCCATCAGATACAGGCCATCGGTGCTTTCTAGGTCAGTTATTTGCATTCTGGAATGACTGAATGTATTTGCTATGTATACTTCAGGAATTATATTGGGTTGTGTCATCATTCTCCGCCGCCCACCCCATGTATTAAGTACAAAACTACTCTAGTGAATTATTGGTAAATACTCAGCTCTGCCACTCTAAGCACGGAGAGGAAAGTTCAGTGCAGAAGTTCACAGTTACAGACTTTCTGACTGAGAAAGGTGTTAAGTCTCCTTCTTCCCTTATTTTGTCATCCTGAACAGCTACTTTGGCCATTGCTTTTGGAGGATTAGATGAATTAAGGTTCTTTTATTCTTCGCCAATTCAAGCCATCACTACAAAAACCTGCTAATAGTATAATTACCAAGTTCTGTAGTTGATGTCAAAATCTGAGCAGAAAATTAAACAAGGACCTTCAACCTACTGCATTTCAAATACGGCTGTAGAAAGAGAAAAGGTCATTTACTGTGGGAGGAGACAAGTCTGTGGTTCATCTTGTGGCAATGATGGTGATATGAGCCTGGGATTTAGGATTCACTTTTCTGTTCTGTCTCGAAGTTCCTGTGTGACCTTACACATTCCTATAAATTAATCTATAAATGTGTTGCCAATACAGATGAAAGTCTGGTGTGCTTTCCAGAAACCTCTAAGTACTTGTGGAAAACGCTTGAGACTGCATCTTTGAACTATCTGTAGAAGTCAGATGTGTTATCACTCCCACATTTAGATTTATACAGCACAGGTTTCTACATTTTCACCTTAAGCTTGCTTTGTGTTCTGTTGGGAGAAACAGGCCCTTTTATGGCCAATCTCTCTGGCTCATTTTAGGATGGAACACACTGTGCCATAGAGTACTAGTCTTCCTCCATGAAATCCAAAAGTCTAGCATGAGCAGAGGAGTTACAGAGATCTACATTTCCTCCACTGAATTTCTAGGACACCAAGAATTTTTGGTTTCTTTTTTTCCTAAGTAACTTAGTTGTCTTCTGTAAAAGTTAAATAACTATGTATTTCAAAAGCCTTAACACTATTTATCTCACTGAGCTTTTGAAAGTCTAGATAGCTACAAAGGACAGGATAATTAGAGCAAGAAATCTGTTTTAAGTAGATCTTCAGTCCATTCAGGTTTCCTCTATCCTTACTGAGATATTGATAAAATCCATCATAGTTTAGGGTTTATATTTAATATACATAATCACTAATCAAAAGTTATATTTCTGTATGTAGTAGACAAAGTATGGTTACATTTGGTGTATATTCTTGCCCTTAGCTGAAATATTCTTCTCACAATGTAGTAATCTACAAAAAATTAATTTTAGGATAAAATAAAAGATGGGTATTGCTGGTTTTGTTATAATTTTTTTAAGCATCGTGGCCCACTGGGTGGACAGCCAACCCGGGCCTTACACATTGGTCTGACATTCTTCCACAATTCTGCTAATGATTAGAAAAAACCTTTGCCAAATCACTTTGTCTCTTTGTGTGACTTCTCTTATCTGTAACAGTCATAACTGTACTTTTCTATTTTGTAAAGTGACTAGAGATTACCAATAAAAAATCTACTGTGCAAGCTATGCAATCTATTATTACCCATTTCAGGACAGGTTTTAGTTAATATTTAAATTTGATTAGCTTTCCTCTTGCTATGTAGTCAGCGGGACTCTTGCTTAAAGTTATGTATATGCTTAAGTACTTTAGTAAAACGAGACTTACATTCTAGTTTATGGGAAAAGCTGACATTTAATAACACATTAGGGTGTACTTTCATATTGATTCTGCAGATATTCATAATAAAGCTGCTGTAATTAGAGTGAAGGAGGTAGACCCTAGTGCTTCGGCAAATTATTTTAGTTTAATTCTTCCATGACATCAGATAGTGTTTAAGTATTCATCAAACTGTGACTTATATAAAGGCCACAAAGAAATTCTGTACTAGAAGAAGTATCAGGCATTCTTGGCTTTCAGTTTTGTGTCTCATGCTGTCTCTTTTTCACAGTATTCAGATGTGTTTGCAAAAACAATGAAAAGCATCACTATTTTGTGAAATCTCCATAATAATTGGCAAGTATCATTAAGAAAGCAATGTTGGTATTTTTTAATATTTTGGTTTTATACTGATTTATCTTAAATCTTATTTAAAAGCTCAGATTAATGTTTCATGCTGACTATCACAAAACTGTAGTGCTCCCTAAATTATAGCTTCTTACAGCAATAATTGGAAGGTATGTGGTGGTCCATGAATTCATTTTGGGCTCTCAGGAGATGGAGGTCATGCCATATCTCATCAGAAAGGTAATTTAAGCCAGATTTGTAATAAAGTTTCAGATTAAACGTGTGATAGTTTGATAGCTTGAACACTTGTTGTACGCCCTTCCTTAACAAACTAGTTCACTCGTATGCTGATAGGTACCATGGCTAGGAAATGTCTTCCCCTTATTAAGCTTTATTTTACAACTCTGCTTAGTGGAAAACTATTCTTTATTCACATTATGGTCCTCCTAGAATATGCAAATGTATTTTCACATTCCCAAGGCAAATATCAAACAGAGACATGAGCAAAGCATTTCCATCATCATTATATTCCTATCCTGAACAGATGTGGATTAGTGACGCCTTGTTGCCAAGATGACAATCTGTAGTGGAATAAACTGATGTTACTCTGAAACTCACCATGTCCTTTAATTTGTTATTTTCCTCAGTTTTTCCAGCAACTGAAGAAGAATAAAAACAAGACAATAAAGTCTGCAGCTGTTGGTGAATACTTTGGGATTCTGTTCCAGTCTTTGATCTTTCTAACACCCAAGAGTTGTCACTTGGGTCAGTGCACTTTATAATATCAAGTCTATAATATAAACATTATCATGACACCTAAGATTATAACGTTATTTTAATTAGTAACTTTCAAGCCACTTTTACCTGTAGACGATAAATCCCATCCTCATCAGATTATCCAAGTAGGTTTTGGAAGCTTTTAACTATGAAGGATAAAGAACAGTTTAGGTAAACATCTCTTGAAGACTTTCTAAGTATAATTAATAGTTTTCTCAAAATGGAAAGATGAACAAGGTGATCTCTTCAGGTTGCTTCTGTACTTACTTCGCTATATTCTCATTTTACTGATAAAAATTGATAATTTGGAGGTGACACAATTGGTTTAAGGTCATCAGCAGGCAAAAAGCAGGGCTGCGAACACCATCCAGATCTGCCCCTACTCCAGGATGTTTATTTAAACTGTGACTGCATCTGAATTTAGATTTAAAGAAAGCCAAAGAATTAATCCTGTGGAACATAAATCGGTCATACGAAAGGAACATTAAATCCATCTATCAGTTTCCTTTATTCTGTCAGTTCTTAGTACACAGTGACTATAAACTGCTGGCTAAAATTGAGTGTTCAATTTGAGAAGGACAAGGACAAGAACAATCATTCAGTTAAGTATACCATTAAATTAAGAAATAAGTTATGTCTGAGATTCACCATATCCTTTTACTGTGCTTTCATGATTCTTCAGCCTAACAAGTTCTAGGATATCAGTAAACAAAATCTTTATTGTATATGGGGGAAATTCCCAGAAGAAGGGCTGTGTTAGAGGTAGATTGTTTTCTATTGACATCTGGGGTATCTTTCTGCCCTCATTAGCCCTTCCACTCAATTTCATGTTTGCATAATGAAAGTTTGTGCTAGCTTTGAGTCTAACATTAGATTTTAATGAGTGGTTCTTACACCTATAGTCAAACCAGGGCAGTCACCAGAGCTTTTTTTGGCATAACAAAGCAGCACTAATGTGCCTCGAATTTTAGTTTGCTAAGGATTGTGCATAACTACAAATAATATGAATAATACAATTTTTAAGCCCCATTGCAACATATCTCTGAATACTGGAAGTTTATTGAACCATAAAAAAAAATATTGGCATAATCTTAACAGATAAACATAAGTCAGGAATCTGGAAGGAAAATGGGGAAAATTTTGAGGACTTGCCTTTAAAATATATAGTTTAAGACAAAGTATGTGGATCCTGGTGAGTTTTCCTTCTCCAGAGACACTGATGTGAATGTACAAACATTAATTATTTGAATCCATGTATTAAGGATAAATTTAGGCTGGTTTCTTATCTGAAGATATGGAAACTGTACTCATGCTAGTTAAGAGGAAGACTAGGAAATTTAAACATTAGAATTTGCTACAAAGACAACAAAAAAATTACGTCTAATAAATCTATATAGTAATTTGAAAACTATCAGGCTGTTCTCTTTCTGCTTTTACTAGAATATATGTTGAAATAGTTCTTCTCATTTCTCTCCTGCTCTTCCTGATCTTCAAAGTGGCAAGAGACATGAGTTGCATGTTCCACTTGATTTATGGTGTTCATGTTCTTACAAGATATAAAGATTTTCAATGTTCTTGTAGAATTTGAATGAACTAAACTGAATTAACTTGTAAATGGAAGCAGGATTTCTTGAAATCTAGATAACTAAGAAAATCTGCAGATGTTTAATTTAAAATTGCAGAACATTCATTTCACATCCAGTGTCATAAAAATGGTCCCAGGATACATGGCTTTTCAGGGACATCTGTGAGTAATGCAAATGAGGATGCCAACTGACAGCCCTGAAAATCATCCACAGAGCAGCAGGGCGGTGGCAGCAGCCAGTTTCTGCAAAGCTGCTCTCAGCGAGCCTGCCGCACAACTTTGTTGAACATCTCGCCTCCAGATCTGGCCAGTGCTCTTCTTTTAAAGCGGGCTGAAAATCTGGACGGCAACTTTGGATCTTAGCACTCTGCTCAGTCATGGGGAGACCACAGAAGTTTATATGTTCCTGCTCGCCTGCAATTCAAAAAGGGAGACATTTCAGACACAGAGGCTGCTATTCAGATAATCTCTTGTATTTCTGGGTAATGAGACCTGCCTGTGGCTGACACGTTGTAGTAATACAGTCCGAAAAGACACATGTCAAAATGCAGCTATTAAAAAAAAGGACTTCTTCCTTTGTTAGTACTCCAAAAGTCAAAACAATAAAGAATTTTCTTTTGAGATTGCTACAAAACCTATATTAAGAAATTAATAAAAGGGTAGTTATCCTTAGCAGTTAGTCTTAACTATTAAAGAAATAAAGTAATAAGCTTTCTTTACTGTTTTCTTCTAATTTATGCTCTGTTATGTATCAAAACTTTGTGCCTGTTTCATGTCACACATTTGAAGGAGCAGGCAAAAAAGGTGCTTAAAACTTCAATGACAAGGTCTTCTGGAGTCATGACCTGTAAAACCACAGGGTCTCACTCTTATTACGCATCCTACATGCTTCATCATTTCTTCATCTGAAAATTGATTTTCACCACTGTTACAGGCTTATTTCAGCTCTAGAAGTAGCACAGTTTGGGTACAACCTCTTTTCTTTTGCCTTGATAAGTAATCTTGCTCCATAAGTGAATGAAAATCTTTTTGATTCTTTGATAGTCCAAACCATCCCTTCCCAGTTTTAATGTCCAAAGAGCCTTCAAAGACAAAGTTACTGTTTTTAGAGGACTAGTAATGTAGTTAGGATGGCATATTAGAAAGAAGAAATATAATCTTTACTAAAAGTTTTAAACGCTTGTGCTGGAGATGCAGCCCCAAGTCAGACAAATGGTTATATGAGAGAGTACGTCGTGTCTGACAGTGGAGAAGATAAGACATATGTGACCATTTAAATCTTGTTATTGGGCTCTTTTTGCAGTATTCATGGAGTAAGACTGTCATAGAGAGTGAAGTACCCAGAATGAAGTGAATACAATGGTTACGTGGTGTTCAGGCAGAAAGACTTTCAAAAACGGAGCATGGGGGAGATGTGCTCTGTGTTTGGTGCTGGCCTCAGCTCCCCAGCTCAGGGAACCTCTTGGGCGCACTCTCTCCTCCTGCACCTCTCACCTGCCTGAGGAACATTCTGGTGGAAAGCTGGTGGGGCAGAGGAGGACAGAGAGGAGACATTGACTTGCATCCTCCATGTACCCACCATGCCAGCTGGAGGTCACCAGCTATACACCCAGCCCTGGGAGGTGGGGAGCACTCCTGGGCCTCACAGTTCACACCAAGAATTTTTGCATCCCTGCTTTCCTTCTCTGCTTCCCAGTGAGGTTTTCTGCCTCAGCAGAACAAATACAGTTGCCTTAAGATTCTTTCTGTAACAGGTCAGCCCTGTTATACAGGAAAATCATCTGTGACGTTTTATTACCCACATTGATATAAACCAGCGCTGCTCAGCAAGAATAGGATGTACCTGGATATACTCAGGTCTCCTGTTGAACACTAACTTTGTTGAGATCTTCAAAAATCCATCAACCAATTGCTTTTGGTCACTTGGTATATTTCTGCCTATAATTTCAGCATTTAATTCCACAACTACATTTTAAAAAGAAAAAAGGGAGGGGAAAAGGTGGAGACTGGTATTCCAGAAACTAATCTGCACAGAATTACTATCATCATTATTTTCAGACATGGAAATGGAATAGACGATGCAGTACATCATCCCTATGTTTTGGTTTTGTTTTGTTTCTAATGTTCATTACCTTTTTTTTTTTTTTTACTTTCAGTTTCTTGCAGAGACAATGCAGAAATTGCTGGATTTTACTGGCTACTGTCTAACAAGATAGAAATCAACTCAAAGTCTGATTTCACACTAATAATAAAAAGTTCATGGGAATCTCCTAGATCCATTTTTTTCCTGTTTTTTTACACAAAAACATTACCAAAGAAAACTTAAACTGAGAAATATGATGGATGAAATGTGATGAGGCCTGTGGGAGTACTGGAGAGCATGTAACTTCTTCAGAAATTACTGCATCAAATAAATTTAAGAATCCATTTTGTGCAGACCAAACAAATCTCCACAGTTCTTACGCTAAGTAAGCTAACTAAAAAAATATGTCTGTTTCTGATGTTGTTGCTGGAGATATGGCCAGCTGAGGTATGCACTGAACAGCTTTTATACAAAGGAGTTGTCAGTGCGTACTGATGCTTCTCCTTTGTCGTCCTGCAACTTTGAAACTCCATCTTTTCCCACTTCTTTGGTTTATAAACCAAAATGTTTTAACCCTTAGGAAGTGCTATAGAAAGTGATTTTCTTTTCCTTCTTCTCTGTAATAAGCATAAGTGTGATGGGTGAATATGAGAAGACAGTGATTGTTATATTGATAGGACCTTTTAGGCCTTTGGTATGAGTACGTTACTTACAGAATATGTTGTTTTCGAGATGCCATTAAAATCTGTCCTCTTATAGTACCATAGGTCTGAGCTGTGTTTTTAGCATCATACAAATTTTTATGCAGATGTAATATAGTCTGGGTAGCATTTCCAGCTATACAGGTGTCTGCAATATATCATCTTGATATTTTTCCTAATCAGACTGAACAAAGAACATTAAGGCAACACTGGCTATTGCCTTCAGTAAAGTTTCCATTACAGAAAGTCGTGGCGAGGGCTCTTCCTTTTCGTGGCTATTACGCTTCACAGCGCATACATCCTCTAACCTCCTCCCTCTGTATGACAGGAACACCCCGGCGATGGAAGACTGATTCACCTTTTAGGATGAAAGATGGTCTGGCTATATCTACGGCAGTAAATTAAACAGAGCTGGAGAACATTTCCAGGCACAGGAATGTGACTGCATGGACTGCAAAATTGCTCAAGCACTTCCTTGCAGGCTTTTTGCCCTTGCCAGCTCGTGCTCCCTTAAATAGCTCCTGAGCTCAGCTTGGAAGCAGGGTCCTTCCAGGGGCCTCACCGAGGAGGCACTTTCCATGCAGACTCTCTGTCTGCAGGCTGAGATTTTACTAGAGCGGTAAAATCTGGGCTTTTCTGTGTCAGCCTGCCTCAGTGCCAGGCGTGTTCCCAGGCATGTCTGCCATGCCTGAAGAGGTAGATATAAAAAGTGCCTGTGGGTTTCTTTGCAGGTAGAATCAAATAGTCTTCAGTACCCTTGACAGGCGAGGCTATCCTTTTTTTCTGACCTGTTTGGCTAAACCAGGAAATTTGTATAACACAGCTGGCCAGTATTTGGTAGAAACCTAAACGTATATCTTGCAGCTAGATTTCTCAGTGATGCACAGCTAAAGAATATATAACGTGAACTGTATTTATTTTTCATCCTGTCAGTTTGTGATTATAGCTTTTTTTTTGTTTGAAGATTTTAGTTTCTGCACCTAGGTAAGACTGCTTATCCTTGTCTGAAGTCTGCTTACACAGCATGTGTTCTTGAAGCGATATTTGTGGGAGCAGGTATTGCCTTCATACCTTGCTTTTGTCCAGGGACGTTTTCAAAGATTTCAAGATGGCTGATGTACAACCAAGGCACCATGATCAGGGCCTATGAACAAGAAGGTGTGCTCTCTCTCTCTCTCTCTCTGCCCTGTCATCTCTCTTTCCAAAACATTGCAATTGTCGGGTGAAACACATGAAGGAGCTGGAGACAACTGCAACATTTTGGAAAGACAAATGATCGGTGTCTTCAGTAAATATCCTGGGGGTGGTCTTTGGTGACATGGCTTGCAAAAAAATCAGAAAACTCTCCAGAGGAGCACCTTCACGGAGCTGCCCCTTCCTCCCACACAGGACAGCCTCGCCTCTCTGGTAGTACCAAGCGGTGCTTTTTGCCCGGAACCAGGACACCAGGCAGCTCCCTTGTGAGCTGATGCAAATCAGTAGCTCCACAAACCGAAGGAAGTCCAGCTGGCTCTAAATTTGCATGAGGTTACTGAATTACTGAACTGAATGGTTCACTAGCACAAGGTTCCTATCTGTTATCAATACCAGAGCCAGAGGCTTTGAGGGAAGGTCTAATGGTTAGTGTAGCTTTTTGTGGATCCAGAAGACCAGTATTGCCTTTTAAATGTAGGCTGATCTATCAATCAATGCAAAATGCTCCTGTGCACACTGACAGGTAATTTGTTTGTAATTCATGCCATGGGTTGCACTTGAAAAATAAAAGTTACACTGGAAAATTATATTCCACTCAAATTATATTCACTTGATTTGTGAGCAAGTATCAAAATTGTGAAGCATTCCTGTTTCAATACAAATGACATTAACGTGATGTATATCAGTGAATGTACTATACAAAGACACTGGAAAAAAATCCACAAAAATACTACATCTAAGGATTAGCCAAATTAAAAAACAAGCAAACACACACCAAAATCCCAAACGCATTGACTAAGATACCTAAATAGTTGTAAAACCTTAGGAAAGGGACAGCAAGAGAAAAGACGTAAACTGTATTACCCAAATTTTGGAATATAGGACTTAGAAAAAAAAAACAAGAAAGAGATAATTTAATTCCTCATGTAATTAAGTAATAAAATATTAAGAGGTCTCTAGAAAGTATTTTACTTGAGATTATAATTTATAGGTATAAACTCACATTTTACTTAATTTAAATATGTTCAGCTGTGCTTGATGTAACTATTTTGGTTGGTATTCGTGTGCCTTAAATATTTGGGAACAGTGCTGTTTAAGTGAACACATGATTTTTATGCTAGGCACTCTGCTCATGGGCAATTCCAGTGCTAGAGAAACTGCTAATGTCAATTTGTCATCTGAGCTGATGTGAGCAGAACGCACATACCTTGCAGCAAATAACCTTCATGTATTCAAAAATCATGAGTCAGATCTGCAAAAACCACAAGTTCTAAAATCATAGCCTAAAATATATATACAGAATGCAATTTGCAACTTTCTGTGAGAATCCATTTTTGTGTATGTATGTTCAAAACTGCTTAAAGGAAAACCATCTTCAGTGAGAGGTGTATGAACTTTCCATGGCCCAAAGCCATCTTCAAACACGAAGGAAAAAATACATGGCTCCAGCTGCCTGGTTTTAGGAGCTGTTTTTCCTCGTTCAGCCAGGATGTGCTCTGAGGGGCGACCTCATGGCTCTCTGCAGATCCCTGAGGAGAGGACTGGGAGAGGGAGGTGCTGAGCTCTTCTCCCCAGTGTCCACTGACAGGACACGTGAGAACGGTTCAAAGCTGCACCAGGGAAAGTTCAGACCAGACATTAGGAAGTATTTCTGTACCGAGAGGGTGGTCAGACACTGGAACAGGCTTCCTAGAGAGGTGGGCGATGCCCCAAGCCTGTCAGTGTTTAAGAGGCATTTGGACAGTGCCCTTAATAACGTGTTTTGACTTTTGGTCAGCCCTGAATTGGTCAGGCAGTTGGACTAGATGATCCTTGTAGGATCCTTCCAACTGAAATATTCTATTCTATTATTTTTTATTCTAGTCTAGTCTAGTCTAGTCTATTCACATGAAGCCTCTCATGCTCCTGTCAGTGCTCTTCTGCCTCTCCATCGCTTTGGCCCTGCTAGCATCACCCTGCCTATACCATTCCTTTCTCCTGCTGTCTGTCTTCCATCCCTGCGCCCATTAAGAAACTAATGATGCTGAACAGTTGCAAGATTTAAATTGTTTGTGTTAAATAATGTCTGGCACATACACCAAATGAGATACACAGAGAAAGTGGGAATAACTGGCTGTTATTTAAATGAGGTAAAGTCCTGTGGGTAATAAATCTCTGCACGTGTAACTTGAGATTATGCAAATGAACACACTTATGGAAGCTGAGCTGGAGTTTATGTTATACTTTATTTCTGTGATTTGAGTTTGCAATTTAAACATCTTAATACATTTTTCATATATAAGGAGGAAAAATGGAGTGTGGAGCAAAAGCAAACTACTGCTTTTTGCATAATACAGCCTATATTCTTGTTAAAGATGTAGTACCCAAGAATGCTTCAGACAAGGTGTGTACCACCTGTTTTTTTTGAACACATGCATGCCCACGCAGACACACAAGCAGACATATTTATATACGTGATGTGTGCATGAAGCAGTGTTGTTCAGACACCTTTTTTTATTTTCTTTATATGGGCAAGATGGTACAGAAAAGGTAAGGAAAACAAAGTTTAACTCTACAGAAGAAAAGCAGCATGAAGAGCACTTAGTGATGCAGATATGTAGATGTATGTATATGAATATATAATTAACATAATAGTTACGTAAATATCAACCTCACCTGACTGCATCTCAGGTTAATTGTAGACCCTTGAAGCGTCTTTAGATGATACTTCAAGCTGTGAAATGCCACACTTCGGACCTGCTTTTCTTCACAATTAGTGTTTGATTGCGCTACAACTTTCAGTAGACATGTGACATGTCAAAAGCTTTTTAAATTCCAGCGATGACAGAATGTAAGTGGTTACTCCAGGCTGGCTGCAACCCGGGAAAAGCATGGAATGTTTTTATGTTTTTTCATGGTGCATATTGTGCAGCAGAAGATCTAAGCTGGAGTTTAACACAGCTAGGAGCAAACACCTATTCCATTTAAGAATTTAAATAGCTTAGCCCAAACATGATTACAAGATTCAGTACAGGCCAGCTCTTGACATGTGTTTCCTTGTACTGGGTTAAATCATGACTGTTCCTTCACATTGCCAAACATCAGTTTAAGCTAACAGAGCCGTAATTTTATTTTTTCCTGTTTTTCCATCAGTGTGTGAAGTGGGGTACCCTTTAACACAGTATCATAAGGAAAAGTGAGAAGAGGTCTACTACGCTTGAGAAAACTGGTGTTTTCATGCTTTGTGCTATAAAAAATAGAAGCATTTATGTGAAAATGGCCCAATAATTTTTAGTGAGTAGAGTTTTTACTCTCATAAGATTCTTTAAAGTCAAAGAGCTTTCATATTTCTTTTTCCTTTTCTCCTGTGGCAACACTTAGCTTTTCCCCATGTTCCTCTGCTGCAGCTGTTGCATTATTTCACACCAACTTGTATTAATTTAAGACTAGAAGTTCTGGCACAAATAATGAGTGCTTTATATGCACTTTCTTTTTCTTTACAATAAATTTTCCCATTTTTCACTAAGGCACTGCATGTTAAATCCGTCCATATGACAGTCAAGCTTGAATTATCTCCCAGTCTATTTTCTAGGTACTGCTACCTTTTTTCAAAAAAAAAATTCTTAGAAAAGGATAGGCAGTTTTGTACCAACAAACACAGCAATATTAGGTACTTCACAAGTGAAGTAAGGAATCCAATTTACATCCTTCCCCACTGTTTACTGCATATTAACCATGGTGGACAAATACAGAAAAAACACGATGAAAGGACCATGGCAAGTAAAGACAAGGAAAGGACCATCCTCTGAATTTTTATGTGAACAAATATGGTTCTGTTTATCTGGATAATACTAAGATATGCTTTGGTGTCACTATGAGATGATAGGATGTTGGAGGGTTTAATATTGTTTTCTAAAGATGCCTGTATGGCAGTTGTATTTGCATTTGGCTTTGGAGAAGTTCCGTGGTGTGTTGGGTTTTCCCCCCCTCTCTTTAGGAACTGGTTATTCCTTAATAAACTTATGTAGTCAAAACAACTGAGTTGCAACAGTAATTGCATAGATTTGATGGTTAAAATATATTCTATATCTGACTTCATGTAACGTGGGACTGAAATTTTTGTGATCCATAGAACTGGTCTTTCCTAGCAACAGAAGTAGAAAATGATCAGCACTGAAAGTTCATGGCTGAATTAGAGTATTTGATATGTGTTCTGAAGTTAGGCTTGAATGTGAATATTTAGTGCAATTTTACTTTTCTTGCTTTCTTTACATGACACAATGTGTAGCAAGTGCAAGCAAACAACTTCTTGCAGTGGTACTTCAGCTCCGGTCTCATAACACACGCTTCAGCTGTACGCTTTGCTAAGGGAAGCTGAAGTTGGTGCACGTCAGCATCCAGGCAATTCCTCCTCCTGGTCCTCTACAGACTTTGACTGTTCCTGCCATACCAGTCCCCTAAAGCCCAGCTGGTGCTGTGTTCCCAAGTCCAGCCAGCAGCAGGGCTGAGCAGAGGTACCCAGTACAACCCCCCCACACACCCCGTCCATACATTACACAGCCACAACCAGCCGTGCGGACCAACGCAAAACGAAACCAGTAATTTCTGGAACCCCATCTGCTCCAGCAGAACAATATATTCACTAGTGGACACGCACTGACGGACGTCTCCTGCTCATGGCCCCCAGACCTACGGAGACAGCCTGTGGCCACCAGATGCAAGGCTTGGCCAGATAAGCAGGTGGACCTGCAGCCTCCTTACTCTTCTCCACTCCCTTCATTTTCTCCTTCTCTGTTGTAATTCATGCCCAAAATGAGATCTAAAGTGAATACACACCCTCAAATGACTTCTGAAAGCCTCTGTCTTTCAAATATTGGCTCTTTTACCTTATAAACTCAAACGTGATTGGTACAATAATTCTATTTAAACCATCTGGATTTGCATTAGATTTTCTCTGGTTTAGGAAGGGACAGATATTTTCATTTTATAGTGTGTCAAACACCCAATGACATGTGGAAAAGTGTTTGAGCTTCTGGCAGATAAAAATCAGAAAAAAATTAATGCAATGGAATTTTTAAAATATATTTCGGCTATTCATTACGCAAATACTTTGAAACTTTGTAAGGATATACTTCATAATTACACAGGGTGTAGTAAACAGTGTTTTACCAAAGCCATTTGTTAATTCTAATGTCATTTCTTTTTAAGACCCCGTGAAAGCTAAGTAAAAAATTTTATAGTCTGTAATCATTAGTGTTATATGGAGAATCTGAATGTTCTTTCTTCACTATAATTCTTTCCTATTTTAACGTAGATAAATCAAGCACATATTTTAACAAAATTATGATCATCTTAACTATAAAAGGGTTTCAAAAATACATCCCAACCATTAAAGTTAATGTGTCCAAAATGATTTATATTTCTGCCATTAAAAGCCTATGCAAGGCAACACAGAGTTAAAATAAATTCCTTTATGACCAGTCGCTAAATCCTTGGTATACACATCATTAAAATAAAGTATGGGAGGAAATATGTGACTCCATCAGAAATTGAGGTCAATT
This sequence comes from Sagittarius serpentarius, assembly GCA_034782735.1. Classification (NCBI taxonomy): domain Eukaryota; kingdom Metazoa; phylum Chordata; class Aves; order Accipitriformes; family Sagittariidae; genus Sagittarius; species Sagittarius serpentarius. The sequence continues at coordinate 21,653,011 of JAVKLA010000026.1, forward strand.
AGTGACTCGTTATAAAAGAACAGTGAAATTGATTTGTAACTGTATCTCTTCAGGCTGCTGCCATTCTGTAGAGTTAATAATAAAATCTGAATTCTGACAAGGAGAGTCATTAAAGCACTTCATAGGCAAGAGTTATTCATTACTTTAAAACTTATTATCTCGAATTTATTCCCTTCTGCTAAAAAGGTTTGTCATGTCCAAGAGATTAATGCTTCGGAATACGAAAGAGATGGCTGACATCAGTTGTAGTGCTCTGTGTTTTTAGGTGATTTACACACAATCTGGGCCCTTTGTACAGTTTTTAAAAATCACTGCTCCTGAATCTCACACCTTTATTTATTAATTTTCCTTCAAGAGTGTGGGCCCATAGGGCCTATTTTACAGATTGAAAATCTCTTGCTTGTACTTTATGAGGAACTTGGAATGTATCATATTTCAATAAGTTTTATTTCACCTGCATTTATATTTTTAAAAATGCAATCTGTTTAATTTATTATTAGCTTAAATGTATCAGGAAAGCTGTCTTTTTGTTTGTCTCTCTATCTGCCTAGGAAAGCATTTGTTAGGTAGAAGTACTAAGAATTTAGTGAGCTTTTTATCCCTGAGTTGTGAAAGTGTAAACTCTGTTCAGTGTGTTTTTATGTTTCCTCCCCAATCATCTATCTATCTAGAACAAAACTTGCAAGAAAGAAAAAAAAAAAAAAAATTTAAGCAGAAATTATCCTAAGCTCTTCAAATTTTGTGAAAATCATGGATAACATCCTTACAGAGAATTAGAAAATTACTAGTCAAAAGTGCTCAAAAAGTTTTCTATTTAGCCCTATTGCAGTGTATTGCACTGAAATTCTTGTTTTTCCTAGTAAAATAATATCTCACGCTAAAAGTTTGACTTCTCCTTTACATTCGGTGGCTCATGCATGTAGGATGTTTATGAGCTTCTTAATAGTCTCAACTAATGAACTGTGGCTCATCCACAAAAGGTGAGCGGCTTTAGCACTCAAAGTCCACGTTTAAATTTTGCTGGGAACTCAAGCAGATTGGTTACAATGACAGTGCCCTTCTAGTGTGACCATGTATGTAACAGAGCAGGGGACAACGGGAAAGGTTTCTTCTCATAAAATTCCCCCAAACGCACCACATGTGCATGATAAGGTTGAGTTCATTGTTCCAACAAGTTACACTGTGTAGTGTCAGTCTTTTGAGGAGTGCTTTGGGGTTGCTCTCAAGACCTGCTTGGCTGTTCTAATGGGCAATGAAACTGGAAGAACATGATCTGCAGTTTCCAAGTGGCCAGCACTACAGCTGCGAGGTTGGCAACAAAGAGGGTAATCACTGTTTTTTAGACATAAACATCAGCTCTGTCAACATCTTCAGAAAATCTTGTGCTAGAGAGCATCAACGGAAGTATAAACCATGCCAAAAAGCAGAATAAAAGGCCAAAAGAAATGGTCAGCTGAGGGTGAGTCCGGTAGACTCAATAGACCTGAGTGACACAGCTCTCATGAGCAAGGAAATAGGAACTACTTCTAGAAGCAAGGCTTGGTAATGTGACAAGGTAGGAGGTTTTAGCCCTTGCTAAAGGGCTGGGGTTTGTCATAGATGATAACCCCTGAAAACCTGTCCTGCTATAGCAATGGACTGTATTTCTTCATCACTGTCTTTGCACAGTAATGCTGTCTCTGTGTGTGCATGTGTGCTTGGAGGTTTGCATTTCTACATCTGCATCTGATGACTGAGGCGTCCACACGTGATGTTTAGAGTCTGAGCTGGTCTGCTTAGCTCCATGCCAGGGATGTGGGCAGACGTCTTTATGGGCTGCTTCCTTGGAAACAGGAAATCATGTATGCTTGACGACTTCCATTAGCCGGCTATAAATATTCCGTACCCCTTTGTGAAAGATGTCACGGGGGAGAAACAAGGTTTTGAAAGAAATGGTCCCCTTGTGCTGTTGTGCTGAGTACAGCTTCCTCTTACATCTTTCATGAAGAGTGATTGCATTTACTGACTCCTTTTTTTTTTTACTGTTTGTTTCATCTCAGCACTATTTTAGTAACATTTTACATACTATTTTACTAACTTTTTACACGTAATTAGGCATACATATCCTGAGTTACATCTAGAAAGGGAAAAGCTGGGTACCTATAACGAACACAGGAAAATTATGAAAGCCCATTCCAGCTAGAGCTGAATTTTAGTACAACAAATCCTGACTATAACCCACTTTTTTTTAAAAAAAGTCCTGGGCATAAAGAATCAGGTTTTTTCTTTCTTTTCATAGATGATTAGTTCTGTTTGAATGAAAACTTACACTAAGTGATTCAAGTGCAGTAACGCATTTTTCTTCTGTTTTTCACAGTGTGATGGATTTAGGATGTATGAGTGTGATGGATTTAGGATTTATGTATGTAAGTTTTCTCTTTTATGAATGTGATTTCTGTAAAATTTCTGAATCTTGGTCTTAATGTGAAGCAATCTCTGTGAATGTATAGTAAATCTGTTCATAAATTTGCTGTTTCATTATTCTTCTGCAGCAACTTTTCCTCTTACCCTGATCACCCAGTCAAAATGACACTTCATGACTATGAACATACACTATACAGTGTTGTATGTATGAGAAGCAAGCGCCATACTGAAATAGCCCATCAGATTTTCAGTTTCAGTGAGAGGCAATAGCTTTTGTACACCTCTACATGGGCAGTCCTAGCATGGAAGATTTCTTTTCAATTTTTCACATCCAGAATGCCTCCTTTCTTTGAAGAAGAGAAACCTTGTTCTTTAAATATTAGTCCATGTACTAGCCTGAACCTTACTTTTTCAGAAACAAGATGATACTCAAAAGCAGTAAATTTTCTATACCGCCAGTAAATCTGCAAACCACATATTTACTCAAAATAGCTTGGAAACAAGAAGTCTCTCAAAGAAAGTTAAAGAAGAATAAGAAGTGTATACTGAAAATACATTGCCTGTTCCATATAAACAGCTTGTGTGGATATTGCCATCTATCACTGAGGAAGCCTTTCGGTGAATTTTCTTTATAGATGTAAAACAATAACTTTAAATTACATATAGGTGTAAGAATGCAATAATTTTGTAAAGAACAATGGTTGCACTGGAAGCATCCCCCACATTCTTTTTTGCCCAGTCTTACCTCTGTCCTTTCTCTTGTGCTAATAATTCTAATGCAAAAGTTACTGTTAAGTTTGGAATAAACCAAGATTGTTGACAAGAACCTGGCCAGAGATCTGCTAACCTTTACTTGTTATGATTGTCTATGGAGAATAGATGCGCATTAAGGAGAAACCAATTCTTCTTTTTTAAATGTTTATATGAGATTTATATACCTGGGATTTGACAAGAGAACATTTTTCGGGTCAGACCTGTGCAGGGAAGAGAACAGAGAACCTATTTATCATACATTGGCCTGTAACAATTACATGGCTGAAGTTAAAGTGAAAAAAGTCTAACAGAAGTCAATTATTTGCTTCTTGGTTTAGTTTTGTGGTAAATATAGCACTTAACAAATGGGAGTTTCTCTGTTCATTTGTACCATTTTATTAACAGCTATCAAATCCAACTGCTTACCTTGTGGTATTGTTTCAGTTGAATAATTTTCTTTTAATTAGCTGGACTTTTTATGATCATCTTCCTTAATGTTTTAGTTAATCAATTTTCAAGTGTCTGGGAAAGTAGCAAGGAGAAAGAAAAGAAGAAAAGAAATAACACAATTAATTTTGTTTAGCTTCAGTATCCCCTAGAAGTATCAAATGCAGAAAGTGTCCTTCAGTAGCCCATTCACCTTCAGAAAAGGGCTATCATATCTATATTCTGATATGGTGCTGATTCTAATCAGTGGATTCTATTATAGGCCTTTAAGCAAAAAAGAAAGTGCTGATGAAGGCCATAAAAATAAATGAGGCTTATTGCTTCTTGACATCTTTAGCACTTTCTGAGGTTTCCTGAGCGAGCAGGGGTAGCAGACAATAGCTGGGAGATTGTGTGTAAGATAATGAGAAAAATAAATGCATCCTCGGAAGCAGCCAGCAGGAACTATGGCTAACATTCATTACTCAGGGTCTAGGCTGCTCCCAGTATGATGTTATTAATTTGTGGAATGAGCTAAGAGGTGTGAAAGAAAGCTGATGTTTGCTCCTAACCTTCCTGACCAGCATTTTGAATATTAACACAGAGGTCAAATGCATTATCTCCTTGAAATTGTCTCTCTCTCCCCCTCTTCCCTTCAGTGAGAAGTGAAGCAAAACATACTGCTTTAGGAGAAAGGGATGTGGGAAGCACCTGCTGCCCTCGCTTTGGTCAAAGAAAAAGAATAATTAGGACTGAGTTGAAAATAGGTGATGGTGGTGAGGGGGTGTTTTAGGGATAATATGGGGAGGGAACATTCTTCAAATTCAAAAAGCAATCTCAGCTGGCTTTCCAGGACTTTTCTGGGCGTGAGAGTTTAATAGCAGGATACGTGAGAAAGTGAATATAGGATCTGAATGTTCAAATAGCAAATACCAATTTTTGTATTCACAGCCTCTCAGGTATAATCTGTACCATATCACTTCAGTGTGTGAGTCGGTTGGTATTCTTCCGTTCTTGGGATACACATCAGTCTTATGACTTAGTGGGATTTGCACTTTGTGTACTTTTGTTGTACTGAAGGCCAGATTCCCTGCAGGGTGTATATATGCTTTATATATGCACAACAGTTTCTGCCTACTGAGGAGCTTATGTAGTTATCTGGTTATTTGTATGAGTTAAATAAGCCGACACAGATTCAGACTGCGATTACTTACATAGCAAATGAGCACAATCTTAATCACAAATTAGAGAATTTTGGAGGAAAATATGTGATTTGCAATTAAAGTTACACCGGCTATGCATGTAGGACATTTGGCATAAGAATAGCATGCGCTATGCTATTGAATTTAGTAAGCAATTTAATAAACAGGAATTTTACACCAAAGACATTTTAACTCCTTCCTATAACAGATCTCACAGAAAAACACACGTGTATTTAGTCCCAAGTATTTTACGTAGTTCTGCTGGCTTCACTGGGACTCTTATAATAGCTTAAAATTAATCATAAATGTTTCCAAGACTGAAAACTTTTCAATAAACTTCAAATCTGATCATGGAAATTTCACAATCAGAATAAAAGGAAAATTAATTAGATGATTTACTTTCTGTTGCTTATTCACTTAGCTATACTTGAATATATGAAACAGAGGCATAGATGTAGCAAGACAAAGTGCTTCCTTTCCTTTTGCATTTGTACCTCTTGATCTTGAAGATTCAGCAGGGAATGTTAACAGCACGTACAATAAACTGGAGAAAAATGTTAGCGTGTCAACCTTACAAAGTAATAGTCTTGAGAATGTAAAAGAAACCCAGTCCTTTTGCTCACTCATCTAATAGTGATTCTGTTTAACTGACATTAATCTGTTTTCTGAAACAGAGGAAGTACAGCAGGAAGGTTTTTTGTCTTTGTTCAAGTATTTTGTGACTGTATTTTGGCAGGTTTGTTTTGCTGAGCTGTGGAGGAAGTGTAGATATGCTCTGAAGCTGGAATACAGAATGATTAGGAAGCAGTGAAAGCAAAGACCAACAGAAACATATGAGAAAGAAACTGTCTTCTCTCTTGTAGTTTTCTTTTTTTCTTTAAAATGCACTCGTATACCAATACCTGCTAATTTGCAAATAAAGTTTCCAGGATGCCGCAAAATCTCTTCTTTTGTTTTGTGCAAGAAGGCTTAACCGTGTCTTCAGCAACTTTCCAAATTATTTCTTGGCTTTTCTTTCACACTTTCACAGAATTTAGTCTGGAAGCTACTACTGAGTCAGTAGTTTTACTTCTAATATATCGAGTATCTGCATATTGAGTCCACGGACATGTTTAATTTCAGCTTTTCCATAATATAATAAGAAAATAGAACACCAGTGAGCCACTAATTCAATCATTTTGAAGGAAAAATGATGGACATTGCATAGAAAAAAATGAGAGGCAACGCAATATGAACTTATTGGGAGTAGATTATATCACACTAGGTGGCTTTTACTGAGAATTAATTAACAAGCAAAAGAAATATACTGCTAAATACAGAAGAAAATTTGGCATGGAAACACATGTGAAACTCATTTAAGATCAAGGTGACAGTGCTTAGTGCAGAAACTATAAAAGTGGGAAGGTGACAGCAAGCTCAACTGGAGGGGAAGCATTAGCCTAGAAGGAGGCTGCTGCTGAAATTTCTCAAAAATCAGTTTTGGGAACAGTTGTGTCCAATGTTTTTATTTATGATCTTGGCATAGAAGCAAAAATTGGGAAACATCATTTGGAGGACAGAAAAACATTGCTTAATCAGCCGGGTGTTCAGCTACTTAGACCATGGGACTCGCTTTGAAAAACCTGGTCTACTGGGTGCTGATGGGGTCCATCTGTCAGAGAAGAGGAAGAGCATCTTCAGTCATAGTCTTGCCACGCTGGTGAAGAGGGCTTTAAACTAAAGTTTCCAGGAGAGGGGAACCTCAGTCCATCCCACTGCTACCAGTCTGATGCCAGTGCCAGCAATAGATACCCAGAGCCTGGAGAGGGATCACAGGCCAGCAGCAGAGCACCTGAAGAGCAGCACAAAGGAATTCCAGTCACTCCAGCCAGTAAGTCGGCTTCATCGGGAGCCCAACTTAAATGCCTCTATGCAAGTGCACGTAACATGGGGAATAAACAAGAGGAGTTAGAGATGTGCGTGTGCTTGCAGGTCTATAATCTTATTGGCATCACAGAGACATGATGGGATGGCTTCTGTGACTGGAGTGCTGGAATGGAAGGATACAGGCTCTTTAGGAAAGGCAGGCAGGGGACATGAGGAGGGGGTGTCACCCTCTATGTCAATGACCAGCTGGAGTGCATAGAGCTCCACCTGGGCATGAGGAGCCCACCAAGAGCTCTCGGGTCAGGATTAAAGGGAGGGCAGGGACAGGTGTCATTATAGTGGGGGTCTGCTACAGGCTGCCTGACCAGGAAGACTGAGTGGACAAGGCCCCCTGTAGACAGATAGGAGCAGCCTCACGTTCACAAACCCTGGTCCTCATCGGGGACTTCAGCCACCCTGATATCTGTTGGAGGCACAACACAGCGGGGCACAAGCAATCCAAAAGGTTCCTGGAATGCGTTGATGACAACTTCCTTCTCCAAGCGATAGAGGAGCCAATGAGGAGAGGTGCTATGCTGGACCTTGTTCTCACCAACAAGGAGGGGCTGGTGGGGAATGTGAAGCCCAAGGGCAGCCTTGGCTGCAGTGACCATGCGACGGTGGAGTTCAAGATCCTTCAGGCAGTGAGGAGGGTGCACGGCAAACTCACTAGCCTGGACTTCAGGAGAACAGACGTTGGGCTCTTCTGGGATCTGCTTGGTAGAATGCCCTGGGATAAAGCGCTGGAGGGAAGAGGGGCCCAAGAAAGCTGGTTAATATTCAAGGATCACCTCCTCCAAGCTCAGAAGCGGTGCATCTCACCAAAGAGTAAGTCAGGCAAAGATGCTGTTCATAATGCTCACAAGCATTAAGAATTTTTTAAACCTTTAATTCTTTATTGGTAGAATCATGGATTAAGCACAACTTTATTCACTGCGTTGATACCAGTTATAAAAGTTCATAATTCCCTGCTTTACTTCTCTTCACACAAGGTAATTACATTGATTATTATCAGTCCCTGGAGGTATTTCCAGTTTACCAACTAAAATTTACCAATGTACCATTACAAATGAACATCTTGATTTCAGAAATCTCCTTCAACTAGTTCTCTTAGGACTCTTGCTTTTAAGTCAGCTGATTGTGTTGAAAATGGTTATGCTCTTCACTCAGAACTGAGAAACTTTCTTTTTTATTCTTCAAATAGATAACTTCTCTTTCTTATTTTGTTACAGATAATAAGCAAAAATATATGTTGAACGTTTCTGTATTCTCTATATTGTTTATGACAGATTTTTCAACAGCATCTTCTCTTGTACCTCATCGTCCTTTTAGACAAAGGTGTCATCTTTTGACAGACACTGGTAGAAAAAAAATGCATTAATTTAAACAAAAAAAACCCTTAGGAGTGCATAAATGAAAATAAGAACAGGATGAAAATTATGGTAACAATTACTTGTTTTTCTTTGAAGTACCTAAAATTTGTGGTCATCAAAGAACTGGCAGTATAGTGTATTTGGTGTCATACGAGAACAAAGTAACATATTAACATAATTTTAGCTACATTGCACATTCTGTATATTAAATTTTCCATTAATAGTTTCATAGTATTACAGACCAGAAAGGACTATTAGATTATCTTGTCTCTTTTGATGCTGTAAAGTCTACATTTCATGAAGAACATTACTCTGAGAACAGTATTATTTATATTGCTGTTCTTTTTTTTCCTTTTTTTTTTTTTTAGCTAAATAAGAAAGTAGTTTCCGTGCCTGAATGTACCACACTAAGTAAAGAGAAAAGATGCTAGCTCAAACATTAAACCCCTGATCAGCCTTGGTACTTATTGTTAGCACTCTCTGGTACAGAGATGCCTACCAACCTCCCAAGACAATTCTAAGACATTATTAATGGAGTAAGATACACCAACAACCACTTTCAAAAGCCATCTGGAAAAAAAACCACAAAACAAACCTGCAAAAATTTTGTCTCCCTTCATCCTCTCAAGTCTTTCTTTGTACTTTCAAACATCCCAAGGTCATCCTGGCACACCTCATACAGCAGCACTCCCCGTTTATTTCAAACACTTTGAATAATCCTACAAAAAGAGTTCAGAGGATATCCAGGGCCAAATGTTATGTACTATGGATGTGGCTAGTCTATGTAACAGGTCTTATGGCTAAAAGAGTCTCTGCCCTAAACAATTTAACAGTGTAAAATTATTCTGTACTTTTATATATGTATTGATAGGATAAGACAGCTATTTTAAGGTTTTTTGATCATTGATTTTGAGAAAAAAATATAGTTTTCTAAGTAGGAAGGTCAAACTTCCCATATTAGGTAAGAGCACTGTGTATAACTTTTGCATGCAGTTTTTCTTGGCCACTCTTATATGTGTTTCTGTCTCCATCATAATCAGATATCCTGTCCCTTACTAGACATAATGTACCTCTCACTTGTAATATCTATCCCAGCATTTTGCACACACAGGGCCAATTAATCCAGGAGAAATACCCAGAGAGACCATGTCAACATATAGGCAGGCCAGATAGGAGCTAACCATATTTCTGTTTTTCTAACGTACAGCCATAATTTATTTTGAAAGCAAATTCTTTTTTATAAATTGCACACTGCATGAAAAGTTCAGCTGAGTCTAAATCCTGTCCTCAGAGAACAATCTGAGCAGGCAATCTGCGCAACAGAGAATGCTTCATGAATTCATACCCGGGGGCTGTAGAGGAAAAACAGATATGGCTATGTCCGTAACTTCAGTCTCATGAGGGAACAGACAGAGTATCAAACAGATGCGGATGAAGAAAATCTCCACGTACGCAGCTGACATTTCCCATCACCTGCAATGATCTGGACTAAGAAATCTAGGAAATTCTCTATACCAGTTTCCATGTGAAGGCTGTAATGCAAATTGCTATTTATATATTTGCATGTCCACAGCAAGCTTTTTTTCCTGCTTTAAATAAGCAACCAAATAAATACATATGTATGGGGGACTAGCTAGTTCCACCTAAAATGATATAAATATATGTAAGGCTAGGAAATTTCTAGATTGACTGAATATTCTTTGGTGCTTTCTTTATCAAAACCTTCCTAAGTACAAATGCACTAAAATTCTGAAGAAAGTATATGTGTGTATACTGCCTATATATATAGTATCATATTATATTTCTAAATAACACTGTGTTTCTGTATATATTAGTGCATACACATAGTAATTGTTTTAAAGGTATGTTTCAGGTAGTTGGAATTCAGAAGAAATATAGCATTGGTGCCGTAATATTAATGCGCATTTCCCTAGAGGTTTTTTATATTAACTTTTTATCTGGTGTAGTTTAAGTGTATGTCTAGACGTCAGATTGAAACACACAGTTCTGGACTCCGAATGGATTGTTTTATCAGGGACCAGGGAGCATCACAAAGCCATACAAACATCAGCCTGGGTGTTGCTAGACAGCTAGCCCTCGGACCAGACGAGGAAGAGCCACGTTAGCGTGGTGCTGTAGGCGCCGATGGACTCTGGCCTTTGAGTCGTACTTAATACCCAAGGCGTAGTATCCCACTGGCATGGCTGTGCTGCCACTGGTTCTGGAGCTGGGCTACACTTTGCAGTGCGTGCCTTAAAACTCCTGAATGACAAACGTTGTGCCATATTTACCAAGGGCTATCTTATACGTTTAGTCACAGTCTAGAGAAAAAGGTGAGGTTAAGCTGCTTTATCCCAGGAGTAACATCAATTGATACTGCAACTTAGAGGGATGGGTCATCTTGAGATCAGCATTCTCGGTGATGGGAACTGCAGAAGAATTATCACGTGAAAACACAATCCTCCTTTCCAACCAGCCATGCATACTGGCCAGCCCAGGGGAGATGGTGCCATAGACTTTTTTCTTTCCCACTGCCCTGGAAAGGAGGGTTCAGAGTTTGCTGCTTGCTGTAGTTAGAGCCATAATCAAAGAAGCACCACCACGCAGGAGGGTTGGGGAAGTCATCGTTAAACCTGCGTGACTGACATGTTTTGTGTTTCTGAGATGCATGAAATGGAAGGTGTTTTGTGCAATTTTCTTCCAAGAGACAGGGGAAGGCAGATTTATTTATTAAACAGGGAGCTGGTGTTCTGTCTATCAGAAAGCAACAACGCTGTAACTGTTTTCATAAGTTCTTAGTAGTCCCAATATAAGTTCATTTTCTGTATTTATAGAAAAAAACTGGTTGCTTGGCCATTATCTAATTGTCCTTTTGTGTACCTATGCATTGATTTGTCTCAGTTATAATCTCAAGGTGGGTGCCAGGACGTTTTCTAAATGGGTCTTTTGTTCTTTGAATTCATTGCCTGCCTCTTATCAGCATCTGATAGAAGGCTGGGAAAAAAAGAGGCCATTGTTTTCCCTCGTTGTTAATTATTTAACATTTATGGCATTTAATTTGTACATCTTCTGTGAGCAATATCCTGTGGATGTCCATTGTATTAATGATGTCCATTTCCTTTATAGGAAAACTTTGATATGTTTTATATGATTCTATAAAACACACAATACTGAACAGTAGATAGGCTCGACAGGAAAAGATTTGTTAATGAGTCCCTTTCCAATTAGCTAAAAATCAGGCAAAAAAACAATTAATATTGAATACAGAAAAATCATTTGGATCAGTCTTGCAAGGATTAGAGGCTCTTATTCACCGCAGGTCTTGCACATGGTTATTTATGCTTTCTAACAGTTTGCATTAAGTCTATACTATGTAGTCATTATGGGCCTAATACAACTTCTGTTAAAACTCATTAAAATACTGCTTGTGAACCAAACTAGTAAAAAAATCAGTTAATACAGAATACAACAGATTCGTATTATATTAGGTAATGCAGTCCAATATAAAATTAACTAAATGAAATTGATAAAAATAGATCTCCCAGTTTTCTTCTGATGTTTCAAAAAGGCCATATTCTCATTCACTTTTTTAACCAACTATAAACTGTCCGCCTGTCGTGGTTTAACCCCAGCCAGCAACTCAGCACCACGCAGCCGCTCACTCGCTCCCCCCCCACCCAGTGGGAT
>JAVKLA010000026.1:21664859-21705447 GCA_034782735.1 Sagittarius serpentarius
CCCATCCCACTGGGTGGGGGGGAGCGAGTGAGCGGCTGCGTGGTGCTGAGTTGCTGGCTGGGGTTAAACCACGACACCGCCTAAGCAAACCAGTCCTGGGTTACAGCAGTAACCCTCTATTCTACTCTTCCATTTGCAGGTCTGGAGGCTTGTTAATGCCATCTAAAAAGGCTATTAGTCAGGCGAATTCTCCCACCTTGACTCTGGTAATATTTCTTATTGTGTCCATCCTTGAAACTCTAAGACAACAATAGACAAAAATGCTCTTTATTCTAGTACTTCATAACAATACTGGAGATAATTATTTTTAAAATGTGTGGTAGGATACTTAAAGCAACTGGTGAGCAAAGAATTAAAAGAAACCCCATGTATTTGAAAACAGAGGGAATGAAAGTTCTTCACAAGCTCTTCTGTGCCTCTGCTTTTGATTTCACAGCAAGGGTGACAGAGAGATTGTTGCACTTCACTTGAGCTTTTGTATGGATTTTTGTAAAAGAAACACTATCGAGCAAGCAAAATGTGACTTCCCACATGACTGAACACAGGCTGATGTGTCTGTACATGAAACATACAGAAAGCATGCACCTCAAGACAAAAGTAATGGTGTTTAGACGTTGTACAGACACTCATGGAGACAATGTTACTAAAAAACCCGTAATGTATTGGGATCTTTGCACAGGATAATGCTTGCATGAGGAATAAAATCTCTTGAACAGGATGGTCAGCCACTACCTGGGTGGTAGTAAGAGTCTCTGTTGCAAGTGTCTTTGTAATGGTATCATAAGCAGGCTTGGACAAGACCCCCCAAAACGTTGTTCCACTGAACTCCTATATCCAACCGGCCCAAGGTCCTGTGTGATCGTTTCATCACATGCCCAGTCTATTACTGTTGAATATCTTAAACTATCTATCAACCAGCTTGTAATGATCTTGACTATGCACAAGAGACTATCCTGCATTATGATTTCTGCATATCTAGAAGTTCCCACTGAGTATTTGCAAGCATCTTGTGTATGTACAGGTTGGTTAGATCTGGAGTAGAAACACCCTGGGGAATCTCTAGGATGGCAGTTTCTTCACCTGGGATATGAACCAACACACTGGAAAGAAACAAACTGCTTGAGGCACAGACACGAGCTGCCAAGGGGATTTGTTGTGACTGGCCAAAATTACCCCTAGGATTGCTCCTGTAACAGTCAGTCACATGCTTTGTGAAGACGGTGGCTAAAGGTTGAGTCCGCCCCCTTATCTCAAGCTCAAATTGCTTGTTGTGTCATCAGTGACGTAACTGGATTTACACCCAGGCACAGCCCCCATACACAGTTACACCATGATTATAACTATAGGACAAACTTGAATTTCATCCTTATATCCCATTTATAACTTAAATTCCACATGTCTTGCCACATCAAGAGGGATGGTCAGGAGTACTTCTAATGAAAAAATTTTCACTGGGAAATGACAACTTGCCAAAGGCGTTTGCAAACCCTAGAAATGTAAGTAATTGTTTCTCCTGTTTTGTTCTTACTGTATTTGTCCTACATGCTAATTTAGGACTAGTGAAAGTCAGTTGAAAAGAGAGTCACGGACTTCAGGAGAAGCGAGAATGGATCCATAATGAATTATTGTAAAGCTTGTATTCAAACTTTATTTTGGCCACAATAATTAGAAAAGTAAATTCTGAAGCTGATCCAGGCTAAGTATGCAGTCAGTAATAGGCCATTAAGATTTGGTTTATTTGCGCATTAGATAAAGTGACTGGACCTTCAAACTAAATCAGAGGGCTTTGGCTTCTGAGAAACTCCAGTTATGTGCACATCAGCAGATGTTTAAAGCTAGAGTCAATATTTAAGGAACTAGCATCCATTGCTAACTCAGCACACATTTTTTTGTTCCACTCATAGGCATATTATTCAGAACTCGCTTTTGCACCCTTGAAGTGAAACTGATTCCATTTCCTTACGGTCTGGCACATTAGAGGTAAATACGTTGAAAGCTGGTAGAGCTTACAGCCTGCAGATGCAAATGGACATGATGGATTCAGATAACTGAGCAGACTCTTCTCCCGTGATGTGACTGCTTTTCAGTAAGGGGGTGCTTTGCTGCTAGTCCTTTCTGAACACCCCAAATTACTAGCCACTTGGTAAAAAGCATGTCCATAGATTTTCTATATAAATTATAAATCTCAGTGAGACCATCAAAATTAGAATTACAAAATTAGGACATAGTGACACAAAGTACCATGTAGAACCTTCTTTTTTTTTGTGTTTTCAGCTTCTTTGTTCTCATTTGGCTGTCTACTGAGTTTTCTAAAATGATCCATGATCTTCTGGCTCTTTAGAAATGGAAATAGCACATACAGATTTGAGAACTTCATTCCAAGAACAGATACTAAGCTGCATTTGGGTTTTGGGTAGGTTTTTTTTCTGTTTCATTTGATTCACACATGCATGACCTGAAGAGAGTTTAATATCAAAATAAACACTGCTGCAATAAAACAGCTTACGTTCAGTATAGGGATTCACTGATTTTGTTTGAATCTTAGTGTCCAAATCATTTTTCTGTTCCTTTTGCTTGATAGTCCACCTCTCTGTTCTATATATGGAGCTTGTGTCATTCACCTTTTAGAATTATTTTTTGCTGCATTAAAAACAAAAACGTTTTTTATGCTCTGCTTTTCCAAACAATTGCTCCCACAGGCATTAACACTGGTAGAACAGCAAGGCAGCTGAAACACTCTGGATAGTTAAAGCATGGACTGAGACAGACCTTGGTCATAACACTGAATTAGACCCCTAGCACATCGTGCTGCATACACAACTGCCATGCTATGGAGCAAAGTGAAGGCCTGTGTGAGGATCCTAACCGTGGTTTTCTTTCATGAGGCCTGATTGCATTTTGCTTTGTGTTGCAAGATTCAAGTTGGATGAGAAAGGCAGAGTGCCTGTGAGCACGGGGCATCACATTGAGGGTTTATGTAACTTGCTATTCATTACATAAGAAATTTTGATGTATGGTTCCTCTGCAATATTAAGGGTGTCTCCCTGTGCATGGGCAAGTTGTCCCACGCCAAACGTGGCTCTGACTCTAAGCAAGGCTCTGGCAGCCAACTCTGGGACACCCCAACATGGTACAGTAGTCATCCCCAGAGACTGACACCTCTCACTCTTTGATATCCATCTCCCCTAGCAGCCAGATTCGTGCACTTTGAGAAGGTCAAATGTGGCTAAATGTGGCAGCTCTATCTACTCTGATCACTATAACCTTCTCCTTTCGTCAAGAGGGAGAGGAAGGCATTTGTAGCGTCCAATTCCTGCAACATATCTTAGAGGTCTATTACAGGAAAACAGCAAGCTCCCTTGACCTAGATGATCAGCAGAGATGAGATAGTCTCTTCTTACAAGTCTTTAGGTGCTTAAATGGACCTCACATGTAATGAGGGTCTCTTTATTGCAGTGGCTGAGGTCAATGGAAAACTACATCCTATCAAAACTAAAGCTTAATCTTTTAGTTGTAGAATCACAGACTTCCCATTCCTACCTAAGCATCTAAACCAGACACTTCCCTCACAGTTGAAAGAATATTTTGAAATTTATTTGGAAGTGCTTTTTCACTGTTTTGAAGCAACCCAGCACAGAGTGCAAAATGACAATTCAAACGGTGTGCTGTATGTTATAAACAACCCTGCCCTACATATAGCAAGTCACTTCTGTTCATGAAGGAACAAAACTTTATGTTCGCTACATTAAAGCCAATGTTGATTTACAGCACTCTTTGATCAGATGATCAAAATCTGCTTTAACGTTGCTCACAGAACAACCTTACTCCTTGCATATGTATCATTCATAGCTGGCACAGATACTGAGCATCTCAGTGCTTGCTAGAGTTGTGTGTCGGTCTTTGGCATCGAGGATCATAGCTTTGGTTCAAGTGCTTGCTGTCTGAAGTAAACAACAATAAAGATAAAATGAGTTTTCTTGGGACTGATTGTGCCAGCTTGGCCTGGGCATGGTGACTGTGATTTTGCCCCTTGGTGTTAACTGAAAGAGAAATTAATTTGAGCCTTAGGAGACAAGTACGTAGGGCTCACTGAAATTACAGGCTGACTGCTGGATTAGCAGAGATAGACAGGGGAGCTTAACTATCGCATTTTTTATTGCACAGAAGATGACCAGTTAAGATATAAGAGAAAGCAGGACTGTATAAAACAGGGAAGATTAGAATATTGTGAAGTAAAAGAATTTAAATTTGGATGGGTTCTAAACAAACCCAGTGTATGCAATTTCAGGCATGGAAACAGCTGCTGCTGTTTGTAGGGAATTGAGGAAAATGTTTAAATTGTACTAAGTCTTAAAATAGTTTTATGATTTTTTTTTCTTTTTTTCTTTCTTTCATTTCACCTAAAATGATACGGAGACCACATGTGGTTTGTGGAAGTTCAGTTGTTTGGTGCAAACTCCTTCATGTGACACTATTTAAGTGAAAGGTATTAGGACAGTTTTATGGGTTTTCGCTAAGGTGGGAATAAGCTCAGCCATTCCAGGACACCAGCCTTTTGAGGAATGAAAGCCTGGGTTCCCTTTAGGTCCTGACCAAATTCAAGGTCTGAGATCTGTTTGTTTGGCAAAAGCAAACTTTATCAAGCATAAATAATCTATGGATTTTAATCCAGTTGATAGCAGGAGTCTGGAAAAGAATTGAAGGGCAGAGCAGCAACATCTGAGGATCATGGAAAGAGAGTAAGGGTGCACTACATTTGTGGCCTGAGGAGGATGGCTGTATACGCATGTGTAGCAGGAGACACGCGCTGTTGACAGATGCACAAAACTGCCCACCAGCAATGAAAGTCCCACCTTTTTGCGCACATAGGCTTTAAACTGAGATAAAGATTGTGTCCTGAAAAGAACACTTGTGAATTGGCATAAGGCTCAGATGTGATCGGGTTAGAGAAGCCTGGTGGGTTACTGGGCACTGGATGAGTAATACACCGCAGCAGAAACTACTTGAGCATGTACTCTGAGTTCACCCTGGTCTCTATTCTCAAGCTTCTACAGTACCCAGATTTATTGCTGTACCTCAATTACTGCGCATGGTTTATCCACAGTTTTCTTGAAGTTATATCTGCCCTACTGCAAGCGATACCTGTAGGTGGGTCTGGGCCACAACTGCAGCAAGTCTGGATGGGCACCTTCTTCTCGCGAGTAGCCTCCAGATATGCTTCTCTGCCAGATGGAGGAGCTTAGCACTTGGTGCCACTTCCACCTGTCCCACCTCTCCTTGTGGCAGTCACATAAGGAAGATATGATTATCCACTGTCTTTCCTTGGAGGACTCAGATTTTTCCAGCCAGAAAAGAAGATGGCAGCCTGAATTTAGGCTTAAGTAGGGACTTCAGGTGCTGGTCCCCAGGGTGGTCTGGACTATTGAATGGTTTGAAAATTGTTATTGATATGATTCTACAGTATTGGAAGATACTAAATGTAATACATATAATAAACTAGAATTATAAAGAGAAAATAAATAGGAATAAAAGGATATTCAATCAGCATAATGAAACAGTAGCAGATGCAGAACTTAGTATAAAAGGATTATCAGAGATATTGCAAATTTTTGAGGCTCCTATTAGATATCCATTTTAAGTTGTTGCCTTTTACCTCCTCCAACATCCTAGTGTGTTTTATTTAAAAGTTGTGTTTAAATCCCAATACATTATGAAACGTGGATATTATAAGCGTGTAAATATTATAGGCAATCTATAATATATATAAATATCATAAACCATGCAAATTTAAAAAAAAAGGCAAAAAAAACGCAAAACAACTTGATATTATTCACTGAGACCTGATCTAACTGATGTGAATTGTAATGGAGGTACCTAAATTGTGAATAAGTAAATAAATACATAAATAGTTAAGTGCTAAGGGTGTGATGAAATAAATCCATGCCCATCTGGCTACATCTGTTGTTTCATTTAAGTTACCAGCACAAGTGCAGAACACCAGGGAATGGCTGCAAGGGTCCGTTTGTACATACTTTGTTTGCTCTGTCACGATCTCTGCTTTTCTGGGGGCACCGAGGATGGCTTCCTCCACAACTGATTATATGTGCATAACGTCCCCAACGGCCACTGCCAAGAGTTCAGCGGTCCTTGAGGTATTTTTGCTGATTCTCCACATAACTGGCTTGGAGGCACGCACATGGCTACTTGCACCCGCAGTCGTGAGCTCTCGTGCTCCCAGCTGCGACTGTTCTTTGTAAGCCTCACCTTGTTACTGAAGAAGAGGATCTTAATGGAAATGCCTGGATTGCAAAGTTCCTACTGGAGTGCCCGCATAGAGCAGACTGGATAGAAATGGATTGCAAAGTACAGATGGAAAATAAGCATTTTAATTAATGCTAACTTTTATGTAGTTGGAGGACCCACATGCTTGTAGATGTGATTCTATCCCATTTGGTCATGCAGAAGCTAATTCTGATGAATTTGCTAATTTTGCCAAAGAGAATTCATAGCTGCCTCTTTTCACCCTGGTACTTTCTTGCAATTACTGTTGTTTGACAGCTGTTGTTTTCATGCAAATTTCACAATGTGGTGCCTGAGTCTCTGTGAGGTGATAATAACTGTGCAGATCACGCTTAAACAATAGAAATAAGAGCAGACGATGCCATCGTATTTCTGAGCTGCAATTTGATTCAATGTATTTGCCTACTGTGGCCATATAAACCTCACAGGCAATACTGCCCGTTTCCCCTTGAGATTAATGATATTCAGCAGACGTAGATGAAAGCAAAACTGCCTTACATGTATTAAATACAATTAGCTGGGATGCTGAGTAGACCGTATTCTTGCACTTTATTTAGTCGTTTCACCTAAACAAAATGATTTTGCAGTGTTTTATGCCTACTTTACGGAGGCGTAAATCCCACTACACAGATGCAAAGGAGTGGGCAAGTTGGCCGTGTGCCATGGTTTCCACTGTGATATAGCTGGGATGGTTCTCCCAGCCTCCTTTCACTGCAGGACTGCTCCCCGAAGCCCCTCGAGCAGAAAAGAGAAGATACTCAGCTTCACTGATGTGTGTATTAATTCACTGGACAAAATTAATGTACTCTGCCTGTGGAGCTGGATCTAACACAAGGATATCTGAGGCAAAACTGTACAAATGTTGTTAACGGTCAATGTCAGAGATACCTGCTACTATTCTACTGCCTTTTCATCATGTTAGATGCACCGTGGAGCCACGCTTTGCAACTGTTAGCCACATTTAAGTGGTGGAAAGATGTTGGCAATAGGAAATGTAAAATGACTCACTCTTAATAAATAAAAGGATATCAGATTTTTGTGTAGGGTATTGAGCTTACCCAGTTCAATCTTAATAAAATAATACGGCATAGACAGCGCTATAAAAGCTCAAAATTAGAGAAGCTCCCTGTAGCTTACACACCGGTATGAGCAGAATGAATTAACAAGTGCTGTTTTTTTTCTCTCAATGACAGCTGAGTTTCAGTGGAGAATAAGCAATTTCAGTAACAGACAGTACTGCACTTTGAGATCCTTCAGGATGAAAGATAATGTATCTTAGTGTTGTGCATAACAGCAGGCAAAGAGTAGACATCAACAGTACTTCATCTATGGATAATTTTGATTTTAATATACAGGAAGCAACAACAGAAGAACGAATATGACGTCACTGTGAGAGGACTTACCTGTTTATCATTTGCAACTGGACATCTTGAAATAACTTAGCTTATTGCAAAGGGTACACGTGACGTCTTGTAATGGTAAAGTACTGTGGGAAGGAGAAAAATAGTTCAATTTCATGACTAGAAACTCCTTGGTTGTAATGCAATTTGATTTTAGCATTGTAAACTACTTTCTTACTCTAATATATCACTGCTCCTGAACTATAGGTAAAATTCAATCAAGGCTGCTGATAGCAAATCAACTTCTTATTTCAAGAAATATTAGAGTATTGCCACTAAAAATCACCTGCAATAAATAAAAGCATTAATTGTTCAGCTGCTTAGTGCTACGTTACATGGTCAGGTGTGCCCGTAGCTATCACTGTCCATGCACATACACGCACATGCACAGACATGCACGTACAAAGTTTGCTTTCTTTTATATTGCACTTCTCCAGCGTGTAGCTGGAGACAGTGTCTTGGATCTGCATTTCATAAGCAGCCAGCCGCCCCTTCCCCACCCAGCTGCCGAGCTGTCCCTGTTGGTGAAGTCCTGGCTTCCCTTGTCACCCCACGGCTCTTGCTGAGCTGAACTGGCACTTTCATCTTGGTGAATCAGCATAGCTGGCACTGAATTAGCAAGTCTTAGTATTTCTGGGTGTTCAACTACACTTCGTGAGGTAATTACTTTTGGAAATGCCAGTTCAGCACAGCCAGGGACAAGCAGAAAAAGAGATGCAGCCTTTCCCAGCAGGGACAGCTGGGGCTGCTGATTAAGGATGGATGAATCTGTTTGGGAAAACAAATCTGCCTAAGCCCCAGTTCTGCAAAACTTCCATATTAATTCCTATGTTTGTGAAAACGTTTGTCTCCCTTCCAGGCAGAGGGCTGGGATTTTTTTTTTGTTGTTTTTTCTTTGCTATTGCCACCATCCAGTTTTCTTCCAAGAACTACAGTCTGGTGACTGCAAAATGTTGAATTACTTGTCTGGTCACATCCATGCAGAGTCGCTAATGGTGCTGTTCCCTGATAGCATCTTTGGCAACTCCATGCAGCATCTCCTTCAGGAGCAGCAGTAAATGTCATGGCACAGAGAATAATGGTATGCAGCACACCAGTGGAGAGCTTTAGACATTGGCAACAGCTTATGTTGTTTTCAGTTGCATATCTTTATCAATCAGGGCTGCTATTAGTACCTTTTATCTTAGAAACAATACAGTCATATATTAGATTTCTGAAACCAGAAGGCTGCCCAGATTACTGGGAGAAGGTGACATTAGTGTTGTAATGAAGAAAAGTAATGAGGAGCAGAGAGGCTGTGTATAAAGTCATCCTGTATTGTAGGCAAACTCTGCTTAACAAATGTACTGTGTACAGATTTCAAGACCACATGTGCAGGGCAGCTGTTCCTTGTCCTCCAGTGATGTGAGAGGACACTGTCCATCTGCATCAGGTGGTGACTTCAGATTGTTACTACATTTAAGCAACTCTTCCACAGTCCTGGAAAGTCTTAGCTGGACTATACATCTGTCATTTTCCCTCAGAATAAGCTAATAACTAACCAGGCACTTAATCCAGCCCCCCCAAACCCAGTAGCTGTTAGTGAAGGTCACTGAGACGATTGCTTGTTGGGTCTTATGAAAAGATCCAGAGCCTGTTCCTGAAAATCTGGGGATACCTCGCTCACCATCATGTTCAGTATTTGGAAATTCATGTGCTGTCCATCGTGCTGATTCCTCACTAGTATGGGACCCGTATGTTAATGCATGTACTGAGTTCTGGTAGTGCTCACCACAAGCCTCACAACTCATGAAGCACTTTCATATCACAGGGGGTCTAAAAGGTGATTACAGAACAGAAGGAAAACAGTGACTCCAAGCCAAGCAAGAACAAATACTATTTAATTAACTGAATGGCACAGTTTGGAATAAATATCTAATGTTGCTATATTTGTAGTGTTGGTATTAATCAAAGACAGTGCAATGGCTTTTATAGTATTGCCTCTGGTTTGAGAGTGCTTAATAATTGGTTATCATGACAAAACCACTTTTAGTCAATGAGCTTCCCTGTCATCTGGGTTTTCCCATCAACTTTGGCAGATCTGGATCTGCTCAGAGCCCATTTAACTATTTTTTGGAGGGATTGTTTAGTCCAGACAGATTGCATGTACTAGTGATATGATTTCTGGAGGTCTCACTAGAAGTTAGTGCCTTTGGAAACTAAATTAAGCAAAACCAAAGCAAAGACAATTATCTTAATGTGCTGAATTAGAGCCCTGAGTGAAAGAAGCCATTCAAATACCCACCTTAGTGTAAAATCAGAATTATTTCTTTATGATGTGGAATGAATAGTGATCAGCTCCTGCCACAGCATTTCCCATGAACACAGGAGATCTCTTTGCTGGTTTTATAAAGGTCTGTTACATGGACATTAAAAGGAAACTGGATGAACTCAATTAAAGCCAAAGCCAGAGTCTAACCCAGCCCAGTAACTTTGTCTGGAGCTCCTCTTTGCCTCCAGTGTCTACTAGTTTATACATGCCTTTCTAAACACAAACCTAATTTTTATGCGCTGTGGTAGCATGCTGGGGCCTTCCCTCCCACCTCCAGCGATCAGGTGAGAGCGACACTGAAAGTCAGATACACTGAAGAGCATGAGGCACATGGGGCATGGTCCTTCTTTAGTCGCAGGGGAAAAGATGAGTTTGCAGCTGTGTCCTCCTCTGCAGGCTTAGTGCTGTATGGCCAGGATTAAAAACCTTTTGCTCGCCTAAATAAAATTGCTCATCCACCCTCTTCCCTTTCTTCTGCTCAGAAGATTCGAGAGTCGTTCAGTCGTTGCAGCATGAGACACCCACCAAGCTCTTAGATGAAAGCTCCACTCCCCAAACCCTCAGGAGAGTGGCTTGATTCACATTTCCAAACTCTTCTCTTAGTGTGTGGAGGAATGTCTTGCCAGTAACCTCTGCAGCACTGATATTAG
The DNA here is from genome assembly GCA_034782735.1 of Sagittarius serpentarius. Lineage (NCBI taxonomy): Eukaryota > Metazoa > Chordata > Aves > Accipitriformes > Sagittariidae > Sagittarius > Sagittarius serpentarius. Next base: position 21,675,521 of record JAVKLA010000026.1, read on the forward strand.
GAACGCAAGCCAGAGGGGGCCATTTAGAGAATGGGATTAGATTAGCATCTTTCCCCCAAATCCTTGCCGTGCCTCCCATTTTCCAATGAATTTTCTACATACCAGGTATCATTGGCCACCTGACGTCATGCTGATGGAGGCAAAGTCACTGCTGATTTCTGCAATAACTAAGCCCTGTGGCAGAAATCCTGCCTGGGCGAACTCAGCTGTATAAGTAGCTGTGGTTGAGAGCAGTGCAGAAACTTGGGCTCTACTTGCAAGGCGGAGACAAAATGAGCCTGACGCAATACCCTGGAGGGAGAGGATTAAGAAACTTCTTTTTCCAGCATAGAAAAGGACATGTTCTAAAACCAAACCGAAACAAAACAAAACCGAAATAAGCAACTGGGTATGATGCAGGAAAAGAAGCCAGCACTGCAGGAGCTGGAGCGGATCATGAGAGAAGTGAAGTATTTGTCACTAGAGGGCAACGTGGGATCAGGTAAGTGGATGGATGCTGCTCTGGAAGACAGTGAAATATGGGGACACTAGCATGCCACCATATGGAGGAGAGACTTAAAAATAACAAGGCAGCCTGGTGAAGCACAGCAGAATAAGAAATTGAGTTTTACTGCCCTTAGTCATCATCTTGACTCTGGCTCAGCCAGAGAGGGGAGTGGGAGTTGAAGAGGAGAATGTAGCTGCTGTGATTTGATCAGCGATGCCAACTACCATATAGTCAGACACAAGTTCTTCCTGAATGAAGAGGATGTTATAGAATCATATTCATGATCAAGGTGCAGAAAGGAGGGGGAGAAGAAAAAATATATAATGTACTGGCTGTCCGAGTTTCAAACCTCTGGATTTGTGACTTCTATAGCTTATATCAGGTTAAATGCTGCTAGTCTCTCACAAAACCAGTCTAGAAGCTCTCAGTCCATAAATTTTGAGTTGATTCAAATCTCAGGACAATACACATAGAAAAGTTACCCCTTAAATCACTCCATGTCTGTCTAAGAGTGACAGAAAGAAGGGAAGAAAGAGCATTTCTGTAACATCTGATATATATTTAGTTAACAGAAGCCAATATTAAACTATTGAACTGTTGAAATAACACTTTTAAAACCTGTATAAATTAGCTTTTAAATTTGGACTCCGTATTTGACCAAATTTGTTCATAGAATAGATGGAAGATGAATCTAGTATAACAGGCTGCTGAGGGTTAGATTTAAAACAGTGTTTAAAAGCTTCTTTACAGAGGAAGTTATTTTTAATCCATCCAGAATGTGAATATATTGGCCTAAGCTTCTTAGTACACATGGATGGATCCCTGGCCCTACAGCAAAACAACCAAAACGACTCGGTGTCTTCATCCAGAGCAGATTGGCTGGATCTACACCACAGAGCATCTTTCTTCTCTGGGCCCCATGGGATCCCAACATAAAATAGTTAATTAGACCATGAAATTGTTTATGAAATACTATGAGGATTGTGTTGCAACCTGCCAGAACCATGTTTTTGTATATTTGTGTGGTACAGTTATGTCTATCTAATAATTTGCTGTGAATGTAAAGAGCAGCCCCGTTTTGCCCTCTCTCCTCCCAGAATCTCCCCAACTCTTCTCACACCTGCTCTACAGAGGAGCTGCCTCTGGCACTCATCTTCTTTGTGCTTTCACTGAGCTGATTTAATTTGCTAAGTTTGCAGAATACACACATTTGTTTTGGTATGTTAATTATCTGTCAGTTCAGTGAAACAAAAAAAAACCCCCATGATGGAGACCGCTGGGCACCAGATCTGGCACAAGCAAACCAGCAGCAGCTGGTAGGAGCAGGATGGCCAATTCTCTGCCACGGGGAGACATTACACTGTCTCAGCTGTATCACTGAAATGTGCCCTTACACCACTTTAAATTAATAAAGCATTGATACATAACCTATGTGCACTGAGATGATCTTGACAATCAGACCTGTCCATTCAGTAAAGCTAATTACAGTTTTTAATATTCAGAATTTGACAAAAACTGTCAATATTTTGGGGGTGTTCCTCCTTTCTCCTCATCCCAAATGATAATAATTTTGAAAAGCTGAAGTCAGGTGAAAGGAAAACTGTAGCAAAGATCCTGGAGGGATTTTTTAAGTGTTCTGCTTTTCCCAAAGAAAGCCAAACTTCACCTTCTTGCATTTAGTCAGATCTGCATAGTAAAGCTAAATGCAAAATAGTTGAACATCATTGGAAATAATAGTCAGGATCTAAAACAAGAACGAGGTGTTCTGCAATAAAAACACTTAAACAGTTATTTCTAAGTGGGAGTAAAGTGAATAACTAATTGCCATTTCTGAAATGAGCTTTATTCTCTTGTTTACTACACTATAAACCAAGAATAATTTCACTGTATTTTGCTGTGTTAGTCATGTGAAAGTGACACAACTGAATCAGAATTTGTGCTTCTGCTTTATTACTGGATATGAAGAGTTATGAGTTGAAACAGCAATGTGAATCCTTCTAAACGGACAAAATTGTTTCATTTGGGAGGCCATTCTGAATCCAATAAAATTGTGGTTGGAACTAATTTTCTCCTTATGTTACATGGGACAAAATTGCTCTTATTTCTATGTATGCATTTACAGCCTTTGGCACAATGGGATTAAATTCTTTTCTGGGATCCAGGTACTTCACTAATACAAATACTTATAACTGTGGCACGGGGGGGTGTATTTTGTAGTTGGACATAATCAAAACCATGAAAAAATTGTCATAATTCATAAAATGTACAGTGAAAAGATGTCATGAAGCAGCATAACTCACTAACGTTAATTCAGTCGTGCTGGTTGGGACCAAAGGTCCGTCTGTCCAGTGACCTCCCTTTGATGGCAGCAGAGAGCCTAGGGAAGATTGCGCAAACTGGGCAGACATAAATTCTTTCTCCTGATACTCTCCCAGGCATTAAACTTTTACAGGGACTATGTGAACCAGAAATGGTTTTTATGTATTTAAGTAACACCCAATTGATTTCATTCCTATGGGCTTGTCCATTCATCCTTTGAATCCATGCAGACTTTTAGCACTGGTAGTTTCTTCTGACAAGGAGTCTCACATCTTCCCTATGTGTTATGTGGAAAAACACCTTCTTTTGTTTACTTTTAACTCCTCTTTCATTTGACGCCACCTGTTCCCTGTACTGGAAAAGACAGTAAATCGTCAACCCTATTCACCTTCTTCGTGTAAGAGATTTTTATGTACCTACCTATGTATATGGAGGTCATATCATCCAGAATTGTCTATTTTCCCACACAGAAGAATTTAGTTAGTACTTCATTTTATGGAAGCCTGACTATAACTGTCCCAGGAAACATCCATATGCAGAAATTAATTCATAGCCAGATAAACTGACCTTTTGTTTCTTTCATTTTCGCCTAAAACATAGGACAAAAATGCACAAGATTTCTGTGATTTTGAATATGTTCCAAGTCAGTCCTGTGAAGTGACCGTCATTTGTTTCAGCGCTTCTCATTTGAGAAGAATATCATTTGAACTCTCTGAATACAGTAAGCAGACATACGTCATTGTGCTGAGCACTTTCTCAAGGATTTGACAGCTTTTTATTTCATGCATCATTCACCCCTCGCTATAGTAATCACAGAAAGTAACATTTCATTAATGAAAGTTAAAAAGCTGATAGGATGTTGAGAAATAGTATCTGGACCCAGGCATGTTGGTAATGGATTTCATTGTACTGTGCTACCCCAAGCGATGCTCACACCAATGTGACATCTACTTACTGCAAAATAAGTAAGAGATTGAACTAGAGATTATTTATTAATTTTCTTTACGGCTGGGAACCCAGACTAAAAAAGCTGAGTGAACCCAACTCCGGCGTTGTACAGAAGCTGTGACTTAAACTGTGTGCATCAAAAAAAAGATTATCAGAATATGGACTTTTGCTTTCTTCACACTGGCTATGAAGAGGTGTAAGGAGAGACTCCACTATGACTCTTTCTGAGCAGATCACGTTTTCTCTCTCCGAGAGGCGGTGCCAGAAATATTGCTGACTTCCATGGTGAGTAGGATTTGCTGTGACATATGTCTCTTACATTACTCAAAAAGTGTAAGTAAGCAATGAAAATCAGGATTACTTTAAGTTTGCATCACAGGTGGTGTAGTGTATTGACAAAGGGATTTGAATTGCAGTCGGCTGTAAAAATGGCACACTCGTTATACAAACACAAGTGAATCCAGCACCGTATCAGTGTGAGGCCGTTTGCTAATGGTGCTGAAATGGTGATGGCCTGCAAATTGTATTATGACCTTAATACTTATATGCACCAAAAGGCACACTTTCTTTAAAGGTATAGAGTTGGCAAAAGTAAGCACTTAAAATTTTATAGTTAAAAAATATTTATTTAAGGTTGCTTATGCAGCATCTGGATGTTACAAGCTTTAATGATATCACCACGTAAAGTTTTTTTCACCGAATGCTTCCATCTAATAGATTCATTGCAACAGGAAACACAGAGATTTCTATTTGCTGAATTTCAATTATTGCTTACAAAGAGTACAGGAGCATTCTTAAAAGGATTGTAAAGACAATTTTTTAAAATGGAAGATGATATATAAAGCAGTTTAAATGAAACTATCTCACATAAACATTAAAAAGTATTGTCATGAGGTAAATTATTCCAGATGCATTTGGAAAATGAAGACAACTTTTTAATACCAACATGTGTATTTTTAACATTTAAAATCCACTATTACAAAAAAGAAAGGAAGAGCAACAACAAAAAAACCTAACCCCAGGTTATGGATAGGCTTTGTTTCTTAGATACATTATTTAATATAGTTTACATAAGAGTGGATTTCATTTTTTTATTTTGGCAGCTTTTCTAATTCTTGGTTCCTGAGTCCATCTGGGGTTCAAATATATTCAATGACAAAACTAACATGATTTATTTCTGGGCACTGGGGCTTCCTTCATTGGCCAAATGTAGTAATCTAGTGCCATCAGCCACAGGTATTTCTAGACATCAGTAGAGAGCTGGCAGATATGCCTCAGAACTTGACAGACACCTGCCTGCTACTGCAGGTCACCTCAGCCAGTGGCATTTAGTCTCAGAGTAGGAGTTAATTTAAATGCCTACATATGAAAGCATCCTGTGTCTCTTCCAGCTGCTGCAGAAAAAAAGAGATGGATCTTTGTGAAGTCCTGCGGTGCATCTGCCTGCACTGTACAGACGTCTCGGATACCCCTGGGCACCATTGGTGGCAGCAGGCAGACATCTCTTCTGCCTTTGGTCATAACAGTCAATGGACTGTGCAGAAGGTCTCTGCTCCTCTGCCTTTGGGTGCCTACTTTTAGTGAACTGAATCTCTCTACAGGCTCCAGTGACTCTGCTGAATGGATCTCTGTCTGCTATGAGACAGTAGACAACAGCACAGATGTAGACCTCAACATTTAGTGGGACTTGGCAGTGTTAGGTTTGCAGATGGACTCGATGATCTTAAAGGTCTTCTCCAACCTAAATGATTCACTGATTCTATGATTTAGGCCTTTAGGCATTTAAGCATATGTAGACAATGACACTGCAATTCAGTCCTACCTTAGATGGTAGTTACTAAGTCAATTCAGTGCCCACTGTTCCAACAATAAAGAGCACACTTAAGAAAACTACGTTATTTAATAATATCCTCTTTCTTTTGGCATTTTAGAAGGTGATTTAACTCTTCAACATGTCTCCTTTGTTCAGTTCACTACCGCACTGTAAGAAGCTGAAAGTATTTTTTAGCACTACAGAAGTATCTTCTTTTAAATGATGTTATTTTTATTGCAGTCACTTACAAGTCCTTTTTTATGATTTGGGCATTGATAGTGAAGGAAGAGAGTTGGAGTGGTAGGGAAAGTGAAGAGATGGGTTCTGTTTCATGCACTTTATCTGCATGGACTGTGATTAAGTAAAATAGCTCAACTCATAATGAAAATCCATCATAAGGATTGTGCTTATCTTTAGGTCTTGGTATTCTATAAGCAATCTTAACATCAGCTGTATGCTAAAAAGGCTGTCATGAGTAAGGACAACTTTCAAGAATGGTATTTCTGAACTGCGGTCACAAAAAGGATAACTGCTGGTGATGGCAGCATATCTGAAATCTAACACAAGATAGAATAAGGGAAGTTGACTCAGAAAATATGCTCCAATGTACAAGTCTGGCATCTGTGTTAGAAACGTGTATTTATTCTCTGGGTGAAGCTAAGCACAAATTGTAAGTGCTGTGCTTAGTGCAATGACCACTTTGTATGAAGTTTCACTGTGGTCTTTGACAACTTTGTGAACAGGAAAATCCAGCTGGTTGGAAAGGAATACACTAACCATAAAATGTAATGGCTATGGAAAATAAGATAGCTGTTCTTGAAGCAATGGTTTGGGGAAAGAGAAGTGAGAAGTAGTTTTCTAACCCTTTGGGATTGTTAAGAAACACATGAAAAGCAATTCCAATTTTAAGAACAGAGTAGCCACTGAAGCTTTTGGATAAAGCATCTCCGGAGGAGGAGAAAGAAGAAAGGAATATCTCCTATATCCATTCAGAAGCTGGACCAACCAAGGAGAGAATATTGTCAAACACAAGCTTGATAATAATTCTATAATTTTGCAACTTTGCGTCTCATTTTAATGTAATATGTTAACCTTTGCCTTAATAGAGTAAACTAAATCCATTGTCTTTCTTTAATCTTGTTTTATAGAAAGTGTGATTGTTGAGTAATCTGACTCAGTACAAAACTCCATTCCTTTGGAGTGGCTCTCTGAATAGCAGGAAAGGGCATGACTGGAGAAGGTCAGTCAACCGACATCAGTAGTGGATTCCTGGAAAGCAGATACTGGTCCGTGGTTACGTTGAAGTCTAGTGACACTAGGATATGGAGAAGGTGTCTTCCACAGTGTTTGTGACAAGCAGTAAGAATGGTGGCAAGGTGAATTCTGATGTTATGAAAGACTATCCATGCATGTGAGATAAGAAGCTGTTACAGCTCTGCAAGTCCCTGACTGGACTGCAGAGTTGTTTCTTGAGATGTCGCTGATCTTCCCAGAACTCGTGCTAAAAATGAGTTTTCTACGTCTTTAAAAACAGTTCAGGATTTGCCTGTTTCTGTACATGCACCTTTTTTTTGTTGTATCCTGTTATCCAGACATTTAACTTTATTGCTGGTAGCCTAAAAAGGGGAATATTGAACACACCTTAGCTTCCTTACAATTTGCTTTTTCTATCCACTTCCTGACATCGTTAGGTTTTTCCCCACCCTTTCTTCCTTTGCTTAACTAGAAAAAACATTTATGTTGCAGTCCTCCTGGTAATTCAACACAGGGTTTTTCAAAGCATAAAATGTTATCATGTCCCCCACGCAATGCAGGTTACCGAGGTCTGTTGCTCTAACTAATGTCATTAGAGGTTTTTCTTCTATGTGTTGTGGATGTTCACTGAAATTTTTGCAAGTCTTCAAGTGAGTGCAAGAGAAACCTCCATGAAAATGGCAAACTAAGAAGTTTAAATTATTCAGTCATGCTTAAAAGTCTTTACTTATTTTAATAAGGGCAAGAAAAATACATATGCTATTGAAACCAAAAACTGAGAGTCAATATGCTTTCATTGAAAAGCTCTCCCTGAAGAGCAATGTTTAACATTAAGCCTTCTGACTGATGCTGTGCAATATACAGTGAAACAAACTCAGCCCAGAGGAGCTCTTTCAGTCACAGTAACAAAGATCAGATAAGGACGTAACTATGGCTGCAGACAATGATAATTCACAGGGTCGATATGGAGATGAAAACAAAAGGCTTTATTCTTGACCCAGCTAACACAATATTCATCCCTAGGGACAGGAGAGAAAGCTTTGAGTAGCCCTTTATCCGGAACTGAGGAAGGCATAAGCAGAGGTGAGAAGTTAGTTCCTTCACGGGCTGAATTTATGTAGAGGAAAGATGAGAGACCTTCTGGTCTCTTAAACTGATATGAGGCAAGGTTTTGGTAACGCTCTGTGTAAAAGTGGATTTGGGAGGGAATTTTATCTCCAGTGTACTGAAGGTAGTCCTCTTAGGCAATGGAGGTCATACACTAGAGGGGAATGAAAGGAGGAAATGAGAGGAAGTGGTGCAGGGAACATCCAGCTATGACTTGGGAAGTGAACACATTTTCTTTCATATTTTGTGTCATAGAAACCATAAACTCATCTTGACAAATACTGCCTTGAGTTAATGAAGGTGTGTATTAAACTCTTTTTGTTCATGGCAAAGAGCAACCGATAATCGTCATTAGTTTGTTGCTATCGCCTGCTCCTTCCTTTTGGGGTGTACATATGCTTACTTCCTTAAAACTGTAGTTACATCTTCCTTTTCATCAGTGTTACATTGTTTGACCTTGACCTCTTGCAAGTATTTCAGAGGACTTTTTCTATTCATTGTGTCTGATGGGTCTTCCACTTTGACAATGTCTTTTGAAAAAAAAAATAATTGTGTTGTACTGAAATTAACAGTACATTATCTCTAGTGCAATAATGAAAGCAGCATGACAACTTGCAAATTAATGGTAAAATGGATTATCACCCTTTCACACGCATTTTTGAGATATTTTGCAACATTATTTCTTCGTACAATATAAAGTCAGGAATGTGTTAAATGGCAGCAAAATTTATTGTTATTTACCAGATACAGGACATTATATTAGGGTTCCCAAGCCTTCTATATCTTGTCAAATATGTGACAAGCACTTGATAAACCATTTTGGAAAGAGTCACGGATGCAAACAGCTGGTAACAGAGCCAATAATGCTGCTTCTGGGCACATTTCTTAAACTCCCATGTTGATGGCTCTCCTATATTTTCTTTGCAAGTTTTGTTTTGTAGGCCTGTTTCTTATCTTATACAAGAAGTATTCTCTCATGCTTTGTTTTATTCAATTATTTTATTATAAGGATCTCAGTAGTAGTAGTACTTCACTGTCTTATGCCAGTGCTCAGAGATTTCAATCAGAGCTGGACTTTATGATACAATGCATTATAAATGTTGTGTGCAATTTATTATGGGCTGTAAAAAGCTTATTTGCTAAGGAGCTCATGATGTAGAGGTGAACACATGTCATGAGGCTCTTGTAGCCGCTTACTCCACCATTATTAAATTTACTATGATTGCCTGGAAAGCAGTGTACTTCCTCCAACTCGAAATAAAACATTTTTCTTTATTTTTTTCTTATCACATAGTATGAGCAAACAATAATAAGTTATTTTCATCTCCTTGTCTCCTTTCATTAGGAAATTGAATGTTTACTATCAAGGTAATATTCATTTTTGAGTTCTTAGACTGTTTTGCAAGTCCTCTAATTTAGTTGTGGTAGAAAAAAAATACACTGGCAGTCAGCAAATGGTTAACACTTGTCAAACACAAAACTATGATATCAGTAGGATGTGGGTAAAAAGTTGAAACTCTTCCAAGATTTTTCTCTCCAGATATAATCCTAAAATGAAGTTCCATGATTACAGATGGCTATTCTTTTGCTTTTAGATAGGAGACAGGATCCCAGCACTGCAGTTAGGTTGATCTAGAGCACTCCTGGCTTACGATCACAAGATCTACACTTAAGATACACTATCAATACCTATGCTGGTCATCCAAACCCTGTTACTATGGAGGATATGGCCAGCTCTGCTGTTGCAAGAACAGCCTATTAAGGTTAAATTTAAATTACCATGATTGGGAGTGCTTCCCCACACTCATGTTCAGATAAGCACCCTAACCTCATCCTCATTTCACTCTGAGTCATGGACTAGCCTTTACATGTCCATGCATCCATGAGATGGGAACGCTGGTTCTCAGGTTGGAGGGGAGTTCAGCTGCACAGACTTTCTAGATGTCCATCTCTAACATGTTGGGTTTTGTTTGGTTTTTTTTTCCTGCATCCGCTGGAGCTATCACATTACAAAGCTTTACATTTTGAAATTTGATCCCAATTTGGACTGGTGTTGATGAGGACATCAAAAGACACATTTCAGCATGCAGAGATGAGTGAGGATAATGAAGGGTGGTGGCAGTCTGAGTACCTGTCATGTCACACCAAGATCAAAGTTCTTGCTTCAAAAAATAGCAGCAACAACTTTATGAGAAGAAAAAGCCAGTCCTATTGAACATGTTCTAATTTTTCCTGTCTCAAATCCAGCCACAGACAATTACTTTTCACTAAAAACTGTGAAACAGTGGCCATAGTTGGATGATTCATCAGCAACATTTACAAGATATGTATCTTCCCGAACAATACCAGAAATAAATCTTCCAGTATCATATTCATAGGCTTCTTGCTCACAGTAAAATGCTAAAAGATTAACCAGATACCAGTTAATTGGTGCTTCATGGATCTCTATATGAGCTGAACAGGCAGTGTTTTACAAGAGACGAAAACTGTTTACGCTACTGTAATAATGTCTCTTAACTACTTCAGCAATTAAAATCGTTGTAGGGATTGTGTGAAGTGTATTTATTACTGTTGTTAATTAGAATGCATGAATCAAAAGAGGAAAGCTGTTATCCTGTGAGCTGAACCTGACTTCTCTGAGTACAGTGAAATTTATCTTGCAAGGTAAAACATTGTATAAATTCGGACGCTTCTCTTCAGTATTTACTATTTGTGTCATGCTAACATTGTCCTATGATTACATTTATATTTATATTTATAATATTATTTCTATTACATTATAATAATTGCTAGTCTCTTCTTTACTTTGTGGCTCAGCTGCTTTTATAGATTCACCCAAATGCTCTCCCAGAGGATAATTCAAGGAACTCTGACATAATCTAGGGTCTTTTGTGTCTCCTCTGCCAATTAAACCTGGTCTGATCATGACCACTAACTCTGTAGCTCAAAAGGAAGTCTACTAAAGAGCATTAATGTGGGAACCCTATCTGTGATGTTAGGAAAGGGCAAGAAGGGGAACAAGAGAATTCAAGGAGCTGCATACCAGGAGATGAGACTACAATGATCTCCGGTGGACAACCTAATCACTGTCTAGAGCCAGCATCAGGTACGGTTAAGTCCTGGTTGTTGTTACCCATAAATTGGCCTTTTGTCTCCTGGTGCTCGCAGGTATGTCACCAGCATCCATGAGTGGACTCATTGTCCTCTGGAGAACGCCTGAAGGTGACAGCACCAGTACAGTCCATCAGGAAGCTCTTGAGCCACTAGGAGACAAAGCAAGAGAAAATATTTATTTAGAAACCATTCCTGGGAGCAGAGCACATTAGACATATGTCACTGACAGAGCACCGAGGGACAGGTTGTTTCCTTTACCTGAGTCATGAAGACTTAAATACTACCAGGGTGAATAGGTTGTGTGATGGCTTCTTTCTTGAGGAGCCGGTGGGATTCCTCGAGGAAGGAACGTTTCTTTGTGTTTCAAGTAGTTATTCCCATTTTTGGCCTTGCATAGAGGAAAATGAAATGGGTAGGTAAATTAGATATGGTTTAATTTAAAATTCTCTTTTTTGATAGTGTATATGAAGATAGAATAGAATTTTGTAACTGTTGGAACAGATGAGAATTCATTTTAGTCATGCATTTTTCTAGATTGTATCTTCCATTGTAGTTTCTTCTACTTTATAATTGCAGTGCTGTTCTTTATAAGTGCATAAAAATAAAGTGTTATTGTCATGTTCCCTCAAGTAACTTAATTACTACATTTCTGAGGTAACTGACCACTGTAATTATGTAATATATCTTCTGTGTATAGGAAGCTTTATGCATGCAACTTTAAAATACACAGTAGGTGTTGAGTTACACTTCTTTTATTATTTTTTCCTTAGTAAGATGTGACTTTTCTACTATTTTGAATAGTTTTGCTGCAGAACGTGATAGAAAAAGTAAACACACCAATGCATTCTTAGTTTAGCATTGTTTATTTGTTTGCTGTTTTTCCCTTGGGCTTTTTAAAATCTGAAACTGATATACAATATTTTGTAAATGTGTCTCAATTTTTTTTTTAATTTGCGTTGTTGTGATGAAGAAAGTATGCTCACTTTTTAAGAAAAAAACTCCTAGTCTTTGAGATTACTAGGACCTAAACTGAAGTATTGACAGAAACAAAAGCTATGGAGATTTTAAATCCACTTTTCATTTCAATAAGTTAATGAAGAAATGTACTTCTACCAATTTAAGTCAGCTGTTCCTATTCTGAACAGTTCAACAAAAACTTGAAGCTTGGATGTAATGGTAAACAGTAAATCCAACTGGCAGTTTTTACCACATTCGTATTAGAAGCTTGGTCTACCTTTCACTTTGAGTCATTTTACTTTGTTGAGAAATGGACTCCAGAAGTGTACGTCAACTTTCCCACAAAAACAATAAATATTTTACTCCCAAAGAACTTTCATACTTCTTCCAGTGGCGAAATGTTCTCAGCTGCTTCTTACCCTGTCAGAGTCTTCAATTTTGTTTCATATTTCTTTAATTCAAGAAAGAATATATTGACAATATTAATGTGCCAATACTGTATTCACAGATTGGATTAGTGGTCCTGCGGTTGCGAAGGTGAGGACACATTATTCTGTAAATCCAGACGTATTTCTTTACAAATAAGCACTAATGCAGGATGCAGATTAATGGGCCCTACCCACTGTTCTGGACTGCTACACTTATTACAGCATCTAGTCAAAGCTATGGATGCAGATGGACAACAGATTTGCACTCCATAAAGCATAACAGGTCTACATCTGCCACCCAGATGAAGAAAGTTCTCTGTGGCATGCGGGTGGGATAGAGGCCGGGACAGTGAAAGCAGCTGGAGAAGGTGGGCTTTTAACAGGGTTCTGCCAGATGGACTTCTCTGCTTCACTAGCCTGTTATCACTGCTCTTCATATAACTGGGCACTGTCATCTTTTGATCCCATGTATGTGACCAACGCAAGATTTAATGTATAAGAAGTGGTCAGCTATATGGAGCCATAAATGTTGGGTAAATACAGCTTTGTTGTCTGGAGTGCTCCCCTAGAACAGGGCTGGAGGGCATATAATTTTCTCTGTGTCAAAATGATTGCAACTAATTGGTCTCGTTGTAATTGATAGACCTTCAAAGCAGCATGAAAGACAGTAGTTACAATATAGGACCTCTTGTTGTCTCCTGACATATGCTGCTGCCTGTGTTGGGTTGCATTATGGATCCCCTTCCGCGTTGTCAGGTATAGTTGTAACCAGAGAGCCACAGAGCTTTCTGTCATTCTAGGCAGGAATATAAACAATTTGACAAAAGATGGGGACATTAATACAGCTGGCTATGTCACATCCCTAAGGAAAAGTGTAGGCAAATCTTATGCATGTAAAAGGTTAGAATTAATTATTAAATCCTTCTCTGATTTGCATGTTCAGGAAGAACATCAACAATCATTTCCCACTATCATTTCCAGATGTCTTTTTGTTCCTAGATATAAGGTGAGCAGGCTGGAGCCGGGGCTAGTCAGATACTACCAGGTCTGCTCAACTTCTTGCACAGCTCCACAAGCTAATCAGGCAGAAGTAACCAAAGCAGCAAGATGTTGCCACCAGTTCTTATCATTGCAATAAGTATTGTAGCTATTGAAGTTGTTGCTGGATTTATTGGAAATGGATTTATTACAGCTGTTAACATCATTAACTGGATCAAAAGCAAAAAAATTTCTTCCGCTGGTATGATCCTGATCTTTCTGAGCACATCAAGACTTATCTTGCAGGTGAACATACTGATGCACTTTCATAGTCTCTACTTTGCAGATGTGTTAAAGTTGGCTTCCATGTACAAAGCTTTTGGAGCTATATGGATGTTTGTAAACCATAGCAGTTTGTGGTTCAGTGCCTGGCTCTATGTACTCTACTGTGCAAAAATAATCAATGTCACCCAATGGCTGTTGCTGCAAATCAAGCTCAGAATAGCTGGGATGGTCCCATGGCTTCTTCTAGGATCACTGGTGATCTCTTCTGTGACTTCTCTTCCTCTGCTATGTATTACACCCAGCACTTACCTCTGCAGCTCAACAGGGATCTGTAGAGAAAATAGCACAGCACGTATCACTGACTGGGATAGTTCTTATCTCTACCTGCTTCTTCTCTACTTTGTAGGTTGCTTTTTTCCTCTAGTACTATCTGTGGTAACCTCAGCTCTCTTAATTACTTCTCTATGGAAACACACAAAGAAGATGCAATGTTATGTAGATACTTTCAGGCATCCTTTGGTAGATGTTCATCTAACTGCCATTAAATCCATTATTTCTTTCTTAATCCTATATCTTTCCAATTTTGTAGCTCAAGTTCTGTTGATACTGTCGACTTCTCAAAGTAAGGATGTTGTGAAAGTTGCAGTATCCTTAGTTGTAGCTGGGGCATATCCTTCCGTACACTCTGCTATCCTCATCATGGTCAATTCAAAACTCAAACTGGCATTTAGGATCCTTTGCCAGCATTTTAAGTGCCATTTGGAAAATATGACTCTAAGCCCCACATTATAGCTGGAGAGAAACACTCTCCAGTAACAGATCTGGAATCAAGACTTTTATGCATGAATTGATTTACCATCTTTTTTCTTAGTCAGTAACTTTCATCTTTCAGAGATTTCAGTGAGTAGACCTCCTTAACATTTCAGAAATATCTGAAATATCTGAAATAACATGCATTTTCACCTTTTTTCTACACCACTTTTGCTCCCTCAATCTTATTTAATAAAGAGTGAGAATAAGAGAATGCACTGACAGGAAACGTTGCACTTAAATCAAGTACAGGATGCTTTGTGATTTCAGATTCTCAGTTTAAGATTGACAGTTTTATGATTTTATGATATGTTTGAATTGAAGAAAATGGTACTAAAACAGAGACAAAATTGACAGAGCTCACAAACATCACTTCTCTGCTAAAGGATCTTTCACCTGAGAAGCTTAAAATTGGATTAAACACATGTTGTACAAGCCATAGCTGGTGTGATATACAAACAGAATATGCTTCTAAACATGAAAAACTAGCTAAAAGACAACCTGAGGGAAAATTGAGATTTGGAAACATACAGCCAATTAATGTAATCGAGTTACATTCTGAATCTGCTTTATTTGTGTTAGAATTCCAGTATGTATATAGCAATTTAGTGGTTAAACACCATTTTAAAATGGATCCTTTTGTTCAAAATACATTTTATGGTAATTCATTTGATTTTCTTGAAAGTGGATTACTAGGTGGTGATTACAGTGTAAAGAGATGTAGGTACATAGTTCTACCTGTCCACTATAGAAAATCTCCTTCTTGTTGAATTGATCAATCTGATCACAAATTTGCCTTTGTACATGATTTGCTGTTGCTTTGAGTAGTTGTGAATTGTTTCTAAGACTGTTCTATTTTACTATTTTATGTTACTATGAATTTTCACATGAGGTTGATGAGATATGTTCAACAAATCCTGTCGTGTTTTATCAGATAATGTGTTACATGATTCTACCCCAAAGTTCTCAGCTCAGCTCAACTATTTTTATGCTGTATATCCTCTCTGCAGGTATTTAGATAATGTCAGATTACAAATCACTATGGTGAGAGTTTCAGTCCCATTTATAAAACTAGTGAGCAGGGTGATTCACTCAGTCTTGGAGTGTATCAGCTTCAGTGTTTGAAACATTGGAGCAATACCTTCATAAAATGCTTTGAAATTATTATTTAACAATATTGGATAAAGGGTGACTATAATGTTTTTAACTGATATCTTTTAGATTGAAATACATGTTGATAGGAAGCATAAAAGAATGCACTGTGTAATATGAAGTGATACGGTTATTAACATGTGTAAACAGTGGGCTCAAATTGCATAACAGGAGAGGAGGATGATTAAACGCATAAACACAATGTTTGGAGGCACAACGTGCTGTAAAACTAAGACTACGGTAATGTCCAGTGCTGTGCATGCTGCGTCAAGAGAGACCCAAAAGTCCCTCGGGAGCCCTGCCTGTGTAGTTCTGCAGGGAAGCGGACGGGAACCCACCACCCTGCTCTACAGTTGCATGGCCTGCCAACACGGACGAAGATTAGAAGAGTCACACAGCGATAGCTCTTTCGGTCCTTTTTCCAGCTGGCAACATCATGAAAAGAAAGCCTCCTGAAAGAAATGAAGGATTCTTGGGTGTTGTGTTTGGGGTTGGTGATGGTGTTTGGGGTTTTTTTAACCTGGTCAGGAAGCTCCGGCAAAATTCATTTCCCCAATGAGCTCATTTCTCTTTAGCTATTTCCAAACCCGTTTCTGACGGCGGGCTGTAGGAAAGGGATCAGAGCCAAGTGTGAAAATAATGACCCCTGCTCAGGTTTTTCACCGCCGCCTCACCTTCAGGAGGGGGAGATCTGAAGCAGGAGCAATGATTAATAAAATATCCTTCAGTGCTTCCAGGGGAGAGGAGGATAAAGCTCAAGCACTTGATGTCTTTATGTTGTATTGATGAAAGTTTTGTTACACCCAGCATAGAGTGAGATAGATGGGTACATAAATTAGAATTTTAAATGTCTGAATTGGTAAATAAATTATTAGTTTTGTCCTTTCCTTTTCCATTCTTCCCCCAAGCTTCAATTTATTTTCATGTCTTCTTCCACAGTAGATACAGTTTCCCATTTATTTTCTGATCTTGCCCTGCTCTTTGGATTTCAACCTTTCCCTTCCTAAAATCATTATCTGTATTCTCTGCAGATCTAGCCTTCTTTTTCTGGTACATTTTAAAAAAGCTTTCTGATTATTTTTTTACAAGAAAATACCATCCACCAAATTATAGCAGGCCTGTTTCTGTATCTAGTTTATCCCAGAAAGCAGATAAATAAATCTGATTAATGTTTTGGCAATTATTATTTTTGCACAAACAAAAAAAAAGAAAGAGATTTCATTGTCTGAGAAGTGTTTATATGGTGTTTGAAAATAAGACTCCGTTCACCAGTACATTCCCCTGGAACTTTGCAAGCTACACAAAATGTAGACTACAGGAATGGGAAAATACTGTCTGCAGTTCATATAAGGCCAGTATCTATGGCAGCACCAAGATCGTTGTAAGGATGATGAAAAAGGTGATTACTGCAGTTGTCCATACTGACTACACGAAAACCAAACCTTCCCTCCTCCAACTTTTTATTTTTTTAGTGCCATGGCACTTGCTTTTCTAGGTCAGAATTCATCACAGTTCTCTTTCCAGGAAAAGCACTATTTTGTTGTGCAGAAATCAAGGGACTTGAGATTGCAATCTCAGTAGCGTCTTCATGAAGCTGGCAAATTTCTCCCTACCAGTCTCCCAGCATGTGAATCAGAAAGGAGAGCTACCACAGACATTCTGGGTTTCAACTGCTGGCCTGCTTTGTCACGTCTTTCCTTTTTCTCTTGGATTAATCACAGGCTGTACCTGCCCCAATCAGCAGCTGGGTGGTGGTTATGAACTTTGATATCTCTAATATTAATATCTCTCTTCTGCTAATTAAGGAGTCTTCCTTTTTCTTTTTGATATCTTGTTGTCCTCCATGGTGCTAATTACCTGTCTGCAGAGGTACACAAGGCACCACTGGCAGCTCCAGAGATCCCAGAACAGATGCTCTTATAAATGCCACTAAAGCTCTCATTTTCTCTGTGGCCAGTTTTCTAACAGTGATCATGAAACCTTTGACTTTCTTTGCATCTGGCAGCACCATGATGCTAATTTATTCTGATTAATTTTGGTTGATCTCAAAAGTAAAAGGAAGATGCCACACTGTACCTATCTTTTCTTGAAATATGACTTCCCACCTTCCTGCAAGGTCTGGAGAAAATTTCTACCTTCCGGAAGAGTTTATAATAGGATTATAACCTGAGATTACTTTTATCTCTATTTGTTTATTGTCTTCCCTATCGTAATGCTCAGCCTTCATTTCATTAATATCACAAGGACAGTTTCTTCAATGTTATGAAATACTTCTCAAAGCTAATCCCTCTTCCCCTCAATATTTCTTATCCTGTTTGTTTCTCGTTTGAGGACATCTGTATGGGAGGTCATTGGAGCTTAGTTAGGTATATAAATAATGCTGTTCATGAATCTTTCAGACAAACCCTTCAGAGAAACATGAGTCTTAAGGATTACTAAAAAAAGAAAAAAAAAAAAGGTTGGTTTCTGAAAGAACGTGCAACTGGTTCTGACCATGCATGAGTATTAAAATAAATTAGCTGCATGCTATTATCACTTCTTAGCTGAATGGTTCATTATTTTCACACTGCCATTTCTCCTCCCCAATACCTATGCTTTTGCAATGACTCAGAAGAACTTTACATTGGCCAAAGTAATCATAATGATTATCAATTACTGGGCAAGATACAATGGAAAAGAGCATGGGCACTCTTAAAACCAGAGTTCCTGACACTCATAAACATTTGAGAGGTCAGAGGGTTTTGTCTCGTTCCTAAAACTTTGCTTGTCTCCACCCTGAGAGGCCATATCCCTTCTCTAGTATTCATCCTATCTGTGTGTGAAAGGACAGGGACAAAGTTTTATCATCAGAAAACAGAGCAGTAGTATGGATGGTGGCTACGATGTGATTTATGTGGGCTTTTGAGAAGGCAGAGAAGCGAGGAGAAGTCACACGGATCCATGCCATCTACTTTGGCTGGTATCTTTTCACAGTGCGGGTAAATAACCCAGGGCAATGGTGCACCCTGCCAAAAGCAGATATTGCTGAACTGGGATCCATGCACCGAATGCTCCATTGCAGATCAGGTTTTTTGCTATCACAGAAAAAGCAGAGGCAAACTGCTGAACAGGAGTAATGACTTGATATCATCATCCCTCCGTTGCCTGTTGGGGAGGAGGGGTGAAATTAAACCCTCTCTGGCCTTTAGGCACTCAGACGTGATATTGTGATGAGATTAAGATGGATGAGCAAACTCATAAATTAAAAAATTGATTGGTAGGTGATTAGACTAGATTTTTTATACTCTTCCATCCCCTCCCTCCCCACTGTGTCATATTTGTATTTCATTTTTTCCCAGCTTTATATCTTCCTTTATTTTTTCCCTCTCTTTTGGAGTTTGTCTTTTTTCCTTTCTAGAAAAAAAAATCTTTAATTTTTCATTTATCACCCCTCTTTCTTACCACTTCCTGTAAAAATCTTGGCTGGTTTTGCTGCTGCTGTTGCTGTTATTGCAAATGCATACTAATGAAATCAGGCTGGGTTCATTCCCATATTTTCTTTATTCTAATAAGTGCACGTTACAAGACAGCTTATTGGTTTTGGCGGATTTATACTTTTTCTTTTGTGACAACACTGCAGATAAAATTCCTCCCTTTCCTTGTGAAGGTGTTTAAAAAAAAAAGCCCACACGCTGAGACCTTGAGATATTTGAAGTTTCCCTTTCAAATCCCAGTTCAGTCAGTTCTGCTTTGTTGTCCTGTCCCTGTCACTTGCTTTCTTTTACCCCACATGCCGATCCGTTTTTCTTTTACAGACTGCTGTCTTCCTATTTTCTTTTTCATTTTCCCCTGCCTCCTTTAAGATTGTTCTTAAACTATTTTTTCTTTCTCCCTTCTCTCTTCAGTTTTAATCCTCACCTGTTAGTCCCTCAAACATTCTTGTTCGTTTCTGTGGTTACCCTGTTTGTTTTCCTTCCAGAGTAGAGACGACCATCCAAATCTTTTTATTGCCTAGGATTAAGATAAGAAATAAAAAGAGGAAATAAAATGTAGCTGCAGGTATGAAAGCAGCAATGTAGAAGATTATTCAAACACTGTATGTATAAGATGTATGTTTAAGACTAAAATGATTTGAAATGCTTGCATTCTGAGAAACACCAGGAAAAAAAAGTAGGTATTTATAGACTTGCTCAGTCTCTTAAAGAAGACAACGGAAGTCTATCTATTATAATTAACTCTCACCATCAGAACAGAAAGAAATCAACTTTTTTTCTGAGGAACTTCTGGATCCCCCCAAGAAAGACGTATAACAGGAACTGCGAATAGGTATTTGTTGTCCTCATTTGGTAAATCATAAGAAATACATTACAAACTTTAATACAGGTGTTCAACCAACAGAGGTTCAGTCCCCTAACATGCCACACAGGTATAATATGCATGTCAATGGGCAAAGAAATCATGTTTCTCCTGCTTGATATACCCACGGTTTCCTTTAGGAATCTAATGTAGTGCTATTGCACATGTAGAGCAACATACCTGTCCCTGGTGAATAATTAGGCACCTATCTCTCAGCTAAATTCAGTAAGAATGAAGAAAAGACTTAATCTAAAAACTTCCTTTGTCATTCTTAAGTTATGTTTGGACAACAGCTGCAGCCAGTCTCCTTTTTCATTCTGTTTTTTACAACTGCATGAGCTTGTGCATTTTTCTTGTGCCATATCTCTGCTTAAGCAAGAGGAATAGAGAGAAATTTTCCCAAAAGTATCCCCTGCAGGAGGTTATGCTGAGATATGATATCTCTTGGCTCAAATTCCCTGAAGCTGTGAAGAGCTAAGATCTTAGGTCCCTTGCATCCTGGCACTTACTACAGACAGCCAGTCTGCAATTATTCCAAAAGTCAGCTCCGAAGCACATTCTCCCAAAAAAGAGCTCAGGTTTTTGAAAGTAAATGAAAACCCAGACAACATATTGGGTTTGCAATTGGTTGAACATCTGTATAAAAGTTCATAATGTATATAGGCTGCAGGCCAAGGGACTGGTAAGAAGGAGAAGTTTGGGTCAACCCACGACAGACATCTATTGAAACTTCTCCTTCCCAGTCGCTTGGCCTACTGCATCTCATTGGCACGGAGGTGACTTGATTTGCTTTCCAGAGTCAGTGGAAAAAGGTTAAAAGCCTTGTGGAGGCTTTCAGAAATACCTTGCTTTTCTTGCTGACTGTAGAAAAGAGCCTGCACGCATTACCAGGTTAAGGGACAAGATGCTTAACAGTCTTTGGTGCACCTTCTGTTTGAATATCTTCACCTGTGTGAGCATCTCCAGCTCCGAACTGCTGTTCTAAGCAAAACTGAGAAACCTTGGATGATCTCAGATTACCCCTGGGAGCACTGCTGGTCTCTTCTGTCATTTCTTGTCATTATACTTTGGCTTGCTTTAGCTCTTACTTTTGTACTTCAGTAATGAATCATCTCACAGACTTCAGGGTGGCCGATGCTGAGGTTTCTCAGATCTCCATATCATTCTGCTGACCACCACTGGGATGTTCTTCCCTTTCATCATTCCGTTTTGATGTAACCTACTCAGTTAATTACTTCTGTCCTCAAACTTACTAGAAGGAGGAGAGAGAAAGCCTTCAACTCCAGCAGTTCCAGGACACATGTGCATGTAAATGTCATCTAATTTCTTGCTTTTTCCCTGTCCTTGTACGTTCCTAGCTTTCTATCTGAGATCACACTGCTGTTATTCAACTGTGGCAGCTAAATCACCAAGATTACTTGCATTATCTTTAGGGATCAATGCTTCTTGTTTGAATATTCTATATTCAGCTTATAACAAATCCAAACCGAATCATTGATTCAGGGTTGCATATCTTCCTTTAAGTTACCATAGTGCAGGAAATTCTTGTCCAGTGCCTCCTTCATTTTGAGGGGTGAATTCTAAGAAGAATGTGATACAAATTAGTGCAAACAGAAATAGTAGGAAAGCCTCTGGTGCTGATCTTGTTCTTATACCCCCTTACTTTGAGGAAAAGGTTAGTGACACAAAATAAAAATAAATTAAAATTAGTGGATATGCAGCATATTTGCTTCACTTATTTCTGAGGTATTAACTAAATATAATGCTATATTTCAGTTTGGTGATGAAGTCCACTGTATCCTTTAAGCTTTCAGCTGAGCAAGCTGAAAGCTCTTGAGCATTCAAGAGTTAAATTGTTAAATCTCATATCAAAATATTAGGAGTCATATAGCTCACTCAAGGCACTTTTTCCCACCAGAGCTTTGGGGGTTTTTTTTATTGTATCTCCTTATTTAAAAGTTGACAGCCCAAGCAGTATAGTTATCTATAAACCAATTTCCATGATTTCTTTAGAAAATCACTTCTTCCATTGAACTGATGCTGTTGTGATCATATACCTTGCTGTCATCTGCCTTCATAACGGATTGCTTGCTGTGACCAGCCCATGAACTACTTCTAGTACTTGACCTTCTCACAATGTATATTCACATGCAGTTTCAAACATTGTACATTCATAGAGCTGGGTGATTAGTCTTCATCCAAATACATTATTCAACAAAAGTTGCTATGGAAAAACTTCTGTCCAGACTGAATTTAAAAGGAATTAAACTAGCTCTGATCCTCACAAGGTTTACTAGGTTCTGTGAAAAACCATTGTAATAGGGCAAGAGGGACTCATACCTTAGGTTCATCTCAGTTTAGATCTTTTATCTGTGGGGCTTCTGATAATTCATTAACCAACTCTGTGCTCCATTGTCCTGCAGTAATAAAAAGCTTTTTATCCACCACTCTAAAGTTGTTTGAAAGCAGTGCATAGAATTTGCTGTATAGATGCAGAATATTTTATTGCTTATTTTTATTTTCTTCACCTACATTTCATAGAAGCGGATTTATTATTAAATAAGCGTGTGCTTCAGCCCATGCCTGGAATGAAGTGATGTTGCTATATAAACAATTGATTTTCTTGCCTTTCAACAAAGTCCCCAAAGAGCCTTGAGAGAGAAACTTCTTTTGAGTATTTTCTACATACGTCAGGCAGCTTAAAAAAACTCAACAGATAAATAAGCCCTGTACTCTTCAGCTATATATCTCAGCCTGGAGGTGCTGTATATTTTCATATGCCAACTTTTTGATGAAAACATGCACAAGAAAATTCAAATTTTAAAATAAAAATGTAAAAAGCTTGTGAGGTTTCCCCTTCAATCAGCTCTTTTCCATCTGTTAAATTTTGGATGTCCAAAGACAGGAAAACCGAGATGAGAACATGGTAAACAGATGGAATGGTGGTACCTAAGAGTGGTGGTGGTAAATTCCTGTTCCCCATGGTTCTCTGATGACTTCTGTTGTGCTCTGAAGAGGTCTGACTGTGTGGAATTATATCAGGGTGGAAGGACCAGGGAGAGGAAAGGTTCAAAAAGGAGGCTGACTGACTAAACTTCAGGAACCTCTCATTAGAATGTTTCTGTAGAAGACTGAAAGACTGAAGTAACTCAGACTATGAATCTTATCAAAAAGAAAGTCAAGAGAATCTCCTGCATAGGGAAGTGTTCTTTGGTAGGAAAAGGCTCTTTAAACTAGTAGAGAGAAGCGCAATAAGATACAGCACCTGAGAGGTAAAGAAAGACAAAATTGGACTAGGAACAAGGTCCTTATTTTATCTGCAAGTGTAACTAACCCTCTGGAGCAAAGAACAATAAGTTGTGATGGATTAACTACTATCTGAGGTCTTTTAAGCTCTGCTATAACTCAACATGAGGCTGTATTTTTGATACAGGTGTTCTTTAGCAAAACGCTGCTCCAAATGACAGACTAATTTGTCATTATAGCCACATACACTGATGGAAACTCTACTCACCGTTCCAGCTCCCAGTCTCTGAGAAATAGGTCCCTGTTCCCCAGAGTCAAACTCAACACGCACAGTAGGATCCCACAGGGTCACAAGATTAGTAATGCACACAGCTAATTTCTTTCCTGGTGAGCAACATCCATTCCTCCTGTACTCTGGTGTAGCGTTTTGTTTTGTTTTGTTTTCAGTCATTGGTGTGATGGGTAGTTTTGCAAGAAGGTCGTTACATAGGGTGAGAAAGTGACTGTGATACAAATGGATTTGTGGGGGATTAGAGATAAAAGGATACAACAATCTTCTTTCTTTCCACCTGAATACCTTTTTTATTTTTGAAGGGTCCAATTCTCTCTGGTGATTTTGAAAAAAACAACTGGATTATATTTTCAGTTAATCCGCAAAAGTTATTTTTTATTATTACTAAAAGAGAAACTGAGAAGCCACAGACTTTAGGTCAGCTAAGCCAAGGTAAAATCTTCCATGAGCCTGCAAAGAAAAGTGGGTGTTTAGTACAACTTTGAAGAAAAGTGCTGTAGTCGGGATACATAAAATCTGATGAAGCTTAGTACTGTAGGGTAAATGAGAATCTCCCATATTGCTGATATTGTGTAACTATTCTTAATTATAAATGCTAAAGTGATCTACAAGCAAAGTCTCTCCTTTGTTGTTATTTGTGAATGTAAAAACCAAGAGGGAATTTTGGGAAGCAGAAGGTCCTTTGAAAACCTGGAGCAGTAACAAGACAGCCTGAAAACTGGGTAGAAAAGCAGGGATTCTAAGTGAAAGGTTGACTATTGTGAAAACAAAATTCAAACAAACTAGAGAGGAATGTAGCAGCTAAGTAGCAGCTCCCTGGGGAAGTCCTGAACTCCTATTTGTCTTTCAGGCCAAAACAAAAAATAGTTAAAATACCCAAGAATCTTCAAACCAAAAAAGTATTTCTTCTTTCCCCTGCCCCTCCTCCACCCCCACCCCCACTCCCCCTTAAATGTAACTATCATATATTCAAATATAGGAGGGGAAAGAAAGATGTGATAAGGAAAATCTCTGCCCAAACCCAGTTTTGTTCATAATTTAGATTTCCTGCTGCCTCGTACGCCTGTTGAGCTTTTAGATAACAGCTTTGCTTTCCATGTTGTACAGATAAGCCAGGTCACGGAGGTTCAGAGAGGCTCCAGCCTCCAGTGCAAACTCACATCACTGCCAAGGGGCAGATTCACTCAGCAAGCTGGAGCTTGAGATCTCTTAGGCTCAAGTTTCATCCATTAAATTGCAGCTGCTCTCCCTGTACAAGATTGACAAGGCAAAACTCTACTGCTCAGCTTCAGAAGCTACTTAAATCAGTTTACTGTTTCATAATACTGTTCTTTGTTTGCCAGGTTCTCCAAGGAGGACATGCAAAGAAGTATCTCTATTGTTAAGAGCTTATTACAAAACCCATGCCTGATCTGTATTTTGCCTGCTTTTAGTTCAGTGAAAACAGAGCAAGACAAATAAGTAACAGTCATGTTATGCCTTCAAAAATTCGGGCTCTCAACAGCATCGCAGGCAGACTCTCATGACAGTTTGTTTCCTTCTGGATAGAGCTGGAGATTTGGGGATCAAGGCATCAAATGTATTTGTGTTTTATCTCCCAAGTTAAGCCCTTCTTTCCCCTCTTTGAGAACCAAATGTAAATAACACCTGTGTGGAGAAACCCTGCTCTCCAAGGATTAAACCTGTGCTTTCTGTATCATTCGGGTGCTTTAAGGTTTGCAGCCCTGCCTGCCATGGAGATCGGTGCCAGGGGTTTAGTGGTTGTGCCTATGGTTCAAAAACGAGGCTGATACTTCGCAGAGAGGAAAGATGACTAGGTGGTTAAGGCACAAACTTTGAAATCTTTTTCCTGATTTTGTTTTCTGTCTGTAAAAGGGGACTATAGTACTTCTCTACCTTTGAATGGAGTCCTCAGGGTAGGGTCAGATCCGCAGAGACAGAAAGCACCTACTCTCAGGTTTCTTGATCTCAGCTTAACATTTTCTAGATTTGCCCATCTAGATGTGCCCAGGCACATCAAACCAATGCAGTGTTGCTGCCCCTGCTTGATTTGTTTGGAAAACGAACCTGAAGCACACTGGGCTGTGATTACGCCGTCAGCAACCACAACTGTACAGCAGCACTGGGCACAAGCCTTCAAAGGTGAAGGAACAGAAGAGCAGGTGGTGGTGGGTGAAGTACAAAAAAAGTTCTGTCCTTTATCAATGAACAACCACTTATGAAAGTATCAGATTCCTTCTTTTTCTTTGTTCTGGTGCACACCAAATAGTTAGCTTTTTTTTTTTTTCTTGCTATTCTTGTCATGGGGCTTACATCTATATTTGACAGTTACTGTTCCTTTTACATTTTTTGTACAATGTGACTCATTATCTCAGAGAGCAACACTATAATAAGATCATGTACTACTTACCAGATTCAGCATACAGAAAAATAGCTTCACAAAAGTCCTGACATTGGGGAAGGAAGTGGTATTTTTGCCATAAAATTTAAAGAAGTCAAGACATTACATTGTGCGACAGTTACCAATAAAACCGTATTTTTCTTTATAAAATGCCATTACTTTTACACCTGTGAGCTTATCACACAAGCTTAATTAGTGTCACTTATATTCTGTGCAAACAAGTCTACGCAAACTACTGGAGCTGTGATGAATCACAGTAGCAAACACTCTGTCCATAATCTTTAGCCCGACTCTACGCCATACATGACAGGCATCACACTGAATCAGAAATTAAACATATAGACAAATCCTTGAAAGATGTCTGGTGGTCAGAAGTATTAAGTGAATACTGTAATAGATGATTAATTTAGTAATTAATTTAATAAAATAACTAATAAAGTAATATTGTCAACACCTAAAGAGGTGTCCCTCACCTGTAAGTGAAAAATTTTCATAACCACAAAGTGTTTGGTTGAGAGATATGGAGGATGAAGAAATGTACAGATATATTTATAAAATGGCTTATTAATTGATTAAATAAAATAGCATGTCACTCAAAGTAAATGTGTATGTACTCAGAGGCAAGCGAGAAAGCTGAATACATTTTGAGATAGCTCACTTATCATGCAAAGGAAGGAGATATGACTCTTCCCTGAATGGGTTAATTTTCAAGTCAACCTGGCTTTAACTCTGGGCTTCAATACCTGCATTCGCAGAGTACGTTGGATTTTGTGTCTCTGGACAGAGAGGAAGATACCCGGGACACCTGAGTGCCATTGCTGGCTGTTTTCCTGTCCTTGCCACAAATTAATTTTGCAGAAGAACTTTAAGGGATTGCAGATGACTTAACTCATAGGTCAAGTTGGCGAGAGCATCTTTAAAGGTCAGTTCAGGATAGGCAAGTGCTTCAGCTGCTCGCTGAACAAAACAGGACATCTGGCACTAGTACACACTTAAAAGCAGCCCTGCATGGAGCATCCACGGCAGCTCTGGATTAAACTCAGTCTGCCCTTTCAAATACCTGCAGGATAACTTCAACCATGCGGCTTCTTACTGGATCAGATATTCCCTGTTGTCTTTCAGCCAACACAAAGGTGACATAAATCCTGTATCTGGTACTAATTTGACAAAGGTAGTCAAGTGCGTAGTTCAGATCTGGAGCAAGTAGTGCTGCTGCATGTGCTATGGCAGTGCGCAGATCTAGTATTAACCGTTACAGATCCACAGTGTCAAGCTAACACAGACAACACGAACACAGAAACATATTTGCCTATGTAATTCCGTACGTATTTCGAAGAAAACAGAAATGCAGGATAAGTGACTACTGTTACTTTCTTTTTTTGCTGCAAGGCGGACATGCACGTTCTGATGAACAACACTTAATAGGTGGAGTGATCTATTTTTAACAGTAGAGCAGAGCTTTTCATACTGACTGATTGTACTGAAAAGGGAAGAGAAAGGTCACAGATGTCATTTTGTGGTGAAGAGATGCAGCAGCTTATTGTAAGAGATGTCTAGCACGCATTAGTTTTCTTATCCTGTTGTTATATAGTTTGCTAATTCAATATGAAAGCTACTTACATGATAATGCTCTGAAATTGCGTTATCAAACTGAGCCACTATCATGGCAATAAGAACAAAATAGAAAAGGCATTGAAGTCTATTATAAGTCTGCCTTGACCCAGTTAAAAGCCACGCAGCGCAGCCCTGAGGATGGTCCAAGAAATCACACACCTCATTGTTCGTCATGAGTCATGTCAAGGTCTTGGACTAAGATTTTGCTGCAGAGTGTTACTAAACAACAATGAAAAAAAGGTCTTTGGGGGCTCAGTACCTGCTGCCCTAACTAAAATGGAGACTTCTTCTTTTTACCCACTCCATGATGGAGTGCTGGTGTAAACAAGGTGGAGAGTAGCTTGCATTGACACCACTCAGGGATATATTCTTATAAAGCAGGATGGTCACGTCCCATCTGCAAAGTTCTTTGCTCAGGTGGTTTCCTTTTGTGCATGTTTGTGTCTGTAACTACTTGAAATAAGTGAGGGCTGTGCTGCAGCCTAGCATGATGCCAAGGATATGTGTTGCATGACATAAAGCTGCGCAGGTATGTTTAAAGGTACAAAACCTGCTGGCATTGTCAGGATGGGTAAGTCTGGATAGGATGTGGTCACATTCGTATTTTCTATGAATGGTGGTCTTTGGGGAAAACTATTTCTAGAATCTCATCCAGGTGTTAGCCCAGAAAGAACTAATCAGTTCACTCCAAAAGAGAGCCTGGAACTGAAATAAGGCAATGTGGACAATGACCCAAGAGCAAACCAAGGAGCTAAGTTACTTGATAATGGGGAATTATGTAGTACACAGCACATAGTTTGAAACTGTTAGGAATGCTCTCACATAACCAGTGAAGAAAGAGCTTTCACTGGGTTAGCCACTGTGGGGGGTACTGGTCTGCTAATGCAGCAAGTGAAAACACATGAAAGAATCCACCCACTTCATCCTCCAGGAGAGCTTTTCTTCCACCCTACTTGGATCTGCAGTTTCTCCTTAGACAGCCGCAGCTTTCAACCTGTTTCTCCCCACTACAGAAAGAAAAATGCCTGATATCTGAAATCCGGAAAGATTTCCTTGATTCTAAGATGATTACATTGGAAAAATCCTTAGGTTTGAGCTCAGCAGTTTCAAAATTTTCTTCCATCAAGATCTCTCTTAGATTCTGATATTTCTTCCTTATCCAATTTCATTTAGTGGTTGCTGACCCACCGTCTCTTTTCCACCTGGCTGGAGATACACCTCTTTTCCCAGAAATCAGCAGTTTTGAGGGGCAGTCCGAGGAGGAAGAGAAGCAGCATGTGATTAAATCTGCTGCTTTTCCTGACGTCTGGTGTTAATGCCCATGAATTTGCATTCACTATGGACAAATATTTTTTCAAAAGAAACTTTGGGTGGGATTCAGGTTCAAGTTAAAAGATGTACAATTAGGTATCAACATGTGAGTTACAGGGATCTAGCCAATAAATTAAATGAACCTTGGAAAGTAATTCTGTTCACGCCAAATTGACACTTAGTGTCTGGTTAACTGAATATGAAGTATATTCTTGATCTCTGCTGATTGTAAAAGGAACATTGAAACCTACCTCACATGTAAATACTTAAACAGGTCTTATTCACGACCTGAAACCTGCCTGCCAGTAAAACCACTAATTTTCATTTGCTCCTAGTTTATTCTACCATTTCGTCCTCCCCAGTAAATAGTAACCTCCATAAATGTTTCTCTAAGTGTTAAAAGTGAGGCAGATTTTAAAATGAACATGTTTCTTGAAATTACATTATAAAGAGAAGGGAAGGCAAGGGAAGAACAAATAGCGTATTTTCCTCCTTATTCAATCAACATCAACTAAAAACTTTTCAGTAATAACATATATTCACCTGGCAGTCTATAAAATATTATTTGATATATTTTCTTTGTTATTGTTTTAAAGCTGACATATTTCATATGTACATGTGCAAGATGTAACCACCACAGTTTTAAAACCCAAAAAGCATATGATTGTGTTGAATGAACTGATTGAATCCAACGTGATCATGGCAAGGCAAACCTTTACTTGAAATTGAACACAGATACAATGAACCAAATGCTGTTTCACCAAGGTTCGTTCCCTTCCTAAAGTTTGGAGCAAGAAGTTGAATTCTTCGGGAAAATCAATCAGTCAGGAGAAGGGTTGAGTTTTGATCTGTGGAAGGTACTAGTGCTGCTGCAAGAGCTGGGTGTCTGACTTTGCCAGGGCAGTGACAGGTCACACAGGAATATCCTTCCAATTATCAGGTCTTCTGGGGGGCACAGTGTTATAAGGCGTGCGACAGCACTTTAAGCCAGGAGCATAACCGAGCTTCCCTGGCTGCAATTTCCTTCCTTTTTCTTGTTACAGCTGGTTGGGGGGGGGGGGGGGGGGGGGGGGGGG
>JAVKLA010000026.1:21705457-21739379 GCA_034782735.1 Sagittarius serpentarius
AGTTTTCTTGTTATTATGGTGAGTAAAAGTTACTACACTTCATTTGTCCAGGAGCAGCAATTGCGGCTGCCAGTGAAGGGTCAGGATGTTTTGTAGCCACGTTTTGTATCCATACTCTGTTTAATCTTATCGTAGTGACAAAAAAAGCTTATCTCAAAGCAACTGATAAAAGCCTTTCCTAGTTATTTGCATATATCCTTCACGTACAAGGGGGTATGCACAATAACAACCAAAACCCTGCTGCAGTGTGGCATGAACTGGGAAAGGAATTCAGACAGTGGTGGAGAAAGCAGAAGGAAGCTATTGGCACGTCTTTCGATCTAACAATAGAACAAGGTTAGCAACCATACAAAATCTATATGTGCAGATTATGTATGGTCTGTCCTATAGTAGAGTAGCACTGCAGATTTATAGGTTGCAAGCTGTTACCATACAAAATGTCTCTAATGTTACAAGCAGTGCCTAGCATCTTAGCATGTTGCCTTTCCTCCTTTCTACTCGTCCCTCTTTCCCTGGAGTATACCCACTTCAGACTGAAAAAACAACAAAAAAAAAAATCAAAAAACCAGCCCCCAAACCCCCCCCAAAACCCCAAACACCTTTGTAAATTCAGTCAGATTTGGGGCTTTGAGCTTTAATTCTGTTGGTTTTCTTTTAGATAAGTTTCTAACTTCGGACCACAGGGACGGGTGGGACCATCACTTTGGGATCTCTCAGGAGACACTCATAGAAGTAGTTTCCTCTCCCATCTCAATGTGTAGGAGACATCTCCAGTTGAATCATGGGATGAACAGGGAGGGAGTGTTTTACTCTGCCCTCTAAGTTTTAAGAGGTTATAATTTAGAAACAAGGGGCTGACAAGAAATTAATGAGTCAGGGTCCTTTTCCTTGCCACTTCGGACTGCACCAAGTTCCATATAAACTAACCGAGCTCCATTTTAAACCTTCCAAATTTTATTTTTACTTCTAATACCATGATTGGAAGCTTGTTCTGAAATCACAGTCTTTCAATGTTTAGACTATCTAATTTTCAACCTATATTTATTTACAGTAATTTTATAGTGATTTGTTATCACATCAGTTTTTCTTTTTCAGCTCACATATCTCATCTCCCTCCCTGTGGTTTATCCCATCAATATACATACAGAGAGGAATTATAGCTCCACTTTGCTTTTTGTTTGCTAAAGAAATCTTTTAGCAATATACAAAAGGCTTCCCAACCCTGGCCTATGGTACTTACCTCTTTTTACACCTTTTTTCTGTAACAAGATGATCAGTATCTTACCTATGAGGATAACAGCTATGTCAAACACCTTGTTTGATTTGTCTTCAGTTACATCTGCCTTCTCGTAACCTTGTTTCATTGGTAATCTATAAACTTTCTCTTACTAGTTAGTATAGGCATTTTTTTCTCCTTTGCAGTTGATGATAGAAATACAAACAAAATAAAACATTATTGCTCTTTAACTGAGCATCCTTGGAAATTGCACTACCAGTTTTTACTATTGTTATCAATCTAACCCTCAAATTGTGACCTAGACAATGGGACAGAATGCACCCTCTGCAAGTTTGCAGATGATACAAAACTGAGAGGAGTGGCTGATACACCAGAATGTTGTGTTGCCATCCAGAGGGACTGGCACAGGCTGGAGAAATGGGCTGAGAGAAAACTCAGAAGTTCAGCAAAGGGAAATGCCAAGTCTTGCCCCTTGGGAGGAATAACCCTAACCGCTCCCACAGGCTGGGGAAAGCAGTTTGGCAGAACAGGACTTGGGGATCCTGGTGGACACCAAGTTGATAATTAGCCAGCAATGTGCCTTTGCAGCAAAGAGGGTCATCAGCTTCTTGGTTTGCACTAGGAAGAGCATTGCCAGCAGGTCAAGGGAGGTGAGGTGAGGTCAAGCCCTGGTGAGGCAAATCTGGAGTGCTGTGTCCCTTTCTGGGCTCCTCAGTACAAAACAGATACGAACAGACCGGAACGAGTCCACCAACGGGAGGAAAGGTGATTTAGGGACTGGAGCATCTTCCATGCAAAGCTAGGCTGAGAGAGCTGAGACTGTTCAGCACGGAAAAGGTTCAAGGGGGATCTTATAAATGTGTATAAACACCTGATGGGGAGGAGTAAAGAAGATGGCACCAGACCCCTCCCGGTTGTGCCCAGTGACAAGCCTAGAGGCAATGGACACAAAGCACAAGAAATTCAATTTAAGGATAAGGTAAAAACTTTTCTATCAGGGCTGACCAGAGAGGTTGTGGAGCCTCTGGCCCTGAAGATATTCAAAACCCAATTGGACACAGCCCTGAGCAACCTGCTGTAGCTCACTCTGGTTTGAGCAGGAGGACTGGACTAGATCTCCAGAGGTCCCTTCAACCTCAACCGCATCGTGGCTCTGCGATCATCCAGTTCTTCCTAGTTGGCATATTCTGCTGAATTGACAGTGGGTTTCCATTTTTTTTCATTAGGAAAGACTCACAAGAAAACTAATTGTGTCATGGACACAAGAATGTGTTTAATAATGTCAGTGCCAAGATGATCATCCTTAACTCAAAAAAGAGCCATCCCTTCGTTCAGTTATTTTGGGGGCAGCAACCAACTTAATGAATCATCTCAATCCAATAAATACACAATTAATAAGTATGATGGAAAACACATTTTACTTTCAGTACCCTAGAAATCTTAAAATAACCACACTCAATAGCATTCTAATCCAAGGGACGATCACATTATCTGTAAGGTTACATCTTCTTTGGGCTTGTGATACCACACAATATTTCGTGAAGCAAAAATCACTGGCTTTTTTAGAACTTTTTTACTCTGGTCAAAACTATTTTTAGATAAAATAAAATACTAATAGATAAGACTGCAAGTTTGGAGTCTGCTTAAATCCATAAAAGAGCCAATGAAAAATTTCCATTGATGCCCATGGCCTTGGGGTTAGCCCTTTGTTTTCTAAGTGGCAGTCACAGGCTTTCAGTTAAGAGTGCAAATACGGTGATCTCCAGCTGCTCTCCTACTGCCTCCTCCCCAGCCACCAATATATCCTATATGTATATCTATACTTATCTAGATTGGATTGGAGCCAACTAGCCCTCATCCAAACCCAAGCCTATCTACACTGAGTTATTCAATTGACTGCACCAGCAAGGTTATATATAATAAAGCTTCATATGCACTTATTTGATGCCTGGATTCATGGTGAATTCTCAGAGCAGTTGTGATACCATCCATCCCTTTTGAGATGAACCAACCTCTTATAAACCTATCTAGAAATGCTCTTTGTTAGAACTATAAATATGACAGATTCTGACAGCCTGTCAGCCTTTTGTGTACAACTCAGCTGGAGCCTGCTTTACTTCCACATTTTTTCATTAGTTCATTCAGTATTTCTGAAATGTTAACACTGACTTCTAGCTGACTGACTTGAGGAGGCGATAATCAAGCTAAACTAATTAAAGGTGATAGTATAGCTCACCTGCTATTGTACAACATTTTTTATAGCAAAGTTTGAAAGGTTTTTATTGTGTGTTTTTTCCTTCAGACAGTCCAGATTGTCAGAAGTATATCATTATATCAGTAGTACAAAATATTTAATATTATTGTTAAACAAAAATACTAGCACAAATGCAATCATTCGAATGAAGATTTTAACACATAGTCATTATGTTATCATCCAGGAAGCCCTGTTTTATTTTTAAATTGTTTGACCAAAATCAGAACACTTGTATTCTTTATGAATGAAGATATAAGAATGTTATGAATGTAAGGTTTCAAAAAAAACCCCAAAACAACCAAACCAGACAAAAAACCCTGTTAGTTTAAGCTATGAAATAGTATTTCACACTTGTGTGCCTTCTCTGAGCTTTGATAATACAAAATTCTGTGCTCCTTTTTTTTTATAATCCATCACATTTTTTATAATCAATGACAAAACTTATGCAAAAGGAGTGTCAAATTCAGTCCTGCAAAAAGCATGGTATTTTTGCATATGCGTAAAGAGCAGGTGACTACGGGTCCATGGAACATGGGGATCTTCAAGGTTGGGCAACACCTATTCAAAGGGCTTGGGATTGTAGATTTAAATGTATATGGCTACGACCCACCTTAGTTCCAAAGAAATGCCCAAGACTGGTTTTGCATCTGGACTTCTCTCTTTTTTCATGACGACCTTAAGGAGGACTACTTACTTGCTGCAGCCCACTTCCACAAAGGCTTAAAATTTGACTCAAGAAAGAGTAAAATGTGGAATTAGTCCTGACAGTGTTGCAAAGCTGTAACAATACAGAATATAGCTATCTAGTCATGTCCACTTATTCTTGATGGGAGACAATTAAGCCTTGTGTACTCTTTAACTTCTGTAGAAATGTCTTTCATTTTTCCCTCTTGTCCTCTGTCATTTGCTGCACTGATTTAGCAATGCAAAGGGGATTCAAACCACCTGGGCATTTATTAATGCTGGGTAAATAGAAGTTTGAGCTGTTTTTTAATGTACTTTCCAACCTTGTTTATTGTCATTATACTAGCTTTCTGGCGAAAATGTTTTTATTGGCAAGAAGATCTGCAGAAAGCTCAAGCTCTGTAAATAACAATGGGAACAAGTTTTCCTGAGAGAATTAACTCTGGGAATTCTGCCCTGACCATACTGAAAACTTAATGTACATATCTGCATAATACATAATACATAAAACAAATGTGAATTTTTTGCAAGTGGAACATGGTGTCGTGACAGTCATAGCTCTCTGAAGAATTATTTGTGCGTCCAAATCTTCTAGTTTGTCACTTCCATACGTATCTATTAGCCTACTAAAAGATATTACCCCTCACCATAAATCTTACCTTGCAAACATAATGTGATTTGAGTTCTGACCTTGAGAAATGACAAATATTTGATATTTCTGTGTTGCCACAATTCACATGAAAAGAAGGACTTAGGATTAGCTATCAAAATACATAGTAAGAATAATAATTGTGACCATCAGATACTAAGGTAATGTTGAAGTATCAGCATTCATACTGATGGGTAAACTGTCCAAACAAGTAAGTCCGAAAAGATCCTAACTGAAAATAAATAAATAAATAAATAAATATTCCACTGCATCAAGTATCTGAGAAAGTTTAATATCTCTATGGCACAAGCAATATAGCATAATTCTACCTTCAAATGGAATCCCAACCGGCTAGGAAGACTAGGCTGTGGGAATGTTTAAGTGACACATAAACTTACTTATAAAAAATTAGCTGCCAGAAGCAATGCAGGAGTCACAAAATCACTTTCATGTCATTAATGGTCCATTATGGCAAATATAATAAAACAATTTCCTATCAAATTACTGAGCTTTAGATTAGGTGGCTCTTAGTATTCCCATAGTACAGCACCTCAGAATACCACACAGCACTATGTCACTGAACATCAGTTTGGTAAGAAAGAGTGACCTGAAACTTGTAGTAAACAATACTCTCATTTTCCTGGGGGAAAAAAAAATATTTCCAGGAAAAATTTTCCCTCAAAAAAATCAATGTAATTTACAGTCAGAAGCAACTATAATAATCATTTATTAATATGTATTGAAAAACAGTTTAAAGAGGTGAAATTTATCTGGCATTATGATGTTATCCATTAAATCATAGCTAACAGAGAAAAAAGGACTGAAGGTACTTGGATGACACACGTAAAGATGGTCCATGTATTTAAGCACACTGCTGCATGCTTCTGAGCAGTTAGCTATTATCCCAAATGTTGTGAGAGAATGACATTGCAATGAAGTGGAGTCAGACCACCCAATACATTTATTTAAGTCTGAAGTAAAGTGGTCAAAAGGGAGCATTTCCAGGGTATAATTCAACTTTTCACTTTTTCCTAGTAAGCGATATTTAGGATACCTCTGCATTTTTAAGAGTAGATGAGATGAATCTTGTAACTGTTCTAAGTATCTTCCTTCCTGTCCCAGGAATTCTTCCCAGTTACTCAGGTCAAACATAAGATCAGAAATGGAAAACTGAAAATCCTGCTTAGAAGCACGTCACTAGTTTAAGAAATACAATGTTCTACAAGGTTCAAAAAGCCTAAAATCCTCAGGATTTGAGGCTGGCTTTGGTTTACTTTTTAATAAAGATGAAGCAAATTTAGAAGATAAAGAGGGGTAGCATGACTTACAATCCATTTATTTTAAGGGTTTATAGAAACCCTCTGTGGAAGGTTTTATTTTCTTTTTTTCTTCTTTTTTTTATTCCTTCTGTAAATCCTGCAGGGCAGTAGGAGAATTTTGTTGTGACAGCTTATCGAGTCTCAGAAAATGCAGCCTAATTTACTAATTCATTTACATAGTTTCAGCATAACGTACCAACATCTGCCTGTAAATTTATAGGTAAAAACAACTGTGAGAAAAGGAAGAAATGAATTCAGAGGAAAAAGGAGGAAGCTGATGTAATAAAATCTAGAGACTGGTCTAAACCAGAACGAATCTGAAGACTGCTCAAAATGCAGAGTAATTTAAGATACGATTTTGACTCCAGTTTCAAATTTTGCAGGGGAATCCATTCTGTAGTAATGTGTGGTAATAGAAATGTCAGCTATCAGAGATAAATATACAGAAAAGAAAGAATCTCAGATAGCTATATGCATGGTTCCTAAGAGTTAAGCTTTTATGAAAGCATATCATTAACTTCTTTGGTCAAAGACCATTAATCATGCTGAATTATTTTTGGTAAAGCTTGGCATCTGCGTACAAGTAATCCTCAAGCTGGTCTTTAAGAACAGTCATTTATTCAAGAGGCAACACAACATAACGTAAATATTTGGTTCCCACATTGCTTTTACATTCAAGTGTTATCATTAAATACAAAATTAACCACTAT
The DNA here is from genome assembly GCA_034782735.1 of Sagittarius serpentarius. Classification (NCBI taxonomy): domain Eukaryota; kingdom Metazoa; phylum Chordata; class Aves; order Accipitriformes; family Sagittariidae; genus Sagittarius; species Sagittarius serpentarius. The sequence continues at coordinate 21,712,311 of JAVKLA010000026.1, forward strand.
CATTTGAGAGGGTAGTTTAACAACAGTGTTACTCATTTCTTATAAAGCAGCTATTTTCCAACTCACATAATTTGCTAAGGAAATAATATAGAAGTCATGCTATACGTTTGTACTGAAATAATAATAATAATTGGGTAGGTTTTCAGAAAAGAGCTGATTTATTCTGTGGTAGCATTCATTAATGCTGCCATTTCCAAGGTCTTGAGAGCCAAAGGTTCTCATTCAAGAGAAGGGAAACCACTGCACCTTCTGGGACCCTGTTCTGTGTAATTAGATGCCTACCCAAATGGACTGGTCATTCAAAGAGCTCCATAATTTGATTCTTCTTCAGTATTATTGTTCATGCAACTGTGCAATTATGGTTTCATTTAAAAATGCCACCACAGGCCTCTGAGTTTTCATGTGAAAAACTCTGCAAATGCAGGAAGATATAAAGAATTGGTTATCTTTAGGATAACTAAATCCTTATTTGAAATTACAACAGCTGAAGATTAATCTTGAGAATCTGGGAAGCAATGGAATGTTGCTATATATGCCCAAGAATGTTTCACTGTCATTGAAAAGTTTAGGTCCAGCATTCATGAATATCACAATGTTTGCTTTACCTCTCTTCTATTGTTTATGTTTTACAGATGTATTTAGCACTTCTTTTAATTGTAAAAAAGAAAAAAAAAAAAAAAGAAAAGGTTGTTTACCCAATACACTCTCAAGACTGTTTAGTCCAATGTGAATTCCCAAACCAAACCCAAAATGTCCAAGTTTCATCACAGCATTTTTTGTCCAGCAATTGGAGAACGCTGAAGAAATGAGGTCTTGTGAATTAGAAGCATTGATCTCTTGATCGCAGATCACTTATCCCTTCATTTTATGGAACACTTCTTTCATATCAGAAAACTGCCAGCTGAACGTCGTTTCCTTTCTAGATGAGTCGTATTGTAACTCTGTTTTGAAGCCCTTAGGTTGTGTGTTGTGAATCTTACCTTTCTTGTTGGGCATGCAGAGTAGAGTAAGGGAAGAGTACCTCCCCTCCAAAATCTAGTATTGCTACACATAACATTCAAAGGATTAGCAGTCCTTTGGAATAGCATTAGGAGTCACGATTAACAATTCCATCTTCAGAATCTGCATCACCGCAATGCTTACTTATTTGGAAACCCTACTTGCCTCTGCTTGCAAACCCTGCACTTAGGGTATATATTCAAACGAGAAGTGAAAAACTAGTGGTGTAATGGCTTTTCCTATTAAGTAAATTTTAGGTTTTGTGTTTGGGTTTGTTTGGGGTTTTTTTTAACAAATTGGAAAACCAGAAAATTAGTCTTGGCTTTTGCAAGTTCTAAAGGAAACCATTAAATGTGAAACCTCTCTGTATGGAAATAATTTGCGGGGGGGGTAAACTTTAAGGTGCAGTGTCACTGTTTCAGATACTGTTGTATTTACATGGTACTATCACGCTTTTAGATAGGTCTGGATTCTAAGAGTTAGCAAAATGTGGTAAAGTCAGCTTTCCTATGATGTGCTTCTCCATTAATTCATACTATGTTTGGCTATTGACTTCTGAGCACTTAGGTATATAATGATGCTGAACCAGAATTCTCCTTTGTTATGCACTCCCTAACATGCTATCCAGTGACAGGTCAAATCACAGATCTAGAGGGAAAAAGGCAGTCATTGAGATGCCTCACATTCCCAGGTGAGACTCCCTATAGGCCAAGAAGAGCTTAGTGTTGGAGTAGGGGGCTATGTCAAGTCCGAATTCACCTTTGTTACCTCTGATGAGTTAGGTGTTTTCAAACACTGAGCTCTGTTCGCTGGTAACTAGCAGGAGATAATAATTCTGATTAATTCTTTGCACATAAGTCATTGAGTAGTGAGTGAAGATAAATCATTTTACTCATGAATCCTACTATTGAAGTAGGGCAGCAGAGCTGGGGTTGTTTGGGACAGCCTTCAAACCATCAGTGTTCCCAAGAAAGGCATTGCTTTCCCATTATCAGTTTCCCTCGGCAACTGACATCTAATGAATACTTTGATATATTCCCTGAAAGGAGTTATTAGAATCCAAATTACAGAAAGATAAAATGCCTTGACATGTATCTATTTCTATGAGGTTTTTAGACCCAAGTCCCCAGCGAAGCAAAGAGAACATGTTCTCCTTCCTAACACTGTCAACCTTCACTATCACAAGCACCCAAAATTAATAATTATTTAGCTACTGAACAATTATGACAGATGATTAATTGATCACAAGGAGCTAGTTCTCATGGTGCTATTAATCAGTATGTCATCAAGCAGAAAGAGAGGGTAAGTAATCTATATCTGTTACAAACCATGTAAGGGACACATTACTCAGTCAGCATGAAAAGGTCATTGTGCCGCTGAAAGCAGGATGCGCAGACTTAGCCAGATTGATGAGAGAGTGTTATTTGGGGTATTTATTATCAAGGAAAAAAAATACCATTCTGTCTATACAAACACTGTAAATAACTGGTTTACCAAAACAAAATGTTAAGAAAAGAGCAGGTTGCTGAGCTGTCAACAATGCTTTAGTCTTCTATTGTTCAAAGATTACCAAATATGTTATGGGGTAGAGGAAGACACCTTGCCCTCCCACATCTCTGTGTTTTCTTGATAGAAGAGTATTTTGTAGCTGTGGCCTCTGGACATGACAGGTCTCTCTCACCTCCTCTCCTGATGATTACCATGCGACTCATTAAACACTGCTCATTACTGTCTGCTGTAGGGGGAAGTCTTCGCTAAAGGAGCGCAGGAAGAGCAGGCTGAGAAGGAAAGAGTAAAAGCAGTTATGTGTGCTCCACGGGGTGCTGGAGTTGTATGCTGATGGGAGAAAACATGGATGGCATTGACTGTAGGACATCTAGGACAGCTTCCTTTCCTCGCTGTTTCCAGCTTCTTAGGTATGTTTGTGCACAGCAACTTTGAGGTTTGCCTGGACTTAACAGCAGGCAGATGTGATCTCTTTCTGCCTGTGTTTCAAGATAACCAGAAGCTATTGTGCTAATTGCATGGCAATTAAAAATAACCTTGAACCAGGAGCTTATAAATACAAAGAGTCTTTAAGAAACATCAGAGCAGGGATGAAGAAGGCTTTGTATATCTGCCAGGCACTGACAGCTGTGATACCTTTTGCCTGGTGGGATCTCCAAGGACAGGCACGGTATATATCATGTTCTTGTGTGTGCTTCCTAGTCCGGTGTGCTGCGTAGGCAGGCTCGGTGGTGGTATGGGCACTGTTAATGCTTTGTGCTAGAGGGAAATCACATTCAGAAAGATTTTCCCAGGGGTGTATGTGTTAAACTTTTGGTGGGTACGGATACCACTGTCCCCATGGTAAAAACTGTCTTTGTTTTCAGGCCTCTCTCACCAGGGATCAGTGGTTTAAGACAGGGAATCTATAATTAGTTATGTTTTAACCCATGCTTACCCAAGGGCCATTTTTTCCCTGCAGATGAATCCAGTACAGCCACATAGGTGTTGTACAGGTGTCTTGGTAGAGAACTGTGTTTGGGCTAATTTATCCTGCTGAGAAAGTTTATTAGCTCAAGCACAGCATCACACTGTTGCAGGTGTGGTTTCTAGATCTGGCTGCCACCCAGCTGGCTTGGGACAATGGCAGAAAGAGCCTGAGTCTGTCCACAACGGATTTGCAAAGCACCCTTAACTACTCCATAAAGATTCTTCTTAATTTCTTTTTATGCCTTAATATGACGTTGTGTAAAATTATGGGCAATAAATTGTTGTTATAGATTGTAGAAAAGTCTAGGTAAAGGTTTCCAGGTGTGACATTCCGTACAGGTTACAAGGCTTTTTTCTGGATTTCTGGAGCCAATGTAGAAAGACGAAAAAGAAGCAACAGGAAAATACAGACCCAGTTGTTGTGCCTTGATCAGACAGCTCAGCCCAGCAATTCATTCAAAGATATTATATAATCTTCCCTCTCCAGTCTTCACCTACTTCAGGCATGAGATTAAAAAAAAAAAAAAAAGCATTATCTTTATTTTACTGGTTATCTCATCTTGAACTTGAGATCAGTAGACCATGATACTGGTAGGTATCTGTCTACTTAATCCATTTATTTACTAATTAAAAATATTTCAGTTTAATAAATAGAACTTTAGATTCTTTCCTAATGCAAAATGCCAATTTTATAGGCATTTTTTCCGCAGAAAATGGTTATTGTATAAAAGTTGTATTTTTCACTGATGGAAAATGTCCAAGCAGCTCTGTTATTTGCTTATTCATTTCTATCAGGCAGTCTGTTTATTGGGCATTTTACAAATATTTAGATAGAGATTTATAAACACAATACTACAACAATTTTAATCATTCTTTCACTATGAAAAGTTTCTACTCATCTGCCACCCTCCAGTCGAATAACTCTTACATAAAGAGTCATACTCTTGTTCTTAGCCATCGTTGTTTATCCTGACCTTCTCTTGTGCCTGGAGTCACAAAGAGGCGTCATGCAGTTTGCAGAAATTTCAGACTGAGAAAATGCAGTCACTTGCCTCATGGAGTTCACACATCTGCCTCCAGCCAGGAATATGTAAGTAAATTAGTGAGACCTTGGCATAAAAATACTAATGAAAATTGTGAAAATACAAAATGCAATCAAAATTGCAAAGTACAGGAGAGAATAGGAGAAAAAGCCCTTGAACTCTAAAGGAGAAACTAGTGATGAAGAATGTAAAGTCAGGAGAAGACCAGAACCATGTAAGCTCTGGCATGGTTACAAAATGACGGGAGACGGATTACAATCCACAGGATCAAAAAAGCAGTTAGCAGAAAGGAAGGCTAAGCATTGACTACATGGCCTGAGATTTGACAAGCAGGGGGGTTCACCAGTGTTTGTCCCACAAGTTTGTATGTGATTTCTGATAAAGCAGGAGAAGAATTTGTCTGCACATGTAGACAAATTTGAAGGTGCAAATGAATATGCACATAAATACGAGTCCAGCACTGAGCTGACCTAAAAGCTGAGCAAATTATTCCAACGGAAGCATGTTTTCATGGTATGGCCTAACCTAATGCAGTACAGTGAAATCAGAAAATAGCGTGATATAAATCACGCAACAGAATGAGCTGGCTGTGATGGCAGTTTTACAAACTTTATTTTTTATTTCTCAAATGTGAACTGTATATAGATGCCACTGACGGGAAATAAATATGGCACTGCTTTCTCTAGTTAAGATATTTTTAAAATACTAGGATGAATATATTTTCTCTTTCAGTGATCATGTTATCAGAGAACCATATGAACATTGCATCTGCTTTATGCTGCTGTAATGAAATGTACAGGACCTAATTCACCACTTGGTTACTCCAATCTAATGCCACTGTAACTCCACTGATATCTCTGTAATGAAATCGGGGAGCAGAGGATAACAGACTTGTTATATTTGCTTAGGAGGAAAAAAAATGGTGCATTTTCGAGCTCTTTAACTCAAACTTCTGTAAGTTTTCCCAGTCCTCTTCATTTCATAGACATAAACTTTCCAGGTAAATAAAATGGATCCAGAGTGAAACAGGGTAACCACATACTCATTGTTTATAATAAAGTAGCTTGAAGTTACTTTAGTAATGAACGATAACATGTCAGCAACATGTAAAGGAACTGAAATACTTTCACGGAGTATGCTGCTAGGATTTGGGAGCTAAGATACGGCTTCCAAGTCCATATGCTTTTCTGAAACAGGTATAGGGAAGGTCACGCTGATAAGTTTAAATTTGTATGCTATTGAATAACAAGCATTTTTTAGTGCAATTGCACTTCAGAATTTGGAATAAAATGTTAGTATCTGTGGAAAAAAAATCTGAATTTGAGTCTTTCCAAAATAAGCCTTTACCAGGAAAGCAACTTGATAGCTATGTAAATGTTTGGAAAACAGGAGTCCTATTTGCTGTTTATTTTCTAAAGGGCAATAGGGCTTGTGTCCTTCCTTTCTTGCTAGGGGCAAGCTTATATGAAAACACAAAAATTGCAGCTTATATTCCATCCGATATCATAATCTTTTAAAAAATCACCAACTGAGATGTCAGAAACCCAGGGTGACGTGGCTTCAGGTAGGGTATAAACAGCAGGAACAAATGAACTCTTAAAAAGCCAAGATGCTGTTTTCCTACAGCTCAATTTGCCCCTTTCTGAGCCAGAGCATTACTTCTCCAAAATTGTGTTGTTTTGCTTTTACTTTTTTTCATAACCACCTGAGGGAGGTATTTAAATTTAATCACATTCGGGTTCAGCACTCATCGTGGTGATACTAAAACAGGTGTGGATTGGGGGAAGGCAGGATTTGCTGATTTGTGAGATCCTATCACTCAGCATCTGCTAGCCAAATTGCCATCTAATCATCTGTGAAAAAAAAAAGTCTTGTTTTGACAAGGAGAGCATTTCATCACCTGTGGAAATTGCCTTCTGAAATCTGTAGCCTGAAGTCTAAATCTCTGCAGGAACTGAAAGGAGAAATCGCCATCTGTATTTCCAGTCCCTTCTGTTCAAAATTCAGGTGATTGAGTGGATACCCTCGTTGAAAAATTCCCTGCGTTTTATTAGCTAGCCTTGCTTTCTGCCCTGAAGGTGGCATTTCTTAGCACCCACGAAAGAAAATGTCTGCTCCATAGGGGAAAGCATAGGAAAATTTACCTGTTGTTTTGGTCACATCGAGACACTCTGCTCTGTCCATCGTCCGTCCTGGCCAGGCACGAGGCCGTGCTGGCCCAGCAGCCAGGCTGTACCAGTGCTAATGAGCCCTGCTGAGAGTGCAAGGTCATTAAGCATGTTGGAAAGGTCTCTGGATCTGGTCTGGTTGGATCTGGTTCATACATCTCTGGCAAGGAGGATGGGTGGATATGGGAAGCAGCTGTCTGTACCTGGCTGTAGGAAAACGTCCAGAGACCTGAAGAGTTTAACAGGATACTGTAAAGATTTAGACATTTTCATGGGGAAGTGAAACAAGGACTTAAAAACAAGGAAAAAAGCAAACAAACAAACCCTAAGAAAGTCTGAAAATAACACAGGCTTTTCCTAATGGGACAGGCTTCATAATTTCATACCACACTGGCATCTTCCCCTGAAGCATCTGCTATTATCCACTGCCAAAGCGAAAATACTTCACTAGGTGGTTTAGAAATTGCTGTGTCCCCTTCCCTGTTGGTTGCAAGCTCTTTCATCTGAAGAGCAAGATAAATAGAAAGGGAATTTCACAACTTATTAAGAGAGCAATAGCAAATCCTTCCTCAGCAGTTTGTTGTGCCGTGTGCTTTCCTTCCTCTCTGCCTCCGTGTTGACACTGAGCAAGTGGTCCGGGTCACTGGTCACGGTAGTGCTTATACTGAAAGAGCTGTACAAGAAGCCTCGCAGATCCTCACAACCACAAAGGAAAGCAGAAAAGCAGATGCAGGAGTGTTGTTGTGATGAAGCACACAATCCCTGCACTTCAGGCGAGCAGAAGTCTGGAAACACAAACTGCAGGGAAAAAGGACTATCTGTGAAAGGTGTTCTGCCCCCAAAGTTGGGTAGATACCGATCAAACTGCCTACGTGAATAAGAGCAATATGTAAATTCCTTGGCTGGAGCCATCTGCTCCAGCCCTACCTGGGCAGATTGGTACAAAAATCAGCTCCATATAAGCACATTCCTTCCGAAAACAGATTATTTCTTTCAAGAATTAGGGGTCAGGCAAGGTAGTATTGCAAGTTTTGGGGCATTTCCTCACTGATCTGACAAACAAAAGCTTGCCTGTTATTGAAAACATTAATAGTACAACCAGGTAAGAAAGTCCTTGCTCAAAATGACAGGCTGTCTGCAGTTCTCAGAGAAGGTTTTGCAACCAGAGACCACTGTGGGGGGCTCCGCACTCTCAAGCTCAGTAGGTTACTTAAGAGCAGCAAGCTGCTCTTGTATCTGACACTTCCAGCCCTCACTTGAATTGGGTAGGGCTGCAGACAACGGCAGTACGGAACATGCACATCCGTGAATTTCCAGACACAATCCTTCATTAACATAGGGCAGCTTTGCAGCAGAAGGTGGTGTAGGTAAGGAGATTGACTTAATTTAGTGGCCATGAGGAACAGATTACTATGGGTTTAGCAAAGAATATTCCTGACAAGCATGAATGCAGTGTATGTAAATACATTTATTTGATTGCTTCAAAGATTTCTCACTTTCAGGTTAATTATTTAACTTACAGTGTAAGCAGCCTTCCCCGAAAAAGCCTCTAATGGGGGCAAAATTAAACTCGTTTACTTAGTTGGTAAAATTTCAAAAAGGAAACCTTAGTATTGAAAATACAATGTTGTCTGTAATTAATCTGTGTTTCTTTACAAACTCATTCTCCACTTCTCCCTTAAATGAGTACAGGATTTAAAAAAGAGGAGAGGTTATTTATTGTTATTAGGTTTTATTTAAAAATATTTATTTTTCTTTCACAAAATACTCCTAACTTGGTTACTATATATTTCAGAAGCCTAGATTTTTATAGCATGCAATCAAATTAATTATTGAATTTCCATTTTCTTCAGATCTAAATTTCTGTTTAGCATGGTTCAAGGGTAAACTGATGGATTTTGCTCCAGAAGCAGCTGTATTTCAGTGGTGGACAAACTTCAGAAAGGACAGGTAGTACTGTGGCTAAAATACTCATCTGTGACTCAAGAAATCTTCTGATTGATCATAGTCCCTTTATTTCTCCATCTCAAATATATCATTTTTAGTATAGGAATAAAAAAGTTTTCCAGACTCACCAGGAATTTTTTCAGGAAGTTGCTGGATGAAAGTGTACATAAATACTGTAGTTACAGGCAAACAGAGAGGTAAAACATCCATTTCAAAACACGTAACCAGCAGTAAAACTACATTGCAACAAGTATGTTTTAGCACCATCTAGCTATCTTGTTAGGTAAGTCACTAGCTGTATAGCACGAAATCTGATCCCATCCTAGAAAAAACCAATGCAATCCTGTACATTTTTTTCCCAAATTAGTTGCAGAAGTTGATAGCGAAATATCTCTAAATATTTATACATTGTCATTATACATTATACATTAACATTATACAATGTTAAAATGTATTAGTCCTCAAATTGGTGTCTGTGTCTTGGCTTAAGATGAAGGATGGCAGAGCGTTAACAGCTTGCCTCTCATAGTTGTAAGGATTTAGTAGATATGAGTGAAATAAAATAATTTTCACCATAAAGCATGGCCGCAGCTCAAGCCATGCCATGGTTTCAGCAAGCCGAGTCAGTGTGTGCTTCCAGGGCCTGGTCTCTGACCTGTACAAGCTCTTTGAATTCGCTCATTACTATCCTTTAGTGTGACTTTATTTTGATCCAACTCCCCCAAGAGGGTGTGGTGGGCAGGAAGAGGGAAGTGTTACCACTATATTACAGTAAGGCGGGTGGAGACTGGTTTTCCTAGTAAGGCCCTGTCCGTAAGTGTAACCTCTACAAAATAGGGAGTTTGAAAAAGTTTGCCAATAAGCAGACGCAGCATCTAAGATCAGTGCCTGTGAGCTCGGTTCATCTGTCAAGATCGAAGAGCACTTTCAGAAAAATCGTCAGATGAACGGCAATTATCCACCCTGAAGACAGTGGCATCAGGCACCTGGGTCAGGGACATGCCCTGATGTGCAGGAGTACAAAAGTCATCCATCCCTCCTTACTGCTGGCACTGGGATAGCTCCTAGGCTACCTGTGATGTTCTCCGTGTGCAGTGCAGGGGTTTTGAGGAAAGAGGGAACTGAAGGTGAACATACACCAAGCTGAATAGTTTCCAATGTTGTGACTTAATGAAAATCACATATAAAAAACCAGTAGAGCTAGGAGGAGTCAGCAGGTGACTAAAGATGGCTGACACAAATATTACCTGCTGTGCATCTTCTTCTGTGAAGTTTCTGTGCTGATTTGGGAGTTGTGATGTTAAATGTTCTGGGTCCTGATCAAACACCCACTGTGTACAGCAAGAGCTTCCAGAGACTCAGGTGGTCTGGGCCGCCTTCTATCATTTATTCACTTGTTTCCTAAGCATTTATTCTAATTTAATAATTGAAATGGCATGGTTAGTACTGGGATCTGGCTACAGAACAGCTCTGAGGAATCTCTTCAGGCATCTGAAACATAACTGAATTTGTGAACAGTTGAAAAATAGGTCACTCAGTTCAAATACATGACATTTGAGCATTTGTTAACGCTGGTTAAACATGCAATTAAATTTCTTTTTACTGATTTTTTTTTTCAAATAATGGTTCTGTGAAATAGCAGTTATAAACTAGTCCTTATTTATTATACTGTTAGCAGTGTGTGGGGGCAAAACAACAATAAATGAGACGCAATGGAGCCTTCAGTACTGAAGGAGGACTTTAATCAGAGCTGGTTTCCTGGTGTATTGCTCAGTACAGAAGCAGTTTATACAGCGATCCACCTGTGCAGGTGAATCATCAGGCAAAACCCACCAAGAATATGTAAGCAAAAGAGTAGCCATTGCCTTCCTTCACGAGTAAAAACAGGAGACTCAACCATAACGATAAAATGACCTTGGATCAGAGCCCAGTGGTCTGTCTTTCTACTGGTATTTCTTTATGTTCCTGTATTTTCTTTCAAGAGAAATGTTTCTGTTAGTATTTTTTTGGTAGGATTCTTTTATTCATTTGTTTATGTGGATGTTATTTTAGCAGATCTTTCTTCTCATTCCTCATGTAATCCACCCAATGTCTGCGGCTATGTCGAGTCCCTATTCACGGAAAAGGTGAGCAGGGACAATTCCTATTGTGTAGTTGTTGCTTTTTATCTGGAGCTGCAACAAGTAATTTTTTTTTTTAGTTCTGGTATTTTATCCTGGCTGGAAATGATGCTGGAATTTTTTTCTTGTGCATTAATTGCACTGTATCTGATATCGGTCATCTTCCACTTCATTTTCACAATTTTTTACACACATGGTGTCTTTCAACTACCAGTGACAAAGTGCAATGTAATAGGGAGGAAATCCCTATTACACCAGCAGAGACACCTCTGAGCCCAGAGTGCCCTCATTTTCAGTGTTGGCATAGTCCACTCCGCACAGCTGTTTTAGGAAGAAGCAGAATATGCAGGATTAATTTTATTTGGGGAAATAAAAAGTTATGTTGAGGTGTCCCTATTAATGTACTGTTAGGCAAAAGAGGTGTGTTTTTAGCATACTGCTGAGAGTTAAATCTAAACAGACTTTTGCTTGCTATATGCTTTGCTTTAGCTTTTTCAAGCCCACATGATAAAGACAATTTTTGTTAAGAATGGAAAAGAGGCAGATTATGCAACTTGGAGGGCAGTTGCTCTTTCATCCCTCTTACCTAATCACCTAAACTTAACTTACGGGAAGTTTCTCACCAGTTCTAGATGCTGCCTTCATTAGATGACCAGTGCATAGTGCATTTCTGATCTCAGTTTTGGACCTTTGAAGTCCACATCTGCCTAACTTCAATTCTAAGAGCGAAGAGCTTTTTCTGAAGATGAACACACCGCTGGCTACAAAACCTGAGATACCTCATATGGTATGCAGTCACTCTAGACTCCCCCTGCAAATAGCAGAGAGAATAGATGGGCTGAATCCTCCTTGGACTGTAACTGATTCTCTACTCCGACTGCAGCTTGGTACAGGTACAGGGTCGCCTTAGGTACATCAAACAGTTTCTTGAATTCATCTAGGATTTGGGTATTAGACTGCAAATCCAAACACCATGTACAGGGATAAAAGCATTTCTGTTACTCCATGCTTGTTCTGAAGGTAAAAATTTTAATAATTCTAACTGCGCCTTGGGCATCTTCTAAGGTGGTACAATTCTGTATTGTCCTTAAATACACACTTCACATCAATGAGATGGTATTGCCCACAGAAACAGTGGGCTAAAGTTATTTCACGGGAGAATAGACAAGACCTGAGCTTTGCATAGGTTACAGAGCTGATGGAAATTTCCCAGTTGTCCTTTAGACAAAATAATTTCCGTTCTTCGTGGAATTTAATTACATTATGGTGCTTTCATTTACACCAGCTCCAACTCCAATGTCTTCAGTGTGCCTCCCAGGAGTCTGCATGTCTGAAAGAAAACCCAACCTCATGGAGTCCTTCTCATTTCTTGAGGAGCTGAGATATTTAAATATGAAAGCTGTTGAGGGACTTAGCAGGAAAACACAGAATAAATAGGTGACCTAAAAACTGATTCCATCAATTGCATGCTACAGGTATGTAATAGAGAGTTCCAGTCATGAAGCTTACTTTTCTTGCTGTATATGTGCAGTGTATTTTAATAATTTCCTCTGTGTAGATACTGTTATTGAACAGAGGTTCTCTGCTGTCAGGACAACTATAGGATTATAGATACTCAAAATGCATGTAATGTCCACTAAAATGTTATGCCTGAGGCATTACAAGGCTCATTCATTTCAAATTTGGCGATTCACATTGTTGCACTGCAGTTAACAGAATTTCGCCACATCGCATTGGAATTTTCTGTTAGAGCAGCAGGTTTGTGAGAGCAGAACTTACGTTGTAAATTATCCTGATTTACTGAAGGTTACTGCGTGATGAAAGAGGGCAGTGTGCTTAAAAGAGCACCTGTTAAGCAGATCAGAGAGCTACAGGGGATATCTTTTCTGGGCAGTGAACCAAGGAATGACCAATATTTGTATAGGAAAATGCTATTTATATAATGGAAATATTCTCCCAACACTTTAAGAAAGCCAGATAAATCCCATATTTAAATATGAGACTCTCCTTTTGGGAATGGGGGAAAGGGCAAGCCTGTAAGTGACGGATTGTCAAGCATGTATTAACTTTGAAGTTCATGGCTTTTACAGGTTAAAGAGATTAATCTTTTAAAATAACATTCATATTTATCATTCTCACGTAGTTAATCTGGTGCACAGGAAAGCACGAAAGTAAACATACATCTGGTTAACAGCAGAAAAAAATATTTCATAGGAGAGATCTCCAATGACCCCCGCTGCACTGTTTGAGCTTGTGTATATGACTGTGTTTATTCATGTGGCAGCACTAGTTTAATTCAGCATTATCTATTCTATTATTCTATAGTGAATAAAGGCCCTGACTGCATTTGAGGAGTTGTGGTGTTTTTACATTGTTCAAGAATACTGCTTGACAAGACAGCACCTTAGTAAAATCAGTACTTTGCAGGACGATTTCTTAGTGAAGATCAAGTAAAGTGTCAATGCGTTTATCTCCAATTTTGGGGTGAGTTTTCCTTCCTAATGAGAACATACAAATCCCTACACAGTCGTGCACTAAAATGATCATAGATCTATCTCGTCCCCATACTGTACCTTTGGCAGTGACCAACAGGACTTTAGAAACTGTATCCAGACCATCAGGTTTAATAGTTGCTGGTGGACCCTTCTGCCATGAAAATGTTTAATAACTTTCTGAACTTAAAAAAAAAAGATTAAAACGCCCGTTAACAGGAATCAAGTCATGCTTCTCAGTGCTATCCCCAGAAGCTGTTTTCTCAGACAATGCTTCCTTCTCAGCACCTGCCTTTCTTGCTTTTGTCTTCTCCTGTGTCCAATTTTCTCATCTGATAAACTCAGATTTCCCTTTTGCCTTACAGATCAGTGTCTAGTTGGTGCAAATAATGTATCAAGGGAGAGCTGTTGCACTAGCATGTAGCGAAGAAGCTTTCCAACAAATGATGCCCTTGCTAACCAAGTATGTTTATGTTTCCTCTCTCATGCTCACCTTGACCTCATCTGCAATGCTGCATTACAGAGGCACAGCAGTAAAGAGAGGGAAAGGCCATTGTACTGGGCTATAAATAGGTATAGGATACAGGTTTAGTATATTTAGTAAATATGTATATTAGTAAATTTAGTATATTTGTATATTTAGTAAATATGTATAAGATACGGGTTTAATTTTGAGGGGACAATCTGTTGCTCAAAAGAGGATCTTCCATCTGAGACAGAGGACATAAGGGATGCAGCAGCCTGCAAAGACTGTTAGGAAAAAAAGTCCCATGAGCATATTGAGGGATTCCTTCATTTTGGGGGTTGGTTTCACTAGCCTTTGTCTGCAACAAACACTGGTTCTGTGCTGTGACAGACAAACTCTAGATGTTGTGGAGTGAAAAAACCCTGAGCCTGGCAGGTGAGTCATCCAAACCAGAAAAGAAATTCTACTTGGTTCTTAAATCACACAACTGCTCAGACCAGAATCTTCTTTAAAATCCTCATGCCATGAGCTGAAACGGAAGACTTCCGCAGTGACGAGATGGCCTTTGAACATCTGATAAGAGCTTAAATTGGGGGGGTGAGGATATACACACACACGTCTATACATGTATATATATTTACTTTATTTGTATATTCTTTCCTAAGAAAATCAGCCTTGCAAGCAGTATTTGCAAAGTATGTGTGCCTCTTGCACATAAAATTACTTTTAGTGCAAAGTGTATTTTATGCAAATAGCATTTCAACCACTTGCTACCATTAATCAAATTGAGCTGTCAATGTAAAGGAGTCACACGCATGTAAATATATGACTGCTATTCCAACAGTTGCCAGTTGCTGACGTCTGCTGACGTGCAGCATGAGCTGTGCAGGCTTACAGCTATTCGTGCTTTCAGGGCTTTTCACACTGACCCCACGCTCAGGCGTCCCTGGCCGCCTGCTTTCGTTCGGGGTTGTAAAGTCAGCTTCACCTCCAAACTGCTCTGTGGGTAGCAGAGGTCCTGGGTCTTTCAGGAAAAGAGCAAGCATCATTGTAATGGCATTAAAGGAAACAAAAATTGTTTCCTTTGAGCAACAAATTATACCGGCATTAAGCAACAATTACTGTAATGAAAATTATTGAAGCAGCAAGGTATCAGACAAGCTGTGTACATCTGGTCTGTTCATCTGCCTCTTTGGAGAGTGCTTCATAGACAGAGACTAGCACAGTGGTTTTTGTCATATTTTACTAGAAGGAAAGCAGAGGATGCTGTTCTCCCTCATAAGGTTCAGTTTGAGCCTCCTGAAGGAAAGAACTCATGAAGTGTAAACACATCCTTGTTTTTCTGTAAGTACAGGATAAGCGTCTTCATTGTTGTAATTGCAGCAGATGTAAGTAAGGTTAGATTGAGAAAATCTAGGTACTGCAAGCATAAGTCTTTAATCATTTAGTAGTTGAGAGAGTGTTAGGAAGTCCCATGCTGCTAAAGATGCCATCTTGTAAATGAGATGTAAATTGGAGGTCCTGACTGTTGGTGATCATTAAAGATTATATGAAGAATAGTGGTGATTAACTCTAATGTCCTGCCAAATTCTGGTGTGAATAATTTTTTTTTTTTTCAAATGGAGAAATTCCCCTTAGAACTGCAGTCAGATTATTCATCATCCCTGTCCTAAAGTTTGGTAGTGTAAATTGCTGGCTTTCACTCCTGAAATTGATGCACATTAGTGGCTATCAGGTCATGTGAAAGCCTTGTTTCTACATTCAGCTGGCTAAACAGGCAGTTTGATACTTCTTCGTGTGTTTGGCTGAAGGACTTTAATACCTTACAGTCTTTCCAGCCAAACTGCAATGCTGGACAACACAAATACTCTTGGTCTGCTTCTATGCTCTAGTTTCCACCACTGCTGGAGGTAGTTGGCAGTAACTGGATTCAGACCAGGGCAGATTAAATAGTGCTTGCATGAACCCACGCATGCGGTTTGGCTGCAGGAGCAGGAATCGATGTCTGACAGATGCTGATGTATCGGCCTGGTGACATCTTGCATCGTATCCAAAATGGTTATGTGATTAGGCCTAAGGGAAACATTCAGGGGTAATACCTGACTGAAAAATACAGGAGGGGGAAAATAATAAAAAAAAAAGACCAACATCTTCTAGTATATTTGGTTGGTTAAGTATCAGACTGCAGATAGCTTTTTCGTTTCACATCTTTGATTAGGGAAAAAAGTATTGCTAATTTAGCCTAGACATGACTGTCTTTTTTTTCTTTGTTTTGAAACTGCTTCTGATGAAAAAGAGAGAGACTTATGTATTTCCCATTGAGGTTTCTTTTGCTTTTCATCTCGCAATGATTTTCCCCTGTCCAAGACTGGTTAATGGCTCAAACTGAAATGTCATCCTGTCACTGTCAATGTCGCTATTTGAGCCAAGAGCCTGACTACCTCTGACTATCTCTGAATTTTCTAATATTACCTCCAGACTAATTCCAAACTTTTAAATATGTGCTTGAAGATAGCCCCTTAATTAAAAACTTGCCTAAATACCAGATATTTATGAATTTTACGGTTCAGATGTAATCCACATTAATCTAATTTAAACTACACAGAGTACAATAACAAGGAGCAGACAAAACTGTGTCTGTCCACCATGGACTAAATTGTTGTATACGCCTTGTAGAAAACTGGAACGAAAAGTGATGATGTGCAACAAATGCACAAGACTCTTATGATTCATATATTCAAAATTAGGTATGACCTTTGGCCAAGATATTATCCATCTGTCATTTACACAGTCTGCATGTTTTAATCCAGTTTCTATAATATCTATATTCCTTTTAGGAACATAATTCACCTGACTAATAATTCCAGGAAAAGCCAAGGCCACCGTTTTCCTGATAACCTGATCTAAGTATTTTTACTGCTAGAAAAATTACACCTTTTAGCTATTGACCCTTGTTACAGTTTTGTCAGCAAGACTGAAAGACCTGTCACCATTCTCAGATATCTTTTTTAACCCCAATGCTATGCAATGACTGATTCACTTCCTACCTTAATAAGACACACTCCTGAAATTTCACTTTCTAAGAGGCTGTTTTCCAATTCCTGTGGCTCTCCTTTGACTTCTTCATAACACCAATCTATTCGTCTTCCAGGGACAATGCTGGTCCTGGATTCAGGATTCTTGTAGTCGTCCCATATTTGCCTTTCAGAGGCAAAAGTTAAATTCCTAAGTTCTCCCTGTTGGTCTTCTTTTCATACACCTAAGGACCAAATTTTTTCCCCCCGTTGTTTTGTACTGACATTTAATACTGAAGTGATAATTTGTGGTGAGTTCTACAGTAAGGATGTTCAGAACCGGCTTTCAAGCTTAAGTCCCCTGCTTCTTCATCCTGCTCAGTGAAAATTTGGGGACTTTCTCCTCCAGTTGCCTCGAACTACGTTTTCTTCACCATGTAACCCTAGAGTGCAGAGAAAGGTGCTACAGACAGCAATGAGCAACTCATGAACAGAAACCTCACTCCCAACATTGCAGCAGGTGGCATTTTACGAGGTAATCCTTGTAGACTTATCTGGAGAAGATTCCAATATTAATAAATCAAATCAAAGGGGGATGAGGTAGAAGGTGGCCACTGGTGAACCGATAGTGCTGACTACACTGTTGCAATGGGATCATTTGGTGAACGAACGTAAATTCCTAGAAAAATGATTCCTGTCTTAAGAAAAATAAGAAATCAAGTCAGAAGTGTGTTGTCAAGGTCCGACTAAAATTGTCTGACATTATCAGCTCACAAAATACTGCGTTGCCACAGTTGCCCATAAAACTCTGCCAGTAGTAGCATGTGTGTACCTCCATTGTTACGCGTGGAGCATCCAGCAGTTTGTTGTTCCTCCTCTGCCAACAGTTTGTGAGCTGAAACTTGGGCAGACAACAGGTACTGAAGCTTTCTGTTTGTTTCTGAGGAAAATATTAGCATTTTTACTTGCACTGGGTTATTTTAGGATTCCTACTCAAAGGTGGAAAGGAAATGTTTATGAAGGACTGGTATGGTGCCTCCCTTCTGTGAGCGAGAGCTGTCATTAGCATGTGAACCTGTTGTTGAAGACAGGAGTTTTGTCACTGACTGCAGTGAAAATTGTGGTCCAAACCAAGTTTATGCAGCAGACAACAGCCCCATTTTAGGCTGAAAATCCTTTCTTCTGCTTTAATGTGTAAATCAGACCCTGCCTCTTGATTTACGTATATGGGATACTGAGCAGGGTGGGTTGGTGTGCCTGATCTTTAGGGAGGGAGGGTGGGGGAGTGTAAATATGCTACAGATCTATGGAAGGCAGCCTTTGGCAGATTTTATTTTCTGGTTTTTAGTCAGGAGCTTTGTAAAGCCCTTTGTGGACACTGAAAATTTGCATGGGCATGCATAAAAGAGCATTCAAAGAAATTTCTTACCTTATGTAATATCCCTTCCTGTAAAATGGAACTTTCAGACTGTTCGCTTTGACTGATAATTTAATGTCCTTCACGCTGCAATTCAAGAAATGGACCTTGAATCTCTCTGGACGGAGGACAAAAGGAAAAAGAAAAGCTTGTCTCTTTGGATGAAAGGGTTGTTTACTACTAAGCTTGGGAGCTGTAATAGAGCATTTTTTGAATTAAAACATTAATACCTGGCTGTTCATGTAAAACTTTCTAAAAAAGTGTCATGGTCTAGCATGACCTTATTCATCCAGTCCCATAACCATTCATTCCACACTTACGCCATTCCTCCCTCTGTCTCAGAGCTGTCTTTCACCTCACCTTTGGAGGCAGATGTGCTGCCCTGAAGCAGTGCCGCACCAGGTACGCAACTGCGGGGTCAATTGTGCTGATCGTTACCAGATTGGATCAAATAGGAAATGCATAGTACTTCAGTTATCCTTAATTAAAATAAGCAGTATGTGTGCTCTGTTCCAGATGAGACAACCTGATGAAAAAAAGCAGCAGGTAATCATTAAGAAACAGGTAAACAAGGCATTGCTAGAGCTGCAAAGAAAATAGCAGAAATTCTTAGGGATAAAACATTCGCATTAGGGAGTGGGAAAGAGGAAAGTGCAAAGTGACGTTTGTTCTTTAATTTATCTTCCGGAGGCAATTAGTAAGATGGAACTTTCTTTTTTCCTACATTTCATATAGACATACATTTTTAAGTATATGTCAGGAATTTAAAACTCAAGTTAAAATTCAGAATTATGACCCAGGTAAATAGTAGTCTAGACATACAGCAAGAAAGATCAACATAGTGACAACCAAAATAGCAGTTATAGCAATTCAAAGCCATTTTGCATTTCCTGATGGGCAAATGAGCCAGTGATGACGAGCAGGTTGGATAGGGAGTAGTAATTAGGGATTCAAAGTCTTTCTGGTGGCCAGTTACAAGTGGCAGTCTGCAGGGGCTGATACGGGTCTGTCACTTACCATCAGTGACTGAGGTCGTGGGACAGAACCCACTCTCAGCAAGCTCATGGACAACATCAAACTGGGGAGAACAGCTAATACACTGGAGAGCAGGGCTGCTCTTCAGAGGGATCTTGACAAGCTTTAGAAATGAGCTGACAGAAACTTCATGAAGTTTAACAAAAGCAAATACAAAGTTCTGTATCTGGGATGGAGCTAAACTTATACGACAACACAGACTAGGGGACAGCTGCCTAGAAAGCAGCTCCATTAAAAGGTCCTGGGAATTCTGGTGGGTAACAAATTGAATACAAGTCACATTGGGCCCTTGGTGATGAAAGCTAACTCCATAGTGGTCTGTATTCGCAAAAATATAGCCAGCTGGTTGCAGGAAATTATTATTTTTCTCTGTTAGATACTTGCGAGGCTGCATCTGGAGTACTGTCCATGTTGGGACTTTCCAGCCTAAGAGACAGACTGACAAACTGGTGCAAGTCCAGTTGGCTGGAGGGCTTGAGTACATGATGTACAAGGAGTGGCTGAGGGAGCCAGGTTTGCTCAGTCTGAAAAACAGATGGTAAAGGGGAAGTTTTATCACTGTCTTCAAATACCTAATGGAGGGTCAGAGAGAAAACAGAGCCAGGCTCTGAGGGAGACACAGTGAAAGTATAAGAAGCAATAGGCACAAATCACAGCAAGAGAAAAAGGAAGGAAGAATTGCCTACAGACGTTGTGCATCTCCAGCTGTGGAAATAATTCAGAACTGAAGTGGAAAAGGCCCTGAGCAGCTCCATCTAAAGCTGAAATTAGCTCTACTTTGAGCAAAAGTTGGAATAGTTGACATCATAGCTTCCTGCCAATCCAAATTAATCTGTTATTCTACCTAATTCAGATGCACCTTGTTGAAAGGACATTCTCAAAGCTGTGAATTAAAGGCTTTGTTCCTGCTTTTGCCATCAGTATTAAGTTCTGGTGTGAAAATACTGCTGTAAGCTAACAAATAAGCACTTAGGTGCTGTCAGTAATAAAATAGCCAGTCCTGTCCTGACATTTGAGAAACCTTGGTATTTGTATTTGAGCAAGTGAATACGGGAAGACATGATTCTCTAGATAATAACTGGAGAGCAAAGCTAGGAAGTATGTCTTGAGTGGGAGAAATATTCTCTAAACTTCTTGTCTCCAGTATTTCTTGTTTAATTCTGTGTTCTGAAAACCTCAGAAGATAGGGAAAGTGTAAATCAGCAGATTCTGGACATGTATACCTACTATGAGGTAATGACAGTGATCTTGGGACTAGTTGTCAATAGTTATAGTATGGTCCAGAAGATAAACAGATTCATATGAATTACCATAATCAAAGCATGCATGGACAGTAAACTGTGGGACACGAAGGCAGAAAGCAGCAGCTAGAGAGAAAGAAGGGAAGCAAGAAGGAAGAACATACCGTTTGGCAAGCATAAAGGAGACTGTTGAACCTTATGGAGTGCTACATTAAAAAAATTGTTTTTATTGCTGCACGCTACAGAATGCGCCGAGGAGTTTAGATGGGAAAGAAATTGCAGGAGTTGTACTTTTGATCTGGGTGGCGTAACTTTAGCCAGACAGTCTGGAATGGGGGTCATAAAAGTGAAATTGCTACTTTGCAGCCGTTTTTTTTTTCCACCCCCCGCCCCCCAACCACAAAACACCAAAAATACTGCAAACCCCCAAAAAACCCAAACCACGAGTACTTTTCCAGTGATTCAGATGTGCAATTGGTCCCAGTGCATAAAACACGTCTGTATTTGTCTTCATTAGGGTTGTGTTACAAAGCACAGATGGCTCAAAACATTCAGGGTCTGGCCTTCCCTGCACTGATCTTTGGTGAAGGTCTTCTCATGAATTAGACTGGCGTGTGTTAAGATTTCTTTTTTCTAAAGTAAATCCCCACACTGCTAGCTAGAGGAGGACGGGGTCTCTGCTGCACACTCCTGTCTCCTGCCTCTTCTGTGTCAGTACTGTGTCCTTTGACACCAGCTTGACCCTGACCAGCCCCGTCAAATGACTGTCACCATACCGTGGTGCCTCCTGTTCCTTCTGTGTGCTGATCTCTAAACGTACAATTGGTACAGGTGTCTAATCCCAGCTCCCCTTGTTTGCCTTCAAACTTGTACATGATATATATATTCTCCCTACATACTCATCACAATCATCTCTTCATCCTTCTTTCTCTGCCAATTACACCAGGATTTTCTCTTTCTTTGATGTCCACATGAGTGGGTGTTCTCAGCCCCTCTAAAACCTATTCACCTATTAACATGGACTTCAGAAATTAATTTCCATCAGCCTATACGGATAGTTAGTCACTATGGCATCTGTTAAAAACCCTAATCATTCTTGATTCCAATAAAAGGCCAGACCACATGGAGATTTTTCCCAAAGAGCTTTATTTCATACAGTTACAAGAGATCCTTGAAAAGTATTACTGACTTTGCTTCTCATTATTCCCATCAGTGGCTCAGCAATACACAACAGTAGGTTTTCTCCACACCAGCTGTTCGGGGACTTAAAAAAGTGGGTAAGCCAGACTGCTCGCATATGTTTCGGAGTTGATTCCTTCCTATTTAACCTCCTAGCTAGAAAATTAGTAAACACAGCTTCATCCTTTAAGTTGCCAAGCTCTTTGCATTTTGGATCAACAATTGCAAAGTCTTTGAGGATTGTAGCACTTGTTTCCTTGGCATCTCTGTTATATATGCAACTATTTGTAGCACATTAAATTATCAATGCTGTGTGTGTCTAATTTATTCCAATGACAAAAATAAGGTTTGAGGAAAAATATTTTAGAAATTTTTAGTGGATTGTGTTCACATTGGACAAACATTATGGTTCCTTCTGGGGATTTTTTTTTGCTGCTGAAAGCTAGTACCTGAATTTTTCCTTCAAGTATATTTTTAAAAGACACAGCCTTTAAAGTTAGTTGCTAAACTGATGGTTGTTATTGATGATTCAAACTGTACTAATCCTGATTTATTTCAGTTGAGCTACGGTGTTACTGCAATTGAACTGTAAGTGGATATATGATTTTTTTACCTCACTTGCCTTTGCAATTTTTCGTATTTCCCAGTGTGAAATATTTAAGATCTTCTCCATTATTTTCTGGAAAATCTAAAAAGAAGAATACCTTCCTAGTAACCTCTTGTCCACAACACTTGCCTAGGATATCAGAAATCCAGTTTGTCAAATTTTTATGAGGGAATATAACAGTTTTGCAAATCTATTTCTTACTGGTGCAAAATTACTACACTATTCGGAAACTAGGATATCATTCTCCGGCTTTCCTTTTTAATAGAAATTCCAGTGTACCCAGAGAAAATCTCTGATGAAAAAGAGATTAATCCAAAAAGGATAAAAATGCAATTATAAAATGTTAGCTTTGATGATCAGAGTTTTCTAAATTAAGCGTTGCTAGTAAAGAATTTCCAACCAGCTTCTACAAGGAACTCAACAAAGAAATACCAAATGGTTGACCTGTGCCCAAAAGCACTTGTGGCTTCTAAGTCAAATGGCAGCTCAGTCCTGTGGACAAGCTAACACAAAGCACAAATGCACAAGTACCTCTGCAGTTACCTCAACAGTTATTCAATGATACCAGTAAAGAAGTATTTTTTTATTCTTCTGGGGGCACAGGATCAGTTTGCTGAGAGAATGCGGGAGAAGATCCTACAATTAAAAAAAAAAAGTATTATGAATGAATATAAAGAATTGCAAAACTAGCACTTTGCGGTGTGGCAACCACCCCGAAAATTCTGAGAAGTCAGAGTACAAAAGCGTATGCCACGTTGCAGTCTGTCTCAGTGACATGAAGACTGGAAAGCTGTTTGTGCCGTTAACCAAGTACCATCAGCAATGCGCAATACGTTGCAGTGCTTATGAATGCTCAGTGTGTTTCCCAGCTTTTAGAGAGGCAGCAGGAGAACATCTACTTCACCAAAAGCAGCATAAAACCATTTTTCGAATGCTGTTAAATACACTTCATGTGGGGGAAATTTGGAAGGCCACCTCAAAGCCTATATAATGCATAAGACCCATTAAACACTTGAAAGACTTAAGTGAAATATAAAAGGCTCGCAGGCCTTGTGAGTGAAGTTTGCACTTAAAGAGCCAATTACGAACTCAGCACTGCTCCCACTGAAGTCATTGGCAATGCTGGCATTCCTGTTACTTAACATTTCTTTTTAACTTAGTAATTCAAACAATTAACAGCCTAGTTGCCTAGGGAGAATAAATATAATTAAAATGGTGAAGCTTTTCATTATTGTTGTCTGAACAAATTAATAATCTTGAAGAATTTATCTAGCAAGGGAAAAATGGTTGACTTAGAAAATAGTTAAAGGAGACCATTATTTTTCTAATTTAAATTGCTATTATTAGGAACAAGGAAGAAAAAACCCCAGAACTTACTACTATGATGTATTAATTCTCTAATGAATTAAAAGGGCTAGGTATGAAATTACATGAATATTTTAGATATTAATGGAACACAGAGATAGCTTAGATAATAAGACATTGGAAATTAATCTTATGCTGGGTTGTCTATGATCTGGGAAAATATACAGAAAGCAGCTGATAAAGCAAATGCTTTTTGGATTACATATGTGGATTGGTAATTCTTCACTCAATGAAAATAACCATACATCACTAGCTGATCTCTTTCAACATGCAATGTAGCATATTTTAAGCAGTTCTTTAGTAATCAAATTCTTTAAATCTCTTAAATTACGAAGAACAGCAAGGTAAAATTAACAGATCATTTAATGTATTTCAATAATTTGCATGATAGTAACAAATAAACCTGCAAGAAAAGCACAATACCTAGAAGGGAAAAATGACATGAAAGGGCATCTGAGAAGCCATACATCAAAGTTTTCTTACGGCAATAAAGATTATGAACTAGATCTCTAACTGAAAACAGAGCATTCCTTTTACTTTTTTTTTTTTTTTTTTTTAATAGCTACTGGCTACTGAAAGAGATAGGAAAATAAACTAGGTAGTTCTTTGCTTTGGCCTATCAAGCCCATGCATAAGAAGAACCCACATTATTCTCATTCTCAGGATTTTCAAATGAATATGGTATACAAAAATTTAGCAGAGAAACACTGTGAAGTTATTGATAGGGTATTCAAAGGGATTAACACTGCTATCTAAATTTGGAAATGGCCTATGGGTAAGGTCAGGCAGTGACATTTAAATTATGTAATTGGCTTCACCACAGAACCAAAATAATATGTACCTGCTGTTGGAAGCAATATGACTATCTATTAGACCATGGTATACCTAAATTTATAGTCTGGTTTAACAAATCTACTAACTGAAAATGCAACCTGAAAAGTAACTTGAGTATTTAGTTGTCATATTTGGACTATTTCTTTACATGTCATCTACCTATTGTTGAATTGTAGTATTAAATGAATTGTAATACTGCAATTAAAAATGTTTTTATTGGTAAATTATAAAACCGTTCCTTAACATATCCTACAATTTTGTGTGTATTTGCACAGCGTCTATCTCAGATGAGTGGTAGAGGCAGTGATTGGGAAAAGGAAATAATTACTATTGTTCTTCTGTGGATGAGGAACCAAGAAAAAATCCCGAAAAGTCTATATGCATCCAGATGGTTCAGTGGGTGACAGACACACAAGTACTTGGAAAAATGTGGAGCTAAATGAAACGTCCATAGACTCAATGGATGAAAGTCTGCTCAATAAACCCTAGTAGTAATAGGAACTTAAATAGTTCCAATATTTAGACGCATCCTTACCTTTACTCAAATTGGCTTATGTTCCTGTGTGCATACATCTGCAGGAGAAATGACTGATTGCTGATGCTGTGCTGGTGGAAAGTTATTATTGCTTCTCTTTCTGCATACAGACCTCTCTAGACTGATAAGAAATTAAACTAGCTTTCTTCTTGACAGTGGTCTGGAAGCACAAGAAGTAGGTAATTCCAGCTGATTTTTAAAGTGATTATTCCTGGTTTAGATGTAAGGAGAATCAGATCAATGTCTTACATTCCTAATGGAAATCATGGATTTTAGTGAGCCTGTCCAGTCTTCTCTGATAGAAATTTCCTGCTTGATAGTTGGAGATATGTTTTATTTATTGTTTATCTGCCTGGCCACAAGTTATTTCTAGTCTTGTATCTGTTGAAGAAAATCAGCATCCATCAAACATCTAAGCCAGTTTATTAAATTTACAATCCTGACTGACTACCACTTTGGAAAATTATGCAGTATCAGTGCAATTGGTACTAACTAGTAATCAGAGAGCCCTTTTAATTAGCTCTAAGTATCACTTTTCATAGCATATTACTCCTATAACCAAGGTCATTTAAACTGTAATTTCTTAAGCAGCATAAATTAGGAGCATACATTTAAAAAAGAAAAACACGCTGAATCTATAATCAACAGCAACATTCAGCGGCTGCTGTTGGGTTCTTACCCATTAATTAAGAGAGGTTTTCTGATGAATTATAACACAAGTCAGTTTTTCTAGATGGTTCATTAAAGGCCAGATTTTATTACATATTACATGCTTTATGCTTTTCACACAAACTTATTATATTGCTCAGAGAAGGTGATCTTTTAAAGCACATTAGACTAATGTTCCTGAAACTCCATCTAATGTAAGTTTTATTGAATTGCTGTAACTAAAAAGGTCACCTAATGATTTGTTCAGATAATGGATTTACTGAAAAGAAAACAAAATGAATGGGTTATTGTAGTAACTCTGACCTTGAGATACATTTATAGTTACTGAGATTTATGAATTTAGCTATAAATGAAGAAACTAAAAAATATTTGTAATACTACTGCCAGTTTGTAACAGTGGGTGCAATGCAAAGCAAATGAAAAAGATATTTGTTCCAGTCTTGTGAGGTGTATTACATACACTAATAGCTAATACGCTGGAGCAGCTCAGCAATGTATTTTTTTTTTTTTAAGGTCACTACAGAAACTTGCCAAAAATTCACATCTCAAAGTAGCTTCTTGTTACAGGCAACTGGTCCTGGCTTTCACTGGCTTGCTTTTGCTCTCGCCCTCTTTTCTTTGTCTGTAAAAATGAGGACAGTTGTACATCTCCACCAAACACATGAAGTAACTAGATACATAATTATATCTGAAGATTGTAAAGTGCTCAAATGCTACAGCAGTGAGGTAGGAGAATACAAACAAAAAAAGTTACTTGCTCTGCTTCAGTATGAAGTGGGTGAGTTGCTTAATTCTTTCATTCTCCATTCTTCAAAAATGTAGATAACACATCTCTCTGTTTTGTCTTGTGTATCTAGATAAAGGCTCTTGAGTAAGAGAAGCTTTGTACCATCTGTGATAGAAAATGAAACGTAGTGCATCACTGTTCTCAGGAGTGGCCCCTGCGGTCTATTAATGAAAACTGTGAATAATCAATGAGTAAACATGTTAATAGTATCAGAACATAGGCTACTGACTTTACGTAAGTAAATGAGATTGTTTTAAAGGGATCTTTTTGTGTTCCTAAACCTGAATGGGGGGGTATGGTAGAGAGTACACTGAGATAAGAAGGACTTCCCACTGGTTCTGCTAGTAATATTTAAGCAATCTCCTAAGAGTTCTCCCCTGTGTGGCTTTTCTATAGGAACTTCTATCAGCAGCTTTCATTTTCTCAAGAGTGAAATTATAAAGGAGAAATTTTGAAAAACGCTGGGGAAAAAACCCAACTAGTAATAACTTTAAGTATTAGAAAGGAAAATCATCAACATTTCCACAGTCCTATTTTTTACTGTGTTTGTGAAACTGGGGACAGGGAAGTTACAGTCTTCACACTAAACTTTTGCTTGATTGCTAATGTAATGTTGTTGTGGTTTCAGCCCATCCGGTAACAAAGCACCAGGCAGCTGCTCGCTCGCGCGCCGGGG